>OZ023220.1:9370259-9970259 GCA_964006125.1 Cryptus viduatorius
ACATCCCTGTGTTCACGGCGACATATACAGTACACGCGTAGGGACTCATCTCAACTCTCACGCCGCACCGCACACGCAAAACACACACAGGAATTTTTCCTCGGTTTTTAATCGGAAACAAAAGCGTTATTGCGGAAATTAAATGACACATCGCAGCGTTACCAACGCACAGGAAAATTGTTCGAGCTTAAAATGCTGCAATCAAAAGCTCGATGTTATCCCCTGACGCTTCCAACCTTTTGAATATATTGTCTCGGTACAGACGCGCCAAAAAAATTATCTTCCGAAAATTATTGTATGCGTTGTTTAAGGATTTTATGGCTCGTTCTCGAATGAAACTCATTTTTTTGTCGTAACGTTAGTTGACTTCGAATTATTACTTGTTTTGTCGAACAATAATCATTTCAAGTATCAACAGTCGATAACACTAAACGTGTTTCGTAAAATAAATCGATACAACTATCGATTACAGGGGTCGTCAGTTTATTTGCCAAAATTTGATTTATTTCTTTACCGTATGCCTTATCGGTTTTTTTTCACGAAATATCAGAATTTCATCGATACAATCGAAGTTGCTAGAGATTCTCGCATAGTTTACACGCGATCGAGAAAAAATTTCCCGAGTCCAAGGGAAACAATACACATTTGTGAAGCGGTCTCGTTCATGGATGTACCATTCAATTTGTCTAATTGAATTAATTACACATGCAAATTCGTTGAGTTTATTCTCATTTGTGCGTGTACACGATGTAGTACCTATATATCAACACGGGAGAATCCGTAGCAGCAGTGGCGTTACCGGGTCTCGGGCACACAGGCAATTCTATTGTCCCGCCGATCTCTAGGATCCACTTATAGGCGGAGAGTAATTGATAGATCCTCTATACCTTTCTCTCTCTGCTAGCATACGCGGTCGAACACCCTCGCACACACGTGAAAATATAGTTGTGAGAGAAAGACGCGAAGGAGAGGGATCGAGGAATGACAGGTTGTATCTCGGGTTAGATACCGGGTTCGCACGACCCTACTTCCCTGACGTGTTATTAGTTAATTCTTACAATTACTGGTCGTCCCTGTGGTTATTCCATTACCGTGTATATAGCCTTCATCTCTTTCCCTTCTCGTAGATCAGCCTGATTCCTTTATCTTCTTGTTTTTTTTTTTTAATTTTTTTCTTCTTTATATCCTATTCCTCTTGTGTCCTATCGACACAGCAAGAAGAACTTGCCTTTGACCGCAGAACTAAAGACACAAGGGACTCGTGCCCCCGGAACGAGTTGATTTTCATTTTTTTCTACCCTCATAGCATTATGATCCCGATGTTCATCGATGTCCTGCACGAGTCCGACAGTCGTAGTTCGTTTAAGTATCGATATCTTGGTGCACAAGAAGGACCCCAATGAAGGGTCACGTCGATAAAACGCTCCAAAGTTTGCTTCATAACAATAAACTGTATAATTACTAATCACGGAGAACCGGAAATCCGGCCGACGCGGATATACATAGCAAAAAGCACGCGGAAAACATTGATTTTTGCAATTTCCCGGTTAAACGAAAAGCGACCGTAGAATACACTGCTTCGGCATTATGACTACAGTTTTGGTAGCATTTGATGCTGAAAAGAGTTCCCTATTATTTACGCTAAATATATGCTATTAATTGTTATTAATAATCAAATAATGCTACATACGCTCTTCTTCTTAGAATTGCATGCTATAGTTAACTTGAATTCTTTCGCACGTTTGAAAGATATCGGAATAAACCGCATAACATTGCTAACTGATTGATGTTTAGTGTTCAATTCACTGTCCGATACAACATACAGATTACGAGCATTTCGCGTTCCGAGTGCGGTGAAGTAGTGTGAATACGCAAAAGCCACAGGAATGTCGAACGGAATCCCTTCGATGCGTATTACACGCGCTATGAAACTAGCGATTCGGTATACACGGCGGTGAAACCATTTCGCGGAATTTACCCGCTCCCCTGTGAAGTACCGAGCCGGTTGCATATGCATGGATGCGTCGTGTATCGGGCCAAACTGTGAGCGGGCATCGAGCTTTTTCGGGAAAGAAACCGTACGCGCGCGTGACTGATATTCGGGGAAAGAGAGATAACTCGTCAGAGGGAGAGTGAGAATGTAATCGAATCATGTAAACCTATATGGCGTAACGTCGATGCCGCGCGACCTCGATGCCGGAGCTTTTAAAAACCCTTCAACGAACGGGAGAAAAAAACAACACGGAAAAACCAATAAAATTAACTCGCGACGGGCTACTGTACTCGCTTCTACCGTTATTTTTCCGCCCAAAAATGCACTATCGTTTCCATATTGCACACTGCAACGGTTACACGGTTACGTACACTGTACAAACGGGAGCTTTAAACCTCTTCATGCTGTAGTTGTATGACGTTGTTTCGGTGTCGGGTGCAGCTACGAGCGTTGCCCCGTACGCAAGTTGCATAACCCTCTGGCCCTTGTTTTCCTTTTCATTTTATCATTATTATTATTATTTTTTTTTTTCGAAAAAGCACTGATAAACCGAGAACCGGTGGCGTTTTACATCGATTCTGCATGCATGTCAAAACGTGTGTTACCCGGTGTTAACATACGATCTGCATGTACTCAGTATGTTGGCAAATTTAAGTGTACGTGGAAAACAAGTGACTTCGGTACTCAATTTTTTTTTATTATTTTTTTTTTTTACAATAACGGTACTTTACCATATTGAATAATTAACAGACATTCGTAAGTACTCTTTGGTATTAAAAAAAATTAATGAAAAAAATAAAAGTAATGCGCGCAAAGGAAAAAAAAAGGGCGATCGGCAAGACGAGCTCTCGTTCTTTTTCAGCAGCAATCGATCGAGAAATGCAGTTGATGCCTATGGCGCCCGTTCAAGAGACCTTGACAAGACGATCGAACGTGGATGCCAAAGCCATGGTTGCCATGGAGGTGGGCGCCTCCGTATCGTCTCCTCTTTCTTTTCCTTCCTTCCTTCCTTCTTCTTTTTCTCGTCGTATTCATGCCAGTGCATCGTGTGGAGATCGTGTAAAGAGAAAGAAAGGGTTAAAGCGAAAGAGAGAGAGAGAGAAGCGTAGCGAGAAAGAGAGAAAGAGTTAGTTACACGCAAGAATGCAGCAACATCGGTAGTCGCGCAGGGAAGGCAGCAAGCGCGTTACACCTCTCTCCGTACTCGGGTTTATAACGATCGACGGATGTGGTCAGCGTTTAATCGGAAAGTTTACGGAAAAATGTCTTCCGTGAGAACCTTCGTATTCTCCATGCTAGAGTGGGATTATACAGTTTATATACCTAGTGTAATATAATACAGTATCCGGGTTATATACGTTCGGCTCCGTCTCTGTAAGCCGTGTACAACGCCAGAGTTTTTTTTTTATTACTCTACTTTGGTATAATTAACTTACGAAGATTGAATTAGCTACCGTACTTTCCCAGCCCTTAAGACGCATCCAGTGCACGAATGATCGAGATGATCTTTGGATCGAGAACACTCTCGATAGCGTTGACCTCACGCCGTATCGGCACAAATATATTATAATTATTATATAGGCTTACGATACGATAATATTAAGTTAAAAAAAAAAAAAAGAAAAAAAAAGAACGAAGAAGCGTTAGAAATTCGTTCGCCATATGGCTTAGTTTCGAGAAGCACAATGTCCTTCGCTCGTTCGGGCTAATAAAACGTATCGTGAAGGACCAACTGCTCGGTGATGCACGAGGGATCTTCGAAGGATTCGGAAGAGATGATGACCCGCAGTGACCATCGACTTACATTCGCCAATGCCGATTTTTTTTTTTTTTTTTCGACGATGTAATTTACGTTCCAAAGCTTTTTTGTTAAAGGGGGTAAAAAAAATTAAAATTATTTCATCGAGAAGATGATACAATGATCAATGGAGAACAGCGTGAAATTTTCATTCGTTGGGTTCGCGAACAGCGATTTTTCTTCCATGGTCGGGAATATCATCGCCATATTCTTTCGCTTCTCTCGTTCTTCCTCTTTCTCTTTCCGTTCTGCAGCGGAGAGTTCTGCCCACAGACCCTCCCAATTCCACTTCCCTCAATCGCTCGCACGACGTACGGTAGTGTGGGATATTTCTGTATACCTATAGGGCCAACTGGTGGGGTAAGACGAAACGATGAGGCAAAATGGAAAATATTTTTTATCGATTCACAGTTATTTTATACTTTCGATGCCCTTAATTTATATAATATTTCGTGTCGTCTGGGGATGTTAAATATCACGAATTAATTTGACAAGACTACGGTTTTGATTCTTACGTAATAAGTTATTTACTGGTAAAAAAAATAAAAAATCCGGAAGCCATCTGTAAATTACATGTGCACCTATGCGCCTATCCGCGTCTATCTTTAGCTGTTCGAAAAAATGTAATAGATGTTTTCAAAATCGTTAGAGTGTTTGAAAAAAAATCCACTTTCCTCTGACAACTTTTGGGAGTTCGAAACTTACTGTACCATTTTGCCCCATACCTTTCTGGAGAGCGTTATATGTACGTATCTACTGCATACAGAAATACATAGGTACACAGCTCAACTCGTCGACGGCAGCGCGCACTTTGCATTTCGCATACCGCAAAAATTGCAGTAGGCGCGCCCGGAGGGTCTTTCCTTCTCCCTTCCGTTACTCTCTTTCCTCCCCCCGCCCCCTCCTTGCTGTATGCGCCCTTCGAAGATTTTTGATATTCCGACGCGATAAGTTGCGCGGCTCTCGCGCCACCCTTCTCCCGTTCATACATTGGAGAATATAACGCTGTATACCTGTATGGGTATTCAATTATCGTCGTACTCCGGGGGTACACCCGCGCATACCGTCCACATGCATATATATAGTGTATATACACGAATAGTAGCTCGAGGATTTGAAGATTGGCGGCTCCGGCTAAAACGCACTCTCTCTCTCTCGCGTACATCACGTAGAGAACGGCGCAACACCTTCTGCCCGTAGACTCGAAACACCGCCCGACAACACCGAACACGGCATATCAAGCAGCGAGTATCACGAGTTCGTCGACGTTTTACAGGTAGATGAACGGCGCGTGAAGCAAATTTTCTGGCGCACGCGTTCGCCTTCTTCCGCCTCCTCTATACACATATATATTTACATATATATCTCGACTACGGGACTCACGAAGCGACGTTGGATACGACGTCGCGCCGTCTGATGCGCTTTGCGAATAAACGTACCGGTACTTCATATATATGTATATATACGGCATAGCGCATGCTTACATAGTCACACGTATAGGTACAACCCAACTTTTGCTCGCATAAATCTTACTCGCCGCCAGACTCACCTGTGTGACGTAAGTCAGTGTATATAACGCGCGTCACGCTGCTCGTGCTAAAAGGCACGGCCGTGGCGAACTCGACATGTAAAATCTTCGGACAGAATTGTACCGCCATCGTCGCGAAAGTCACGGTATAACGTTTCTTTTTTTTTATTTTGCTTTTTTTTTACAATTTTTCTTTTTTTACTCTCTTTGCGTCTGGGAACACGCCATCTTTGAATAAATTTACATCCTTGCATTGTTGAGACGCGCAGTGACGGACAATATGTCTCTCGTCGCTTCGGTGAATTTATTGCAAATTACAAGGTAAAATAACATGCGAAAGGATGAGATGTAAAACGGTATGCAGTCATTGGCCACAAAAACATTGCGGTTGAAACGATTTGTTCGATTCGACGATTTTTTTTTTAAGCAAATAATGTTTTTCATACGATCAAGAAATTTATGGATACATGTGACCTTAAAGATATCTGATGAGACAAAATTTAATATTTAGGCAGCCATAACTACCGCGATTTTTAACGTAGAGACTTTCCTTAGGGTTCATTTTCATCGTTTTGAAATTTCCTACATGCGCATATTTTTGTTGTTTTTTTTTCCCCGTTTTCTTTTTTTATAGGTTTTTATAGGTTAGTAATAAGTGAACGTCTAAACCGCTATAAACGCCGTGTTTTTAAATGTAGAGATTTTTGCCAAGGTTCATTTTTTCGTTATGGGAATCAGTATGTTCGCAATTTTTTCTTTTTTTTTACGATTCCGTCTTTTTCTAAGGCGGTGGGGAAGAAACAAACGTTCAAACCGCCATTACCGCCGCGATTTTTATCGTATATATGTAACGAATAGGAAATGTTATTGTATCGCAACTCGGGCTATCGATTCTGTTGGCGGTCTTGGATTTTTTGGAAAATGCAAAAAAAAAAGATTTTGTAAAAAAGGACTTTTGTTTTTTTGCATAATGTCACGAAATACGGACTCCGATAATTTATTAAAAAATTAATTAGTGTTTACCAGATCGAGATGTGTGAAATCGTTGTTGATTAATATCGCAAGATATGTTCGTTCGGTCGTTCGTTTTGAAGTCTCGGTCAAGACTCTTGTCATGACGATGGATCTCGTATGCGCTCGAGCAACAAACCTCATACTCGATGAAAATTACGCACTTTCCTCCATTGCAGCATAATGTACTATTATTGTTCAATTTTACTGGAATACACATTTTACCGGAAGTGCATCGTGTTGACTCCGAAGACCGTACAAGTTTTACACTCGTTGGCTTTTTGCCTCTTAACCTCGTTCTTAACTAACGATAGTAACTCGATTTGTATCGATTTCCATATACAGTGATTGACGAAGGGTACTTTTTGTTTTAAGGCGATCCACATTGCGTTTTCCCATCGAACAGCTTCCATACAGAATTTCAGGGTTGTAAATGCCTTCGACAGACTCTCATGTTGCCGTTACTTTACCTCATATTTCTCGAAAAATCGTGAAACTCTGAATTTCTACCGGACTTCCTATGGGTTGGTAGTGAAGTAATGAACACTGTACGATAATAGATTCGGCGTTTTTGCTTATAGCATGCATGCTTTACTTTACAAAAAACGATTACTTTCGTTTCAAAAGCTTTTGCGAGTGTTCCGTAAATACGTTATAGCTACTAAGTGGAGATAGTAGCTAAACTTTTCTCGATTTCACCGTAGAAAGATTGACAAAGGTTACTTTCAATGTTGTTTTTAATTGTGCTTTTTACTACAAAATTGGAAACCTTGCCGCGAAACCTTCTACTGCGCGCGAGTTTGTGTCATCTGGCGCTGCAGCGTTCTTATGCATCGACACGACGAAATTCGACAATTGTCAAATCGTATGACAGACGACAGAGAGCCAAAAGATGGAAGCAGGAGGTCGAGGACCAATCACACGGCAACAAAAATCGTACAAATTTTTAATTCATTAGGTGTGAAAATGGGGTTACGCTCGCGAAGCGTGCGTAAAACTAACCTTTACATACTGAATGAAACAATTATTTTTTGCATTGTATAAACGTCATTTGTGGAAAAAAAATGCAAGCGGAAACGCAAGCCTCGTTATATTTGCCCATTTTTGAGATAACACTTTATGTTTTAAAAATCACAATTCTCAACATTTTCAATGTTCTTTTTGTGTTATTTTACTGTTTATTTTTAATTTATTTTTTCTTATATGTTAACAAATTACGATCGCACGACCAAATTTCTTCCTCCAAAAATCGATGGAAAAATTCAAATTTTCTTTAATTCGGATATTATACAAATTTCACGATCATCGACGTGCCGTCTTACGTAAAAATATATCTTTTGTGTATTCTAACACATACTCATTTCTATGTGGGATTTTTTTTACTCAAATGCGTTAATAGCATACAATCTCCGATAATACGAACATTCTATTGAAGCGTACAACTTTTCCATTTTTCCCCCAGTAGCGAAAATGTTGCCCTTTAGTACTTATGATAACCCAAAAATCGACATCGTATTCGCATAATGTGGAGGCAGCACAGTAGCATTATGTATCTCAGGCAGCAGTAGTCGACAGATTGTAGAATGCATTGATTTTCGTTTATCCATTCCCTTCCTGTAGTACCGCCGCCGTTCCGCGGGTCACCCCGCGAGCTACTCCCGACCCGAGGGATGTTTCGTTATTTAAACAGATTAGCGATCCGTCCTCCCCGCCTTGAAGGGAGTCTCGTCTTATGTGTTTCCGATGCGTGTTTGCCCCGTGCGCCTTCTCATCACCCTCCCGAAAATTAATCCTGCTACGGAGTTGGCGGCTTGCGCATTGCCGCACCATCGAATGATAGAATGAGACAGAGATTACGGGAGTAAAGGAGAAGACGCGTGTTCCCGGCAGTGCTCGGGGCTGAAACTATAAGCGGAAGCGGCGAAAGGGCCACGCATCGTCGACCTGCCAAGGGATGAATTGTCCTTGAAATTCGTCGACGGCGACGACTCGCGACGATGTGGCAGAGGCGTAGACGAAGATGAAGAAGGAGAGGAACGAATCCCTCGAGGCGATGGAACGAATATAATAATAGCAAAGAGCTTGCGAAAATAACTGAAGACTATATTGTGTTCGGCTAATAATCCATGGCTCCTCCCGCTCTTCCCTCGATTACTGTAATATTTGTTAAATATTTATGCACCTGTCAGAAAATCCCAAAAGATCGCCCATTTGTGGCAAAATTTTTTTTTTTTATTTTTTTGTTTTCGTATTCTTGTTTCCAATCCCCGTCTTGAAGATTCCGTGACCCGGGTTCGGGAAGATTTTTCAAGAACTTTCGTAGAAACCGAACTTCACCCGCGAGTATCCTTTTTTTTACAGGTATTAAAAATATATATATATATACATATACACACGTACACGGCGAAGAGTCGAGGTAACAGCGATATTAAAGTTACCGAACGACGAGAGTGAGAGCGTCCCGCCAAAACAGAAGAAGAGAGGCGCGCAAGCGAATCGTTTCCGAGAGCTGATTCTCTAATACAAATTCATGAATGCTCTCACTGGCGTTTACCCTCCATTAGATGGGGAAGCACAATCAAAACGGCTCGATGGCCCTCGTTGGCAGAACTTGGCGTCGGCGGCGTCGAAACGATCGGCGTTCGTTTCAGTAGTATAACCATAGATACGGTATGCGATGCCACGAGAGATAGAGAGAGAGAGAAAGAGAGATGAGACAGCTGTAAATCAAACTCCGAAATTTGTGCTCGTCTGCCGACGGTCTAGAGATGAACCTTAGCGCCCCCCCCCCCCTCCCCTCCTCCCCATTGCAAAGTGCGTATACCAATCGGGTCCCGAAGTGTTGAGACCCCGAAAACCGCGTACCTACATGATGCTCTTCCCCCTTTGGCTCTCTCATTCCATGCTAGAGATATCCAAGGTGTGTAATTATTGGACCGAAACGAGGAGACCCGGCCGCGGGGCACTCTACATCGCGCGGGTCAGTCTCGAAAGGATTATTCCATCCGTATCCTTTCACTCTGTGACCGTACCACGCAGACACAAGGAAAAACGAAAGAATTTTTTATGCTCTCTCGTTGAATTTTTTTAGTTAGTTTCCATTTAAACTTCGAAAATAATCGCGGATAACCTTGTGAAGCGGAACGGAACCGATGAGGGCTGATTAATAGGAGAGCATCGCATTTTTTTTTCTCAAATTTATGATAGTAGTGTCGAAGAAATTCTGAATTACCAATGAAAACAATTATCTACAAGTACATTGAAATTTTGACAAGAAGATCGATACAACAGTCGTTTTGTATCCTCAGTTTCGCGGTGTCGATTAAACTCAATTGGCGTATCGGAACTAAAAAAGAAATAAATACGCGTGTGTCAATCGCCGTGTCTGGCACGTAGAATTATACGCGCCTTTTAAATTCATATATACCTAACCGCAAGGATAAAGGTAGCCGAGGTTTCTGTTTCACGGCGCGTAATCGTCGTCGTCGTCTTCGTCGTCGGGATCCTCGACATATCTCCTCGATGTTATATACGCACAGCCCGTCGTCGTTTGAATCCAACGTCAATCAAGGGAACACGCGAGAAACGATAATACCCTTGCGTCTGTTGCAAAGACGAGAAGGGTAAAAGCGTAATTTCTACGATACTATATTCCAACGGTCTCTCTCTCGAGTTAAGAGTCCCCGTGTCCCGTGAAGTTTATTCGGGATGATACCGGAATCCGATTTAAATGCGCGAGCATTGCCGGAGGCACGTTGGATCGAGGGACTCACTCGCGTTCGCATACTATAGATATAGGTATATCTCTCTATATATATATACATATATATATCTTTGGTTTCTCCGAGACGTTACATATACCCTCGAGGGAACGACGATTTTCATCAAAGGACGCGAGAACGCGATGATCCTTGTATGCCTCGCTTCTAGACCTCTATAGCTCCTGGTACACCTAATATACGAGAACCGATCGTGGGGCACACCGCGGTCGTGCATACGCGATTCTCTCGTATGATTCTCCGGCTTGGTCAGTCTATACGGAGGATATCAACGAGAGAGTGAGACAGGTAGCGAGGGAATATAACGATTTAAACCAAAGCGAAGATCGAGGGGCGAAGGGGCTGCGGAGGAAAGGGGTTGGTATCCAGAGTGTGTTGTGACGAGACGCGTCTTGCATATACTGGCGATTCATCTCGTTCGGCCTGACACTTTGATTACCGGTTTCCATGGGTTTAAGCACGCGGAGAATCGTCGAAGAAGAGGACTCATTCCCGAAGAGCCTATCTCGACGGCATAACCGCGCCTGTCTCTGCTCGACGACTGCCCCGATCAACCGGCATCAGTTCGCGATCGTGCGCGCCCGCGGTTGCCCGACACGCCTGAGGACTTTCGACACTTTTTTTTTGTTTTATTTTTATTACCAATTCATTCTTTTTCTTATTTTATTTGTTTTACTCATAAAGCTATGTATCTACCTATGGAATATACATTAATGTTGACAAAAACATTGCTTTATTGACGATTTTTTTTGTCGGACAACAGATCGATGAAAAATTATCGAAACTATAATACGCTGAATGATTAATCGATTACAATTGAACTTTTTTGGTTTTAATGAATCTAATAAATTTCCGATTCTGATGGTCGCGACGACGGCGAAGATCTTCCGTAAAATGAATCTTACATATCGATGTTTTTACCGCAGTAATGCGGTACAAACGCCGCGTCAAGCTGTCGGACAGCGAGACGCAAGAGGAAATGAAGATTTGCTCGAATATTCTTTGCCACATTAGTATGAAGCTGCGCTCGATGTTCTTCGCAAGAGAGCGTTAATTAATCATCGACGATTTTCGGTAACACGTATCCGAAGGCCGCGAAGCATGCGGCATGTGTCATCATCGTTGTTGCGTCACTTTCTCGGAGCGCGCATCATCGGTCGCGTCGTTGCACGATGACGTATAGTCTGACAACACTGAGAGACTCGCGTCGCGAAAGACGACATACACTTGTCGGACACTTCACGCCAAAGCTTGTCGATTAAGAAAGCTGTTTTACTTTGCTCGACCGGGTTATTGAATTAAGGCGGATAATTGATCTTGACAAATTAACTCGAGACCCGATCGAGCGACGAAGCTCCATTTTTTTTTTTTTTTTTCGTTTTCTCGAGGGTACAAGATTATTATGCCAAAGAGGCGGTGATCTGGGATACTGCACGGTATCGATGTCTCTACACCTAAATCAACTGCGTTACCAACCAATGAACACTTCCCGTAAGGGGAGGTTTCTCGTCCGTTACCCGATTGTAGCGAAGATTCATTAATTGGATTTGACATATCTTCACCCTTCACCCTTCATTAATCGGTGAACCGATTCGGTATCTTATCATTCCACGAAATTTTACTCGTAACGGATAGAGAGGCTATATGCTGCGATGTAATTCACGAGACTCTCGTGAAGGAAAATCTTTACGCGAGTTCATTGAACCGCGCGCCACTGTACAGTTTAACATTTGAAGGGTTGAAAGCCGCGAAATAGGAGGACTCACGAGCCGAAGCTCTTCGAGTTCGGAAAGCCTTTAGCATAATTTGCGGCAAGGGTGCGGAGCGGTAAAACTGTCGGTTGTTTTGCTTGCTGCCGTTGTGGCGGAGTGTGCTGGCGAAGAGGATGGAGGAGGAGAGGTTGTGCACATCGACCTTCCAGCTTCGACCGCGACACTCATTACCGCTACGGTGACATCTTGACGAACCGTGAGGCCAACGAAATAAAGTCTCCGATCGAATAACAAGAGAAACTTTTATCCCGTGGGATATACGAAGAAGTGAAAAAATACGAGAAAAAAAAAAAATGTTTAAAAATAACTCTCGCGATGATAATAAAGAGGGAGAGAGCGAGGGAGAGATTGAGAAAACATAGAGATGTCGGGAGCTTCTGTGGGAAGAATTCCAACGTCGACAAGTTCTCTCTCTCTCTCTCTCGCGGTTACTTCGGTGGAGTAGACGTTAGAGTCGTGGCAGCCAGCAACGGCGGCTTTTGCCCTCGAGTATTGGAAACTCATTTGCATCAATTAACTTTTCAATGACGTCGTGTAATTGCATTCGCCGATCCTGAGAATCTCTCTTTTCTCTCCTTCTCTCTCGGTGCGTCGCACGGAACAGCCACGCTACTGGCGCGTAAATATTAGAAGGACAAGAAGATTCACGAGGCCAAAGATGTTGCATGAAATTCAAGAGATGACGAACGAGTAGCGTTAAGAAGTTATGCGACGATGGTACATCGACGAGATTTCCACGAAGTCTTTCGCATTGAGAGTCTCGCATGGCCTTTAAATAAATTAATCTCGACGGATAGAAATTACCAATTTTGTACCTTCGTGGATACGGCGTTATTGTAAATACGCGATAGGACGAGAATCAACCCCTCGCGTATGAGAGATTTTTCATCGAAAGCGTCGAACCCGCGCAATGATTTTTTGTTTGAATGGTCATAGATACTTCCGCGTTACTCTCTCTATTTTATTTTCGATTTTTTTTAAATAGATTTTATAATTAAACGGATAATTGGTACGCCACGGACATTGGGTGATAAAAAAACATGCGACGCCCACATATATCGCCCGTATGTGGGGGTTGATACGGTGGGTTATCACTCGACGAATAGTATGCATGTACCGTATCTCGTGTTATTATAACATTTTAGATGTTTAGATGCGATGGCGGCATGCACCCTGTAAACAAGCGAACGATATAACAGACCCGTAAGCTAACTGATCGATGCTCTCCCCCGTTAGTGGAAACAGAATTTACCGAACCGGCCGAGCGTGACGGTCGATGTTCGTAGTCGGCAATCGTTATTGACGAGAGAATATTATTTTAATAAATAAAATTGCAAATAATAACAACACAAACGATGCATTATACTACGAATCGTTAGTAAATAATTCCATGCGATTTTGCATGTTACATACTATCTTCTATTTGATTTTATTATCAACGAAGCGTGGAATATTTTTTTTCTTTTTTTTTTTTTTTTTTTTTTCATATATTCATATCTTATTCTTGTTATTCTCATTTCTCATCGACACGAAGATCGCCTGAGCGTAACTCTCTCGCAGTAAATATAAAAATAATTCAAGGTGTTCCCAAGAGCCTCTCGCACGGCGCTAATGGTTCATCTAATTAAAAAAAACGGCAGCTCGGTGCGAAAGAAGGACGACTGTCTGCTGGTTTCACCGGTGAGAAGAAATAACTAATAATTCTGCACCTATATATAATAATACCCCGTGGCTCAGACCTTGGGATAACGTATTAAGTACCCACGTGCCTCGTATCGAAATACAGTAAAGTCTTCCGATAGTCCGCATGTGAAAATCGTTTCATTAAATTTCACTTTCAAGACGTTCGCCTGTATTTATTTAATAAGCTGCAAATTCAAGATGAGTTGACTGTAAGATAAGACGTATTTAATAATTCAGATATATTCCGAACTACGCGCTTGATACGAAAAACCCTCATGGCGATAAGTTAAAAAAGAATGAAAAAAAATTGATATTGGAGTCACTTATATCCACTTTTTTTTGTTTTTTTTTTTTTGACATTTCGTATTTTCAAAGTCGAACGTTGCGAGAGATTTAACAACATAACTCGGTTTTGGACAGTCTGCAAAAAAAGCGCACCTGTGATTCTACGTACGATATGCTTCCCTCCAGCAACTGGAGAAGAGTCCGGTACGTCTACGGGATCCGGGGGTATGCCTCATAAACCACGACGTTACGATTCTAATTAAAAGTAATATCGTTCTATCGCATCCCTGCTCCAAATTATACAGCTTCGGCTAATCACCGAGATTCACCGAACGAGGGCCATAGCCGATCTGAGGAGAAGAAAGAACGGAGAACGAGAAAGAAGAGGAAGGAAAGAAAAAAAAAGAAACAAACGACTATAAGGGTACGAGGAAGCAGGCCGCCCGGTGTGAGAACGAATGGAAACAACCCTCGCACGCGTAAAAATAAAGAAAGCGAAGAAAGCAACGAGGAAGAAAAAAAGAGATAGCGACGAAGAGTGTATATTAGGAGAAAGTAAGAGCATGAAATTAGTCGTAGTCGGTCTGGGGGAGGGAATCGCGGACGTGAAATGCCCCGAAGGCTTTTTCCCTCTTGATCTTCGGCTCCTACCCCCGTATATACCGCGGTATAACCATTTTATTCGATAATTATGTAAATGCCGGAATGATTGTCGGGGCAATATGTCCTGCGAAATAAAAGTGGAGTCGAGCAATTCGGTTATCTTTATGATTCCGAAGTGTGCGACGCCCTCGGTAGGGCAGAAGAAACTGTAGAATAAAGATGGTACGACGAGCGAGTGAGCGCAGAAAAAAAAAGAGGAAGATGTAGAAAGCAGGGGGTGGAGGCCGGGTTCACGTAGCTGCGGGGGTGAATTCGACGAGAGCAAGAGAAAAGGGAGAGTCACTGTATAACGCGAACGGGCACGAGGCCGGGAAGTCAAGCCCTTCATTTGCATCAAAACGTTCATTTTTTTTCTCGCTTTCGTTCTGTTCGTTCTCTATACTACCCCCACCCCCTCCTCCCCTCCTCTTACCCCCTACACTTTTTCTTCTTCTCAGTCGGGCCCTTACGCACAGATACGCTGACAGGGCGACGCCGAAACGCGTTTTGCATTTTTACAGAGCCCGCCACCAAACCACCCCCCGTTGACTCCACCCTCGGCCCGGGCGCCGTTAGAGGCTACCAAGCTCTCCGTCACATCCCTCGCGCGAGCTTCAAAAAAAAAAAAAAAAATATCGAAATATATTTTCAACCGTCAAAGTTCGAGATTTAAATACACATCCCTCCCTCGGTAGAGACTCGAGGTCCATCGGGATACCATCGGAGAACACGTTCGAAGCATTTCGAGAGCTTTCGACGTTTTTTTTAACGAATTTCGTTACCGTCGATTAGATTTGGCGACGCGATTTTTACGGAACAATTTTTTTTGCACTGCACCCCACGGCGTAAGTGACTCAATGCGATGAAAAAGAGAATTCGATAAATTCAGACATCTATTCTGACATTTTTATATGCATGAAACTTGAACGTTAATTTTTGTTGGTCTTCAATGTCAAGTATTTTTTGAGAATTTTTTTTTTTTATAGAAATATAGATTTATTTATAGAAATAATAAAATTAGCGGTGAAAACGACTCCATCGCGCACTGTCGGTATATTGGGTTCTTTCCGCGGGGAAAGTTTAGAGATTTTACTTGTACAACTTACGTCGAGAACAACTATAATTGATAGCAGAAATGAAATTCTCACCTGTGTGCATGTCAGCGAATAGGCTGACGTTCGAGCGTCACACGTGGAGGGTCGATAGTCTATAAGTTTGGTGGTCGTAGGTAAGATCCAATTAACGGTTGGTTACGGGTAATTAAGACGTTCGCTCGACACCCATCGACCTCCCGTGTGCGACTGATTTAATTAAGCTACTAGGAGAGACTGTGCAGAAATTAACGTGTGTATATATATGTATATATTGCATATATATCTATGTAAATCGTATATATTGCTAACCTGCAGCACCGGCCACTTGGTCGGCTCACCGACTCGTCGGTCTACGCCCTCCCGCTTGACTATACGTGTGGATTATCGTTATTTATTAAAATATATTCCTGAGTAAAGGGTGGAGCCCAATCCCGACGACCAATAGCGTAACGTCGCGTGCCGCACGTCGTTATACTCCGCGCGGTTTCGCCAAATTGATAAGAATGCATCGTCTCACACGACTCACAAGCCGACAAAACAACTTTCTTTTGCTGTACTATCCGATTATCCTCGTTGTCGATAATTTTTTTAAACATTGCCGATCCGCCAGAAGAGCTTTTCGAAAGTGGCGTTATGACAAATGAAAACTAAACGCATGGATAATGACAAATTTTTGACAACACACAATTTTTCTATTCGGGAAATCGACGAAAAAGTGAATAACCGCTGTCATCCTTAGTCGACTCGGAACTAATCTTTGGACTTTCGGCCATTTTCGTTTTACGTAAATTCTGCATACGTCTATTTTTCTACGTACAGATAAACGCGAAGAATTAAAATTAAAATTTAATTAATATATTTACTATTATTTATTAATTCGTTAAATATTCAACGATATGTATTTGCAGAAATATATCCGTAATTTACAATTTTTCGCGAAAAACATATTATATATATTTTACCGATTTTTTTAGTGACGTTTTTTTCGTATTTTTAAGCAGTAGTAACTTTGTTCTCCGATAAAATATCGAAAAATCGAAGTGTCCATTGTTCTTTACGAGAACGAATAACTTATTTGAAAAAAAATGAATGCTACGAGGTAATCTCTTCTACTCAACGTAACCGAATCACGTCAAACATGGGGACAGTAATGAACACGAATACTGAACAAAATTTATTAATTGATAATTCAGATGTTGACAAGATGCCGTCGATAAAATGGCAGCGCATTTTTTACATTCATTTTTACGCGTATAAATACGTCATTCATTACGCGTGACTTGCGTAATCCGAAAATTTTCAATTGTTTTTGGGTTTGCGGGGGTCAAGCCACCCCTTTGGCCACTCAACATTTACACAATTTGGTGATCCCCAGGAACAATCTTGGTCGATCTTGGCGGATGGTTCAGGTTCGGCATTTCTCCGGTTGATCGTCGATCCAGAATCAGCTTTGACGGCAACGTCATCGATAGCGTTGACGCAATTAATACCGCCGCAAATACCGAAAATAACCAACGAGACAACGAGTACGTAGTGAAAATTCATATTTTTTTGATGATTTTTTCGCCCGTTTCACGTAATTTAAACAGTAAGACTTTTGACACTCTTGGAAAAGAACAATGATTTTTTTAAGGTTATAAGGAAGTGAATTGGGATCGTTCGCTATGATAAAAAAGTATGATACCTGACGGTTATATTCTTCCTCCATTGTTTTCTTACGTCTTTCCCTGTGATAACAAATCCATAATTTTTCACTTACTATTAACTTTTTGCATTTTTTTTAATGTCTTTCACTACGATAAAAAATTATAATGTGTAGAAGATTTTTTTTTCCTCAATATTGTCTTTTTCTCGCTTTGATTACTGCAGTTCCCCTAAAATTCTTCGGAACATTAAAATTTTCTGCCATTCTACAAACTCTGTAATCATCGATATGAATACAAAACATCGCGAAAATCGCATGGTATTGCGATTTCGCGCAATTGCGAAATCGTAAAATCGTGTCTACTGCTTCCGTCAAATTATTTTCACGCCTTTTCGTGATTAACTGCCAAAAAAATCCGAAGTATTTACCGTATAAAAAAAAATCACTAGAAATATTGCAGAACCGTTTTTTCGACGCGTCACAAAGCGATTTCCAACAGAATTGGAAAATATTGGGAAAGGATTAATCTGGAAAAAACACAAATTTACGCTTCTTACAATAACAACTATTTATTCATACGTAGTAATGCTGAATTACATGAATACACTTCTTGCCTCGATATTAGATTGTATGAGTCCGGTGTGGCGTGCGGGTCTGTGTCGTATTTTTAACTGATGCTCTTCAGACAACTAGACACATTTTTTTTAATTAATTTTTTTGTTTCTTTACTGATAATAGTTTTTTCTCGAGATAGGAGAGTTGACTTATGTCCCTCACGTGCGCACGAGTGAACGCACACGACGTATACGTATTACGCATAATAAATACATAAAATATACGTTCGCGTGAGTGTCGGGCGATAAAATTCCTCCGCTGCGTTGATCGGCGATGTCAAATACAAATTCGTCTCTACATCGGTGGTTAGATTCTCGGCTTCTACATTGAACTTCTGTTATCTGTTTCACGTTTTCTTTTTATTTTTTATTTCTTTTTTATTTTTATTTTGTTTTGTAATAGACTTAGCCTTCTACCTAAACACTACGATTATGTGAACTTTACAACACAAGAACCTCTTTACGGTCGGTTTTTCATTCTTTTTTCTTCTTTTTCATCTTCAAAAATCTTTGTACATGGATCTTAAATACGTTTTCTCTCGCGTGACCGATGAAATATGTTTCCTCGCGAGAGTTCTCAACGGTAAAGTTTTTTTTTCTCTCTCTCCGCAAACCCGGTAATACGGAGCTATAATACGTTGTATATATAGGAAAAAAAAATTAATATTTCTCACGAGTTCACGAAAGAGAATGACCACCGGGCCGCCATTTCTCGCGCGGCGAAAGATTATTTTAACGATGAAAACTCCGGAAAGATACTTCAACATCACGACGATCGTACACGATAACGCGGGACACACGCATATGGATTAAATTTAGTTGTCGGTAATATAGCTAAGTTTATTTATATAAATAGAGGTGTTAGATTCAAGAGGCTACTGGGTTTTTTCATTTTCTTCTTCTTCTTCTTGTTTTCTTTTTAATCTCATCCGTTCTACGTATGATACAGTGGCCGAGCCGCGGTTTCTCGAATTTCACTCGAAGTCGTCGTCGACGTCGAGAGATCGTTCGTATTTCAGTTTCTTATTTGTCGTAATTATAAGTATATGTATAAAGGAGACGCGCGATATTGACGTTCGAAACTTCAGAATTGTCGAGATACGAACGAGAGTCGGACATTTGGTCAAACAAATGAAACTGAATTAACGAAGCAGACTCTCGATTTCGTGTTTCATTATTTCGAAATCTTCTATCGACAATTCTGTGCAAACGACGCGATCTCTCGAAGACAACTTTTTTTTTTTAATTTTTATTAAAAATCTCATTGAGTTCGAGGTCACCGGTGCAAAAAAAAAATCGCATTTCAGTATTATTAAGGAAATTTTTTAATAAATTTTGTAAATTGTCGCAGAGGCACGTGTGTCTACCGCATCTCACTCTTCCGATAATTGATTTTTTCGATTAGAAATAAGAAAAAAAAAATGTCTTTGAATGCCGTTTTCCGAATTTTTTTTTTTTTCGTAATTACGAATTCTCAATGCCCCAATGACTTCTCACTCCTTCGACTATGCATTATAGCGGCGTCTATGGCTGGTGTCCAAAAATTCGTAAGGGACTCTCCGCCTCTCTGTCTCGTTTCGCTCCCGCGGCTCAAATATTATTTTCTTTGATCGGAAGATGCGACGCGACCACTCGGTGAAACGCATAATAAAAACGGTCCGATATCACGATGTTACTTTCTTTTACAAAAAAAAATAATAACAATAAAAAATTTCTTGCGTAGATCTTGTCGATCGAACCTCCGCGAATGGCACACGTCGTCTCTTGAGTCCTTTCGTGACGCGTTCTTATCAATTAACTACTTACTCGCTCGATTATTAAATTCTATAGGAACGCATGCACTCGCGCACGCACTCTCAAGCAGTCTTTATAAATTATATCTCTCTTTTCTCTCACGTTTTGCTAATTTTTTCTCTCTCTCTCTCTCTCTCTTTCTCTTTTTCGCTTTTTTTTCTATCACTCTTTCTTTCTCTCCATTTCTCTATGTTTTTTGTTATTTTTTTTAATAATCCTCCCATAATTATTTTTTTTTATTTCATTATAATTCATATCGTTTCGCGTGTCTGTTTTATAAATCAGGTGAATCGCGTTGTGTCGCGTTATACGAGATCGACTAGTCGCGCGGATTGGTGAACGCGACCATTCCATCTTTTATTTTGTTAATTTGTTTTATTTCTTCTTGACGTTCTCACCGAACGAACGACGCGATTCTCGAAGAGACCCGCGGGGCGCGCGCGCGAATTGGCCGCGATGGACGCACACGCTCTCGGCTTTTCCTTCGGTAAACTTGTCGAACGATAATCGGTCAGAGAGGGTAGTGATCGATCGAATGATCGATCTCTCTCTCTCTCTCTCGCTCTCGCGATCGCACACGCATTTTTTGTCGCGTCGTCGGTTGATATGTCTTCGCTCGACCGTTGCGAATAATCTTAATTTATACAATGACAATATATCCTCTCGTCGTCTTACCATTTCGTTCTTCGTTCCTCCCGAAGTTTTGTTCCATTTTTTCGCTATGGAAAGCTCTGATGGCGATCGCGCGTTTATCCTTTCCTTCGTTATTTTTTTTATCTTTTAATTTCTTTCTTTCTTTTTCTATATAATTCGCGTAACTATGTGAGATCCTGTCGAGATCCCATTCCTCTTTAGACTGTCCTCTGTCCTTTCTAGCTGTACATACGCCTTCGTCTCTCACAATTAAATATATACTATATATTTATATATATATATTTTTTTTATTTTTTTTTTTAGATATTTATCTGAGTAGCCGCGAGTTTTTTTTATAGTAATAATTTACACGCGGTTACGTGGATAAATGTCCGGTTACGTGAAGCACGTTTTTCGACGGGATGGGGTCAAAGTCATCGCGCACTTGTCCACGGAAGAGAGCGTTTGCGGTACGAGGGTGCAGTCGTCGCTATCGCGAGTTTTTTTTGTCGGGTCTCCTTCCAGCATCGAGGAGATATTCGCGCGCGATTCTCGTGAATTCTCCTTGGCTGGACTTCGTACTCCGGCAATGGCAGCATTGGCTTCGAGCCGAAAATTTTTGCCGCCTGGCATTGCAACCGCGAATTTTCGCCGCTTCTCTTCTAAGTCGCGCTCGTGAACAATACCGAGTTCTTGTAGTAACCCGTCCGCGATTCTGTAACAGAAAAATCAACACACGAACATTGCAGATTGCGTTTCATAACATTTGAGATTATTGTCGAGTGATACCGGAATTCCGCGCTCCGATATATAGCGACAATAGAATAGATACTGTGAGCAATTAAGTAAATTTTGGATAATTCGTCAATAAATGGTTGTTTATTAATTATTTAATTCGGCAGCTGTAACGACAAAGCTTTCAAACACAGCGCTATGTTACAACAGTTACAGAAAAAAAAAATTGCGCGATGCGATGCACCGGAAATTCTAAGCTTCTCGCGTAATCTATACGATGTAAGTGGCGCCACCTGGTTACTTCGACGCACGTTTGATAATTATCAAAAATTATTGCACACTTTCCGATAGTTCTATTTCTCGTCTATACGCATCAAGATATCAATTTCTCTGAACTAATGACTATCACATCCGGTTTTTCATTAGAATAAAATATTATCAACGAATTTCCGTAATGTGTTTAAAAATAAATAGTCATTTAATCGCTTTCGGCGTTTTCTTCGAGACGATTTTTTTTTTTTAGTTTTTTCAATATTGGTACACCGATCAATTCCAAGCGATAAGTTTCCATTTTGTTCATCAAAATGCAAGGAATCAAATTATAAAGAGTTTTATGCATAATGCCGCAAGAGTAATCTTGAGGATAAAAGGAGAGAAGAGAGAACGATAAAGATTCATAAAGACCGGAAGGGCAATAAAGAGATGCAGAGTAAAAGAGTCGATCGCGCGTCTAAAAATTATCAGAAATAACCGGAAGCTTTCCGATAGTTCGATTTTCTCATCGATACGTGTCAAGATATCAATTTCTCCGATTTAATGACTATCACATCCGGTCTTTCATTAGAATAAAATATTATGTATGAATTTCCGTAATGTGTGTGAAAATAAAAAAGTGCAGTCATTTAATCGCATTCGGCATTTTCTTCGACGCGATTTTTTTTTCATTTTTTCAATATTCATACATCGATCAATTGCAGGCAATGAATGTCCATTTTGTTCATCGAAATTCAAGGGATCAAATTATAAAGAGTTTTATGCATAAGGCCACAAGAGTAATCTTGAGGATAAAGGGAGAGAAGAGGGAACGATAAAGATTCATAAAGACCGGGAGGGCAAAGAAGAGATGCAGAGTAAAAGAGTCGATCGGATATATGTATAGCATGGGAACGTGGTTTGGAGTCTGTGGAGAATAAAAGGTCGTGTATGTATGTGTGTGTATATAGTTTCTTCGATGAGTATAGAGAGAAGCGAGTGCTTGAATCAGGGCGAGGAGTCGAGTCATCGGCCCTTACAACTAAACCCTAAGGCTCTTTGAGATCGAGCCGCCACTTGACTTTTTATCGAACTGTCGCTTATGATTGAAAAAGAATGCATTAATAGTGATCGCGCAGCCTACTAGGTTTTCGTTTGCTCCCCGAGACGCCCAAGAGGCGAGTATCCTTACTCTGTGTCTGTTTCACTCGCTCGCCCTTGTATCTCCCCCGCTCGCTTTTTTTTTTCTCGTTCGTCCTTATATCTCGGTCGACACCGACCGCGGCGCCTCCTCTTCTCAGCCTCGGGGATAATTGAATTTCAGTTTTTTAATCACCAATTTTTTCCACGGCGAACGCAAAAAGTGACGACTCAATTTAGTTACCGAAGAATCACTCTCGCTACGTTCGTTAGTTCGTTCATTGGCTCGTCTATAAATCGAAGAGTCTATCGATCATCGTGCGCATCCCTCGTATTATTTATCCTGCACGGTTAATCTTAATTTAAAAAAAAAATGTTTTACCAGCCTTCGAAAATAATATCGGAAGACAATTGTAAAAAAAAAAAACTATTTAGTCGCTGATTGGCAATGAAATTGAATTGAATTTCTTTGCCGGTATAAGAATTCGTGGCAATAGCACATCGCGGCGACACGCCGAAATGAGAAAACAATTATTGCCTCGCGAGGAGTTGCATCGTCATGCCAATAGCACAGGCGTCGTTTTGCCGCCTTCTGGTGATCGCGATAGTTTTTGTTCTCCGATCTACTTGGGGCTCTTTGTAGCTGTGCAAAACTTTGTAATACTGAGGTGCCGAAGTTTCCGGTCTTCGAAGTTTCCATTCCGGCAGCCAGCGTGCGGTATGTCAACATCCTCGGCATCGCTCGAGCACAGAGACAGCTGCAAGAAAGTCAAGTCGTACGACGAAGCCTCTCGCAACTACGGGACCCTTCGACGTTGAACTCGATTCGCAACAGTTTCTAATTAAAATTCGAAGCGCAAGAAAATTCCTCGAAGTTTGGGCGCAAAATTTTCGGGACCGCAACCGGTGCGACGCGATCGAGTTAAGTGCGGTTTTTTTTTTTTTTTTTATCCACGAATATAAATTATCGTACCCACGCTATTCATTTTCCTATTGGTGCATCGCATCGAAACTCTGTCGTCCAGCGGTTGCAATTGTAGCGGATATAGTGGCAGTAGTAGTAGTAGAAGTAGTATCGAGTAACGAACCTTGAAGAGGAGACTTGACCTGTTCCCTCTCGGCTGCCTGGTGCTGCCGCGACTTTCTTTCCTGCTCCAGCTCCTGGACCAGCGATTCTGCGACAGAAGAGAGAAAGAATGGAGGTTTGTATCGTTTCCTCTATTTTTTTTCACACTACATCGGGAAATACTAAAAATTCCGTACGAATACATTTATTGCCAATAAATTTCGACTAATCCCAATGAAAATAGATCGATACTTTGATCGTTCTCTCCTCGGTTCGCATTATCGCGTGAAATATTTTCGATTTTTCTATTGCGTATATCTACTCATAGATATTTTTATCAACGTTATTTTCACCTCAGCGGAATGCCTCGGAATGGTTAGTATTTTTATTGAATAAATTGCATACCCGCAGCACTTTACTCTTCGAAGATTTGATGGTTTAATTATTATTAATACTTCAATAGCGTTAACCCCGCTGTACATTTTTTCTCAATATTTACTAGACTAAGTACATCGAATTTTTACCTAAACAATAAACGACACAAGGTGACATAACGTCCGATAAGTACAGTGTGTTTAAATACACTCTGACGCGGGTTTCACGGACACGCGTACTTGACTCGGCGACGCGTGAAAGCACGAGGAAGGATGAAACGTAGGAGTAATTAGTGGAAAAGCAAGGAGCCCAACGCTCCCAGGGGCTTGGAGCGCTCGCGGTAAACTTGCGGGGGTTGAAAGGGACGAACGACGAGTGAACGAACGGGCAAACGGGATAACGGGCGAAGGCAGGCGTGAACGGTATACGGTACGGGGTGGAGAAGCAACACCAGAAACGGCACAAGCAGCCGCGGGTTTGCTCACTGAATTCCTCAAGGATTAGGGTGAAAACTGGAAAATGTCCCTTTAATGATAATACGTCGAATTAACCGGTGCGCAGCCGACGCCACAACCACCCGCGCCTTCATTCACCACCGACCCACTCCCCCCCATCGAACGCTCGCGCTGTATTATTATACTTGGCTGACCCTCGCGCTTCAATCTCGGCTCACGCTCTCGGACACCGCGTGCCATCCACATAAATTCCTACGCGTGTTATTATTATACCTGCGTGGGCGACTCTTATTCAAATTATCTGCTGGGGTTTAAAACACCCGCCGGAGGTATGGACGTGTAAAAGGAATTGTCGGTAACGTGCGGATGGGTTTTTAGCGCCGTTCAAACCGCGAATTAAACATTAAATTTTATCCCATAATGATATCCCTTAAGAATTACACATTTCATTACTTATTTTCATTGAAAAAATCGTTCATTGTATTTTGCGAGATGTATAGAGGTTATCTTTTTTTTTCGTAATATTGAAATCCATGTCTCGCTGTTTATCGAAGTCAGAGAAGTTGACTTGTTCATACAACGATTGAAATTGAAAAAAAAAAAAATGTAATATTATTCCAGATTTAGTTACGACATATGAAGTATAAATGCATTAATTTGCAAAGGATTGCGGATAAAAATTGTGATTTTTTTTTATTGCGGTTTTTTTTGCACCTAAGATTTAAGCGATATCGGTACGTATACAATTACTGGTAAAAGTTGACTTTCGACCTGTGTCCGATCACGTAAATACGTCTATAATCATATCCACGAGGAATGAAAAAAAAAAAAAAAAACTTCGATCGTACTTTTTCACACGAATTAGCCTATCATCAATGAGGCACGTGATAATGCAAGAATGAGGATCGGCAAGCGTGAAACGGCGACAAACGCAATATCTCCTTTCTCCAGAGTCTATAAAGAGAAAACGTTTGCGCGGTCTCTCGCGCGCGCGCGTGCGCGTGTGCAATGGTAAAATCCAATTGCGAAGCCATTAAAGCCACTGGGCTGGTTAAACTGGGCAGAGTGGAGAAAACGGTTGTTTCCCGGGCAATCTATAGTCTGTATACGTTAGTGAGGTACCGCTGTTACTTCGGCTGGGACTAGACGCCGGGGCCGAGATTCCATTATGCTTTGAGCAACAATAGCTGAGGGCTGTTTCTCGGGCGGTAAACGGGGGTGTGAATTGCGACGGGCGTTTCGTCACTTCGTCGTTATGTGCGTATTACTATATACAATACCAACTAAACTGTTAAATGCCACGGAGAACTGAATCCTCCTTCGTAAACGTATACATACATGTATTGTAGATATATATATATATATATATGTGTATATATTATCGTGAAAGGGAGCGAAGGCGCTTAGGTCTCGATGTTTGCGTTTCACTGAGCCAAATTACCTTAGCGCGCCCTTATCCCTCCCGTTCACGGTGTTTCGTCCCTTTGATATCCAAATGACAATTTAACTGCTCAAGATATATGCGAGGAGGATTCGGGACAGCGTGTCGACGTCGTTTTCGTTGTTAGCCTGAGGGGGGAACGGAAGAGAGAAACGAAGCGAATGTTGCAAAAAAATAAACGATGAGAGAGATAATCTCAAAGAACAAAGAGGATCGAAGAGAGAAAGGGAGTCTCAGTTAAACGACAATGTCTTCGTGTTCAACTCGCTCGAGCGATTTTAGTCACAAATCTGATCGAATGCATACGATTAATCGTTGAGTTCGTTCACTCATTTAACGATGCGGATAACAATAAAAATCATCGTTAATTCATCTGTAGTTTTACTATTACTGTTTCGCATTGATCCCAAATAGCTGATTGAGATAAAATCTGTTCGTCGACTTTTAAACAAAATCCATCAAATACGCGTTTTAAAAAAATATATATATCGATCACAGAATCCAAAGATCGAAGAAACCGCTTGTCCAATTGTGTGTCGCGATCGATTCTTTTGTGGAACAATCGATCGAGTGATTCGCCGTTTCTTTGCCTCGCAGGGTTCCAAAAAGCAGATGTTCCCGTTTCATCGTCGTTAAAAGTTTGAGGTTCCGCGAAATTCGAACAGCTCTTTCGTACAATATAACAATGAGTCGTCAAAAGCTATTGGCGTAACAAACGACACGATTGGAGCAGAAGAACGTTTTCGTTCTCAGTTTATCCGTGAATCGCGAGGGGGCGGCGATCCGGAGTGCATAAGAATTCGATAGAAAATTGTAGCGCTTTAGAGGGCAAGAAAGATAGCGAATCGTCAAGGACATCGAATGAGGATCGAGCCGCGATGCTAACAGTTTCGCTACCGGCTTACACCCTGACAAATCGCGCGAACAATGAAAACAATTTCAGACCGGTTCGAGCGAAACTGTCGGAACCTAAACGGTGAGGCATTGTATCCTTATCTGGAGAAGTTCGAAGCGTCGGGCACGTTTTCCTTTTATTAACCGGGTTTTTCGTTTTTATTTTTTTTTATTTCTCTCAAAGTGTTTCATTTTTTTTTGTATTTTTATTATTTCTTTCATTTGAGTATTTCTCCGTTCCTCGCACTCGGAGTCAAGAGATTTACAGGCGGAAAGATCGAGAGAGAGAGTAAGAGCTCCTGCAGCTGAAAGCCGATCAGGGGGTCCACCTTCGCGCACTATGACTCTGCGTTTATCCGCACGTAATTAACTCCGACACAATGCCAGACCGGGGCAACAGCGAGAGTAGGAAGAGTAGGGAAAGGGGAGCTCCGGCTTGCCTCGGAGAATGAGACGAAGAAGGATACGAAGGAGACGATGGAGAAGCGAAGGAATTGAAAAAAACATAATAATAAAGAGAGATAGAGCGGAGAGCCAGAAAGAGAAAGAGAGAGAGAGATAGAGAGAGCGAAACGAAAAGAACCGGACCTGGCTGCTTCTGCAGCTTCAATGCTGGCTATACCCGCGAGACTCTCGTTTCTTCTCGAATCTCTCGGCTCTGCTAACGCCGTCGATACCTCAGCCACGCGGATAAAAATGCACGCATTGTGTTTTGCCCGGCGCCTCTGTGCTTCCGTCGATTTCCGTTTCGATACAATATACTCGTGTAGCCTTCCCTCGACGCACCCGTATACCGGACCGAAGTGGAATATATCCTCAACGAACCAGCAACGTGTCGTTCGTTTCTTCAATCGCTACCCCCCCGTACGCGCCGCGCAGCTTCATTGCTCGCAAGAGAACGCTCGATAATCGTAAGATCTCTGTACGATACCACCACAAGCTCTCCCTCTCCCTACGGTACAACCTTCACGCTATCTTGTCGTACGAATCTTTAAAATCATTATCGTAAATCGCGTTCTCGTTAGATTTTCACGACACGGGGCGCGCAACGAGAATTCTCCGGTTGCTTCATTATTATTCCATGGAATTGTCGTACACATGCAACGCGAGACTGTATAACTAAAGAACACGAATTTTTTTGTTGTAATATTGACAAATGTATACGACTCATTTCACGATCCCCCATCAATTTTCGTTTTTATCGTTTTATCGATCGCTGGACAAAAACTTATTTTCTTTTCAGCTAATTATCGAAACTTATTAAATTTTTGGGTTAAGAAATTGAAATTTTTATAAATATTCTCGTCGAAGTGGAATGTGGAAAAATATTTCCAATCTTGAAAGATAATTTTCGACTCATTTCTTGAGTTCATAGTTTCCGGTATTCGATCGTCGGAATGAAGGGTTATCATCATAACAATCGCTGAAAATTGATTAATTTTCTTCCCTCTTTATTATCGAATATTATTTATATTTTGAGACAGAAATGGGGATTTTAATAAAAATATTCTTGTGAACATAGGATCCGAAAAATATTTAAAATCTGAACGTAACTTCCGATGACTCTTCGATTAATTCGCTGATCGTTCATTTGTATTGATGCCAAACGGAAGAAGTATCTTCTACAAGAGTATGCAGAGTGCCGAGAGAGTTAAGATCCCGAAGTTCTCGAGTATTCGCGGAGGAGACAGAGAGGCGGATCATGCCGAAGACACACCGTTGAATTCGGAGGGTTGATTTCGTTTAGCGTTGCGTTTTTAATGCTCTGATCTTTATGTAAAACAGAGTGGCAACGGTTGGCGCGTGCGAGAACGCGGAGAGCACGCGTTTACTGTGCTAACGCTTTGTGCGGATATGATTCTCGAGAGTGCGTCAAGCGAACCGTGAAATTGTATGAATCGTTGAGGAAAGAGAGGACAACGACGACGACGAGAGCGCAGCGAAGTGGTCCGAGAGTGTGCGGCGATACAAAAAGCGAAAGAAGAATAAATGTGTCTTTCTTCCTCTTTTGCATCGCGTTCTTGGCAACCACTTCGTTGGGGACCTCTTGCTTTTTCGAATGGCTTCACGACCGATGCTCTCAGTCTATCCTCTTATAATTTTAAATTTCCGCAGGCGAGCAATTCGCTTTCTCTCGTCGTTGCGTCGTCCTCATCTTTCGATCTGTTTTGCCGCTTATAAAATCCTCAACGAACACGAATCGCTGCAGCCTGCGCGTTTGTTTCGGCAATATCTTTTCGTCTCATCCCCTCTCGATCTCGCAATGATCTCGGGGATGTCGCACGGAAGGGGTGGTTGGGATCGAAAATGGGTAGATGGTACGCTCAGGCAAAGGAAAAAAAAGACGACATGCAACACGTAATTTCGATAAAATAAAAAAAAAGGTCCCGAGTCGTTCGTATTTTAGATCGAGTTAAGTCGCACGTAATCGAGTGCACCCGACGAAAGAGAGTCGAGTGTTCTTACAAATACGTGGGGCAAAGTAACATTAAAACTCAAAGGAGATTGAATACGCGGGGTTTGGAAAGCGAAGAAGAAAATTCGTCATTTTTTTCTTATGAATTCTCTCGTTACAACGATTTTGTGTTTTGCTTCGATCGCACGATGTCATTTCATCGGGAAGAAAATGATTTTTTTTTAATGAAAATAAGACGTCAGATCCCGAGCGATCCCCTTAGTAATACGTCATTCCGATGGGAAACACTTGGCTAGGAAACTGCGGAAGAAGAACGAGATGAAGAATATTCAGCTGAGAGAAAAGAGGATGAGCCTTTGACGCGGAAAGGCGTCTCCGGCTTTTCGTTTTTAATTTTAAATTCCCGACACTCGGGTAAATAAAAACGGGATCATCCCGATGATCGTTACACCGGAACTTTCCAAGACTTCCTGCATTTTATTCTCGTTCTCACTTTTACTCTGCTGACGGAATAATAAAGAAAAAAAAACGGAAATAAGCTTTCGTCAAAAATGTTTTATTTAAAATCTCGCTTCGTTCGTCTCTCTTCAGTCGCGTCTTCTCGCTCGTCTCAGAAATGAGATAAGATCAGCTCTCGCGCTCACGTGGCTCGCCGTGCGCGGGGCTTCGGCACCGGCGCAATTCCAATAGCAAATCTTGTCTCGATCCGCTTGCTTCGCCCCGGTGGAACATTTGTTTTTATATGATAATCCTGTAGCGCCTCCGCAATATTATTACGTTTTCTTCATTCTCCGTCTCGTTCTCCCTCTCGTCTTATGCTTTTTTTCCCTCTCATTTTTTTCTACTAGCAGTAAATCCCCTTCTCTCACTCAGCACGGGGTGTGCTGCGCGGTTTTACTTGTTAGGGGGTTGCGAGGCACGGATGGTTATTGTGCGTGTCTTACGCGAGCGCTTCGGTTATACCGCGAAGAATAAATAAAGAAGCGAAAAAGCTAAAAAAAAAAGAGCAACGCATTGAGAGAGCTGAGGTACGCGGGAGGGTTGGATAGGCGAAAAAATTGGCCGACGAAATCGCACCTCGTAATCATCGTGCTGCTATGCGGTAAAAAAGAAAACCCGCGCGCCCCACACAACCCCAATATTTCCGGCCACAAGCCCCTGTTACTGTTACCGAGAACCCCTTAGATTTCTTTCACTCTTCTTCTCGGTTTTGTAGCTTTTCATTATTTCAACGGATAACAGCCGAGACGCTCAACGACAGCTCCGCGTGCAAACGGAATTGGCGAACACGAAAGGTTTATTTTTTTTTTTTCCACGGTTAATATAGACGCCGAGTTGTTCTGTATTCGCTGCATGTTCCATGCTGCGTGATTACCGGTCGACCAAAAATAGGAATAGAAATAAAACTGCTTAATTCGTTATCTGATTCTCTATTCAGAGAGAATTTTTCGTTAGTTTATTTACAATTTTTATAGCAACGATCGATTCTTAGTGCTTTTAATTATATCTGCTTAACAATATTTTCATAAGATTATAAAAACAGACGTAACGTAGAAACTAACGTAACCCCGTATCGTAACCGTAACTATTAAAATGTCTAATACTATAAAAAGTAACAAAATCCAACGACAAGCGCCAACCAACCAATTGCTAAGCCGACTTTTTTTTTAAGTATTCTCTTACATCTGCGGTTTATTTTTTCGTTATTAGCGAATATCATAACACATAAACATCGACGATTTTTCTATTTTTTTCAACACGTAAATGATAAACTAATATTTAACCTGCAAAACTGTGTTTCTAAGTCTCATCGTGTTCGTCAACAAATAAAAAAAATCTTCGATACCCATCGCCGCATAATAAATACGCGTACTTCGTCAAAGTCTCACGGTCTTTTATATATCGTCGATTGATGTACGCAGCTTGCGTTTCACGCTTTATCACTCTTGCGAGGTTATTGTCTTTAGCCTGTTAATAAAACGTTCATAAATGCCTCGTGTACTATACGCACGTGTGTTCATCCGTGTATCAACCTTACGCAAGCCTATTCTCGGACCTGTGTACCACGCGACGCCCCCACCCTCCCCGCCGTTAGTCTCTCTAAACACCTACGTATAGTTATAATCGAGAGGCCTACCTATCTGTCTATCGAGCCGATAATGCGTAAAGATGCGAAGCTCGTTACACACACAAGCCGAAGACATTATTATCCTAGATATACATTGATACATTGAGTGAACGCGCGGTAGCTAAATAAAATTACGAAGTTTCTAAGACGAAAAAAAAAAAAAAAAAAAAAAAAAAAACCAACCAAATTCTGAATCGTGAGCGTGTAAGAGAACGAAACGATGGTAAAGGGGAAGCAAGAAAGTCATCCCTCTTCCAACACCTTTTAGCGAACAAGCGCGTAGGCTACCGCAATCATTTCAATTCCCAAAGAATTTCCAAAGACCCCGCCCATCAAATATTAACCGGGCCGCCCAGCGATTTAGAGTGATTGCGGTCGCGACGAGAGAGAGAAAGAGGGGGAGGTAAAAAAAGGGAGGGAAGAGTTTTTCGGTCCCTAGCTGTGTGTGAGGTGAGCTCTCCTCGCTGTGCACTCGCGGGGGCTGGCATGCAGAAGCTTTTGCACGGTGGTAAGATACACGATACGCGCGTAGGTACCCGTATGCTATATCTACCAACCTTCGTGCATTATACTCCGGTGTTTTTCTTCAACGTTTGTGTTAAGATTTGAGGAGGTTCGCGTGTGTTGAAGGACCAGAAGATCTGGCGAGAACAACCGAGAGGAACATCACACAGAGAACGTTACAAGGCGGGCGGGCGGGCGGGCGAGAAGGGGGTGAGAAGGAGGAAAGATGGAAAGGGTGGCGCGAGGGGAGGGATGAGAAGCGGGAAAGGGAGATTCGAGGCAGAGGTTATATGCTTGCTGAGAAATTATTGCATATAGTCTGAATATTAAAGTGTGCCGGAGTGCTCCTACGTCGTTGGTGGATACCGAGTGAGCGCGAGCGCGAAGGGAATCAGCTCGGGATACAACGATATAGAGAAGACGAGACGAAGACAACGACGAAGAGAACAGAGCCAGCGGTGAACGGCCGGTATGAAGGAGATGAAGGGAACAGTAGAAGCGAGACAAGGCGAAGAGAGAAGACAGGTAGGTAACGCCACCAAGTGAGCCCCGCGCGCGCCGTTGGCCGCCGGGGAAATTACGGCTCCTTCCTTACTTGCCAGAGATGTGCATAAACTCTGCATTACAAGCGGTGGTTCTCATCTGATCTTCGCTTTTGGATACGTGCTCTCGGTATATATACTTTCGCTATGAACGCATTTTTTCGCGAGAAAAAAAAAAAGAAAAAAAAATGACGAAGAAAAAAAAAAATCGTTTCAATCACGACGAGGGATGATGCCAAAGAATGCGAAGAATATTATCTCACGCCTTGAGGACACACAATCCCGTCATAGACGCTGCAATCCCTTTTGCCGTTATTCCCGCGTAGGCTCTTCGAAGGACACGTGGGGGGAAAACTATATCGTAACAACATCGCATGAAGAGACAGAGAGAGAGAGAGACTACTGAGATTCTATTTCCAAGAGACTCGAGAGTATCGTTCCGAGAGGATCTCTGCATCCGCTACGGATCTTCGAGAGCCACTGCTCGTATAGAATGCATGACTCGAAGACACAGGCAGCAGTAACAGCAGCAACAGCAACGACGGCGGCAACAGCAGAAGCAGAAGGCCCCGAGGTCCCCTCGGTGGCGTAAGTACCTACCTCAGACGACTTTGCCTCCCAACCTCCCTCTTGGTACTTTCCCCCTCCCCTTGTACGTCGACAGGACTGTCGGTGTTGGTGATGGCTCGATGTAGCGACGAAGGTATACCTCTATCTGTATCTCCTACATGCCCTCTTCCCTGCCCGCACTTTCCCCACCCTCGTCTAAATCTCCGTTGTTTATTGCAAATGGATTCCGCATCATGATGCCCGGGTGGCTTCGCCTCACTCGCGGAGTGAGAGACCCCCTCCCCCTCCCGTTCTCCCTATTCAAATACGTGTTTCATCGTCAGCATCAGCAAGCAGTCCCGGAGCATTCTCGTCCTTCTCGGTTTTCCCATCCCTGCGGCTTGGATGTACCCCCCACCCTTCTCCTACTTTAACGTTCGCCCAATCCCTTCGACACCCCTCCACTTATATATATATACCCGCTAACTCCCACGTACTCCATATCCGCGACCTCGGCATCATCGGGGTTGTTATTGCCGCGCGGCGTGATTGCATTCGCTCGAAATCTTTCGAATAATTTATTTTTGCGATAACCCGCCCCCACCCCTTCGCGCATCGGTTTACACGGAACCGGGAGGAAGTTGAAGCGAAAAGCTATGGCTACGATCCGTTCCAAACTCTTTATACGTGTACAACGAATTCTCGTCGAATCCACATACGTGTAGAGGAAATTCTCGTATACTCGCGAGAGATAACGCACTGCCCGGACGTAACACAGATTTTCTTGATTATCCGTTGGGATCAGTCGATTCGCTCGGGAGGTCAGAAAAATTGAGTGGATCCTGATACGCAAATGCGATTAGCGTGTGTAACGCGATAGCCCACAGGGGGCTTCCGAGGGCTTTTTAACTCTTTCCAACAGTACGAAACGACTTTAGTATCATTTCCAACATTCGCATTTTTCTTACGGAATCTAAATCAATGTTATTTTTTTTTTCGCATTTATACATAGCGACACTGATACTAATTGATGCTAATTATTCGAAAAAGGTTTTCAATGATTTGGTTACGCGAGAAAAATGCTTTTTAGAGACTTCGCGTAATGCAGCGATCATTTTTTGAGAAAATCTCAGCGGTTTGTTAATTTATTTAGCGCTATTGAGAATTTTTTTTTTGTTTTGTTTTTTTTCGATGAAATTTTGCTTACCTTGGTAATTCTGCCAGAAAGCTGATGCCTGACCACCGATGAGATCGAGTCCGTATCCCCAGCCGGGTTTTATAGCGTCGGGTGTCGACGGTTGTTGCGGTGTACGCGGCACCTGCGATTCTCGATACTGTTGTGCCTGTTGTTGTTGGTGCGAAGATTGTTGGGACGATTGTTGCTGCGACGACTGCTGCTGTTGTTGTTGCTGTTGCGATTGCGAATGAACGGGACTTTCGTCCGTCGCTTCCGTGCTCGTGCGAGCTTCCGCCGTAACGTTTTCTGCGGGAGAAAAAAAGCGCACGACGCATGACGACAAGTGATATTTAGGCCTAAACATTCATTTCGCCATATTATTGTCCATAAATTTCGATATTCCCGAATAAAAAAATATATGTATCCAATCTATTGAAGATAGAAATCCAATCGCGAAATGATTTTACCCATAAACGCGACACGCGTTTCCTACAATATTTCCTTCTCGATTAAGGCAAAGCTTTCCCCACCCCCTCAGGGCTCATCGAAACACTCCAGCGGAACGTTACAGCCAGAGATTTCACGAGGAGCCTTTTCCACTCTGCCCCCGGTGAACCACCCTGGAAATCGTGAGAGGCTCGTTTCGTTTGATTTGAAATTAATATCACGACTCCTCTGGGCCTGACAGGGTTAATCAGCAGCGAAAATGGGCGAGGAGTATGGAAGGCCACCGAGAGTCAAACAGAGAGACACAGAGGTAGAGAGAGAGAGAGAGAGAGCGAGAGAGAGAGAGAGACACTTAACGTTATATCGAAATAAGAGATTTCACTTAAAGGGTTTCGTGTTTGAGTTTTGGTAGTGACAGGGAGGGGAAAGGGGGCGACTTACCACCCCCGCTAGTCGTTGAAACGGTTCGGAGGGCGCGCGAGTACCGAGAGCACGAGCCTTCCGAGATTCCTTCAAGGCGGTAGAAAGCTCGAAGGTGGTGATGACGGAGTAGTAGCAGTCGAGTAACGAAGGGGTGGAGGAGTAGGGGAAAAGGTGGTAAGGTTTCTCGAATGGGGGAGGGTTAGCGGGGGCCGGGGTTTAGAGGGGGAGGGGGGGGGGTGAAGGGCTAAAGGGAGAACTACACCAGCGGCGAGCGCAGGGCGGGGAGCTGGATAAGTAAGGAATCATATTCTGCCGGGTGTCAGGGTGTTTGCTCTGCCTCGGCGAATTAATTAATTTATTCCGAGATCACGCCGAGTAGCCTCGGGCCGTCTTCGCGTTTCGAAGTTCGGAGCTACGGGTTTGTACCCGAGAGGTCCTCCTCTCTAGTTCCTCACTGTGTTTATACCAGGCAATCTCGAACGCGAGCTTTCACGGGACCCCCGGAACTCGCTGGGGTCTCTCCCAACTGGACTTTCACGGTATCGCCAAAGTTTAGAAAACGAGAGGGCCACCGTTACGTCCGTAAAATTAAAGCTATAATAATAAGATTTTGAGGCTAATTGCTTACCGGCGATCGCTCTGACTTGCTCGGACGAGGCACCTGTGGCCTTGAGAGCTTCTTCCAACTGTGACCGCTTCTTCGTCTCGAGATCCAGTTGCTCCTGAAGCCGTTTCCGCGCCCGTCGCTCTTTCTTCAAGCGTTTCTGGTATAACACTGAAAAAAACCGGAGAAACATCGTTTTTTTCAAATGAATTTATCATTTACATCGTAACGGGAACAATTAAAATGATTCCTAAAACACTAGTCATTTTTTAACGATATGTATTACGAGTACCAACGTAGGGAAGCTGAGTACTTGAAATAAAAAGAAAACTCTAAATCAATGATTATACAACATGTACTTTACTGAGAGTACCGTTGAAAAAATAGTAACCGTAAAAATTGCGCCATATTATCGTTTTTTTTTTTTTTCATATAGATAAAAAATCGAAAATCAAGGAACGTTATTCATGCGTCTCCGAAAATTTGACCTGATCAATAATAATTTTGCATTTCGCACTATATATAAATTCAAAAAGTCACTGCATCTTCGGGTCATAATAAAACACGAAGAGAACAATCGGTCGTTTTGATGATCGTTAACGATCGGGACATTTCTATTACTCGCGCGATCTATCACAGAGCTGAGATAAGACACCGAAGTCTGACACGTTTACCCCGGGTGGTTGGAACCCCGGTGCGGTCGTTGTCCGACGGAATTATCCTCGCGTATCATTCTGCAGCGGGGGGTTTCGCGCGCCAGGCGTGCAAAGTCTCAACGACTTGTGACTATATGTGTGTATATATGTATACGGAGTAACGATCGAAGGATCATCTCTGCTCGTTGTTGGCGAACTCCTTTGCTCGTCCAAAGGTAACCAAAAGAGTATCCTGAGATCTCTTGCATGGCGGGGGTCCAAGCGTCCCGCAAAGTCTCGCTACCGTGCAGCCTTCGCTTTGGCTGTCGTGTGACCACTGCCTGACCGCACTCACCGTATTCCAACCACAGAGGTCGTCATGTGCGCCTTCATTTCAATTACCGAATCATCTAAGAAATTCCACCGAATAAACGGTTATATTCAGTCAATTTCCCTTTGGCAAATTTATTCCACAATTCTGCATATCCGTGTAGCAGGTATCGCGGAACGAAATTGATCACACGAAACTCAGCTCGTGATTTCTCCAGTTCGATGTAAAATTTCTATCCCGCGCCGGCGCGCTACTGGACATCGTAACTCTCTCATATTCATTCCGTGCCTCAAGTACACAGAGAAGATATAAAACACCACATCGCAGAGTTCTTTTTATTCCTATCGTCAGATATAGTACATGCGAAAGCAGTATACAGAAATCTTCGATGCAGAACGGATCGGAGTGAGCGTTGTTTCCTCTCGGCTTTCTACCACTGTAATTCCCGCTCGTTCACCGATCTTCTGGATAGAGGAGGCGAGAATCGAAGCGTGGATGCTCTGTATATATACACAGTAGCAGCTAAATCAGCTTGAGAACGTCGTCCTTCCTCCGGAACTCCGGTGTATATATACCTTAGCTTCTTGTATACATACGTATAGTTAGAGTACATGCAGAGAGCTCCTTCTCGGAGCGATACAACTCTATCTCGGTCTCGGTACAACAACAAGGAGCTCGAGGACAAACAGCAGCCGCAGATTGTTGCATAGGACACGGAGACGAGCAACAATGCACCAGATACGGCGGAGATGAGCGAACCGCTTGCATCCGAACGCCCGCGAGCATTGTCCGTCGTTTCGGCTACGGTCTCTCTGATTCATACCTATCACAATATCTCCTTCGCTTGCCTTGTTCCATCAACGATTTCGGTGCACGGTACAACATGCACGGATGGATTGGTCACGTGATATTCATGTACGAACCAGTCTTGTATGCATGTCTACGCCGAGATAATTCTCATCGGCATTTATTTTTTTCGTGGTAAATCCTCACGAAATAACATGTAATTTCAGCAATTTTCTGACTAATCTACCTATAGATTCCCGCAAATCGAGTATATGCACGTGTGCAAACAACAGGCATGAATAAGCCACTTATCTTTTGTTTATTTATCGCATAATTTATTTCATATCGATTTTTTTTTAATAATAATTCTACGATATTTCTGCGTTTCTGCATGCGTTAAGTGACATACTATTTTTTTTTGCCGTAAATTCAGTGGAATGCTCTGGAGACATACCAATTTAACGATTACGGAAGGATAGTATTTTTTTTCGCAGTTTATTCCGTACATGAAATATTGATATGATTTTAAATGAATGATAATTGACGCTTCCGGTTATAGATATCGTAGGTGACGATTATGAAAAATGTAATATACATGGATATCGAATTATTTATGATATAAATAGACAAGAAATTGCCGAGTAATGCGAAGTGTATACTTCCGGCATATATACGTGAAAGTTGTGAGTGTTAAATGCGACTGTAAGAAAAGTAACGATTGAAGAGAAAAGGACACCGCTACAATGTTGGGCGTGTCTTAAAGATTTTTCTGCGTGACGTTACACGGAGAATGCACGAGTGAATGGTGAAGTTTGCATGCGGGTGTTTGCGCATGCGGCGCGTCAGGTAAAATAATTCCCCGATCCCGATCTCGAATTCCATCACGAATATTATTATAATGCTGGATCCGATCGTCCGGAGAAGCCTCTCGTGATCCTTGGCGTCAATCGCTGTTTGATTGGCTGGTGGTCAGCTATGCCTTCGGGGCGGCACCTTTGAGTTCGGCGCGAGGTCTTCGCTCTTTCCCTTTTTTACGACTCTTTAATTATTTTCCGTCATTGTGAAGAAAAAAAAAATTCCTTGCACGTTCGGCCATTGTGTACGTCACACGCAAATTTACCGCATTGGTAAACGTTCACCAATTTTAGTATAGATATATATAATCAAATATGGCTTTAGTATATAAACAATATATATACTCAACGAAGTTCATTATCTTTGTTTTCATCGTTTTGAAATTTTCAAAATTTATGGAATTTTTTTTTTTTTTTTTCACATTTCTATACACGATAAAGAGTCGAAGTCATTGATCAATATTTTCGTATTAATAGTCATTCGTATATGAAAACTGTGGATTGGGGATTTGAATAAATGTTCGATTGTTAACTCGGCGAGAAACGAGAACTCGGAGGCGTCGTTTGGATGTGTACTATAGCCGGTGGATCGGGGATCCTGTGAGCAACGTGGACGAGAAGCACGCGGTAGCGGCATTCACGTACGGCACGAGATTACCCGGTCTGACAGGAGACGGTAGCGAGGCGTAGGTGCCACGTCGCCGTGGGCGTCTTCGAGGCTTACGAAGCTCCAACTCTCCGACGTTACAGCTCGCTTGTTGCTCACATATACACGAGTGTAACGTACATCCGTGAGGGTGAATGTGTGCGTCATATATACGTATAGCGGCACGTACTACGGTATCGTAGTGCGTCGTAGTACGATACGGTTGCGGTATGCCCACCGGGCGAACCGAGTCATCGAGAATGATCGTTCGGGCCAAAGGAAGAGACGAGTGGAAAGAGGTGATGAAGAATCGTTTCGTCTCGGTTCACCCGATGTTCGAAAACTATTCTGTCATCTTTAGTTTTTCACAGAATACTGTCAATTAGGAGAGTTTCTCCCCCTCCACCGTGTGATATTCAAAAAAATGTCTAAACATAACTACGAAGAAATTTGGACCTTTTATTCGGAATCGAGGAACTAATGTCGCAGACTACAAACTCACGAATTCGGCAGCCAAATATCGTAGAGTCTCAATGACGATGATGTACAGTAAAGTTAACTGACCCAGGTGTGTGAGTCGCGAAGGCAGTTGTGCACCACTGTTACGTGATTGATTCCCGGCAGACAAGGCGCAGACAACCCCTTCGCCCTCCCTGCCCCTTCGCCATGGCTGCGCGCCCGACTCGCAGCATCGATTTGTCTCTCTCCATCTCGCGCGCACACACCGACTAGCGAGAGTTCTCTTCCTATATATGCCGTGATCTTTTCTCTCTTGGCTTCTTGCCCTCTCGAGTAATGCTCCGAGAAGATCTTCGTAGCTCCTTCTCTTGGCTCTTCGCGGCTCCTCTGTCTCCCTTCGTTTCATCGCGAAACGTCCCTACCGTGTCTCGCACACTCTACCGGTCATCGGTTGCCGCTTATAGTATTCTTCTTGTGAGGAGACGCGCACACGGACGTTCCGCGAGAAAGAGAGAATGACGGACGAGGGGGCATCCCCCTCTGTGGGGAGGGCACAAAACCCGAGAAGAAGATGGAATGAAAAAACGATATACTGAGGTAAAAGGTAGGGAAAAGAATGAGAGAGAGAAATATCGATGTTCGACGATGGCCAGCGTGTAGAAGGCGAACGGTAGGGCAAGGGGAGGTCGCGGACGAGCGCAGAAGTAGCCAGCACCAGCAGCAGCACCAGCAGCAGCACCGAGCAGCAGCAACATCAACAGCAACGGCAGGAGCACCAGCAGCAAACCGGGGGTACGAAAGGGGGGCCCCGCTTCGAGCCTTCGGAGCATTATGATGCAAAGATGGCGCGGTGGCGGCACCCTAGAATTAGCCGGAGCACTCGCCATTGGCCGCTCGGCCAAACCACTCCTTCGCTATAACAACCGACTGCATACGATGCATACTAAGGATAAGCACGCGAGCCGACAAAGAATTGGCCGCCCTCGCGCACGCGGACGGCCCGGATACCTCGTGGAGAGTCGACTCTACTGAGGATTGACCTGTGTGTATTAACTCTTTTACGAAACTCTAACACATGAAAAACATGCAGCTCCCTCTCCCCTCCCCCCGCCCTTCCACCATAACAACACGACGATACATATTCGTATGGTGGGGGTGATGATATGAATTTGAATAAAAAAAAAATCGGTATAGAATACAGATCGTGACGGAATTATATAGCTGTGGAGATAATGGATTTAATCGGAATGAGTCCATCGAACAAGGAAACCCGTAACGTACGAGTGTAGCTATAGGGTCGGGTCTAAGGAGGAATGATTCCTGCACTGCAGAATCGGTTGAAAGATCGTTGCCTCGTCGTCCACCGATAATCTCGGAATATCGGGCGACCGCTTTTTTTTTTCTTTTTTTTTTCGCAAGCGCGAGCTGCGGCCACCGTACTGGTCAATATCTTTTCAACCGCAAGAAATCTCTCGGTCAATCTTCGTTGGTCTCTCGTTTTCTGGCTATTGCCCGACGCTATGCTTCCACTCATACGGACACCGAGAGCAACAACACGTTTCTACTGATAGACGCTTTACACGCACGAGTCCGGAGACGTTGAAATACACAGAGAAAAGTACTCACTATTCTGCCTCCAGTATTACCTCCGAATGTCCTGAATTACCGTAAATTTAACTGACGCGTAATTTCTTTCTCGAGGAATGGAACAAAGTATCTCTGAGTCTCACGAACCGTCTTCTTGCTTAGTTTTTACAAAGACGAACAGTTACTCCCTCGTAATTATTATCGGGGTAATCGACAGGGATTAACCCGATTCAGGGAAAGATTTAATGAAAAACAGAGTGTGGAATCCGCTTAAAGAGGAATATTTTCTGCGAATTGCAAGTGAATGCCTAAACATCAAGAAATTGAACGGCATTGTCAATTGCATGAAACATCATTAGTAATCTGGCAAAGCATATACAAGTTAGAGGCCAGAAGAAGCCTCAAAAAAGCTTAAAAAAAAAGGCAAAAAGGAGGAAATAGCTTCGTGATAAAGTCAGTGATAAGCTAAATGAAGGTCCGTTTGCATAGTAATTATTTCGATATTTATTTGGTCGATAGTAAAAAGATCAATAGAAAAATGCACCGATCTTTTCGACATTCAGTGATTCCCTATATATCGTATTAGTAATCAGGTCAGTTTTACCATTCAAAGATCCGGTATACGGTAAACTTGCCGACGAAAACACATGGCGAGAGTCGATGACACAAGGTAGACAACCGAGAATTAAACAAGTGGGACGGGAGGGATAAAAAGGCGAGGGAACCAAAGCCGTTGAAAGAATTCGTGGTCAGTTATGAAATCAGAGATCCCGGACCGAAGGGGTCGCCAGAACGTGGCACAGAGATCGTAGATAGGCGCAGAGAGCGAGACAACCTTAGCGAAAGATCGCAAAAGACCGACGGAGAAGGACAGCGGGAAGAGGAGGAAATCAGCGAGAAAGGACAGAATACGAGGCGAGAGGTAAGACGCCAGCAGGCCAGCGGGGGTGGTCCATTAGATAATGCAGTGAACGCGGAGAGAAAAAAGGGAAGGACCGATGAAAACAGTTGGGATGGTTGAAGGTAAGACAGCGAAAGATAGAACGGTCTCTCATCGGACACGTCAAAATACATCAGCTACCGCTGTGCGTTCGTTCAGAAAGCCCTCTGCCGTTCAACTATATTATGCGCGCGAGGCTGCTGCTCGGACTCCCCACGTCGAGAGAATGGAACCACCAGCGTACGTTGTCGCCGAAGTCTTCTCGATTCGCGTCCATATCCTCGTTCTCCTTTCTTCGTGCCGTCGTCAACCATCAACGACCATTGTACAATAATGTCTCTGCCCGCTTAACATTCTTTATTGTCGTTGTTCTCCGGGATTCAGCGTATTCGATAGGTGGTCTTTGCGCTCGAAGCTACCGCCTGACCCGGAAAATATGCGCAAACAACCCCTCGAGCATTCTAACCCAAATGCAAACAATCAAAGTCCATCCAACCGAACGATCCAACGTAGTACTACAAATCCAATCAGGCCGTGGAAACTAATATAGCGAGAATAGGGATGGAGAAGCGAGTTGGTCGTCTTACAAGTCGACCGAGAGAGTTAGGGCCAACACGGCATGTATTTAATACAAGATGCCCCCGCCAATGTAGACCTCCCCAACCAACATTGTTACTGAATGTACCCCTCTCGCTCTACGAAACAGCAATATGATTTACATTTTGCGGGTTATATTGACCATTTCCGGCACCTGCAGCAACCGCTACGATATGCCCTGTCTTCTTGCCCTGTACTCTGTGTATTCGTTTACCCTATATATACGTATACATCTCTATACATATATATGCATTATGCACGAAGAATGACCGTCTTCATCGAGTTAAATTAATAACGCGTCTTGCTTGAGAAAACTCCCCGTTTTACACAGTCTTGTTAGCGTACATAAATTAATCAAAAAAACAAATGTCTTCAACTACGTAATGCCTCCTTTCTGAGGGTATGTTTTTTTTTTTTTTCGTTTACATGCTACGAAATTGTTGGTATCTTTGTAGTCGCATGGTATTGTTGAAGAGATATTAGGATGTCCTAAGCACGACATTACGATTCATGACGGCGTACAAACCGTCTCAACGAAATTTCCTCGGCAATCGGTTGTTCAACCCCAGCAACAGTGGGCAGAGAAGGAGAGTCGAGAAGCCGAAGAGCGAGACGAAGCAAACGGAGTGTGGAGAGAACGCCGGGGATAGAGAAAGATCGTCATCCAGGGCACAGGGTGGGTTCTTAGGCACCCACTAGAGAAGGCGTGATTGCGCGAGCGTGTACCTCCGACGGACAGCAGCAAGCGGCAAGCAGCATCTGTGCTCTACGGGCCCGATATCCATACAAAGCTGTCTGCTGAATAATATTACACTTAACCCGTACCACTCGGATGATTATAGTTGGAGCCCAACGTCGATAGTAGTTAGAGCGTGCATCCTGTGTGAATGCTAATATTTCATCGCGTACACACTATGCCGTCTCGATTTTCCTATATGTACCGCCGCGCGTATGAATATGACTTTCTTATTGTTTGCGAAAGAAAGAGTCCGAAGCGGATTCATACCGTCGTGGCTCGACGTATTACAGCACGAATGGGTCTTCTGTTAGACAGTCTCCAGTCATCCAAAAGTACCTGAATAATCCTGAATAATGGGTTGTGTTTCTATACCACGGTGTCTAATATCGATAATAAGAAAAATTTTGGTGCCAAAAGTCTGGTCCATCAGCATCTTTGCGCCCAACTTGCGTTAACCAAGATACCGGCCAACGAACAGACGAAGAAGAGTCAGAAAGATGGGAAAATCATACGCCTACGATTTGTCAGTCCGGTGGAATGGAGCAGGGGGTTCGAACGAGAGGGAAAACTCATGACTGAGGGGTGCGTGATGTCCGAGAACCCTTGGGGCACGTTCCGCAGCTTCGAATATCAATTTCGTAGCGACAACTTTTCGCCCTTCTGCTCTCCAGGCACAGATAGAAACGACTCTGAGGTTCCCCCTTGTCCCCGCGGCTTCTACTCTATACCTCCTGTAACCCCCATATGGAAATCGAGATCGCTCTTTCGTCGTACTCTCGTTTCACGTCGGAATCCAGTTTTCGCTAGTGGAAACATCTCGAGAGGGTCAGACCGCCTCTGGATCATCATACGTTTCTCCTTTCGTCACACACACATACGCACACACAATCATAGACACACCCATTCGAGCTCTCATACGATAACACTTTTCCACTGCTGCGTGGCATAAAGTCGAAAAGCTTCTTCTCGATTTTACGCATTAGGCTACGCGCTTATAGATGGGACCCTGGAGGGTCGAGTGGATTCAAAGGAATATTTTCGGTCTTTGGATAACCGTAAAAAAAAAATACGAAACTCCCTTGTTCTTCAAGAACTGCGCGGCAAACGGGATATGTGTTAGCGAGAAAAAATAGAATAATCCTTGAATTTACTCAAGGACGTCGGAAGAAGATCGACGAGACGTTACGAGATGCAGCGAGATATGTTAACCATCGAGGTACAATTGGCCTTTCGGAAATTTTATCGGAATCTCGAGACGCATCACTGTCGTTTTTCTCGTGCAACGATGGACTCATCAAAAGGAATAAGACGCGTAGTGTTTTTGCATCAGATACGTACAAGTTAAGGCCAACTGTGAAGGCCAATGATAAACTTGGGCTGAACGTGCGTGCGTGTTTCCGTCTAATTTCAGTCGCGAAGTTCCACGGTTTTTTTTTATCCGCTCACCTCAGCATTCAACGTCGTGGCATTGCATAAATTTACAAATTACAGGATCACCTCAATTACTTCACGAGGAAGTTCAAGTGGTCGAGATATCGGATATCTCGAGACACATCGAGGTTTTTCATTGTTCGCGTTGCGTGAAATTCATCGAAGTGTATCCTCGCGTGTGGTCCAAGATACGAGAGGTTTACTTTTCGCAAGTGAGAGCTCAAGAGAGAGCAAGAAGCTCAAAGGGCCGGACTTTCGGGGTTGCAGATTTGCGTCGGTTGAATTACCGACCTGAGTAAAGTAATATGAAAATATTTACCGGAGCGACGAACGGTGCGGGTGACCGGCGGCTTCGAGAGCTCGGGTCATTCGAGACACGGGTCTCTGGTTACCTGGTTCTACCGATGCTCCACGATGCCGATGCTTTTGCACCGGTTATATTCTACGCTGACGATCCTTTGCACCTCTCAAGAGCCTTATACTTCGCTCCTTCGCCCGAAACGTAATAGCCGCATCGAGTAAATCGGGATTCGGTTTCCTGCGCTTGAGCGAGAGAACACACCCGGAGGCAGTCGATGCTCTCTAGTCGATGTTACTTCTTGATTCTCGTGCGGAATACCGAAATCTCGTCGTTTCAAGAAACTCGAGAGATCGTGCGAAATACAACGTGTCCCATTTCCTTGCATCTATTTGTTCGATTGTACGCGTGTAACGAAGATTATTCATAATCGACGAGAGAAAATTGCAGAAAATGTCAATGGATTTTATGTTTTACGAAAAAACATGTATTGTGGGTACAAGAAAAGTAAGGCACAAGGTAAAACTTGCGTGTTAATGTGGTCAATTTTTTGCACGTCTATCCTTATTATCTCCACAAATTGCAATGACTTGTAAATTTTCGAAGGAGAACATTCATCGACTGCGATATCGACGGCGATATCTATACATTTCCATACAGGTAATTAGAGCAATAATCGAATGCTGTCAATAAAAGAATTCCGGTTCGATAATTTTCATAAATAGTTATTTGTATGGTAAGGAAGCACTTTTTACGCACCGGTGCGTAAAATGTGGAAATTATTGCGCATCGCGCATGCGCCAACATTTTTATTCTTCCGTATTCTTCCGAAATTGGTGCACCAACAGAGAGATCATATTATTGATTAAATGATATTGATTTTTAACGTCGTAATTCATTTTATTTATTTCGGTTTCATTCTTATCGTAAAAAAAAACAATAAAGAAAGTATTGCGCAGTATGCTCCGGAAGAGTGGAAGGTTAACAGAGAAAACTATCGCGCGAGGGTATTGGTATCTTTACGCGTTCCTAGTCATTCCTTTATCAGCGCGAGTCAGAAGAGTCAACCGACAGTTTTGCCCGCGACGTCCGGGCAACGGTTGTATAGAACTCGTGTTTTATTGGCCGAAAACCGACAGATATCAGGATTATGTGCTCCGTCACTGAGACGAGCAAAGTAGCATTGGACCGCGTTGGGGATCTCAAAGTGCGGCGTGCGCTTCACCATCGTGCAGGGGTTGCGTGGCTCGACTGAGGATGAAACGAGAGAAAGAAGGGAGAAACGTACATAATACTGAGTATAGTACTGGGAAAATAACGCTCTCTCACTGGCTATATTCGCCCTTTCTGAAAATCGTTTACCTACTTTCACTCGTTGCGAAGGTTCACCCTATCGCTCGTGTTATCCCTTCGATCAAAAAATATTTCGGGATGATTTCTCGATTTCAGATTTTTTTTTTCAACTTACGTTCGAATCTCGTTCAGCATTTTTTTTTTTCGATCTTTTTTTTTTTCTTTTTTGCGAGATGCTAAGGTATCGATGAGTGGTTGAAAATAAAAGGATTCGTTGTAGCGCACGCTGTTGATCAATAATATCGATCGTTCAGCAACCCCCCTCGGGATTTCTTTATATACCACTTGTTCCAAGTCTTCTTCTTTCGCTGTTTTCTCCTCGTTCTCGAGGGTCCGTGCGGGCCATTAAAAAAATAACCCAGCATTAGATTGGCCGGGGTCGGCGGTACGGCGGGGCAAACGTTTTATTTTATCGTGGTCCGGCGAGACCACGATTACTACGATAACCATCTATAGTCGAACGGGCGTTTCTTTTTTTTCTTTTTTTTTCGGACTCAGCATCATCGTTCACTTTTTCACTATTTCTTTCTCACTCTCTTCGTTGGTCTTTTTCTCTTTCACCGACAGCAACACCACCATTATCACCATCGACGCGGCCATAGCCCAAAATGCACAGGGCGATTCATTTTATTCGGTCAGCGTCGTTTCTTCTTTCTTCGTCCAAACCTTTCTTTCAGTCTCTTCATCGCTTAGTTCTTTCAGTACTCAGCTCTCACTAATACTAACTGAAAGCCGCCCTACCCGTGGCCTCCCCTCCCCCCTCCCTCATCCCCTTTAATATTACTGCGAGTCGACAATCCAGAGAATACAATTTCCGTTACTGCCAATAAACGTTACGGTCGCACAAACGCGACAAAATTGGCGTTTTACGTTCTGCTCTTCCAACGACAACGAGCCTCACATCCTTGGGGAGCAAAACGTCGAGGATAGCCATAGAAACTACAGAAATGTGACGCGTCCGCCAATTGTTTGAGATCAATGAAAGCGCCGATTAAAATTGAAACGAAACTCGGAAATGATTACTTAATCCGTTTTCTAACCGTAGAGTATTATTTCATGCGGTAAAAGACTAAAATTCCCAAAAAAAAAAATCCACTCGTGATAAGCAATCCACCGCGGTAATCCGATGAACAAACATAACCCAAAAAAATTACATAATCATATGCGTCGACTTTGTCACGCCTTCGATATCGTCACAGTTGTTTATTCAACTAAAAGCCGGTATATTTTTTCCCCGTCTTTCTTCTATCGCCCTTCTTATCCGGCAAACATAAAGAAGAACACCCTCGTGTTGCGGTTATCCGGATACGTTGAGTACCGCCACTGTGTTTTCTTTCTGATCTCCCTGTATTCCGAGAGTTGGCAAGATTCCCACCTACTGATAACTTATGCGCCGATGATATTTCATTTTCTCGGCATATCGTTTCGGTAAATAAAAAAACAACAAGAGCCACTCGCTGCGATGGCGATGGACATCGGGGAAAAAAATTCCACGGGTACCCCAGGGGTGTGTTTTTTAGTTTATCACGTTTGGGCGTTTAATATGTCGAGCTGCTGGGGTTCTCTCGATTTGGGATCTTCCCCCCTTCGCCCCCTATATCAGTATGAATGTCAGGGAGACGAGGACGCTTAATGGCAATTTTTTGTTGTCTCGCTACACGACGAACCTTCTACTCTCCTTCTCGTATCGCTTCGATATCGCTATAGGGAAACACGCGTTGACCACTGGATTTTCACGCGTCTAGCATCGAATGTTTCTCTTCTCTCCCCTGTCGTTCGTGTTCTTTCGCCCCGTGTATAGCGGGATAGAAACAAAAAAACAAAAATCCACAGAATCACTCAGGGAACAGTATTGCCAGCGTGCGTGGATTGACAAATGGACACTCCTGTCTCCACATTGCGAACGTGTGTTCGGCGATAAAAAAAAAGGTATGACAACTGAAACTTGTTTATGACTGCAATGACACTATTAATAGTTTCGTTCACGTGCTGCATGGAGGGGAGAGAAAAAAAATGAAAACAAAAAAAAAAAAGAATAATTATCGAGAGTCATTCGAAGTCGACGTACACTTCCTCTTCACTTCTGTCCCGCGATCGAGGTATCCGCGTACGACCGCAAATGCGACCAGTTCTCGAACGATATCCTATAATTATTATCATCAGACTCTCTGGAGGGACAAAGATGTTAATCTTTATAACAGTCCTATTACATATCTAGAAGAATCTTTGATCGTTTCATGCATCCTGCTGTTTATATTTTCTCGTTTCGCACAGGCGACACTCGCATCTCGGCACTGCCAGTTCATTTGCTTTTTTTTTTTTATTTTTTTTCATTTTCTTGCGATGTATTTTCTGTTGATCCGACTACCCGGCCTATCGCACATCGCGCCATGGCGGATATGGAGATTTCGTCTTAATCTTTATCGAATACGCGTGTTTGCAAGAGGAAGCGTAAGAATTCGCGAGCGCTGTGAAACCCTGACGCCGGTATCGGGAGGGTGGGCGCGCGGCTCTGGGCGTTTGGAAACCGGAGTGGGGAAAATTGAAATTGTGCTCTCGAGACGCGAATGAAATTGGCCTTTGCGAGAGGCTTGTATTTTGAATATCGTCGTAGCAAAAACTCTGCGACGAGGAGAATAACTCACGGGAGAAAATGGCATGGAGTGAAAGAGAACGAGAGAAAAGAAGAAAAAAATGAAAACGATGTAGTAAAGCAGGAATAAAAAGCGATTCGTTGAAGAGGGTGAGGGGGGGGGGGGGGGGGGGGCAACGTGGAAAGAGTGTGTAAGCATACAAGCCAAGCACTGTAGGAATTAAATTCTTAAAGTTCCCTCCATGTATGCCGGAAGCTCGCATTCCGCGGGTCCCCGGGACCTCCCGTCGTTTCGCCGCTCCTTTTCTCCCCTCCCCTCCCCCTCGTGCCCGGCACTCTCCTTGGGGAGCCAATATTAATTCCCATAAATTTCCTTTCAACGAGTACAGTGCATGGATACCTTAGCTTTGCGACTCCCGTTCTACGTTCCCCGAGCGTCACCGACTCCCAAGAAGGCTCGAGAAACACGAACGTACTGTGCACACTGTGCGACTCAACGAGAAGCGATATCGTTGCCTTTTTAATCCCTGTGTTTATGCAAGGAACGTTTGTTCTTTACATTACGTTATCCATTTTCCGAGTTATTCAATGGATCGTAACTGAATACCAAACGTTTTATCTCCCGCGACAAAATCTTTCGTTCGATACTCAACAATTCTCATAACTAATCATCCCATCTTGGCAATCATCGCGTGGCGATTTCGAAAGAAAATGCAAAGAGAGTTCTCGGACTTTGATATTGCGTTCCAACTTTGCGGGGGGTTATGCGGCGCTCGGCATACTTCAAAGGAAACAAAATACAGAACAGCATTCAGTTGTGTCTCAGTGAAGTTGCGTCAAGAGATGACGGACCGTTTGCGATGTCCACCCATTGCATCGCGTCTGTTTGTACGATGTAATGGCTCTGGTGCGGTTGTCTGCATTGTGCAGTTGGGATATGCATACGAGGTGTATTTCATATTACGAATGGAGAGAACGATATTCGCGTGGCTCGCTTTTCGAATTCCCTTTCGCGGTGGCTACGCCGTTTGTCCAGGTCCCGTTTATCACGCCCCAAGATTGCCGCATTAAAGATCCAGCAAAGAGAATTTAGCCGACAGCAAAGCCTCCTTCCCCAACTAACGACGACCAGACTCGACCCCATCCGCTACCCTAAGCTTTCGAAGCCGTTATAGCGGAGCTCAATGCAAGAACAGCACTCGCTCTGGATGACACTGGATTCGGGTTTGTATTTCATATGTGAAAGGATTTCAATTAGCGGCCACATAGGAGAAGAGAGATTTCAATGTATACTCGTCGTATGTATTTGTCTTGGGTGATGGTAGGTATCCTATGCTAATGATTTCGATGGGATACCAGAGAAAGAAAGATAGCAATGGATAGCTATGAACAACGAAATTGGCTATAATAAGGATGTGGGTGTTTCCGATCCGATACGGTACTACGGTAGGAGACATCGATGAACGTTCCGAAGACCGAGAAATCAACCACAGGAACACGCGAGGCTTCCTTGCAGTGCTTATACGGCAAAACACATTACTGGCTTCACCTTCTTGTTGTAAGATTCGTTTTGCAAACGTTCATCGTGTTCCCGACTCCTATCATGTCGCCTACCCAATCGGACTTCGAATATCGATGTCCGTTTGTCGGTCTAACTGTTCAAAATCGGTAGTAGATCGACGAATAGCACGTATGTTGGCGTAAAATTCTCATTTCCGATACTTCATTAAAAAAAAACGATAAGTTGAGAGAACTAATGCATAGTTAAGAGAACTCTAATAGTAAGTTGATACAACTTTTTTTGTCCCAAAATAGTTTTCCCAACGATCTATTCGTTTTTTCGACACATTATTTTATTTTTTTTGCAATCCTCATTAGGAGGCTTGTTGGCTCGACAAACACGGAGTTAACCATATTAAACCCAATTTTCTCTAAGATAGGTTCACGAAAGCTACAGCTATTAGTAAGACTTCCTGTTGCTATTAATAACGCAGACGTGCTCCGCGTGTCTATATCTTGAGTCCATCAACTCATCCTCGCGGAAAAAGTATGTGGTAAGCTAAAATTTTACGGTTACGTCGAGAGACGTGATAGTTTAACGGACCGTTAACCGAAATATTCGTTAAACTTTACTTTGTTTATATTTCGCTACCCGCAGTCGAGAAAAGTGGCGTTTTTCGGCGGAAATATGAACTTTGTGTACAGAAGAGTTTCGGCAGGTGTTACGCTGTGCGCCAACGGTCACAGAGAATCCCGGTGGAGGAAGGGCGGATGGGAACGATATCTCATCCCCGCGGTTATTCGGGAACGAACGAAAAGCTTCAGCTCAGAGTGGTGAGCGAGCTTTCCACTGCAACGGTTCGATTTTGCCAATAATTGTGAAGCGAGAAAGGGAAATTCGGTGGGCCGTATCCCCTTCGACATGGAGGGATAGGGAACGAGCGAAGGCAGGAACGAGCGTGAGGCTCTTGATATCTTCGTAGCAGAACGCCCGGGTAATTGTGTCAAAGCGAGTTTCCAAATTTCAATCACCGACCGTCGGGGCGTTCTGCTCTGGCGTCAGTTCTCTCTATCTCTTGTAACCCTCCCTCCCCCTTTCCTCCCTCTCCGACACCCCCTCTTGTCTCGTCGTAGTCCCGTTGCAAAACCATCGAGGCATTATGTATTTGCTCTTCAAGGTAGCAACAACCCGTTTCGTGGATGTTTTCACCCTCGACCGACCTTTTCCTCCGCGGTCTTTGAATCGCTTCTCTTTCGCACTCGCATCACGTTTTCGCTTCTCTTCTCACTCTTTCGTTTCCCTTCGTCCAATCCGTCAGCAGTTATTTAATATTTGCCGACAATTAACGACGGCCGAGAATGCGGTACGTTCGTTCGATGCCCTCCCTCTCCGTTTTCTCAACCCCTTTAATTCCGCGTCTCGAAGGGCAAGACACGTTCGACAAAATCGATCGTGCTATTACCAGCAAGGAGAGAGTAGTTCGAAATCGTAATTTCACCTGTATCGATAATGAACGCGAAGCGAGGAATATAGATAGCGATGCGACAAGAACCCCGAAGAGGAAGCTTTGCTAGCGTGAAACAGAAGTTCATTCGTGAACGAAGGAAACTTTGGCGATACGAACTGCGTGTATGTGTGTGCGCTCATCCGGTGATCAATCATCTCATCGTGGTCATGTCTCACGAGTGACGTCTCGTTACGAAACCAGTAATTACAATCTCTCTGTGCATGGGTTATGGTAGCTAGCGAGTCAAGCGCAGCAATGTTCTCGGATACGCACACACACACACACACAGCAACAACGCTGCCAGCCCTTCAAAAGAAAATCAAATATTCTTCCATCGTGAAATTTCACGCAGGGTTGCATTCCGAAAGATCGAACAAATAATGCTCGTCTTCCCAATTTCGTCACTCGTCGAACAATTCTCGAGAGTTTATAATTATAATCTGCATCTCGCGAACTCATCAATCATCACGATTCAAGATCAGTATGTTTCGGCGGTATAATGTACAGTACTTACGAATGTTTATGATTGACGGCCCGAGTTGGCACAGAAAAATACATTAGTTAATCGTCTCGGACGGTGAATGAGGATCGTGTACGTCCTTTCCACTTATGATAAATATACATCGTAAATAAAGAAAAAAATAAAAACGTAGACAGGCTATACGAGAGAAAGAGAAAAAAAAATAGCGTGCGCAAGCCCATTACTTTATTGCTTTCTCGTCTCGAGACGAGAAATGAACTTAGGAATCCGCTGACACTCCCTGCCACTGATGGGCCAAGTAAAAGAATGATCTACAGAACGAAAGTTCGGATTATAGACTGTAGATAGCAGGGAAGCGGGAGAGTCGAATGGATAGACCGGTGCAACGACTCAATCCCGGTAACACCTTCGCTTGATCGCTAGTAAAGCCACCGTATACAGTACCGGCGAACGCGGGGGGCGTATCCCCGACAGATACGTCTCCATTAGTTCGCAGCTTGCCGATGGATAGTTGTCGGCATCGAAGCACCAATTCGACAACGGCCACCTGCCATTGAATTATCTTTTCGTTGTGCTTCTTTCGCACCAAAACGAGGAATGATAACGATATTTCCCGGAAGAAATCGTTTCAATCTCCATCGATCTTTACCACCCACCGTATGCCGACACAAACCTTTCAACGATATTTCCGAATGACTAAACCATTATGGGTGCCGAATCTCGGTCGAGTTCAACGGTCGCGAAATTTCGAGTAACTCGAGTTTTGATCGGTACTCCATCTGTCTATCGATCTGTGTCGATGGGTGTGCGTGTATGAATCTTGGTAAATTTTTTGGGTCCAGGCGTTACGCTTGGCGGAAATTCGATATACGCGCGTGCGGTTTGAGATAGTACTGGGTGCCCCGAAGGAGAGTGTGAGGGACCGTTGGCCGCCGGCAAGGCCAGGTACCACTTCCGGGACTCGGAGAGAACCCATCAACGGTTTGCAATGGAACGAGAGGGGGAAAGTCTAGCGAGTAAGCGAGACGGGGGATCTGTTTCGTGAAAAGGGAGAGTGTGAGGAGAACGGAGCCAGAACGAGATGGGTTACCGGCGCTTCGGTTCTCCTTCGGATCCCAACTGGCCGGTCCAAGTCTTGAACCAGAGGCGGTATCTCTTGCAAAAGCAACATCGTACGCCTGGGAAAGCTCCCTCAATCTCTCGCTCCCTCGCTCGCTCGCTCATTTTCCCTCACGTATTGCACTTCCTTGTCCTTTCCGATTTCCCATCCTACTGGGTAAGCTCCGCTTACCAAGTACGTTTTGCATCTAAGACGCTTCTAGAGTTTAATTACAAGGCTTTGCGCGTTGCCCACCATCATCCCTGCGACGAGTACGTGGTGAACGGACTATGGGAGACCAACGTTGGAGCGTTGGAAGTACGTGAGGGTAAGCAGAACTCGATGCTTCATGCACTGATGGTACATTTGCTTTTGTGCATATGTGTGTGTGTGTGTGTGTTGTACGCGTTACCGAACCAGATCGACGAGAGAACTAATGGTCAGACTTCAGCGCTGCCTTGGTCTGCCCTGCAGGGGATCCCGCGCTCGATAATGGAGTAAACGGACACAAGATCTGCGAGGTGGACAGAAGTGCCCCGAGCTGAACCAAGCCATAGTACGGTTCCCTGGACCAACTACGTTCCTTGAAAACCCAACGATCCGAGGACCCCAACACCAGACAGAGATTCCTTCTCCGGAAGAGAACAGCCCAGAGACGCTTCATAGACTTGCGTCAGGATTGCTTCGGTATACCAAGACTCTACTCAAATATCGTATCGAAAGACGAACGAGGGATGGTCTACATCGGAGTTGAGAACATCTCAAAGACGACCTTGCCTATGTTCCAACCAACCTAACTAGCGAGACCTCTCACGATCCTTGGTGAGTCTAAGACTATAATCCGGTTTAACCCTCGTGAACGTGACGAAGAATTTGCCGCTCGGTTAACGCGATATTGGATCAATGAAACTAGAGCGCGAACAACGATAAAGTTATATTCGCAGTTTTGACCGAATGTATTAGAAAAAAAAAATTATCGATCCTGAGTTTTATTCGCAATTAACGAATTTCGGTTATACGAAGCAGCGGTTATTTCGCGATTTTTTATTTCGCCAACTGAACAAAGTTTGACGTATAGTTCGTTGAAAATACATGTAGAACGAGGACCGTGATTTTTTTTTTGTGGAATTCAACGCGTGCCAATGGTATGTCGCTATTGCATCGTCACAGTGGAAAAATAGAAGAGAGAAAAAAATGACCCCGATGATGGGATAGACGCGCGCTAGTGTGCTTTCGACTTGCCCGAGAAGCAAGAGCATAAAAGCTCCCGCGGAATGACGTTTTACAAAGGGTCTATCAAGCGCAGAGCAATGTTGATGGCCAACAGATAGGCGGAGGGCCAGTGCAATTTCGTTCGCTTGCCGCACTCTTTGCACCGCCGCATTCGGTCGGTCGCGCTGTTCGCGTTACGATTTTTACGACGCACATCCTAGCTAGCTAGCTCTCTCCCCTTTACAGCCAACAAAATGTAATTTTCCGCGATATGTGCGGTGAGGAACGAGAGGGAAGGGGGAAGAATGGAAAAGAAAACGAGAGAAAGGAAATGAGTGGAAGGGTCGTATACGCGTATTGCTTCGGCTTCAATAAATTATTAGATATTCCTGTGAAATGTGGCCACCACTGCTGCCGAAACTACAAAGAAACCGATCGGCATACAATTTTGTAACTTTATTTATCTCAGATATTTTTTGACCAAACTGTATTTGTTTCGGTGGCTTTTGCATGCATGTCTTTCATTTTCTTTCTGTTGTTTTCTTTTTTTGTTTTTTTATCTTCGTGGTTTATTACCAACGTAAATTGCGCGCGGGGTCGAGGTGCGAGTCTTCGGAGATTGCAATATCATCGGCGAGGTGAGATATACATAAAGGAAGAGAGAGTCGAACCGCGCACGGAGGAGTTGAATATTTGAGGATACTTTACGAGCGAAGTGTCATCGTCAAAGAATCTGCCGAAAGGATTTAAAAGTGGTCGGGAAATAAAGGAGAATGAGTCGAACCGTATAGTCGGGTGAGAGGGGTATTATAGTAGATGGCGCACGACCTTCTCAGACGCGCCTGCGAGCTGCCGCCGAGTGGTTACTCCCCGGGCGTGGGCAGACATGCTCCGAGGACTGAGCGCGAGCGAATTGAATTTCAGGATTTATCGTGGCGGAGAGCTTCCGTTTCGCAGGCGCTAACCTCCTCCGCCAACCTCACTCTTCCACCTCCACCCACTGTCGCTCACTCTCTCTCACTTTGCTCAACTTCTATCTTCTCTCGAACCGCGTTTTGTGCGTAAAGTAGCCGTCTTTACGACGCCGCGGTTACGCACACTTCACCTCGTCCGCACGAAATCGTTTTGCGAAGTAAAAATTAATTGAATGAGCGAACAGCCTAATCGTCGGTAGCGAGTGAATGGACAAGAATGAAGAGACAACGGGTCATCGTTTCAATGTTAGTCAATAGTTTCTATAAGTTTGCATAAACCGTTAAGAGAAATTGACGACAAGTAAAATGTCTTGAAGATTTTTTTGTAATGTACAGGAAAAGAAAACGAAAGTTTTCGTTGTTTATTGATGACACCAATTCGAATTCCGGGATAGTAGTTTCGACCTGCAAGCTGATTACTACCTGCAGACTTGCAGTCTTTTACTACCGACAAATCAACAGTAGAAAATGGCACTTCAACGTTGCAGTAGAAAAGATCCGCTATAGCCAGACCGCGCCTCGTCCAAAGAAAACATATTGCCTATGAGATTATTTTTCACAACTTGAATTAGTTTGGCGATAGCGATGAATCTAATCGAAGCACAAAGTTCCGATCTCGATACTCGCAACCGAGAATAGATCTAATGCTACATTCGATACGTATAGTTATACATATACGTATTGCAACAGCGGGAACGCAATGCGGCAGTTGCATCGGGTCGAGATAATTAGGTTTGAGTGCACTCTGGTCGCCGCAGTCAGTAACTCAGTTATCAGTGGACACCCCCGCGTACAATGGCTATCACAACGGCATCAAACATAACGCATCAATTAACGTGAACAATAACCAAGCCGTGAGAGAGCCAGAGAGAGAGGTGGTTGAAGCGCGCGGTTCGGCGGTTGCGAGCGCATATACGGGACTACGCGAAGGGTGCGAAGGGGGTTGGGTTGTCGCGGGGACGATGGGGGGGAGGGGGGAATATGAAGTGCGCGGCTAGAATCGAGATCGTCGGGGAGCGGCGAACTCCCTGCGCTTCGGCGTCCTGTCCGGTATACGAAGGCAGGAGTACGTCGAGGATCGTTGCAGGGAGTGAGAGAGCAACTATATGCAGCGTCGATGCATTCGTGTCGACGCTCTCTCCCTATAAACAGCATTGTCGAACAGGAACGAGCCCTCTCTCAATCCCTCTAACGCTCTCTTCACCCTCCGTTCTCTCGTTCTCGCGTCCCGCAAAAGCCCAACCAGAGAGACGGAGAGAGAGAACCCATACGCAACATGTATGTACGGCCCAATGAACGTTTCCATGCAAACTGCCTGTCACAATGTTACGATCGTAGACACTTCTCGATGTTTATTTGACAAATATTCGCGTATCCGAAAATTATAATCAAATTTCGATATACACGAGACTATCAAAATTTATCTCTATATTAACAATATCTGAAAAAAACGGAATATTAATATTCATTAGTTATTAAATTTTCGTCTGATTTTATCTGTTTTTCGTGTTTTGCCTGTTATACGAAAATTGTATTTAAATTTCGTTATACACGAGTTTATCGAAATTTATCTCTATATTATGAATATCTGATAACGCAACATTGAAAATGTATGTCTCTTGCAAAATGATTGAACAAACGAAATTTCTTCGTAAATATTCTTTCGTTACGAAATTCCCTGTATATCGATGATTTTATGGGCTTTTTTTTCTGTCGTCCGGTAATAACTAAGCGTTTACGATTTCATCAAGAAACAGACTTCATGCCTCTCTCAAAGTTTGATAGCTCTTAATAGTTAGAATTTATGACTGCATGACAGTGTTCCATCAATTGCCGAATGTCTACGCCAATATCTTGCTGAACGGCACGAAATATTTCGTGTTCCGAATGCCCAATGAATCGTATATCGAACGCAAGGCCCCCGAAGAGTTCGGTGTTATAATTCACGAGTAGAAAGGGGTGTGATGGAAGGTTTGGAAGGACCATCGGGGTGTATCACACACACCGTCGGTGAAACATTAATCTCTCGCGGTGGCAATATCGCGCCGATGATATTCGAGGCACGAGTATTATAGCACCAAACGGCAGCTATGGAGCTGCTACGTTGTGCTGTTGCCGATGCTCCGGTGTCATTAGTTCGTGGCCTCGAGAGAAGCGAGTCTGCACACACATCGCGCGGGGGGAGGGGGGAGGGGGTGAAGTAAGCGGGGAAAGGGGCATCGCCTATTCGCACTTTGTGTGCGTGAACGCGCGCGTCGCTGATGATCGCCAGCCGCGATGTTCACCGTCAGCATCGGAAGCAACGTCCGTATACGATAGGATACGAGTATCTAGCAGCAAACACCTATAGATATTCTACGACACTGTGTATAGCCCATGGTATAATTTACTATGTATGCGTACGCGTGTAGCGAGCAGAGAGAGGCTGCGAGGCGTTCGTGCACGAGAGAGTGAACATAGCGAGAGAAGAGAATTGCGCGGACACGGGCGAGTGCGTGTGCACCCGGTTAAAGGCGTACCGTACACACATGCACACGTCCGCGCGTGTATTATGTACGCGTCGAAACGTAGCAATATGGGTTTCCATGGTATAGCCACGACAACAGGACAGCTACGCTGTGGCGGCATCGACGATCGTACCGTGCTATCGATATGCAAAAGCGTGATAATCGATTGGCGGATTCCTCGAGATGGAAGGATGCCGAAGCTTCGCTCGTCTCTACGAGCTCTTTGACTACAACATCGGCGAGAATGTCTCTTCTGATGTATGCTGATGTTATTGTACGCACCGCACTTTTTACATTTTTTTGGCATTTTTTTTAAAGCGAAATTGAAACTGAAAAGTTTGTGTCGGTGTGCTAACAGTACGAAAGGAAGACGCAGTGTCGAATTTGAGAGGTCCAGACACCGTGAACTACGAGGTCGGCGATCCTTTCAGATCCGTCGACCTCGCGGGACGGGGGACGGTAAAGCCAGTTCGTTCGGTTCCGACTCTGTTTCGAGAACGAGAGAACCCGGGTAGTATTATATAGTGTAGGAACGATAATGGCCGCTATTAACGAGCCACGGCGGGTGCCGAGGCACCTGGGCCCAAAATATCACCGCAATTAATGCAATTACAGTTTACAAGTCCCTTCCACCCATACCGCGACTATATGCTCGAGGCTTTCGACGTTACTAATTCAACGAATACCCCAAACAACGGCAGTGGCATATCGATATATGGCTTTCGTTACGTATTTCGATAATATACATAACGCGAGCCAAAATTTACCAACCTCGTCGTTCAGTATATTGAATAAATGAAAATGTGATTTATCATGTTCGCCGATTTTGTTACACTTTTTCTGTCGCGATTTTTTTTTTTTTTATAAAATTAGTTGTATTAAATTTTATAAAATTACTAATAAAGTTGTATCAATTAATTTAAATAAATGAGGTACACGAATTGTGGATTTAATTCGTATTAATAAACGCGAGGGACAACGACTATTATTTATTGCTTCCTTGATATTGAGTTAATTTTACTCTTTTAGAATCGTTTTAATTACTGCTACCAGAATTATAAATTGTTATTATATGTATTATATATTATTATTATTATTATTATATTATTTAAAAAAAAAAGTTCGAACAAATTCATTCGGAGAAAAGTAAATGACGTTATTTATTTTCGTCTTAAAGCTTAAGAAACTTTACTTCGTATACCCGTAATCCTTTAGCTGAAACTTCTCAAGTGAACTAGACATCGAGAGAAGGCTTTGCCAATTCCAAAGTCTCCGCGTTGTTATTCACAGGGTCAAAGGGTTGGAAGAGAGGAGTTAACGCGCAGTGGCGCGGGAGCAGTACAGCAGTGGCAAATATGGGGGTGGGTAAGGATTTTGCGGGGAGAGAGTGAGGAGAGTGAGTAGGAGGCACTTTCTCGTGAACCCTTCGCGTAACGGTAGTGGTGTTCGGCGGTTGCGGTCGGCGTAATTACGGAAGGACCCTTCGCCTCCTCGCGCGGGCGCGCGCGAAACCGCGAACGTCTTAGCTCGCTGTCTTAAGATTGTTCAATGCCTCCCCGATCTACCTTTCTCTTCCCTCAAACCCGTCTATGTTCGGATCTTACTTGGACGATTTCTCCATCCCTCAAAGTAGGAATTGTCCGAATACCGGTAATTGCCGGATCAAGAGGTTCATCCCATCCAAACAGAATCTTCCTGTTCCGTCTCGAATATCATCGTCAAGAGAATTTCATTAAACCGCCCAGAGAAACAATCGAAATCAAAAACTAAGTTCTATTTAAGTTCTATTTAATTCCGAAGATATATTTCTATTAATTAATTATTAAAAAAAAATAGTCGTAAAATCAACTGCTCCAAATTCGAAAATTTTTTTTTTAGTAGTTCGGTTATTCGATCGAATCAATAATCCAATTTGACAATTTCAAACAAACAAAAATTTTTTTTTAATTTAAACCTACAACGGCTGATTGGAAAAAAAGTATACGAATTTAAAAAACCGTATGTAGTGATAACAGTCGGAAATGTAGTTACATTCCATTGAAATTATAATTGACAACGAAACATTAATAACGCGGTGAGCTGTCTATTTTTCCGCTAATTCGACAAATTGTTCAATGCGACAAGGAAAGGGAGGGCGGTGTTGGGGCGAATGAGGCGGTTTGTAGGGCCGCAAGCCACATTTCACAATGATTTCGCTCGTTGTCGGTGATCGCGACATCGCACGCTGGAATGGGGATCAAGCGCAATTACGCGCGCGCCATCATCGTCATCCAGTTGGATGGTATGGTGGTCGTACGGACTTCGTATAGTATCTCTGTACACATATACATAACGCACGTACGGCAACGCAGTACGGCGTTCGTACTCTCTCGCCCATCGGGCTTTATTAGAGCGACGATCGAGACAATCATTCCGATGATTACAGCCGAAAACATAATCGTTAACGCGTACGACCCATCAATGACTATGAACCATTCGCCCACGCCAAATTGGTTGTGGCGAACGAGATCATTCGTGGCGACGTGAACACGTACCTAAACGTTCCATCGTACCGCGTGGGTAGTGCGTCTCTCTCCGATGATACATGTGCCGATACGCTGAATAATTTTTGCTTACGCACACGCGTGTCACATCGTATTTTCTGATAAACGAAAAATGCAGGTAGGCGGAGAAACAAACCAATCGCTATTATTCGCGTGACCCGCGTTTAATTTGAACGATCATTTTTTTGGGACATAAAATAAACATCGCTGTACAAACAACGGTGACATCGATTTTTTTGTTCTCGAAATTCATGGTCGTTTCTGCGAATTTATTACAAGGCGTGTCTGACTAAAAACTCACCGAATCTACTTGTGACATCGTTGTTTACTAGTTGCCAAATGCGAAGGCACGGATAAAGCCCGACGTTACTCTCGGCATTACTGCTAATAATTATAAATATGCTTACGGGCCGTAATTCGAAACGCAGATCCCCGCACAGCAGAAGAGACATCGTGATGCCGGAGCTGTGAGCGCGTCGTTCGGGGGGTTGCACGGGGGTTTGAAGGAAGGGTAAGCCCGTTTACTGCCAATAAGGGAGGCATGCATAATAGAAAGCAGTGCGAGGAATATAGTAGCCGGCAACGAGAAGACCGACAGACCGACAGTAGGACTTTAAGGGGGGTGGATTCTACTTTACGAGGATTCTCCTCGCATCCCAAAGCATTAACGGGGGTCTTGAATTTCTGGCTCTCTGATATTTCTACTTCAACCCCTAAATAATATCTGCAAATTTGCCATGAGAGAAGCAGAACTCGTATCACTTCTTTGTCGGAATAAAAAATGACCAAAATGTAATGCATTACTGAAAAAAACCCTTGAAATGCCGTACGGTAAAAATCTACAACAGAGATTATTGCAATATCGTTTCGAGGTTTGCGATAAGATTTTATTGATTTCTTTGGTGAAAACTATGGTACTCGACGATAATCATAAAGCGATAACGATAGTCGCGAGTGTTAATGGTCGCGTTTATGGCACAAGTAATGAATATGTTGGGGATAAACGTTCAGTTTTCGTTGGAAATGGTGTGAAAACGAGAGAAATTACACGAAAGGTAGAATGGGAAGAAAGAGAAAGAGTTGCGGTGAAGGATTGCTATCCACACGAGAACTGTGCGGCACACTTGGATGTGGGGTGACAACCGCGGGCTGATAATCACCGGTTACCCGTTACACATGAACTTTATTTATTTACGCCCTACGCGCCACGAGTAATTTTACGTAATTCGAGGTTCCGCATGGCACGCGCTAAAGCCGCACTTTTAAATGATGGGAAGGGGAAGGAGGGGGAGTGAGGGGCGTTGGACGAGAAGGCAAAACTCGAACGACCCGAGAGAGACGTAGGAACGAACTCAAGAATTCACGAGCGACTCTCTGTCTTTCCCTCGTTTTGTTTCGAGGACGCGAAATTACGACGCCACTCCGGACGTGTGATTATCCATTTTAATGCTTTACTTTTTCAAAGAATTCGCTCCTCTGAAATACACCGGCCGTTATGCGATACGCATAAATCCATCTATATATATACATTCCTAACCCATCGAAGCGTCCAGCTACAAATTATTTACGCACACGCACCTTTGTTGTACGTAAAAATCCAACATTTAGAATTTGAAAAATCTTCTGAATACAGTTATCTCACGATGAACAATAAAAGGTGAGTCGGACCGCGACGACTCCACCTGGACAATCCGTATGGTATTAGATATACTGTGCAAAATTCGCAAAAAAAAATCGATGTATATCGGCCATTAAAAATGTACGATCTCCAAGGTAATTACCGGTAATATGACAAAATATCATACTTTTTGCGATGTTATCAGCATCACTTAGAAAGCTATCGACCAAACAATTTTTTTTTTCAAATCGACACTATTTCAACACTTTAAGAATATCATAAGTGCGTAGCTGTTGGACTCGTCAGCATCATCCGAAATAATCCTTTATTTCTCGGCATCCATTATTTCATCGTAAATTTCAGACCGAAACGGTACACAAGAAACATATGCAATGCATATGAAAGATGTTTATTGCCAATACTTGTATCAGATTTCTCATAGATATCGCATGTGCTCCGTGGTACACCGGCGCGCATAACTTTCTCAGTATCAGCGTCAGCGGTGTTCGCCAAATTCCAGTTTCACGTGTCATCAGGCTGCTGGTTACTCGCGGTATCTAACATTATCCTACTTCTACTCAGTCTGCTGTAACTGTGTAGATGCAACGTTGTTCCCGTCATACCCCTTGCCCCACCCCGACCTCGTTATCCTTCCTGAGGGGGTCGAAGTAATTTCCGCAATTTCATCTAAATTCCATGTACCGACGAAATTTCGAGTCCTCTAACTCTCTCCTACGTACTTCGTAACGCTTGGCATATACGAGTGTAAATAAGCTTTCATCGTTGGTTAGTGTAGACCGCGCGAAAGGGGGTTGAAGAGGAGAGAGGGTGTGGTGTGCGTGGGAGGTAAGCTCGACGATAGAACGAGAGCGATTTCTCACTCTCTCGATTCGCTCGCTTCTGGTTGCTGTTGCTGGTTGGCGCGTGAGTACATACAGTAGCTATGTTCTATCGCGTGTATGTAGGCACCAGCCGAGAGCGGTATTTCTTACGTGCTCTTTGTTTATTATACCCGTTGCCGCGAAGCATTATTATGAAATACGATTAGGCGCTGGTATACAAGCGTTACTTCTCTCCCTCTCTCGCGCTACACATACTGAGACCTGCTGCTATCGTTCTTCTGTGTTTCTCTCGTCTCCCTTCCCGCCCCCGTCTTCTTGCACTATCGGTACACTGGCAAACGCCCTTCTCGCGACTACGTTAGGCATTCTAAATATTTGAGTCTTTGAGAGGCGTAAACGCCGCCCGCCCAGATCGCTTCCTACCTACGAGACAGTTTATCGCGAGACATTGGGGTCCTCTTGTTCTATTCTATCTATAGACAAAAGCTTTTGGACATAAATTTACGAGACATACCCTGTTAATCAATATCCACTTCATATCGTTATTCATCCAATCGTTGATTCACTAAAATGTTACTCTATCGATAAGATTTTTTTTCATCCCCATTACTATCAGTTGATAAGTTGAAAATGAATAAAAACTTCGTTAAAAATGGCATCGGTTCGAAATTTAATTTCCATTGATCAGTTAATCGGGATACGAAGAAATCGACAACCCCTTCGAGAACTTCGAGGCTTTTCTTAATATGGGGATGTAATCCGTATATTTCTCTTCTACACGCATACATACATAGACGCACACGCAGACGCAAACAAGAATATAATTTGCCGGTTTGCGCCCGCGAGCTCACATTATGCAAAAGTCTCGTGGTACATATATAATTATCTTATCCATCAAACCGGGAAAATTGACCCCGCGGCAAAGACTAGAGAGGGGGAGAAGATCGGTACCGCACGGGTTGTTTCCCGCGGATCTTTGCGTTTCGCGAATCTATTAGCATGCTACTGTGTATACGCGAAGGTAACTCGTTCTTCCCAAAGACGTCCCTCGACCGTGATATAATACAAAGCGAAAGAGACGCATCGTCGTTACCTCGTTTGCTTATTGTATATCAACGATACCGAGAAAAGCTCACCGAGGAAGCGAGGCTATAACAGTGGAAATAAAAAGACGATCCGAGGGACATTGCTGATCCGCATAAGAAAAAAAAAAAAAAAAAAATCAGGACTATGAAAAGACGAAGTCAAAGGAGTAAGAGGGAGAACGGAGGTGGTATACAGATGAGCGAGTAGAAAACGGTTTTACCCCGCTCTGTGTATGTGTTTCGCTTGAAATATATAAAAATAAGAAGAAGAAGACGCTAATCGTGTTATAGAAAAAATGTTTATACTTTGTTCCATAGAAACCGGGTGATGAGACGCAGCATCTCATCTCACGTGTCTCTCCCTCTCTCTCTCGCTGTGTTATTTTCTTTACTCTTTTTTCTCATACTGCGACGTATACGAGATTATTATATTATGACTATGTTGGAGGCGCGTGAGAGGTAGTGAGATAACGGCGCGAGGCGTGTTCATCGTACTGTTATTTGCTGAACGATGCTGATGTTAGTGCGAGTCGCGCCACTCGCGCGATGTGCGTCTATTTTTACGTAAGGGGTTGGCCTGGGTGGCTGACGCTGATATTGCTACTGCTGTGGACGGAACCACGGACGCGTTACCAACCGTACATTATACCGGCGTGTACAATGCATAAACACGGTGGCTGGCTTGACGGGCAGCCCGAGGGCCCATCAGCGCATTAACAATTATATTACGGAAGCTCAATGTTATGCGCGAGCGAATTCATACGCGCGTGCGAAGGCTATATAACGCTTGTTCAACACTCATACGTTCGATGCTTATTTTGCTCGTATCGCGGCGGTTGCGACGAATCCAATGCCCAAGCGAGTTCCCTTGTATGCTTTCAAAGCGGGGGGTGCAGATTCATCTCGAGATTTAAAAAAGAACGAAAATCGCTAGAGGTTATACTGCGAATAAGCCGGTAAAGCCGACAAAATGCCCCGTTGAATGCAAAGTCTAATGTTTCATTCAGCGATACGTAACCAACGAATTTCCGAAATTTTGGCGAAACGTCCGGTGACTTCAATGCCCTTACGATTTACTCATGAATTTGCCTAAAAACATTTGAAGTGTCTGATTTTTCGTACATCAGTTTCGCGATCGTGCGAAAAAAGAGAAACACGGTAAATTAATTTCATCGTTTCTCTTTTCGTTTTCTACATCCTCGCTGATCTTTATCGTTGGTTTTTAATTCTCCTATGTTCTCCGCTGCCAACGCAGGAGCAACAGTGTCACGTTTACGAGGTCGCGGACTGCCGTGGCAAAGCAAGCGTAATCGTGCCGGCGCGGCTCACGAATCACTCTTCGCTCTCTCTCTTTGCCGGTAGAAGCGAGTAGCTTCCAGAGCGAAGAGGAGGAGTAAATTCACGTTGGGTTTGATGGTCCGGGACGCTTGGCGGTGGGTGGTTGTCCGGTTCGTAACGGAGTGAGCGAGAGTGCGGAGTGAGTAGTCTAGGCGGGACTTAATTAAACAGCGGGCAAAGCCAGCTTAGTTCACAAAGTGACCGCGGCGCCTACCCCTTGCCCTGCCACTACTACCCCTGTAGGTCTCTTGGTTCTGCTGGTGGTGCTACTACTGCTAGCCGTTGGCTGTTGCTGTTGGGTAGGAACTGGGTGTAGGGGATGGTACACATCCTCACGGTGCAGCAGTAGCACTACGCCAGGATATACCATGTATAGGAGAGGAGGGCCAGTAGATATAGGGTATAGAGGTTGCGGATGTTGCCTGTGAACGGGACATAATACCGGGCCTTCTGCAAGAACCGAACACCACCGCCGGGGGTTAGCCGATCAGCCGGGCGAGAAAGCAGAACCCTCTTCCCCTTCTCGCCCTGGTAGTCCGCGGTGGCAAATTGATTTTGACCGTCGGCTTCCGTTCTCAAACTCCGATGGACCCAGAACTAGAAGAACCTAACTGGACAACCTCCCTAATACCCTACACTCGATACCTATTCGGGAAAGTAACGCGGGATAACTACGATGAGTTAACGTTCGAGGTTCGTGTCTTCGTTTTCCAACAATTGTGAGACTCTCGGAAACTCTTGCACGTGATACATGGACACAAGAGACTGCTTTCTCAATTACAACCTGACGACTTATTGTAATTAATTACAACTCCCTCTCGCGCCTGCCTCATTTAACTTTTTTGTCTGCTAATTTTTCGCGGTTATTCGCATCGAGAAGTTGACTATTTGTCCGGATCTCCAGTTTGGCGGAAGGGTATGCGATGGTACTGTGTATCGCATGCTGTGGGTCTCGCGCGACCGGTGCCGGTTGCTACCGTCTGGTCGAAGGCTAATTGACAAAAGAGTTGACGATGTCGGGAATGGCCGGGATATGACGGGTTGGGAAAGGGACCCTACATCGTGCGTAGAGAGACAGGGTTAACGGTTACCCGGTACATCGATTGGCACTGGTGTATTGCCATAGCCGCATCTTTTTCTATCCAAAGTCGTTGCCATACGCTGATAACTGGCGCATAGCCAACAGCTGTACCCGCTTACTCTGCACACGCAGAACGCATGACAGAGAATCGCTTTGAAGCGAATGTGTTGGAGTTTCCTCTCTTCCTTTCTCTCGCTTTCACGCTTTCCGTCTTTTTCCATGCCACCCACTCGACACTTGACTGCGTCTACGCTGTGCCAACATACGCATAGACACACCGATGCACTCTGATCGTCAGAGACGAAGCGCAACAGAGGAAAAGACGATCGGTAAGCCCTGAACGGAGCGAAGCTTTGCGTATTGAACGTTATATGGAGACTGCGAACGAACGGACAAGAAACAACCCCTTTGTGTCACGACGGCGACGACGACGACGACGACTATTGAAAGGCCTGCCTCTCGCTGCTTGGGTCGTTGCTCGTTTACGCCACTGGCGCTCGTTCTGATTCACTGAATCTTTGGAACTCTCTTAGTTGTATAACGGCTACTGGAGTTTACACTCGCAGGAGAAAGTCACCGGACAGTGGACAAACATTGACAAAACATTATCGACTGCGTAGGGGCAAAATTTCTTGGATGTTTACAGCTATTCAAGCAGCCTGTGCCTTCCTCTCCCTGTAGAAATGTGAACATTTTTCTGCGATTCAATGAATAGAAGATTCTTATGCATTCGAAACGTTGCCAGATTTGCGCTTATGCTTGTTCCGAATGATCGCTGGATACGTATGCCCCTTTTACTCGATGAACAATACAAGTAGACAGAGTAACACACACATCAGTGCCTAAAGCATTACGTAAATGGGTATTAGCAGCCACAGAAGTGTAACGAGAAACAAAGTCACAAGGGGGTGTGTGGACAAACATTGGCGAGAAACACCGAACGACACATTACGAAACTTGTTCTGATGCTAAGAGCCGAATACATACCCGGTCTATGGAGAGGGTCACCTGATCGTGGTGGAGGGGTCAAACAGGCACAGGGGGGAGGATGAGGAAAAATAGAGACAGAGTTCTGGGAAGAGAGAAAGATTCAACGGCAGATTGAACAGGAGGGATAGAACGGGTCCACGTGCGCGCTTACTCAACAATCCCCTTTGTGGCAGAGTTACCGTTTCATGTGTCGTATTCCGACTCATTGGAAATTAAGGAATATACAGAGAAAGCCGTAAAGGGAAACGGCTTTGAGATAAAAAGAACGAGCATAGAAGAGTTTGTGTATGTATGTGTGTAGGATAGGTGTCGGGACCGCGAAAATAAAGCCCCTGACACTCTACGAACGGGAAGGGTTTGACGGTGGAGGGAGTAGAATTCGAGGGTGTTTCACGGTGTGCGGAAGCAGGTGTGTACGTCAAAGGTACTCGCCACTCTGACCGTTTCGCCGGGCGCGCGCGAACTCCCGAACTCTCGGTTACCCCTCTGTTCGTTGAAACCTCGCTTCGTCTCTATCGCTTCGGCAACGGGGGTGCGGGTCGGTCCAGGCAACGGGGTTCGTAGATACCAGGCTTGCCGTAAACGGCGCGGCCAGCAGCAACACGAGGAAGTATCGGAGGGTGCGAGAAAACCGAGAGGGTGACGGCGTTTGCCGTCCACCGTTCGACGGGGTACCTGTTCGAGGTTCTTTGATGGCTTTCCCTCTCTTATCCATCTATGTTTCTTTCACTCTCCCGCGCACTTTTCTCCCGATCTTTCTCTTCTCGTTCTCAACCCTTATTGCTATTGCGCACATTCTCGTGGACGAGACTGTTAATTGACTGTTGGCCGTTCGCGACAGTTAATTGCGAATTCTTTTTTTAATTTCTTGTAACGCATAATTCGATAATTAGCGATCGCGACAGGGTGAATTTTCACACCGAAAAATCGAGTTTTTTTTTCTTTTTCTTTCATGAATCTTTGGTCTAATTTTCAACAGTCTATATTCTTCTGAATGGCTTTATTCATAGCGTTGCTTTATGCGCATCGACGACAAGAGAGTGTCGCGGGGTGTGCACGGTTTGTGTGCGACGCGCGGACACGCGCGCAGGGTTGAAACGTACCGGGCGGGTGAAAGTCCCTCGGGTCCCAATTACACCGACACCCGATCCCCGGCATTACCGCTCGACTAATTCGAGGGGTTCGAGTACTAGCGTTCGTATATATATCTACGCGTGTATAAATCTCAGAGCGATTTTGATTGTACGGTTTTTGGATGCCGTTTGTCGCGTTCCCGGCCGCTCCCAAGCTGGAATATCCCCAACTATCCGTTCTGATATGATAGAGAGAATTCGCGCCGATTTAATGTCTCATCCCGGCAACGAAAGGTGTCGAGTAAAAGGGTCGTTTTACACTTTTACGACCGAAACCACTGAATAATTCGCGATTGATCAACAATTTTTTTAATTTTTTTTTTTTTTTCAACTTGAAGCAATTATAATTTTGCTGGGGTGCGTAGTTATAATTTGTGCAAAAATGCTTTGAAAGATACGATACATCCGACAGAACCCGGTGGTAACTCGGTAGCTAACTAGCAAGAACCCGCTTCTGGGAAGTACAGGGTAGTTCGATAGAAGGCACGTTGAACAAGAGTGCATAAGCGCACACACAAGGGTTGCTTTCCGCGTTGGCTTTGGGTTCGAGGCTTCTCTTTGCAACAAACAGTTTGAGAGCTCGTCTCTCCTCTGTACCTTCGGCTAATTACACCAACGCCGCATAATAATAGTTCCTTGTAAAACGAAACTCTCGGCTGCTCTTGCACGATGCAGCACAGTGAACTGCACCGTTAAGGATTGGTGAAGCAGCGCGCTACGGCATAGCTGCGCGAAACGTACGAAGAAACTGTCGGTTTCCAGCGAGCTTTCGCGGTTTTCGTTTGCGCGTATCGCCGTAAACACGCGTTTGGCTCTTGGCAACATCGAGGTCGGAGTCGAAGGCAAGCAAAGCCTCGATCTTTTTTTTACAGGCGGTCTATCCTGTCGTTGACGGATGACACGAGGCATAACCCGTCATCGAATGTTTCCAGAAGCTTCGACACAATATCTTGCGTTGTGCCTTCATACGCGGCACTTCCTTGGCGTTTCTTACTTCCATTATTTATTATTCTTCGTATTAACATATACGGTATCGCAGTCCAGAGTTATTATAAGGTTATCACGACGTTTTTTTTTATAATAATAATACGAGAACGCTAAGCGCGAAATGAAAAATGCCAGATACATGATCTCGTATCGTTTCGGAATCCATGTGTCTTACATTAACAAGAGTACATATCGCTCGTAATTACTTTAGGACGGTGTCGCTTAGTCAGCGGCCAAAGTCTGCGGAAAAGGTTTGTTTACTTTTGTGGCAAAACATCGAGACCACGTGGCTTTGACCGGATAACTCGTAAATTTCATGAACGGTTTATCGCCAATGTGGACTATGGGTTCTCTTTCCCGGCGAAATATTTGACCGGTGTCCCGTGTACGAGGACGATGAGTATCGGAATCGATCTTCTCGAATGAATTCTGATTTTACGATCAACTACAACGACTTGGACGACGAACGCGAATGACCAACACTATTCGCTGAAAGTAATTTCCGGTTAACGAGAGAAGTGAGAGAAACTGAGACAGTGTCGCCGAGGAAGCAGCCACGCCAATCGTGACGTATTTATTACCGCGATAAAGGTCATCTTATTGTTTCGCACAAGACGCGACGCGTACACTGTCCTTGTGTGTTCGCCATCGTTTTCGTACTCTCCGTTCTTGAGATTCGACCCCCGCCCCCGTATGTGTGTATTCGATAGAAGTGCTGCTGAAAGGAGAAAACCAGTTCTCTCAGGCTGTTCTCTACCCCCTTTGCTTCCTTAAGGATAATACAATTCCCTTTACAACCTCGTCTATGGAGTCTCGGGAGTTGGCGACAAACGTTATAGCGCAACCTTTAAACGAAATGTCAGGCAATTCGAGCTCTGAGTCGGCTAATATCGCACGTTCACATATTGCACCCTTAGATCAATTTTTTTTTGTTTTTTTTTTTTTACATCGGTAACAGATGTTTGTCAATCGATGTTAATTAAATGAAAAATTATTATTAAATCCAATAAAATTAATCGATGTTCATTAAAAGAAAAATTATTTTAAACACAATAAAAATTTTTTTTTTTTAATGTGGATGCAAATTTTTATTATTTATTGTATTTTTTTTTTTCGTCGTTGATTCGTCGATTTATTATTCTCTGGATAAGGGATTTACAGTACTTTACTTGGGGAATAATTTAGCGTCCTTTGGACGGGAAGATAAGAAAAAGGCAGTGTGGAAACGCCCTTGTTACCGAGTCGACGATTTGCGGACGTGCGAGTGACTCTGAGAGATGAAGAAGTGCCGAGGGTGACGAAGAAAGCGCGGAGGAACAGGGCGCGACGGTTGACACGGTATCTTTTACAAGACAGTCATTAGTCGAATGAGAAGATATATTTCGAAAGTACGTGAGTAAATATCCGTGGGACTCTACTTCAATCAATCATCCGCGGATCTCGCGGACGCAACGCGCGAACGAGTAACATTATACGGCAATGCCGGCGAAAGGGAAGAAGAGATGGGAGAAGTCACAAATTACATATCGTTTTGCCCGTACCTACGTTTCTCAATGCTTATTTATTTCCTTAAGGAAACTCGCGACACTTGTTAAAAAAGTGCGTCCCACGGTCCCATGTTTACGAGGCGTTGAAAAACTTCCGTATCAACGTCACGGTAAAAATAAACATTTACACGAGTGCATTTACTTTCAACGCCCATTTTCGTCGAGTGATTTTTCAACTCGCTATTCCGGTTTTTTTTTCTACGGAATTTTTTTTTTTTTTACTTTAGAGTTTTCTTCATCACGGTATTCGAGAAACTTTAAGTATCAAAATTAAAAGTTATAATTTCTTCGACTTTTCACAACTTCCGGAATTTTCCAAATGGATTTCTGTGTCAACGGATACAGCACACAATGGTTGTCGGGCTTGGAAAATGCTTCTATCATCGAAGACTAATCTCTTTTCGAAAAAAAAAAACTATTAAATATTAATTCTGCACTTTCAAGAATTTCGTAATCAAGATAAACGATATTTATCGAATGTCTAAATTATTAAAAAAAAAAAAGTGTAAATTATTTTTTTTATCATTCGGATATCTTATTTTACCGATAATATATACATTCTATAGGATATAAGAGATTGATGGATTCCGAACAAATATATCGATATCTACGAATGGTGTACATTATCACGTCGGTACGTGTGCCCCTATCGTCGTATAGTAGAGAAAGATAAAACTGCGACCATAGTTACTCCCGATGATGGCTTTCTATACTGTATTTCCTGTATATATGTGTATCTGGAATGTATATATAGCAGAGCGATATCGCACGCTGAAAGTTCACACACTAACGTCACATACAAACATAAAATATAGAAGAGTCTGATGCGGATCGTCGTCCGGGTTCCGGATGAGGCACGGCTGCCCGTTTCACGACTGGCTGTCATATTCATGTATTGACATATCGAGCCGGTTGACTAATGGACTGCTGTTGTCCGAAGCTCGTGTTACCACGAGGGCTCGGCACTGCCAAGTCGTTTTTCCTGCGAATCGAGAACCTCCTGTGACCGACGAAGAGTTTACTGCTCGTTCCACGTGTACGTTGTGCACGAAACCGTGGATGAGGATAGATAAAACTCTCTGAGTCTGGAACTCTCCGCGGTATGCCATTTCTCGTTGACGAGAGCGACAGATATCTATCGCGGTATCTCTATGAATAAATTCGGAAAAAGCTCTCGATCGATCGCCGGTCAAGATTAACTTCCAATTATTTTCTCTCGAAGTATTGTCCAAAAATTTATCAAGTATTGAAGCACCAACATCGAATTTTTTCAGCGTGATGATAACGATTTATGCGGAATTTTAATGAAATGAACAGTTTTTTTAATTAAAAAAAGAAATTTTAAGTCTGAATTTGCATACCGCAATCGTATTCTGCTCCAAACGTGTTTACGGAAAATCGAGTTTTTCGTGCGGTAATCTTTCGCGTATAAAGGGTTTTTTTTTTCGGAATGAAAAATGAACGATAGTCGAGGAAAAAATCTACGAGTCATCGATCTTGAGGTCGGGAAGAGTCGAAAGGCAGAAGGAGAGCCGCGTTTGTCCACCGTATCATGGCGACCACACGTCTACGAAGTTCGTATAGAATACGAAAACGCGACAGCTTCGTGATCGTTTTCGTTCGGCGATCGTTCGCGCATATCCGACCGCGAGTTATCGGACATGTATTGTCGACGGTCATATTTTATTTACGACGTATATTGCCCCGGAGTTGAATCCGTAATAGCAGATGTTCGTTCTATACAATTCATATGTAATTAAAATTAAAAAAAAAAATACTGAAAAATATTTACTGAATAGATTTTTGCATTCAAATAAAGACAATCATTCGACGGGTGTCAAAGACATTGATTCTTCATTGCATCCAATGCAAACAAAAATGTAAATGCAAAGGCAAAAATGCCTAAAACAGCGTCGATTTTCTCCAAACAAAACTATTAATCTCAATAACATTTCGTCGCAAAGTCGTTCACAAATGACGACCGAAGGCCGCCGAACCAACCATTGCGAAGTGTTCAAGAACAATGCAAGACTTATCAAACTTCTCATTGGACAGAACTTCGCCAAAGGGACATTGGATAATTCAGTTGGCTTCAACTCCCTTCGACCCTTAGCGAAGACAGTGATCGAGGATATGGTTGCACGTGCAGTAGTGGCAGAGATTAGAGTAGTATACCACAGAGTACGGGATATAACCAAAGGAGTAACCGGGCAGTAGCTGATGCGCTCGGTAGTTTCGCAAGAACACATGAGAGAGAGAGATCATGACGAGAGAGCTGCAGAATGGGGCTGCCAGAGAGACGGAGACGAGAAGTTCGGATAAGCCGCGGTCAAAGGAACCAACCCATAAACACGAGACAACTATTCTATTACGGACTGACATCCGATACAAACTTGGTTGAGCGATCACGGCCTTTGGCACGGTCCGCGCTCCTTCCTTCCATTACTGCCTTGTGCGATGGTGTTGTACCAGAGGAGAGTCAGGCCGGGGTCCGTCGGGCTCCCGGCTCGTAAGGCGTACACGATGAACCAGGCATGAAGTACAACACACAGGAAGGAAGATCGGTAGGTATATAGTCAGAAGCTTGCAGAATGGTGATGGGCGAATGTGGGTGGATTGAAGACGAAGCTTGCCAGTGAGCAGAGAAACAGAGAGAGTGAAGGGGGGAGATCCTCAACATAGAATAATAGGATACGCGGGAACCTCCGGAGCACCGACATCATCCTCTTCCTTGCCAGTGCGCGGATGGCCCAAGACTTTATAGCTCATAGTGTCTCTACGGCTTCTTGATTTATTACCAAGTTAACCCTTGGTACGAAACCCGTTCGAGACATTCGATATCCCCCACCCTCCCCCCTCCTCCCTACTATTACAACTCCCATACGCCGCGCATCGCATCGAACGATTATTACATCGCGAATCGACCTCCCGGCAGCAAAACGCACACGTGCTCACAGCAGGACGCGGCGTCGATTATGTTTCATAGATATACATGTATACCTAGACGCGGCATACGTTGATGAAAGTTGGATCTTTGTATAGTTCAGACTACCAAGAGAAACGCGTCAAGAATAAGGCGGGGGGATCGATACTTTCAGAAATGTGCTTCTCGATGTAGAATTCGGCCGCAAACGCTCTGGCGTATCGACTACTAAGAGTGCGGCTTTAGGATACGACAAAATCTAACGATCTTTTAGTTTTAGAACTTACCTCGAGCTTTCTGTTCGTCTTGTAGTTGCCTCTCGAGACTATCCTTCACCTCTCGTTCTCGAAGAACGTCCATTTTTAGTTCAGCTGTAAGCAAAAAAAATGGATTTTATGATTTAAAACATCGATGAAGGTTTCAGTTGGAAACGGTGCTTTAGAACACCGATTTTATGTTTGCGCGCGTTAATTACAAAAATACTGTTGATTCCGATGGGAATTTCGGGGGATGGAAGAGAATTGTGCTTAATAACAATTCTGTATTAATTCGGTATGTAGAATACATGAAATTTCCACCTGGGCTTTCGGAGAGTGAGCGATGGGTGGATTGAAGTCGAGGAGGGTTCGCAGTAGAAGAGAATATCGCACGGTTCGCTGGCCCCGTGATTAAATCCAACGATGGCGATGGGCTGCAGACCAGAGCTCGCATAGTTACCTCTAATAGAATTATATTAAGACATGGAGATCCTCCCCGGTTGCCGTCCCTTACTGTACGGTTACTAACTCGGCCCGTTTCCCGTCTGCGCTCCAATTCTCCGTCTCCTCTGGACTTACTTCATTGCACGCCTTGCTCTTTCCGTCTCACGCTTCGCTCGGCTAAGGGGTAGTAGTACAGAATTGTACAGATACTGCGCGCGCGCCCCCCTCTCATCCCCCAAGGGAGCCACCACGCTAAATTAGCCATTTCGAATCTCGACGACGAGAGGGTCGTTAGAACGAGTCCAGAACCAGAGCTGGAACTCGACGACGACGAGGGACACTCGAGACGAAGCAACTACGCGAAGTTCTGCAGATCGACGCTAAGATGGTTTAGAAGACAAATACGGCGCTGTAGTCACGATTACTCCCGATTTAGAAACAGTTCGGAGAACAGATTACACGCGTGATATCCTGTTGATCGTCAGAATGATTTTATAAAATCGTTTCATTGAGTTATCCACTCGGAAACTAAAAATTTACATAAATGACGACAATACACGATTTAAAAAAAATCGAACATGAATCTCTGTTTTTTTTTTATTTCGATGGTAACCCGAATTTAATACGATTGTTCCATAGAAGCATTAAATGCCGTCCCTGATTAGTTTTTTAACCCATCCTATCTTTCGTAGCACATTCTATCCCGTTCAGTGCGATTATTCCGAGGAGCGAATTTAATTTTTCATTCAGCTGCAACGGGAACCCTTCGCTTTGCTGGAAATCACTTTTCAACCGTGTAACCCGATAGTACGTTTCCGCGTCCTGAATCTCGAGAAAAAAAAAACGAACGATGAGGGAGGAAGCACTGAAGCCACCCTCTCCGGTACTCCCAGAACTTGACTTTTCTCCTCCTCGTACCGCGATATTCGAATTGGATTCGCGAGTAATGAGCCGAGAAGCTCGTAACACACGCTACTTCGGTTATATATCACATTTTTTTTCGCAGTCGATAAGGTAAAATTTTCACGTAAATCGACGCTCATTGCGGCTAAAAAATTTTTTTTTGCGTATATTCCGAACGTTAAAAAAATCGAACACGATCGAGAAACTTAAATATTCCTCTCGACACACCTGCGCGACGTGCAAAAAATATTTATTATACTCTTTCTGTATCTAATTGCTGGATATGTTTTTATTCGGCAATCGAAATAATGCTCGAGGCGTCGAATTAATGATATAATAATTAAATGTACAGTTTCGCAGCGTACGCACAATCGTTAAGTTCATCGTGTCGTTTAGAGCGCTATATATAATAATGTACCGTCGATTATTATACGCATTAAAAAAAAAAGAATTCGTTGAATGAATTCGCGAGTACACGAGGGTCGGAGTGAGTCGATCGGGCAAGTGAGACAGTCAATGATCCAGACAGCGATGAGAGAACGAGGAAAGTCGTGAACGAGAGTAAGAGAGACTGCTTTTCGTCGACCTCACCAGCAGCAGAAGCAAAAGCATCAAGCAGCAAGCAGCCGGGCTATATGCCAGCAATTTGAGAACGTTCGCGAGGTCCATTAACGGCGGTAACTCTTCACGACCGGCCGCCACGAAGATTCAATTTGAATGCTAACCAGAATAGGAAGTTCGCGCCGGAGCCGCTCGGGCATATCCTGTTATTGCCAATTTCGGGCGCGTTTCTGCAGCCCACTTTGCGATCGTTTAGATTATCATCTCTCTCTCTTTCGTCGTATCGCGAACTCTCCTCTCCGCTCATCGTAGCCTCTTTGCTCGTCTTCACCCTTACGCGATTTTCCCTCACCGCAATTTCTCGTCCTTCGTGACGATCATTCTCTTTGTAATACACTCAGCGGGGTTGAAATATGCTCCAAGGATTATAGAACTTCTGTCGATAGAATTTTTTACAAACCGTTACGTCCGGTTTTAATAGTCTCGGAGTACGAAAAAAAAAAAAAAAAAATTCATGCATCGGAACGATTCCCTGTTATATGCTACGGATTCCTTAATTACATACGGACAATCGAGGTAATTTTTCAATCTCCGTGGCTAATTATACAAAGATTTTTTTTTTTACAAAAATGGTTGATTTTACGATGAAGTAAGAAAGGGAATAAATTATTCTAGTGGCTCGAGGACGAAACAACGTTGGGATAAAAGTCGTAGTATTGAAATTAGGGTCGCGAGTGAGCATTAAACTTGCAGGGATTAATATCGTCGCGGTCTCCGACAAGCGCCGAGTGCGCAGCCCCAGTCAATGGGGTGGGTAGTGTCGCACTCGTAACGCTTAATGCGCGTCGGGGTAGGTATATACACTTCTTCAACAACCTCGAAGACCCGCAACAAGACTTGTAAAATTCTATGGCGAATCCAAGCGTTACGACACCCCCGTGACACCGTCGCCGGGCTTTTGCTGTGGGCTATGCGAGGCAAAACTTCCGGACATCATTCTTATTTCAATTATAACGAGACACCCGCGAGCGCAGTAATCGTGTCGCGAGTCATAAACCACGAATTACCAAGGAGGACGGCCGAGGCGGGGAGGGGCGGTGAGGGGGGGGGTGATTTCTTCGTGGTTCTTCTTTCACCTTCGCGTTCGAAAGTTACCGACGCAATATTGTGTTTCGACGAATAAGAAGAGTAAAAGTTTTCGCCACTTAATATGTGGTGGAAAACAACGGCAACTTTAATGAGAAACGCAATTTCGAGGGTACAATTAATACGTAATGTCGAGCGAATTTTAATTATATTTGCACTCGTAGTCTAACATTAAAATAGAATAATGCGGGGTTAGAAAATTAGAGTAAACCTAACGAACAAGTGATTTATAGCTGTATCTTCCTCATTTATACATTGGGACTCGCATAACAGTACAACATACGAAAGAATTAGCGACATTTTCTTTTGTTGAGTCATCGCGTCATTCTTCGTTGGTCTACAGTATTAATCACTTGGAATGATTAATATGCGTTTTTTTTATTCTTTGGAACACAAAAGTATTACATTTTCCGTGAACCTCCGGTCACACAGATTCCTATAAATTCATAGTTATCGATCAACGTGTATTGTGACGATACGAGACGACTTGTCGATCTCTTTCGTCGTCTACATTCTGCAATCCCCAGCAGGGTGTGTGCGGCTTCATCGTAGCGGCGTGTAAGGTACATATACACAACATTGCAGTATGCCTTCCGTGTATATGAGACCTAAGATATTCGCACGCCTGAGGCAACCCTCCGAAACAACAGTGTCAACTTCCCGTGGCGCGTAGCTGGAGAGCCCTTGGGTCCGATCATTTGAATAGTATAATGTAGTTTCCGTGTAGTGAAACGATAAATATCAACTGAGCTTTTATCGGGCGGAGAGCTTTTTTTCGTTCGTTCGAGAAAAGAAAACGTTTTCGTCGAGCGGCAATCCGGAAATCGTCAACGTTAACAATGTCATGAAATTTTTTTTTCTTTTTTTCCGATTTCGCGATTCGAAATTTTTCAATGTGTGTAGACGAATTTTTAATTTTAATTTGGTTAGATTCGAAATAAGCTTATATGATTTTACCGGGTTGATGGGTAAGTTTGGTAAGCAACGAGGAAAATCTGTTACCCTTGAATTGCATAAATCTGAAACTAGTAATCTCTTATAATCCTAATGTCGCGCTATTTGCCTAGGCGCGCAGGGGTCGATTAGGGCCGTCCACTCAGGAACGTAGTCCTGCGGGATCAACTGTAGATCTTTCTCTGCCTAACCATTCTGACTATTATTGTTTCTACCCGTGCATATTATAGTCGAATACCGATTAAGTGTACCGGGAAGTTCGTCTTTGCCTGCGGGGGTTTCTACACTATACATCGCGGAAATTTAATTGTCACGTTTGCGACATGAAACATTCGGCTCCGGTAAGCATAACTCCTTCTGTTCTTGTCGTTCTATTCTATGTCGTGTTCTTTACGGATTTGCGATTCAACACAGTATACCTTTTTTTTTTTTTTCGGATTTTATTGCGATTTTCAGCAAAGAAAAATTTCGATAAAAAACCAAATTTCATTGAACATTCAAGAAAAACATATCTTTGGTACATTCAAAGATGGAAAAAGTATTATTAAAAAAATATATTAACCCAACAACTATGCCATAGACATTCGGTATCGCATCAACGAGCGGTTCGTAAGTAATGCTGAAATATTTCGAGACGGTAGAGACAATGTTTCAAAATCTTAAAAATAAGAGGGAAGATGGCATCACCGATATTCCTCGAGCCAAGTTTCTCAAATTCTTGGCACGGAGCCTGCGAAATTCGGTAATTTTGATACACCAAGCGAGAATCTTCACGACCAAGCGAATCTCACGCACGCGTGATCGAGAGAGCGATATAGCAGCTGACATTGATTACCTCTCGATAATTAACGAGCAACGCTGGCAATAATTCCCGTCATCTCCGGTGTGTTGCCGGTTCGCGGTGTACGCGCGCGCGGGCGCGTCTCCCTCGTGTATACACGAGCAAACGGTACAGGTTTCGCAGTTCCTTCCTTCGTAGCCTCGGGGCGATTTGACTTCAACTCCTTGGTCGTGAATCCGAACCACTGCTTGGCGACTTGTGGACTCCGCAGCGTGCAACTATGTTTCCCTACTCGGATTGCCATCACTGCGTTCCGGGAGGGTCAATAGTTGTTCATGCAGGATTAGGTCCTTCCCTCGGGGAAGAGAGTGGTGCAGTCCATTCCGTAAAGGGCTTCAACTGCTTCAAGCCAAAAACAGACTGCTTATTCCCTTCTCGAGAGAAAGATGGAGCGAAAGCTCTGTCGAGATTTAAGACGGACTTAGTCTGTGTTCCGGTCGCTGACCACTTTGCCTCCCATTAGCCATTAACGGATCTAACGCGAATAGGATTAGATATCTGGTTCGCGCTCTGGGGTAAGACGCAACAGAAACGAGAGATACTAAATGTTCTTTCATGTGTCCGATAGAAATTTGATCAGTTCTCCCATCACGGAATCTATGTAACTGCAAGAGCTTTTGGCATTCGACTGAAATCTCGGAAATTCGACGATAAATCGCGATGTATACGCGATATACTAATACTGTGACGTGAGCAGCCAGAATCGCTTTTAACCGATAACGTAATTAAGAGTGCGGTAAAATGTATGTTAGCATATATATGTTGCCTATGCATGGGACATACACCATCTGGCATCCATTTGAAAGCCTCGTGCCTATATATACATACGACCGGCTTCAGCGATCCCATACGTACGTGACGTATATCTCGTTTGTTCGCGAGCACTCGCTCTCTCTTCCTCTCTCTCTTTCTCTCTCTCGCTCTCTCTCTGCTGTAGGTACATAGGTACACGCGTTTGTACACGTGTCAGCGAATCTACAATATACATACGACGCGGATACGTCGTGTCGCGCGCGAACGAGCGAACTGGCACCTGTACATATCTCTTCGGTCGAGTGGCGGCGACGATAGGTATGCCCTCTCGATAAGAGTATTGCGAACAGACCACACCAGCGGCGTGTAAGCATCACGCTGGGTGCAGGTAATACAAATGGTCCGGTGGAAATCGTGTTTTGTCCATTTAGTTATATTCTTATCTGTGTGCTTCTCTCGGAGACAGTGCGTGAGAAGCAAATTGATAATGCAATGATAACTGGAATTTGACGAAATTCGGTTTACTTTTCGTAAAATTCGATATTTATCACGAAAATAGCTACTAACAGTGCGTGAGAAGACGAAATAGCGCGTGAGAAGCAAATTGATAATGCAATGATAACCGGAATTTGACGAAATTCGGTTTACTTTTCGTAAAATTCGAAATTTGTCCCAAAAATAGATATTAAGTTTAGCGACTCGATGTTTAATAAGCAAAAGTCGGTATTCACGAATTTTTTTTTTTTTTCGTATATATTGGTAAATGCATTTTTTTTATCACAGGATTTACTAATGTGATTTATTTGTCCCAAAGGGTTTGAAAATTTCGTTAATATTTTACTTAAAAGAAAAAATGTTAGTTAATTTTCTTGACTATTAAATTTGGTTGAGATACGTAGAACGCGGGAAAATCAATTACGTATATGTACCGTTGAGAGGGGAAGAGATAAACGGCACGTTACAGCTTTGTAAAATTGACCTCATAGTGTGTCGTTTACAGGGACATCGTTCTTATCCGTTATCTAAACAAATGCGTGAGAAGCGAATGATAGTAGAATGATAAATCGCTGTTCGCGCCGACCCCCCGCATCGAGATCTACTTTTCTCTTCCTCTTTCAACTGACGCGATCAACCTTCGTGCAGATATCCCGGGATCATTGTAGATCGTCGAAGGTACGTAAGCGCATATGTATAATACGTGAGTTCCGTAGAGTATTGCGAGCGGCGAGGTGAATTTTCCTCGCCAAACATTGGTTACTCCGATTTTTTTCGAGTCTCGATAATTCTTTCTCTCGTTTTGTTCGCGTAGAATAGAATAGTTTCGATATCGCCGTTGTAAGGTCGCGCGTTGCGGCTTATACAACTACTTCGGTGTCTCGAAGGACTCAGCCAAGAAAGTCCCGGGGGGCCTTTGAACCCCGAGCAAAGAGATACGCCGAAGAGCCTTTTCGCGTTTCGCGATAGGAGCTTCAACCGCGTGCACACGCGGTGTGTGTGACCGTGAAGAGAAGATCTTGCAGGGTATCTACGGGAGTTATTGCTCGCGAGTCTTGACCGAACCTCCCGTGATCACGACGATTCTGCGAAGTTTTCTCGGAAACTCGCGAAGCGTATTATTATAGCAATTACGAAGTAATATCTTTCACTTATTTGCGATAATTAATTTTCCGTGAGATCGGAATTACTCGATCGACTCGATTTTACGATGTTGCAAATCTCGTGTAAGTAGGTAACGAAATTAGTTAAAAAAATTATTTTCGTACAAAAAATTGTTTTTTATTTTGCAGAAACGATATGACGAGAATAAATTTCATGGTATATCATGTATACAATATTTATATTTTATTTCTTGCCTTTTATACGAGTAGAATGAGTTTTTTTCATTGCGTACAAAGATAATTCTTATTCTCACAAAAAGTGGTCGCCTCGTTAGATCCTACCGACGTTACGATGCTTATCAACAACAATGTAACGACGTGGAAGATTTTTATGCGTCTCACTCCGCATATCTGCCTCGTTTCATAAGAATTACATTCCCCCGCACCGCCCCTCCCCGGCAATTTTAATTCGCGAATTAAAGTGCGCGGAAGCGTGACTCGAGCGTATATTACAACTGAGACAAATAAGTAAGAATACTGTACGCACCGAGCCACCGTTCGCCGGTGATTGTCACTCGTTGAAAAAGTCATCTCGACTGGATAAGACTCAACCCTTTCCTCATTTTTTTTTCTTTTCCTACCGCTAGCCGCAGAGATCTGATCGTAGGCGTGCAATTTCTTTTCTCTCCTCTTATTTTTTGCTCGTCGTTCCTGTTCGCTATTTCGCACCCCTTCGTCCCCGCGAGACGCGCTTGTGAAGTACCTGTGTGGCACGTAACGAGGCTGGCATGCCACGGAGAGTCAGAGATCTTTATCATTATTACGAGTGTACGTCCGTCTGTCTGTCTGGCAGCTTTAGCTGTGCGGAATTGTTTGAATATATATGTACTACTGTTGCCTTCCCCATGAGTCTCAGCGAACGGGAGTTACAGTTATTGTCCACTTAAGCGGATGTGCGAAAAACAGTGATCGTTATATTCGTATCTCTTTTCGTCTAATGTTTTTCGTAAGTTCGTCGTGGCCAATGACTGGTATCTGTCCAAAACTTTGGAGTTTACGCTATTCGACTCGACATGTATTTGTTACACGACCGTACGTACACAGTCGTGGAAGAGGAACGTGGAAGAGTGTATCGCGTGCACCGGAAACGGCACGCGTTGTAAAATCGGACCTCATCGTAGCCGCGTATCTCAACTCTTTTCCTTCTCACTCGCTTTATGCTTTCGTTCTTCCGAGTCTATTCGCTTCCCGGCAGCTGTCCTCCTCCCCCTTCCCTCCCCTTGTCTACACTCGAAGTTTCTCCATGTCTCTCGCGAAAAATCCCCTTGACCGCCCTCCCACATGTCACTCGGGGACTGAGCTGCAATCAACAATCGTTTTAATGAATTCGCTGCTGCACTATGCGCGCCTGTGGAGACTCTGTTATCTTCATCTTTACACTCGGTAGCGGCGAGAGATAGAGAAAGAGAAACCGTGCCGCGGGTCTCGGCTTACAACCGCGAACTCGCGTATTATAACCCTCCCTCACCCACCCCCCCTCCCCCTTCCTACGCCTCGCCCGTTCCACAGATATTTTTATCAACGAGAGAACAAACGGAGCGATCTAAGTAGACACGCGAATTTTTCTAGAGACAAACATACAGCTTGGTATAGTAGTTGGTATAGCGAAACTTAATCGTGAAATCAGCAATTTTATCCGCGATATATATATATATGCGAAAGAAGCTTTGACTGTAATAGCATAACGCGATTGACGTTGGTTAACTTGTGGTTTTTTTTATTTTTTATTTCTTTCCTTTCCCCCTTTTTAACTTTGGTTATTAATATTAAATTATTAACATTGCTATTGTTTTTTCTTTCGCGCCACACGTCTCTCACATCCTTTTGCAAAAGATTTTTTATATTCTTCGCCGGTACAGAGGAGAGGGCTTCGGAGAGTGGGTCTCTCGTGATACAGCTCTCGCTGCGTGCCGATCGTAAATAACCACCTGGTATAATAAGACATCAACGAATGGCTCCGCGCACCTACGCCCCGATACGATCTTTATGGACATGACAGTCGGAAGTTGTATATTTTTATTTTTTTTTCTCCTCTACTTTATTTTATTCATTCGTTTCTTTCGTGTGTATTTTTTTTTTTTTTTCTATTTTTTTTCTCGTAGTTCGACGCTGCAGCAATTTAATTGCGCGCCCGCGCGAAAACGGTGTGCCTGTGTATCATTACAAAAAACCCGTTCTTATTAATTTTTACGCTCGTTCTCTTGCGCATCGTAAAAATGATCGTTTGCCTTCTTTTTATATTCTTTTATCGAATGTTTGTTCTCGTGTGCTCGTGAGGTCGATGCTTTCTCGATTGCGATATATTGATTATACACGTCACGTCATGTCTTGTTGTTTAATATATCATTAGAAATCGTCAGAACGTCCGGATGGCGATATTTTGTGTCGATCTTCTTGCCATAGAATTTTATCGATACGATTTTGAAGCATTTGCCGTTCACACCGTTCAGATTCTATGTTCTGTTTTCCGGTCGCAATTACGATTACTCTCAGAATTTATATTAGCAGTATTATGAGTATAAGTGCCGAGGGTTAGTATCTGTATTATGTAGTTATAGTTTAACGCGAGAGATCTCGTCTTATCTCGCGCGCAGCAGCGAATTCTGTCTCGCGGTGTAAGCATCGCGATTGCCGGCGACAACAACGACGTCGTCCGGTCGGATCGCCGATCACCACCCCGCAAATTTTTTTTTTAATACGAAAGAGCCGATCTGCTTGGCTTATCGAACGACGAGACCACAAATTAATCGAGTCTACGAAGCAAAGCTAATATACCGATCGTCGCCATAACTCGCGATATCGTGGATACGAACGTTCGACGCAATAAAAAAAATCGACGGGTAACGGATAGTTGTGCGTTATGTAGTGGGAGAAAGATAGCAAAGGACGGATGGAGACGATTATAAAGAAGATGGGAATACCTACTCGGTCTCGCGGGGCGGTGACATCGATAATTAATTAATTATTAATGAAGTCTGTATAGGTTCCTCGTATCCCGAAGACTCGAGGCCCCGGGCGTCACTCCCATCGTCAATAAACTCTCGTGGGTTATGCATTTTTTTTTTCATACAAGTAATTTATAACCAATGATATTTCGTCTCACAAATGCCAATAGCATGTATAATTAAAATCGAGTGAAATGCCTTAATGTAAATACTGAAGATTTTCTTATTAAATTATCGATAAATATAGACATCAAAGATTTCTTAGAACTCATCGCAGTACCAAAAAAAATAATAGCAGGACATTTATAAGTAAAATTAATGTACTTCGAGATAAAATTTAACTATCGTGATTTATTGATTACTGACGACGCACTCGCTTTGCATGTGCTTTTTCATAGGTTATGTTCGAATTTATTACTCAACTCACAATTTCGATGTTCTCGAAGAAGTTGTCTGATTTGTTACCGTATCGACCGTTCCCACTGTTTAAAAATATCCTGTGAATTTATGTTGTAATCATTGCGTCACCGAAATAATTTTTTTTTAATATTCTTTTACAATAATTTTTCTTTTACACAGGCGAATTAAAATTTATTTTATCGCGCCATTATTATTTTTTATGCTCTATTAAACAATTGAATTAAAGAAAATCTTAACGAAACATAACCGTCAAAATGATTATTTTCACAGTGTTTGTTTTTGACAATTATATCAAAGAATCGACTATTTTCATAACACGCGAACGCATCATAATCATTGTCAAACATATCATTGTATACGTAGTCACGTCTATATTTTTATTCTCAAAGAAAACTAAGCAAAGCCCCGCGGAAACCCATGAACGTCGAGGTACTCGTGGCGTCGTCGCGTCTACTGGCCACCTGACGAGCGCTCGGGTAATTACGGGTACAACGTTCGTCGCTTCCGATCAGCTGATTAATTCGACGCACCGAGTATGACGTCGTGTTATATTATCACTGTAACCGTAGTTTTCGCATCGTGTTTTTCGGATATATACATTGCGTCGAGCATTAATTATTATTGTAAATTCGGTGAATCTTCTGTGAAGTGCGAGACAAAAGTGTATCTACAAAAAACTTCGATACATCGAACTGTTGAAGTCAATTTCTCTGATACACAGTGTACACGGTTCCGATCTACGCGTACGTGTGCAGTCATTGTTTTCTAACTCAGGTATGCAACTTTAACCACAAAAAAAACCGATCAATATTAGCTACGAAAAAGTTTTTACGATTTCGATATATATCGAAATGCCTTCAACGGGCGACTCGGATCGATTACCAGCATTACAGTGTCGCGCGAAATGAATAAAAAAAAAGCAAAAGAACGATTCGTACAACTGTCGAGAATCGAGGACATAGAGAAGGCCGAAGAGTTGTATATCCGTACAGCTCTCTCACTCGCAGTAGTGTAACAAAATATTCGTTTTTCTTGTAGAGCAATAAACGGCGTCGTTAACGACGCGAGCGAGAAAGAGAGATGAGGGACAGAGTCGGGAGCGCTGCTCGCCGCTCGCCCCGACTCTTTTATTGCCGGTAAATAACGCGTTTTATTCGTTCCAAGTCTCGCGCCCGTGCGACCGCGAAATCTCGAAAGAAAACTATATAATTGAACGGTGATTAAAGACTGCGGTAGGTCAATTTTTTCAAATTTTTTTTTTTCATTATTTTCTTTTTTGCCGTTGTGTCAAACTAGCAACCCCATTGCCCGTTTGCATCCCCTGCGAAGCCTACCGCGCGCGAACGGCTCTGCGTCTCGCAATTTTTTGTAACGATATCCGTGGGAGGTAACGCCTCGTTAACGATTAAGTTTATTCTTCTTCCCTCTCGCGTCGGTTACACCGATGACCGCTGGCAAATCCGCGGCAATAAAGTTTCACGAATTAGCGAGCACTTAAAGCGACTCGCGGCGAGGGGATTCGCCAACAATCGCATAGCGCGCGTGAATGATTACCCCATATAGCGCGCATTGCGTCGGTTCTCTGTCGTCGGGGTCATTCCGCTCGCTACAGAAACGCTACATACTGTCAACGGCATAAGTATATATACACAATATATACCTACGCGTTGTGTCTCCGCGGTAAAGACGCCGGTGAAGAGGTTCGTCGACCGTGTGGGTAGGTCCCCAAGGAAATTATCGTTGCGTCGGGCAATTACTCTGTCCCCGCGTCGTCTAACCCACCTGCTGCTGCTTAGTTTGCAAATTTTTTTTATTTATCCATTTATTTTTTCAACACAATTTTTTCACTCATCAAAACCCGAAGTCCAAAGTTTCCCGGTGTACGGTTCACGCGTGAAGTTTAATACGAAAATTGCGTGCGCAAGGATACGAGAGAAAAAAAAAAACAAAAAAAAATCAAAAAATAAAAATGTATATAAATTTCTGTGTAACCAAAATTTCACATGAAAAAATGAAAGAAAAACATGGACAGAGGAGTGCGAGGTCGGGAATCGAAATTCAGTCTCTGTATACTTGTATAATACCTATATATACATATATACGAAGTATAGTGCGTGCCCCGGGCTTCTTTTATTGTTAAATAAATAATCAACCACACAGTTGTATTCCCATGTTAGGTATAATTTATTATCCTCCATCGGCCAAACGAGGCCCCCTCTCACATTCAGCACACTCTTAAATTTTCTCACTCTCACCCTTTTCCTCTCGCTCCGGTTACTTTCCGTCTTTCTCTGACGCTCTCCGCCGGTTCCTTCCTCTTCGTTCGGCGCATCGATTGCGCGCGCGCACCGCGCGGCCGGCGAGCAGCTATCCACCGATGAGGTCCACACGTTTACTTTTTCTCTTCTCTCGTTCCATTGCTGCCCTTCGCTCGGCCGTTCCTCGCCTCCTTATCCCTTTCCCAGCAGCAGCAGCAGCAGCAGCAGCGGCAGCAGCACCACCAACGGTAATAGCAACACAGCATCAGAGTCTGCAAAGCCAGCAGCGAGCGAACCCCACCCACGATACCGGTGCACTATGCTAACAAACTGAGAGAGAAAGCGGCCCGAAGTTTCTTTAATTGACAATCCCCGTGCCGGCGGTATACCACACGTAAATAGATATATAGGTATACTATTAGGGAGTTTTACCATCGACTCGATTCTGAATGCGTAGAGTCGACGAGGTGGGAACCGACAACGCAAATGGCCCTCGCGGTCCAAAGGCGCGCCAACATCGTATTGTCTCGCTGATTTTTTATTCGAAACTTTCTTGCGCTCTCTTTCTCTCTCTCTGTCCCTCGTGGCGCTCGCGAGGGAACCGACCACAGCATGACGCACTCGCGAGTTTGGTCATCGAGTTCTTTTTCTCTGTTTTGTCTCTCGATCTCACTACCGAAGACTTTGTATATACTTTGCGCATCTCTGAGACACGAAGAAGTACGCTACAGATACGATTTTCTGTACCAACCGCATACGGTGCTCGCCAAAGTATTGTTACCTCGGATATCGGTGCACACCAAGCAGAAACTTTAATCGACTAACGACGCGACCACCAACGCTTCCGGGCGCAACCCTCTCTCCTCGTCGGCCCATTAAAACTCCGCGAACTTTGACACTACCTTAACGGTCATTCGCGATCCGCCGGATTAAAGAATGTCACGTCGAACAAACCACTTCAATTATCGTAACGTAATTAACACTTTGAAGAATTTTGTTGTCGTTTACAATTTAACGTTAATCGCTGAGTAGAGATTTTCTTTTTTTTTTTTTCGCCGATTCGTCATATTGTTGACGGCGATTCGTGACATTTTCAAGAATTTCATTACCATTTTATCAATAATTTTTATATCAATTACCTCAGAACACTCGATATATTTATTGTTTCGAATTTTTTTCAAAATTAATTTTTTTTATGTTTATTAAAAAAAATGCATAATTTTCTCGGAATAATGCGATGGCAGTCGACGGAGGCGCGATGTTCGAGAGTTAATACTTAGTACATATTTTTTTTTTTGTGATACCGATAATTGAAAGCAAATACATCGCGATGTTTTTTTTTTTTTCAAAAAAAAAAAAGATTCCCTAAATTTACAGTTCGAGGATTAAATCTTTGATATCCATGTATGAGGGCAGCGTATAGTTGTGCGCAAGGTGAAGCGCGTACGTCAGTAGTCAATGGCTGTATGCCTGTAAGGCATGCAGGACACGAAACGGCATTGTCAGGCAAAGCTCCGCCAGAAGCAATAACAACCAAACGCTTCTTGGACCAATGTTCGGACATAAGCGCGAGTAAGAGAGGGAGAGAGAGAGAGAGGGAAAGAGAGAGCACGCAATATGCATATGTGGCGTCGAGAAGAAGCACTCTGCATAATTATGTACAACGTGTACATTCGCTGTGAGAGTATTGGTGTAATAATGTATCTTTCGTTCGTCGAGAGGGATGGTAGTAGGAATCGGCGGTGTGGCCAGCAATCGCTCCGCGAAACTTGAAAGAGAGGAGACAGAACCGAAGCTCCGAAGGGGGCACAAGCCAGTAGAATTCTTACATGCATACAGCATACAGACCACAATTTGTTGCAGAGATGCAGATTGCTATGCTTCTGAGTTATAAACGCATGTGTAACGGTCGTGTTATGGGCGCGCGGGGGTCGCTAGGGTCCTAGTAGAACATATCTCGGCTGGTGGCACAGTAAAAAAAAAAAAAAAAAATCAACAACAAAACAAAAAATCATACATACGAGTTCTCTTCTTAAGACCCTCGACCGCCAGACGGAGAAGAACTCGCGACTTCTCCATTCTCGATTGCTTCCTTTTTGCATCATTCTCGGTATCTCTTTCTCACTCCTCCAAACATCCTGAGACAGACGTATGCGGTGATAAAGAAACGAACGAGTTACGATTTTCGTAGACGCCTCGCTTGGGCCATTGGCTTCGCACGATTCTCGTCTGTCCAGTCGTAGCTTTTTTCTTTATTTCTTCTTCGCGTCTCGCAATCCTCTAATAAACTAAATTGAACGGTACGGCGGTCATTCTTGTAACACTCACTTCTTGTACCTCATTTTGTAGATAAAAAAAAAAAAGATACCGTTCTAAAAAAAAACGATATGTTTTTTGCAAAAAATGTTTAAACTCGTAAAAATCTATATTAATAATTTAATATTTCACCTTTAACCGTATAGATTTGAATTTGGTGATATATATATTTTCCGATGATTCACCGCATCGATACTGAATCTCAAAAATATTTATTTTATTCTAATCGGCGCTACAGAAAAATATGCACGATATTTGATTATTATGAGAAGAGGTTATTGGCATTGCGGCCTCTCGTGTTCGATCTGATGAGTTTCACGCGCCTAATCACCGTAGAATGTCGATTCGCGGGGTCGGTGAGCCCCAACACCTGTAACGCCTGTATCCCATAATACCTTTCATTTGCGTTTCCACTGGAGGATAATTAAATATCCGTAGTCTCGCGCGCTCACGAAGAAAGAAGTTGGCATTAGTCGGCGTCTCGGGGCATCGGTCGTGAAGGAACGACCGGTATACCCGCCGCCCCCGATGCGCTACCTTAACGATTGTCTCTGGGTCATAGGTCGTACACGCACACGACGTGAAAATATATAACACAGGGCCCCCACTCGCGTTACTCGCATCGGTTTCATCGTCGAATAGCATGGGAACTATTATGCTTATTAAGGTGGTAAGTAATAAATTATAGACGGGGCTAATAATGGGAACTTCGAGGAGCGTAATTGATGTATGCAAAGGAAGTCTTGTGCTATGCGTGGCATCTCTTTCGCGTACACGGATTTCCGACTTGGAGTTCACTAACCACGTGCAATATCGATCACTATCACTATCGATATTTTTCGTAAATTTTCGATCGAACCTTTCGATTTTTTACTCGCAATCGTCTAAATGCGATTTTCTTGGGCTAAAAAGACGTTTCGGATATCCGCTCATCAACTCTCGAAACTTTTAACGCACAGGTATAAGAGAAACGAGCAATTTCGATTCGTCCCGAGCTTTCCGAACCCTTTATATTCCGCGTGAATTGCCTTTTTAGTTTATCTCGCGAAGAAGTAATAAATATACGAGCGAAGAAGTATTTACAGCCGAATTCGACAATAAAAAACACCGTGCGTCGTCGTGTGTATATATTCGCCGAGAGAACACGACAATAAACTAATTCGGTTCTTAATTAAATCTAAGACACTGCGAAAGAGTGAGATGGTTCGATAATTAAACGTGACGAAGAGAAATAAAAGCTTGGAGAACGCGTTTCGCCAGCGAAACTGCGGCAAAAATTATTGGGCAACGAAGAAGAATCCAAACGAGAACGATTTTCTACGTAAATGTTGGCGACTTATAAAAAAAAAACCTTATCGTAGTTCATCAGCTCACTTCCTGCGATCATTATTGCGTACGATTTTTCAAACTTTCAAAGTTAAAAAAAACCGTTGCTAATCATCTTATTTTAAGGACAATGAAAAACAACGTCGAGAATCGAATTCCTCGCAACTCAACTGACGATTTCTTTTCGTATTTTAAAATATCAAGAAAATTAATAATTTTTTTAACGTGTTTTTCAAATTTTGTTTTAGTATCAATATAAGTAATTGCATACCAAATTAATTGGTTAAAGCATTCGTAAAGTTGTATAAAATTATTAATAAGCGAAATTTTGTTAATTTAAAAAATGGAAGATATATTAGTCGGAAAGTACGAAGAATTTTCGCAATTCCAGGTGGCAGTAGGGCTTAAAAAAAAAAAAGAGTTATCTCTCTCGGGTTGCATGGAGAAAATAACGACGCGCCGGGGTACTTAGTACGTACCTACGTGGTTATGCGTTAATGGCGAATCATCTCTCGCGACTTCGAAGCAGATATAGAGATAGTTCTCTGCGTCGAGGATTGAACGAGCGGCATGCTGTCTGTGGACGGAGCAAGCGAAGCATATGCGAGGGTGGGTGGGTGGATGGGAGGGTCGTGGTGTGGCAGGGTTAACCATAAATCAATCAAAGTGCATTCGAGCGGACTGAGAAGGCAACCGAGCGATTGTTGAGCTCTCGTGCGTTCTGTACGTATAGTACGCGTAATATAACAAACACACACACACACACATACACATACACGCGTACGCACACAAATAAAAACACAGAGTACTCCGTCGTAGTATTACTATGAGCGGCGAGTCAGAAGGCGTCCCGCGGTAGGTGGACGAGCGGATGTTTATATCAATATTTCTGTTTGTTCGAGGGAACGTTTATGCTTCGCGTGGTGAAGAAACTAAGCAACCCTCTCGGTATGTTCGAGACGCGAGAAAGAAGGGAATAGAAAGGATAAAGAGACGAGTCGAAAGGGTCACTGGAACCACCCACCGTACTCGCGGTTATAGTTATAAATTTAACTTCAAAGTTGCTCGTCCGTCTTTTCGTCTTTCTCATACTCTCGAAGCCCAGTGAACAGAGAAAGCTACTCGAGATTTCTCGTTGTAGCTTTCTTGCGACGTTAATTCGCCATTATCACGTTCTCAGTCGACAGTTTCAACATTGTTATGCGCCCTCGTCTCTGGTTTGATGTTCAATGGTGAAAGTGATGTTTCTCACGGGTTGGTAAGGCGACAAGCATTATTTATTGATCTTCTGTGATTCGAACGGTCAGCGAAGATGTGGCATGCAGTAATTATGAATAATTGCGAAGTTTTTTGTTTGTTTTCATAAAAAAAAAATTATAGTTATTCTCGATTAAACACGAGTTGAAACCAATAAACAGCGTAGAGAAAGCACTAAAAAAAAATCGTCCGAAGCAAAATTTATTCGAAGTATTAACCAGAGGAAGAAGGATCTCGTTGCTTGTACCTGATCTCCGTGAAAAATTCACCACGTTCAGCAATCGCGGCTACGTAAACAAGTGAGTACATAAGTATACAGAGACACGAGTTCGAGAGCACACGACGTACGGCTAGAGTTTCCAATCGGTGTCGTTATAACGACATTGTAAGAGGAGAAAGAAAATAAAATAATGCAAGCAAAAGACGCACAGCTTACTCGGTCACTCGTGTTTAATTTTTTTTTTTTTTTCATCCAAACTCGCGCTCCAGACCGTTGTCTCTCTCGTTTCATTGTCGAACTGAGAGACGGAGTGAATCCACTGAGGATTATGGTAGCGATATATACCCTTTTCCCACCCCGAGCCCTTATATATATGTATATACATATATATATATCTACCGATGGTACTCGTTTCGCGCTACGTTGGTACACGATAATCCGCGTATCCTGGTCGAGACACGGGCCGATCGTATTTAGGAGTCCTTCGTCGTCGTCGTTGGTCGACGCTGGAACGAAGACGCCACCAGTGAGCGAGGAAACATCGAACGGGGAGATGCATATAGGTATAGGTATTATCTGCACGAAGGCACTCGCTTTCGTCGTCTCTTCGTCGTCGTCGTCGTGTCTCGTGCGCCCGCGGTAATAGGATTTCACGTAAGCAGCCTCCGAGGCGGGGAGCCCAAAAATCGGAAGAGTTTACGGCCAACGAAGAGAATCAGTAGAGAAGCAGCACAACCAGCGTGGCAAACGAAGCATCGTCCTCGTCGTCGTCGTCGTCGTAGTCGTCCTCGTCGTCGCCGAGAACCCGGCGGCTTGCATGCTTCTCGATCGAAGCTCGGAATCGAAGGAGTAACTACGAACCGAAGAGCCCGAGGCTTTCCGATCGTTTTTTGTATGTGTGTGTGTGTGTGGATCTTTCTTTCTTATTCTCTCTCACTCTATCTCTCGAGCCTACAATTTTAATTAACCCGGTACCGGGTAGCCGCGATCGCGATCGAATCGGGTGCACGATCTACAAGGAATCTACATAAGATCCTCCACTCGCGGCTACAACTCAATCCTCTATCCTCTCTTTATTCTTCGTGGTCCCTCCTTAAACGTGCGGCTTCCTCCGATCCTGTTGCTATATTCCCTTCTCTCCCGCCCTTCCTCCCCTCCTTCCCCTCACCCCTTTTGGACGTTCTTACGCTTATAGTATCTTAGTCAGGACTACAGGGAACGATGCACAATCCTCGGAGGGCGAACCCCACTCGCGCGAGCCCGTTGCACCCGCATTATCTTTTGTAGGATCGGGAGATAGCGTCGCTCTTCTCTACTACTACCCGATGCGCGACTCCGAACCGCTGAATCGTCGGCTGCGATCATATTGTCTCCCGCGAGCTTCGTGCGCTAACTTAGTCCGGGTATAAGACAAGAAGAAGAAGAAGAAGCCGTTGCAGGAGGCAGACGATAAAGCGGAAAGAAGATGTAGAAAAGAGGTACGCCAACGAAAGTGTGGAAGTGGTGAAGCTGCTATTCCCCGCTCGCCAGGACCCTTTGGCGCCGTTACCGCTCTCCCTGTGCGCTCGAGGTGTCGAACCTGTGCCGATTTTTGGATCGCCAAGAAATCGAATAATTTGATATGTTGATTAATAAATAAATTTTGATTTACGAAAAAAAAAAAAAAAATGGCGAAGTCATCAATGTTTGCCCCGTATTTTGATTTTAATCGAATAGACCAAATTAATTTTGCGATTAATCAATCTTATCGTGAAATCGTTTCGGGACAAACGAAGTAAGGCGAATGGTAGCAGGTTGACTGAAAAAAAATATCGAATGGATTCTTTATTTTGTCCGCACGAGCTTCTCGCGTGGAACATTAGCGTATATTATTATGTAACCCGAGCCAGTAGCAGCGGCAGCAGCAGCAGCAGTACGACGATGATAATAAATACGACACCCCACTTTACTTTCCTTGGTCCAATGACGCTGAAACGTTTGCTGATCGTGCCAAGGACCACGTTGAATTCTCCTCTCTCATCTGATCGGCGCATCGTCTATCCTTTCCGCTCTCCTTGCATAACATCCGATCTCTTCGGCCCCAAACCCGATTCCGCACTCTTTCCGTTTCATTCTACCGTGTTGCTTTCATGGTTTGGCGAAGCGCTCGTGCTCGACGCCGCCACAGAGACGACCGGGAGATAAAGAAGGAACGACGAGAATAAAATGATCGAAGCGGGAGGAGGGGAATGTGGGAGGGAGAGGCTTCAGCGACAAAGACGAATAATATTATATCGATAATATTCCACATCGCGGAGGCATCTATGGATCACGGATTGGCTGTAGGAGCGGCGGCGTGCGTGCGTAGCGAAAAGAGAGAAGAGACCATGCGTTGGTAACACGATAGGAGGCCGTATGTAAAACCATCTGGTGTAAAACGAGCTGCTGGTTCGCTCGAGTATTAAATCGGGTCCTGGACTCATCTTTGCCACGTTTCTCTCTTCCCCTATCCGCTCTCTTATTCTGCCGTCTCTTTGTAACAAATAATGCCATATTTCTCATCGCAATGCCGCTTCTACGACTTTTTTTTTCGTTATTGATGTGAATTGTTGTTGCTGCAGTACTCGGGAATAAAGTGGATTAACGATTTTTTAAAATGTATTTTGCGATTTTTTGCATTTTTTTTTGTTATATGGATATTAAAAAAATTATGAAATTTTTCATCAATTTCAATTCATTGATACGATTTTTATCTGCGGTTTTCGATTTTTCGTAAGTTTTTGTTATGCAGATATTGGAAAAATATCGATATTTCTGATCGATTTTAATTCTCTGCCACACGACGATGTTACGAAGTCAATTGCACTTAATAATCCCGGTCTATGTAATTGGCTTCGTTATTGAGTCAAATTCGCAACCACATTGAAAATTACTATCTTAAAGGTGTTTTTTCCGAAAACGCAAATTAAGTACATTGAAGGAATTATGATTGTGATGCATGTAAAAAATGTCTTTATAATTGAATATCCTGCCGATTGATAACGAATTTTTATCGTCAATTAATCAAAAACTCGAATAAGTTTGATCGTCGTCTGCGTTCTCCACGTGCTTTTCGTTTTTATCGAACAGACTGGAAGGTAAGAGACACACGTATACGCGGACACCAACGCGATTTCGGACTCCGATACTACGAACAGTCGTTCGGTACGATTCGAGTCCGCGATCCTTGGCATTCCGACAGTTAAGCCAGCGAACGCATTAGTTAACGTCCCTGAAAATGACACTTTGTATCGGCTAATGGGTAATTAAAGTCGCGGTGGTTACGTTTCGAGGGAATTTATTAAACGAAATCGGGTGGCGAGTTTGCTGAACGACGAGCGAAACTTTCGCGGGATATAGACAACGATGCAGAAGGGGTTCAGCGACTCCGTTTCGGACACTCGCTATCGCGACAATTTTATGGCCATCGGGCACTTAAAAAAATCTTCTAAATTCCACCGAATCAACAAAACCCGATCGCGAACAGATATTCTTTTTTTCTTTTCAATTGTATTCGCCATCTTTTTGCTTTTTCTTTTCGGCTTTCGTTTTTTTTCTCGTTCTCTCGAGTAAAAGAAAAAAGCGGCGAAATGTTTGAAGGAGCGTGTTTTACGAGGCGCAGAGGGGGGTGGGGGGCTCTGTTACTCCGTTGTGCCCCGTGGCCCCCGGTGCGAAAGCACTCCGAGCCCCGAGTTAATGATAGTGTTGGACGAAATCACAAAGTTAGAAGAGAAATCGTATAGTCGAGCAATTGTAGAGTTTGAACGTGAGTGACACTTGATTATAGATAATTATACCCTTTTGTTTCGGCCGGTAGGCCCCTCGAGGTCAATTACAGTGATATCGATTTGTTTTTTAAATCGCGTATTTTAAGCACTCTTTCGAACCTGCGATTGCTCGGCTATAAAAAATCCTTTCGTCATATTGCTTGCAGTTTACGATCTTTTTTTTTTTATTTTCAAATCAATGTTATTATTAACTCTCGTACTATCACGCCTCTCTCCCTTTTACATATCGTCATAGTCATTTTTGTTTTTTTTTTTGTTGTTTTATTGTTTTCATTTAAACCACATCGAAGTATCACGCATAATGGTACTTTGCTGACTTAAGTTTTACAGTGATAATGATACACGTGTGCATAGATTTTTATAATAATAATAATAATAATAATAATAATGATAATAATAATATTAATAATAATAATAATAATAATAATAATAATAATAATAATTCTATCCGTTCAATCCGTAATTCGGACACAATGCGTATCCGGTAATAATATTAGTGACTAAAATGGCAACATTAATATTTATAATATTTATAGTAGGGATCATAATTGACTCGAGTTTCGATCGTGCTGCGCATTTTTTTTTTTCTCATTCCTTGACAATATATAATTCTTTTTTTTTTCGAATTTTTACTATGACAAGATCATTGGAGAATGCAAATAATTTTTAATTTTTTTATTTCACTATCTTAACTAATCGTCAGGAAAGGAATGGGCACAGCACGATGTATATCGAGCGCAATTAAAATAACTTAAATCGACAATTATTTTTTTTTGTTTTTAATAATTCCTATTTTTAAATCACTAACAAAACTGAGATTTCACGATTCTCACGCTCTCACGTTCCATTTGTCTCTCGCTCTCTTTATAATTTAGCCTCGTCGAGATCAGTACAATAATAATTTAAATGAAAAAAAAAAAAATCGAACGAATAAACTGCGTTCGTCTATGTTATAAAAAGAAAATCACTCTCCCGCGCACTCTCTATTATAGTATGAAATAGTATTATCTACGCGATTAAATTAATAAATCGTGACTCTCGTGAGTCTCTTGTTAAATGAACCGCTGCGTTTTTTTTTTTTTTTCGATTCGTTGGTCAAGTCGCGCACACTTATGGAAAACACACACTTCGAGCGAACGAATCGAAAAAAAAAAAAAAAAAACTAACAGCTAATAAGATTTTCTCGTACAATACGATAATAGGGTTTGATATTTAAGTGATAAAAGTTATTTTATAATACAAAAGTGTAGAGATTGGCCCGGTCGCGTGCCAGAGGCATATGCGGTCGGCTGGGGTCAGAGGTCGTATTCGATACATAATAATCGTTCCCTCTTTCTCTCCTTCCCTTTCTTTCTCACTCACGTTCGAGCTCTCGTTCTAACAATCTATGTTTTACCTATTATATATGATACAATCGATCGACCTTTCGTTCCAGTGATGCACGACTCTCAATCGCGCTATATCTCGTCGTACCTAAAACGATTACGCGTTTTTCTTTTTTTTTTTTCTGTCGACACGATAATTTGTCATTGTTCGAACGTTCGAGGAATAAACATAGACGTCGTTGGACACACGAGAGTCACGTCTCGAGAGAGAAAGAATGAAAAGACGAAGAAAAAAAAAGTTACGATAATTATTCGCGGTCGTGCATACCGAAACGAGAAATCCAACGGGATAGACAATTTTTATTGCGAATAACAATTAGAATATATATATTTTTTTTGTCATTCGAGTCTCGGCATACTGCGGGGACAGCGTTGGAAGAAAGGAAGTATAATAGAGCTTCTCGAGGATATTATAATGGAAGTGGTTATAGCGTTGAGAGATGGAAGAGAGATAAAAGAATTTTGTGAAAAAAAAAAGAAAAAAAAAAAGAAAGAGAGAAATGAGATAAAAGGGGGAAAAGAGAACACGACAGGTTTTCATTGCTGCGGCTTCGCCTCGGGGTTAAATTAATGCCTCTTAATATGATTCTGCGAGAGTTGGTAGATTATGAAATTGTGGAGAGCGCCCTCAAGTGTCTTAAGAAAGCCCTGCCACTGACCTTTCTCGTAGTTGATTTGCCGCTCCTGTTGCCGCGCGTTGTCAGCCGCTACCTTCAACAGACCCTGAATATTCCTCAGGAGGGTCTCGGTACTCGAGACCGAAGGGTCCTGGCCACCCTGGGACACCGCGACCGCTGCCGACGCTATCTGCGAGTAATTCAGCGCCTGGGGACTCTCGGATCCTGGCGCCGGTAGTGGAAGATTCTCCGGTACATCGGAGAGATCTGTAACACGAAATTATATATTACAAATATTGAATAATTCATTTATCATGTTTATCTCTCGCGTATTACTGAAACGCGGGTTAAGCAGCCGCGTTATTGAAAGATTAAAATACAAATTAAAAAAAAATCAAAAATAAAAATGAAAAGAAACGTAATGTGTACGGGAATCGACTTAACGAAAGCTATACGTCTGACAATAAATTCGCCGTATGCATTTTTTACGCTAACGTCTAAAAGAATTTCTGCATCGCAAGCAAAAACGACAGAGAACGTCGCAGCGGCTTTCAAGAGACGTATGCAAGGTGCGTGTCTCGAAGTCGTAACCCCGCGACGCCTGGACTTGTTTCCCTTCGCCAGACTCTGATTTAACGTCATAGCAATCGAATGCAAACCTCGATCGTTCTTGTGAACAAAAAATAATCAAAATAAAAAAAATAAAAAAAAAAAAAAACAAGAAAACAAAACACTGTGGTCTACACTCACGAAATATTCGGAGCCGAGTTGACATGTACACGCGGTACGGTTTGGGCGTTTCACCAACCTCGCAATTCACGGCAATAACAATCAGAATAATATAGGGTACTTGATTTCAAAAAGACCGACGATGTTTTGACAGTCAAATTTGCAATTTATCCTAAAGGCAAACGTCCCTCGGAGATTATTTACAACATTCGGAAGCTCCGAAAGCATCGACTGTTTTCTCCCAATCTACGATGTGCACAACGATATTACAGAAACTTTATTACTATTAAACGATCGAAAAAAATATTCATGTAACAATGTTGATTTTTTTTTTGTAATTTCGATTTTTCCCGTAAGCTTCAAAAAAATGAATAACTTTTCTGTGTCAACCGTTTTGGTCCGATCTTTTTTTTTTCAACTTTTCTTAACCAAGAAATACGATTTTCATTATTTCAACTACACATGTGCCCTTAAGGCACGTAAAAAATGGATTGTTGTAAAGTTTTACTTGTACAATTTGTCGCGATGTTTTTGTAATTTTTTTATTTTCGATACTTTTTGGTCGAATTGAAACAATATGTCGTCATGAACCTTTGGCATTAGACCTTTCGAGCTCTCGAGAGAAAAACATGAGTACAAAGTGCAAGAGATGAAGGGGCTTTGTCAAGCTGAAGCGACGCAAAGAGTAAAGGGGAGGTGACGGCGGTGTCTCAAGGTGGAGGGTATATATAGAGAAATCGAGTGAAGAAGAATGCCTTATGGTTATTGCGTTTGCGAGTGCCACAGGACAAGATGTGTCTGCGTGGGTTCGCGCTAAGTGACCGCTAGTGGTCGGCCCACACCGCGTCGTCGCCCTCCTCCTCCCCTATTCTTCCTTTTACTCGTCGCCGATCTCTCTTCTCACTTATTTCTCTGCAGCCAGAGCAGAGATCTGCTTTATGGCCAATGATATGTGTATTTATTGTATCGTCTTTTAATTATCAGCGCGCTCACCTACAACGGCAACGGCATTCGGTTACTTATTGCTCAAGCTACGGCGACGAACGCGCGGATTTAATGCTCGCCTCTTCGCGGAGTCTGTACCGCCGCCACCGTTCCATCCAACGCCGGTACCCTTTTTGATACCGCGAACGCGTACGTTCCCTTTCGCACCGCTATACCTATAATATCCGTGGACCTCACGCTCGTCCCGTAGATGCTTCCTTTATCTTTCACGAGAGAAACCATTACAATTATCTGAAAAAGAAGTGGGACTTCGATGGATCCTACGTGTATACATATGCGTGTGTCTGACCAACAGCCGCCAAGGACCACGATCACCGTGTGTCGCTAGTTTCGTTTTTTCATCGCACTCACTTAACATCCTGCAACAGTTTTCCGTCTTTGTCGTTTTTTTTTCTATACTACGAAAGAATACTCGGATTTACGCTAATGCATTTCTCGAAATCTCGAAATGGTATTTCCAATAGGCGACATTATGATGCATCTTCGTTGTGGTTGAATCTCGTAAATATCATTGGTCGATTCGACGAACGAGGCGGCGTTTTATTTCTCCGTTTTAGCCCATTGATTCCAAGCGTTTCGTTTTCGCCCGGCGATGCAGGGGGAAGTCGTATGAGAAAAGAAGAATCGGGCAAATCGGTACGAAACTAACAATCCGATTCCGAGAATTGCGCGAGAGAAGTGGTATATAGAGATCGAGAGAAGTATAGTTAGAGAAGAGGGTTGGCGCATGCGAGAGTGCGTCTCATTAAATCAGAACGGCATTCCACGGGCGTGTACACTCCCACGGACATTCGATGGGGTTCTACTTCGATCACCATAGGTAGGATGTACCGGAGCATACAACACGCTGGGAGACACGATTTTACCGGGATATCCCTCCCGCACACAAGATATATCCAAATCCCCAGCGAGATTCATCACAGATTTATGTGTCTAACTGATCGGCGCTCGTCTTTATCGCAAAATTTAGTGGATCTTTGTATAATACAACGAAATCGGCGAATACAGCGAAATCGGCGAATACAGCGAAATCGGCGGGATCACCGCGTTCTCCAGGGAGCATTGATAGGTTATGAATAAACGGAGTGCCTTCGATGTATTATTGAACTAATTGAGAAGATCGAACGTTAGATTTTTTGAAGCTGCGAATCAAAGTTCTTATACGATTTTTCCTGAAGCCGAAGCTTTTAATAGCTGAGTAATGTTCGTGGCTGCAGTATCGATAGATTCTAATTATAACGACAGCGGCCTCTTGATGGAACTCGGGAATCGGTAAAACTCCCTATCATCTGTCCTTTCATCAAATTCACAAGACCCTTCTTCTTTAGCGCCCTGACATATTCTCGTCTTGTTCGCGATCCCCTTGACTCGATCGCGTTGTGTCGGCGGCGCGTTAATTGGCGGGACCGGGCCAATTAATGTGCTCGAACGACAATGGACGAATCGATTAGAAATCAATGTGACGACGCGCCGCCTCGATGGATCGAAGTGTGAGGCCCGGGCGCGAGACGTGCCCGCGACTCACGATCGCCCCGTCTCTTGGTGTCGTTCTCTTTCGTTATCTCTCTATATATACATATATATACATATATAATTCACTCTCTTAAGGTTCATTCTCGCGATTCTATCTTAGGCCATCTTGCGTTATTAAAATGAAACTAAATACCGGAGATGCGAGTCTAATGATCGGCGCTCGTCGACAGTGGTTCTTCACCCAAAATTACTCATTAATGATCCTCAATAAATTTTAATGATTTTTCGAGATTAAGAATAGCCGAATAAATTTTGATGTAACGATTGAATCTCGAAGTAATTTGATCTCGCGAATGGGCGAACTTGATCGCCGTTATCGATTGATTGAAGACAACGATTCCGGAGATCATGATAGCCCCTGCGAAGCCTGTTTCTCGAGAAGTTAACTCGCGAGCAGACGAATCCCAGAACGTCGTTCTGCACTCGGTAGAGAGATGATCGATGAGAGCTGCTCTGACCCAACAGCCGAAGCCACATCGCCGACGAAGAACTCTCATCCTTGACCGTGCAACGGCGTTCGCCGCGAAACCGATATAATTATTTTTTTCGCCTGCACAAGCCGCATCGCCGCACACATTGGGCACATATACGAGACTCGTTCACTGGCGCTTCGAGACTCGAGAGATCGACGATTCGCCTCGCAACTTTTCCAATGACGCGCAGATTGGATAGGGCGTTACAGCGATTGGCACTTTATGACACGATACTCGCACACCGTTAGACCTCAAAATAGTTATCCGATCGAATAGAAATCGATTGGCGCGGCGCTTAAGCGGCTTAAACACCCAATAACTACATAGAGCTTTCGCTACTAACACGAAAGTGGTAATTGCTGTTAGAAATTCAACACTATAGAGAGGTTTTACTGTACTTTTATTTATTTTCGTTCGATACGTGACGGCCAATGACTGTACGCCGCAGTCAAGCGTACGATAAACCATTGAAACTCCGAGTCTCTCCACTGTTGCACAGCTATACCAATCTTCGTTTGTTTTATCTTTTTCGCGTTATTTCTTTTCTCCTCTGCTTCGCTTGCTTCTTCACTTTCATCTCTCTTCGCTCAACGGTTTTTTCTTTTTTTTTTTTTAATCGTCAACATTAAAATACCAAAGTCGTTTATCACTGTCCAAGTGCGCGCTGGTAATTAATGAACGACTCTTCATTACGTTTTTCTTTCTTTTTTTTTTTTTTACTTTTCGTTCGCTTCGCGAGAGAAAGAGGCATCGGTCGAAAGGGAAATATTCATTTGCCTCAGTGCAAGTAATACGCGCGAGAAGGGAGAATCGTTCGCTTCGAGATAAGGTTTGTGCTAATGAGATATTTTATGATATGAGAAATTGGATTACGCACCTTCGTCCTTCTCGTTGTCGTCGTCGAGGTCGTCGGAAAGATTGTCGTCCTCCTCCTCGTCGTCCTGCGAACGATGCGACGCGCCACCCTCGCTTCCCGAGTGCTCACCGACGCTACCGCTTCCTGCTGTTTTCGATAGGTTCAGAACTGGACTGTGGCCATTTGATGAGCCTTTTGAAATTCGATAAAACAAAAAAAAAGCAGATGTTAACGATTTGCGAAAAATCGGAATTTTTTTTTTCCAAAATTTATACCAATGTGTAATTTATATATTTTTTTATTTCTAAATCTTTGACGATCCCGAATTTAGTAATATTTTCTGGAAGACTCATCGAAGTTTTTTTTAAGCCGTCGAAATACAAGAAAAATCATTTTTTTTTTCACAGAAATCGCGTCGAAAAATGATCGAATTTCATTCCTATCGTTCTCGTGTCTGTATATCATTCGGATTGTTACCTAAGATGAAAATTCTCTTCATCGATCTCACTCTTGTTTTTCGACAGCATGATGGATTTTATTTGTCTAACCGCAACAATCCCTATTTAGACACGCGGCGTGTGTTTGTTATACACACTGTATACGAGAACTATTCCACTTTCCAGAACTCTATCAAACGTTTGTTCGCATTCAGCGGGTCCCGCGGATCCCGACAACCACCGGAGTTTCCCCGCGTATTTGATATCCTAGTATTTTAATCCTGACGTGGATGGATTCTGTTTGGGCAGTGGTGAGCCGCCGCGGTGGGGAGCCGCTCGCCGATGAAGAGAGTGACGCATGACCACACGCAGTACACACATGCAATCGGTCCTTTTACCCTAAACGAGAACGCCGAAGGGTATTCACGGCTTCAATTTCCTTTCGTCAATTAATTCAGCATATCTTCCCTCGCCGAAAGTAAATGCGGAAAGCTTTTACGACGCATACAGCAAAATTCTTATATTCGTTTAATGTTAAAAAAAAAAGCTAAAGACACCGGTGAACGAACGAGAGTGCGTTCGCGCGAGATATAAAGGGTTCGACCAGACAGATTAAAATATTACTGAGAAATCAGAAAGAAAGACAGAGGGCAGGGGGGGGGGGGGGGGGGAGTGAACGCGCCCCGAGAGGCGCTCACGGAGTTCCGAAACCCGATATCGGACTTTGGTTTCCCCCTGAGGGCCTCTAAACGCTCGGGAACCCCCCCTCCCCGACCCATCTGTACGGAACGTCGAATTGAAGAAAAAAAAAATCGAACAAAACAAAGACGAAGAGACGAAGTTTCTCGATCGGTGAAGAACGAAAGGAACTTTGAGACAAAGAGATACTATAATGCAAGAGCGAAAAGGCAACCGAATAAAAAAGAATGAAAAGGTGTAGTAAAGAAGACGAAAAAAAGGCACGGGGCGCCTTCTTTCCGAGAGCACGCATGAGATTCGAGAGATCTTTATGCGTGGCTTAGTTTCGATCGGAACCGATCGATCGGACTCTCCCTACTGGACCCGAACGATTGTCGATCACGCATTATCTTAATCCGCGTGACATGTCGGTGCGTTGGAAGATTCCGAAGTTTGGAGCAAAAGAAACAAAAAAAAAAAAATTAAGGGAATGCGAAAGAAAGAACGACAACGAGAGAGAATACAATACGGAATATCTGGGGCCTGAGGCATCTTACTTCCCCCCACCCACTCCTCCCCCGCTGCTTTTTTTTATTCACGGTAATAGGCTGTGACGAAGATGAGTATTATGCTCGTTGTTATAATAATCGAATTAATGACGTTATTATATGTATACGTTACCATTGTGCGAGCTGAGGTCCCGCGGTTTGTGATCGAGCGCCATTGCCCTTTCCGCGTCTCCCCTCTCTTCTCTCAGCCTGTAACACAAAAAGAGTATCCCATACATTTATACGAACGAATTCATTTCTGAAAGCTTATTAAAAAAACGGATTTATATATATGTATATATATATACATGTACGATATATCGTGTTGCGCATGTCTGACATTAAATCGTTGATTGTGAATCAAGCGATTGTGGAGGTGGACTACTCGTTCGAACTTCGCGATAGATATCCTGTGGGTATTAATTAAATAATTATTCTAGTCCCGGTTCCGCGAGAACGCGTGGGACGGTAAGTGACGGTTACAGTAGATACCGCACACTGTAAAGTATCAAAGTCTCGCGTCTTTCGTACACTCGAAGGTAAACCGTCTCTAATATCAGAGTTGAAAGGAGTTATACTATTGCATACATCGTAGTTGAATAACATAACCATAATTTAGGATACGTTCAACGAGTCATTGACATATAGGTTCGTTTAGGACGGCGTGAGAAATCGACTATTGAATATCGTAGTTACTAATGCACGAGCACCGCTCGAAAACTTTGATTACGTTAATAAAAACCATCTGCACGATTGAAAAAGAAGAAAATAGAAAATCAATCAACTCGGCGGATAAAATTGTAACCAATAAATCGATCGAAAAAAAAAAAAAAAATGCGATACGTGCAATTTCGATGGATTACAACATAATCCAATAAAAAAATAGATAATTAATCAGTCAGAAATGCAAAATTCAACGATGTTGAAAAATGTACCTTGATTCGTATGCAACGAGAATGAAAAAAAAAATTTTTGTTTTGCAACGTATCCCGAAGCTAAATCTTGTAGATGGAAATATCTTTAAGTTCAGGCAATTCGCAAAGATGCTTTTTTTCTTATCCCGGTACAAAGTCGAAGTTTTTGCTCCGCGCTCCCGCTCGCTGTATCCTGCGCGAGTTTTACGAGAGTCGAGGGGTGCTCGTTAGCCAGTTGCCGTGTGCTTGCCATCCTCTTTCGAAGCTTTACTTTGCCGTATACTCGACGCTGTACGAAGTACTCCAGTGAGCTCCACGGCGAAACTTTTAATCTTCCCTGCTTTATATTGTTTGACTCTGACGCCCGCGGGGCAATCCACCCGCGTAATAGCCGCGAATCGTTAAGATTTCCACAGTACGTTGCGGACCACGTTTTCCTTGCCGCAGCCGGCGGCTTGCGTCGCTGTCCGCATTAAGAGAATCCTTCGTTTTGACGAGATTTTATCTCGGAAAAAAAAGAAACTCGCGACTACAACTCACAAAACCAAACACTAAAAGAACTGCTGAGAAAATGAACTCTTGGACTTTTATAGTTCGCTATACGTATTCCGATTCGAAATCATTGCTCGGGAAGATATTAATTAAAAAAAAAAAAGAAATAACTTCGAAACGAGAGTAAACTAATGAAAGTGTAATAAACTTTTGCATGAAATTACTCCATTAAATCGTGTATAATTTTTCGTTGAGTACGGTTAATGCTCGAGAGGGAGAAAAAGGTCGTTGTCATAAGAAACTCGGTATGACATAGTTTGGGTTAGGAAAATGGTTGCCGATCCTCGGTTTTCTCCAACCCCCAATTATTAGAATTTCATTCGGCGCTCTTTTCCCTTATTATACGCAAATTATTCTCCCGGGTATACGCTATAAATACTTTCTCGTTTCGTTTTTCTTTTTTCTTGCTTCTTCTTCTTCATCGTCTTTCTTGCCTCTCCCTCGAGCTTTCTCGCCCGAGTTCTCTTCGCACCTCGGAATCGAACCGCGGACCATTAAGTAAGAAGTTAATATCATTAAACATAATATTGGGCGCATCTGGGAGCCGCAGAGCACTTACCAAGCCGAGCGCGAACACCCTAAGCTTTCCAGCGCACTTATACACTCACACATACACATAGAAATGCACGACCCCCTCAGACTCATTCTACATCGCGGATATTCTCGCGAATTCGCTCTCCGTTCATTCCCTCTCGGTTACCAGCACCAACGTGCCCCGTAGTCTCTACGTACGTTCGTCGCGCCCCCACTCCGACCCAAGAGAGAGAGTGAGAGTGAGAGAGCCTTAATTTTTTAATGAGAAAATGCTTTCATAGAGGCTGCGAGAAGAGATACAGTGTCTAAGAGCGATAAGTTACGGGAGGTCTGAATAAGGGAACGCGGAATGGATGGGCGAAAAGAAAGCTCCACTATACAGCTATAGTAATGGGATCGGTGGTGTACAAAAAAAAAAAAATAGAGACAATGCAAATAAGAGAACGGATCGGGGTTAGTAGAGGGCATTATAAGAGGCGCCTTAGTCATTGATACATTGAGAACAAAATTGTGACTTACAATGAAAAAACGTATCTTCAATTTTCGAAATTAAAAGAACCTTCAAAATAAAAATTTGCATATTAGAAATAAATAAATAATACGGTTAACCTGCTGATTGGCTTGAGAATAAATGTAAAAAATTTCGATCAATTAACAATTTTCTTTAGACAAAAGTTTTTTTTTTTTTGAGAAATGTTGTTTATTTGATTTGTGAAAACTTCAGCCATAAATTTGAAAAATCGAAACCTTCCCTGTTATTTGTTATTACGCGGTCAATTTTCACCCCAGAGATTATTATCGCACAAATATCATCGATGATATCAATGCGCTATCGTAATAACTATCATAAGCTTATAGTTGTTTCAAAAACATGAGCATTCCGAGTCCCTCGGTCGATCGGTATCAGAAGACGAGCCAACGTCGAAATCTCGACATCGAACTCGTCCTTCTGAAGACTTAATTTCGGCGATAATTAAATTTTAATTGGTAATACGAGTCGATTAAGACGCAAGATGAATATCTGCGTCCGTCTATCTGCCCCTTTGCTATATATGCTCCGACATCGGTGTGTTCTCTCATATTCGATGCTCTTACCCTTCTGCTCCCGTAGACTCGTGTGGATACACGAAGTAGCGTGCGCGCGAGAGCTCACCGAGTCCCGATGGTGTTTTAGCGGCGTCTCGTAGTCGAAGTGCTGTTCCGCGAGTCGGTTTGCTTAGACGTCGTGGAACGGTGCAATAACCGCGCGGCAACGAGAATCATCAGCATGGTAGAGATGGAGGGTTAGCGGGGGCGAGGGTGAGGGGGGAGGGGGTTATTAAATTCGTAATTAGTCGAATATTACACCGAGAATCGTGGCACCCCGAGCCCGAGGGACTGCCAATGTACGCCGAGTACCATATACATCCTCAGCCTCGCGTGGTTAAATGAACTTACGTACACTACATGCGAATCTCATATATAGATAAAACGCAAGGTGTACGGAACCATTTATATCGAGTGTACAGTGATTGGCCTTTTAACCGGTATCGCTATGGCATTGTGAGGCATATATACCGACGCTGACATTTGAATTGCTTTTCACAAATCTGCCGAATGAGAATCAACAGTATTTTATTTAAAAAAGGAGCGCATTATGCTCTTCCGTATGGTTGAATTTTTGCTCGTTATTACGCTGACTGTAGTATCGAATGCCGAAAATAATTACACACTACAGCAAACGAGCGTTGAATCATTTTGACGAATATATACCTCGAAGATTATGACATTTGTTATTCGTTAGTAATAAAATGCGTTTTCGAATGTAATCGATCGGTCGGGAGTTCGGGGTCTCGAACTCTCGAGACGCAGGGAGGAGTTCCAGGGGAGCAACGAGAGGGTATCCCACGCTTAGCATATACGAAACTAACAAACGAGACTCGCGGGCGCGCGCGGGACCGTCCGTACCAACCCAAGCAAAGAGTCTGCTGGCCCTTTTAATTTTGATTCGGTAATGACGGACCCCACGGGGAGTCCCCCCGGCCTGTCGAAAAACGACTGCTCGACCAGCGGGAGTTCGTTAGGCGGAATCGGGATGTATACCTACTGCGTCTGTGTATGTATAGCAATACCTCGGTGAAAAGGAAACGCATTTAATATCGCGTCCGGTACGCAGACTCCGCAAGATTCATGCTATGTTATGAGTGATTTGTATCGTTCGCAATTAATATTATCGTTTTTCATCGTACAAAACAAAGATTCAGCCCCGAGGTATCGACATTTTTTTGGATTAATCGATTACTGGATTAATTAAAAAAAAAAAAGTAAAATGAAAAAAAAAATTTTTAATCATTGCGAAACAATTTTTTTACGTGAAAATTAACTGAACGAAGAATCCACTCTATTCGGTGAAAATTTGCTCATCCCGCCATTAATATCCAATCTACAAAATTACAATTTCCTTTGCCATATCCCTAGAGACTCAGTATGTCTCTGATGTAACGGGGAGACAATATAATCGTTATCGTGCAACAAATATCCTGTGATAGCATCATCCCGTTAAACGTTCGCACGAAGCAAAGGACTCGGGATTTTCCGAATCAAACGCGCATCGTCCGCATAGCGAGTGACGATAATGACGACAACAATTGTAATTTCGATGAGAACAAAGGGTTAAGGTATGGGTAACGGTATGAGTATTGCCGCGGAGTTATGCCTCCGATCCGCGTCCCTAGTCCAGTAGCACCGGCAGAAGGCCAAGCGGTACCACACCGAAAGCTTTTCCAATAAATCCGCTCTTCTCCCTCTGTACCCTTCCTGTCTCTTTCGCGCACCCCCTGAATTTACATGCTTGCATATTCGTACACGAATATTCGTGCATCGTCGTACCGTGGTCCGCTCACTGCTGGTAGGATGCAAATACCTATAGCGCGTGTGATGCGAGTATTTCAAAAGCCCGAAAAAAAAAAAAAAAACAACCCCTTGCGCCTGGTAATGCAAAATAAGTCTCGTCGCGACGCTGCTCCGACAAAAAAAAAACACGAAATTCTCCAAACGGAAACAAACAAAATTCATAGGAGACGAGAAACGCGTCCTATGCTCATTCTTCGTTATAATGACAAAAATTGGAACCTCTTCTCGTCAATGTCATTATTTTTTCCGAACGACCAAAGTTAACACAAAGCTTCAGACAAATAATGATAATAATAACGACGATAGTGACGATGAGAAGGAATAATAAACTGGCGAGACTGGCAAAAGGATCTGTAACTGGATCCAAAGTAAGATCAGTAGCGCGAAGATAAGAATAGATATAGTTATATACGAAGAGCGAAACGTTGAAAATTTCACCCTTGTCGTGGTACAATGACATCCGAAGCGAAAAGGGGTATATCCTCGTTGTCGCGCCATCGACTAGAGAGCACCCGGATCCTTCCAAGACCCTCAAGGGTGTCACCGGTTGTCCTTGCTATACAACTCCCCCCCCCCCCCCCCCCCCCGCCTTTTCCTCGTTCACGAGGACACTCGGCGTTATGCCAATAATTACGGCGGCAGATCCCAGAGAAGGAATGGCTATCGGATTACCGATATCCGAGGCAGTAGCCACTGTTACGAAGAGAACTTTGCGCGACGTTATACACAGCATCGATGGAATAAACGGGGAGCATTCTGTGTAGATACATAAGAACGGAGACGATAGAAGCGAAAGAAGCGAAGAACTACGCGGAGCTTGCGAATCTCTCGGCCGGCGAGAGTGGAGGGGGATCGTGGAGAATGACTCGGTGAAATTCGCCAACACGCCCGATGTTGAGCGCCAAGAATGCCAAAGTGATAAATTATCCGGATGAAGAGAATAAGAGTCGGGCGAATGAAAGGGAAGAACTGAAGACAGAGGGGTACAGAGAGGCTTTCCTCATTTTCTCATCCCGCGGCTATGTATACACGAACTTCTGCTTCCACGATCTGCACCCTATCTCTACCCTGCGAGCGACAAGAGAAATCGACTCGAGACTCGAATGAAATCGAATTACGAACACCGTATCCCGGATTCGAAGATCGTTCGAGTAGCTAAGAGGGAAAGCGAAGTCCAGCGGTTGGAGGATTGACTTCTGGACAAACCAGACGCCATCCCCCGGTCCCCTTCATCGTCGTGTTACAACTCATCCTTCGTCCGATCCTTACAAATATTATCAAACATATCGCGTGCAAAAGCCGAGAAACATTTATCAAACCGGAAGGTCCGGAGTACTCGGGTTCTGAACTCTTGTATTAGTCGTGTTCGGCCTACGAGACTGGTGCGTCCAGCGAGTCTCGAAGGGTCAGAAGATTCAATCAGTGGATGCCTCGCATTCCTTCGAACATCGATAAGGCGGAAGGAATAAGACGTTTGGCTTCGCTACGAATTAAAACCCCCCTTTCGCCCACTCCGTTAGCCGATCGCGGATATTACTGTACAGTACAGAGCTTTGCTTTTGCTGTACAAAGTTGCTGAGAGGGATACAGTTTAGATGTTAGAGCGGATATGCTTCTGTTGCCACAGAGGAGACTCCTGTTTATCGAGTTCTCGACTGAACGAGCAGCAAATACTGCCAGGATATCAGCCTTCCAAGATCGACGTCCAATTACCGATCGGTTGAGTAACAGAACGCCATAAATATTTGATTGTTGAAATTGTTAACCTGCCATTAAGCTAAATATCAGGCTTCGGTATATCCAAATATGGGGAGGTTAGCGGTTAAGAAAGTCTATCGAGCGCCGACTGAATTAAGATTAATACGATAGTCGGCTATATTTGTTCTAAAATTGATTTTATCCTTCTCTCGCGTGAAGTGTTGAGATTCGTTATCTCCAAACTGATTGAAATTGTTCTCATAAAATTCACACCAGAAATTCGATCGAAATTTCTTGAAAAATAAAAAAAAAATTAAAGAATAACAATTTGTCTTAGAGATCGAAAAATAAAATACCCCGTTATTCTCAGAAAATCGAAATTATCGTAGATTTTATTGAACATCGAGAATCAACGAGACGCATTCATCTTCCATGAGAACATCGCGTTGTTGTTACTTCTGAAAGTGTTGTGTAGCATTTGTATAATCATATCGTTCAACAAAGACCACCTGCAGTCCGAGGGACTAAGTCGCTATGGCACCGCTCCTCGGGGGCTCTCGGGCTCACGCCAAAGTATCGTGAAAATCTTTCTCCCTCTCTCGTCTTGTCCCCATTCGCAGTCCGTTAGCTTCTGTACTCTCCACTCCCTCACAGACCGCCTATACACGCACACATAGGCTCTCTCAATGACTAATAGATCTCAGCAGCAGTCACGACACAATCATTCGCAGGCTACCGTTGCTAACTTCATATCAATCCGCGGGTAGTCCCTTTCCATCTCGTATAACGAGATTTGATAAATGATCCGAAAACGCGCGAGAAGAGTGAGACGACGAAAGCTCGCAGAGACGATTGAGATTAATTTCGCGCTCTCCCCGAGTCTTGTACGCGCCCATGTTTTCACCAATCGCATTCGCGTCTATCGAAATATATATACTTCTGAATATGTACATCAACCTTTTCTCGAGAGATGAAAAGTCACGCAGTGAATGATCGAATTCCCAACAGGAAGAAGGAATAAAAAAAAAGAAAAAATGATTCGCCATCGCCGTACGTTTTCGATTGAAACGAGAGCTTTCAATTATGCTGAATAATATAAAGTACACAGTGCGTATATCCTGTGTGAGGAACGCAATAAGGGGAGTTACAATTTTGACGAATCACGATTTACGAAAAAATAAAAAATACGAAAGATAAAGTAGGAAACCCTTTACTGTTTTCACCCTTCTATCTATCACGCGTTAGAACCCCTTTCCGAAACACCGCAGCTTGCGCTTCTTCACCCTGTATTCTTCGGGATGATATTCAAGAATCGATACGAAAAACACGTATAGATTCAATGGTATAATTTAAAGTTGCGTAGGGAAAAAGTGTCCAGTATTAAATATTGGACCGCAATGTTACAAATTCCGTAAAACACAAAAGGTCTACGAAATGCAACTAATTATGTGAATTCCCGTCTGGGATTTCCCGCGGGCAGGAAATAAGTCTCAGTTCAAGTTTCATCCGACAACATATATAGTATGATAAAGTTTTCGGGAATCCATCATTGATCGTCGACTTGCAGAGATCAAATTCGATGTTTAGGTCCTTCAAAATCCGCGTAAAATGAACTTCGTGACCGAAATTCCGGATTTTACTAAGTGCCTTCGATTTCCTTCAATTTCAACTACAGTACTGAAATAATCCAATTAAAGATCTGCAGGAACTTCAATAGTTAGTATATTGTTAGTTAGTATAGCATCAACGAGGTAACCACTGCACCATAACCTCGATAAATCTCGGCGAACAGTTTGAGAGGGCAATTCTAAAGCGACGACGTCGACAACGTAACGGCATACAGTCGGATTAAGCCGGTGCGTAGATACACCGAAGGCGATAACCCGCCGACAGTTTATACGCCTCGGTGTCGTAGGAATACCAGTGAAAAGGACACGCTGCCGGAGAGACCCGCAGTTTAATTAGATGACGGTGATTCAACGGCTCCGGCGAAATGTTGATTGAGCTAAATTGTTTTCCGTGATCCTTGGTTGAGGGTTGTGGAATGAGTCGGAGAGAATAAGAAGAAGAAGACAGGGAAGTAGAAACCGGTCGACCTCTGGCCTGAGAGAGCTGAAGCATCGGAATAAGGTTTTCACTCCTACGGTATTAGGTGTATAAGGGCCACGCGGCTATAATGTACAAAGCGGTACAGCGCACAGGCGGAGGAGACAATGCTGATTCGGTTCACGAGATAACGCGACGGGTTCCGCTTAGGCAAACGACTTCGGGACGCCTATAAGCTCGGGGACTACCAGGCCACGTTCATCCACTTTGCTCTCTACTGAAATCAGACTGATCCGTGTAAACGAGTGAATGAGCGCACCTTTCGCATCCCGTCACTTTCACGATGAGTCAGACTCACGTTCGGCGAATTGGCTGCATACTTAATTCAACGCTTCGTCTAATTCGCCGTATTCGCAGTTGGGAGCGTAAGGCTTCTTATGAGTAAGAGGAAAGTCCCGTATGCGACATAGAACGTAAGTCATCAAATACGACCTCCACGACTGTTCTAAGGTACGCAGAAAAACGTGGAGAAGCCACGTAGATCTTGTTATAAGATGTTGTAACTTCGTTGACAATTTACTGGACAAGAGCAACGAAGTGGATTGATTTTAGTGGATTTTTTGCATTAAAAGATCCAAGAATTACTCGTACTTGCATCACTGAAAGGCAGAATTCTAGCGAAAACTTGAAAACTGGGAAATGGAAGACGATGATGAGCAACTGGACGGTCGAAGGATTAGCTGCTCTTGAAAATAAGGTCGGAGGCTAATGGGACTAACGTCATAACATTGTGTATCTCATACATACGACAAACTTACACTCTGCAGGTTTATAGCTTTAGATATCACTATAATGCTATGGATATAAGTATAGCCAGACGAGGAATACAGCAACGGCAACAGTAGTAAGAGGAAATGGTCTACGCCATGAGGTCCGCAGACGGCTAGAAAGGGTTTGAATTATGAAACGCGCCGAGTGCTGGATACTCGTGAATAGCTACCACTCGCCCGAGATCCAGGGATAAGAGGTATAATCCGGAGCCCCGGTTGCGATCGCGGTAGATAATAGATCGGGAGGGATATACACGCTTGTATAAACCGCACATGCTCGTCCACCATCGCGCATCTTCGTGTATCCACGAATAACAACTATACCCCTTACGACTTCGTCCCTCTTCCCTCAGCGAACTACCACCCCCAATCCAGTCCGAGAGTCCTGTTTGAACACTACACCCCATCAACGTTAAGACGAAGAGCTCAACCCAACGATATCACAGTATGCGAGACTCCGCAAAAAGCATTTTTCAATTCCGCGAAAGTTTACGATAGAAATCTACCCACCCCCGTCACGGTGTTATACGGTTCGCTCGAGAGCGAAACATTTGTACATAAATCTGAAAATTATGGGCTTCCCGACCCCACGAATTCTTTCTCTCTTGGCGCTTTATCGTTTCTGTGATACTACGTTATTCTCTGTCTGACTGTAGCGTATTCTCGGTGACTCTCCCACCCCTATATCCTGGCTCCTTCGTCACCCTGACCAACCACCCCGTTCGCAAGTGCAGCCCTATGCCACCACCCTGACGCGGCATATGCCTGGAAACGCGTAACGCAGAGATAACGCGGTGGCTGTAGCAATAGCAGCGGCAAAATCCACGCAACCCCCGTTCGTGCACACATGGACGGTCCCGTGAAATGCGAGCGAGTAAAATCAACCCCTCGCTTCATGTGACTCGGTCCACCCGGTGTATGTATGCGTGCCAACAATGTATGCGCGAGTAGAGAGTGCGAGAAAGAAGAAGACTCGGAAAGTCGGTCTTTCCATCGGCTCCTCTCACACTCACGCAAATGGTACGTCAGTTGTGAAACGTAAAAAAAGGCAACCGGAGAACCCTCCCTCCCTTCACACCCGCATTCTTTTCTTTTTTTTTTCATATAAATACATATACGCACGTGAAAAGTATAAATCAGAATGAAGAGAAAATAAAAATCACTTTCCAGCATTGCGGTGAAGAGCATCGCGGTATATGGCGTACCGTCGATGATTCGATTAAGGGACTATCGATGGTCGTTACGGGACGACGTTTGTCAATCGAGTGAGAGTGTGAGCGCGAGGGGGGGATATACTGCGGCTTATCGCGGTTCCAACTATGGACTCGATCTGTTGGGGGATTTCCAAGTATTATATGCCACCGGTAGTTTGCCTTTTTTAGCCCCAATTCCGCGTTCCCCAGTGGATCCTTCTGTGGCTCTTTCTCTCCTTCCATTCGGAGTTAGCAACGAAACTCTCACACAGCAGTGGGTTATATCCTGTGCATTCACTGTATCTTTTTTTTTTTTTTTGAGCACTCGAAAGCTTCGCGTCTCCCCTGACTCGCGATATACTTGCGTTCGAAAGGGAGGCATCTTGAAAACGAATCGAGGACTTTTCAACTCGACACTCCGGTGTATCTTCTCAAATATTCTTCGGCTATCGTAGGCAGACGATGCCGTAGTGTTGAAAATGTTTTTTTTTTTGTAAATTCAAATTTTTCGAAAATTTTACGAATTTTGGCAAATTTTTTTTTGTTTTTGAAAGTACCTTCTTTTAACGATCAGTGTTTTGTTGTAAAGTTATGCGGCGATGCCGGAACAGCAGATTCGTTTTGTTGGTACGCGCGTCTCGTAGTATGAATAATTCCATTCCGATTTGGCCCTTTTGGTAACGTGGCCCCAGGGCCGTAAGGGGACTGTTGGGTACTGACGGGTTGAATTTCTACAAGGGGAACCGTCGAGCTTGAGAGTCGTTGTTTCTCTGGGTTGCTTCTCGTGCAGTCAGCGATAAGTCTCTTCGCAGTTCGATCTCAACGCGGCTCGTTCTATCTACGGTTTTTCTAATTCCCTCTCGCCCCGCCGACACCGAGTCTAACGCCCGAATGCTCAGCCGCCAGGCAAAACGCAAATAAACTCTCCAGGCTATCCTCCCCCTCGACCTCAACTATTCTTCCGTACCCACTCTCGCCTTCTATCGCACAACCCCTTGTTACCCTTCGATGGATACAGCTTCTATCTACGCACAGCCGCAAGTGAAGATTGAAGAAAAATATGGCTACTGGCTTTCGTGTTGGGTTATTGCATCACCCTTTATTTTTTACAAAAAAAAAAAAAAATACGTCAAAATGGCGAGTATTTTCCCTGAATATTATTTCATTCTTATCGAATTAACTGCGAACGGGTGGCTGATGCGTTAACATTATATCAAACGAAACATTGCCAATTTTTCCACGCCACCTTCAGGGGTACGTTCCGAATCAGCGCCGGGCGACTTTTCTCTCTGTCTCACCGCGAATGAAAGAATGAGAGGAAAGTTCGTTCGGCGCTGATTCGGAACGTACCCCAGAGGGTCAACTACAAGGGTTTTCTATTGTTGTCTCAAGGAATTTTGTGGATTTCTATTTTAAAGGGATGTACTTTGAAAGATCGGAAAAGACGCCAAGAAAAATCAATAAAAATGTAAATGATAATTAAAAAATGTTAACCCACTAATATATTGAATGTCTGACCTATCGTAGTATTCGAGAAATCGATCGTCCAGCATCTTTAAGTTTCTTTCTCTGTACCGATATATACTTTTTCTATCGTTAAGTAAACCCGTAGAAAACGTGCGTGTGAATATACTACAAACCAATACATGAAAAAAAAAATCACCCCTCTCAGAGAGGTCGACAGCAGTACCAGTGGCAAGCACGAGGCTCTTATCGGGTTTGCGCAAGAATAGGATCCAAAGACGCTTCCGAAAGCCATAACCGTACCGGTAACTGCCACCCTCTGACTGATCGAACTTATTCTCTCTTTTTTTCTCCACCATCCGCGCGATCTTCTTCACCCCTTGCCAAACGCTCGCTGAGTTCTGAATGCGCGCTTCCACCGATCGCAAAAGCTACCGAGTTCTTCGATAATATTTGGTGACGCGCGAGTGGGGAGGGAGGCGGGAAAAGAGATTGGAGGAAGTTTCACCTTCCTAACGGAGGTTGGCTTTCTTCACTCGCGATGTTTCCCACCCTCGTAGGAAACATCTACGAACGAGGAGACGGTTATTTTTCTGGAAAATTCAATAGTCCAAATCGAATATCCAAAGATGGAACAAGTTTTTCCCACACGCAAACCATCGCGTTTTTCTCTTTTCTCTCGATTCCCCGGTTCCGAGCGATTTTTTTCCGCGATATACACGAATTTCTCTTCTTCACGCTTTTACCCATCCTTATGCATGATTCGCAAGTTGTGACCCGGTGAGCCATGTGCGGAAAGTACCAATAGGCATCCACTTAAAAATACAGTCAGCCTTTACGTCCTAACTGGTAACGTGAATTAATGAAATAAAATGTCCGCGACGCATTCGCCGAGGCTTTTAACGTTTCACGTCCCCTTCGTTCCCGGCAGCATTTGAGTCGCGTCGTTTGCGCGAAGCGGCGGTATGAGAGGGGTGAGCGACAAACCGACAGTCCATTCGTTTCCGTTGTCTCTCATCCCTTCCCGTGTCGTTCTGCGTCTCACCTTCCCGCGGGTGGAAAGCGAGTCGTTCTCATCAACCTCCGGTTAATTTCTATCCCAAGCGAGATAGCGCGAGTATTGTCGAGGGTATGACAAGAGGGGTCGAGGGGGGGTTAGGTATGTATAGAGTGTCTCACGGGGGAAAAGCGAGAGTGAGTATATTAAGCGACACTCGGAATTACAAATAACAAATTGCAATTTGATTCCCGGGCTACTGGCGTTGCCGAGAGCCTTTCTCTTCGTCGGTCTTCAACGCGTTCCTCGTACTGTGGCTGATGCCGCGACTCACACTCCGCGGCACTGTCAAGCCGAGGGCGCAATTTATCATTAAGGGTGCCGACAATTTGGTGACGGTTTCCGCTTCGTGCCGTATCAACTCTGCCATTCCGAACCTCTTTCTCACTCGCGCTCTCGCGAAAGCGCCGAAGCGGGGGGAGTGTCGTAGCGAGAAATGGTTTCAACTCACTAATATGAAAGCGTAAACGCTACGTACGTGAAAAGCCTCCGGGGGCCGAAGCGTCGGTAAAATGATTTCACGCGTTCGAGAGTCTCAATCGGCAAATCGGACCATCGGAGTGGACAGCCGGACACACGATCGACAAATCAATGAGCCGTTAACAAGTGCATCTACAAGGGACTTCATTCATTTTTTTTTTTCGATTCCTCGAGTCGAACAATTTTCTCGAAGAGTGCCTTCTAGTTTTCTACGCTCGTTGTTCATTTTTTCGTTGATTTAATGGCGCTCACAATATTTCTCGGGCAATGTAAAATATCGATTGAAAAAAGTGAAAGACGGTCCACGGATAGTAAACGTGGTAAACCGCGTTTCGGATCCGTTCCGTATCACGTACTCAAGATCCCAAATAAACATAGAAGGAGCGAGAGGCGGGGGAGAGGAGGAGGGGGTTTATAAGAAATGATATATAGAGCACAGAGGGGTGCGGGTGGGTACCAGAGGGATGCTGTTACCCGCTTCTGCTACTTGCGAACCAGCGAAAGGGACGCGCGCGAACAGAGATGGAATATATATACACGACTAAAGGCGCATCCCCCGAGCTGTATCGATCGTTGACTTTAAAATTCAAAGAGACCGACAATAGCTTCCCTTTTCACCGTGTGCTCGAGGGCAGCAGACGAAAGAGAGAGAGAGAGAGTGAGTCGAAGCGGGGCCTCCGCCTGTTCTACAATATCATATTCCGTTCCTTTCGTTTCATTGTCTGCGTAAAGCCTTCGCTAATAATAAAAGATTGCTGGCTCTCTAAGCTATGCCGAACGCCACTGAAACGTGCGCGCGCGGGTGAGAGAGAGTAAAAGAGCGAACGAACGAGAGACGTTACGCTATATAATACTATAAGAGGAAACGAGAAAAGGCCGCGAGCCGACAGGCGAAAGAGGGTGGAGAGGAACGGACTCGTAAGAGGCGCAAGAGGCATCGCCTTGCTTCAAACTTTCGGTACTACATCAAGTCGCGCGATACTAGCGGCGTTGCGCTCGCTCATGGCCGACCGTAATACTTACGCGCTGAAAAGTTACCCGAATTCTCCGCTGAATTTAATATTCCACTCACGTGAACGAACCGTACCCGCCCGCGTTATCTTTGTACCGATGTGAACGCTCCGCGCCCTGACGCGTATACCGAATCCTCATTCGCGAATTCTCCACCCCCACTTCCCCGAGAAGAGTGCCCGCTGGTAACTTTGCGATAATTAAGAATTTCGCGGGGACTTATGTATCGAGTGATTTATAGATTTACTTAGCATTTTTTTTCACCACGGCTGGCCGAATGAGGAACGGGGGATGTGCCGAAGAATTTTCGAGATTTCAGGGATGGGAATAATTACCGCGAAGTATGCGAATCGTCGGCGGATTAAATTCAAAACCCGATGGGATATTTCGGTACGGTAGCAACGTTACATCCTATTGAAATCGAGGATAGATAACGACGATAGTGAATCGAAAGATGTAGCTTTGTGTTACCGCAACGAAGCTCGAGGCTAAAGAGCCGCGGACCAGAATAAAAGGGTGGCTTCAACAATAGTGCGGTTTCCGCGTATTAAATCACAAATGTATATAACGAACGAAGATCAAGAAGATGGAAGGAAAGGAAATTGAAGCTCCTGAACAATGTGAACTGAACCAATACCGCGAACTCTCTCCGTCGATATTCTTCTCTTTCCCTCCCTTCCGCTTTGCGAAGAATCGCATTTATGTACTGCACTACTTTGGGAAAAATTGAAAATTTAATATGATTCTTTGAAGATTTTTCAAAGAAACGAATAGATATTTTTATCTTAAGATCAAACAACTGTCTCTACTATTATGTATTTAGAGCTTATGGAATGATCGAAATGGAATGTTTAATCGGTACTTTTGACGATCCCTCAATACGAAATGCTCGGGCTTTCGCGATTCCGCGCACCCTTCGCAGTTACACGCTTTTGCAACCCCATGAATATGCTTGATCCGAGCCTTCGCATGTGTGAGCGGCTGTTGACGCTATAGCGAGTTGACGAAAGGGCACACCTGAGCTAAAATTAAACGTTTCGGAGGGACACAAAATTAAATATTTAGCAATCCGGGTGGAATGGGAAGGCCAGGCGTGTTAGCGACGAAGAAGGGGTTGACAACCCCTTTGTTCACTTTTGGCATGCGTTCTGCCCCCTCCCCTCCTCTGTTTCAAAATATCGACAGTTAAATAACAAAGATGCGAAATTCCACATTGGGTTTCATGTTCAATCGTTTTGAGTTCCGTATTTTCTCCTGTAGAACAGTCGATTGTTACAATCAATTGCAGCACTGCATGGTACACATCAAGTAATGCGACAGCAACCATCCCACCGGCTTCCCTGTGCTTTCAGCTGCATTGCAGTGTCAAACGCAGAATCGCCTGCATGCGATTCCTTTTATTCTTATTTTTGTTTTACTTTTCCCCAACTTTCGATTAACGTTTGATGATCCGAAGCGTTTGAAAGGGGTTGAAAATCCCCACCTTTGCTATGGCTTTTTAGATAGTTTCGAAGTGTTACACGGCTGATCATGTGTACCAGTGTGGCGTTTGAGGACACATCGATACCTCGTTTGGAGACACGTGGAGTACCACGTGGAAACAACTGCAGTGTAAACGCACCATGTTTCGCGTTCACGTTGCATCACAACGTCAACAACATAATCGTAGGCATCGGATAGGTTTTCATTTTACCAACGGCTTCACATCGTTGATGTCTGATTCTTATAAAACCAAAAAAGCGAAATCGAATTTCTTTGAGGGATTTGAAAGCACTTTTTTCTTAGTTTTCTTACCGAACCCAAATAATTTTTTTACGATTTAGCAACCCTTCAATAAGTCCTTTCATTTTTACGGCTAATCAATGACTATCCTTCTTCAAGGAATCAGCTAAAATAACGACGTGAAAGAAATAAACCATTTTCTATATTCCGAGTCGCGTTTGATGCAACGGAGAAAGGAAAAACTGAAAGGATTCGTCCAGTCACGGTACGTCGGGTTGGAAAATTGTGAATTGAGGGGTTTTTAGATTGATCGATCCAGTGTTTCGCGCGTGGCTCGCCGGCAAAAGGGATAAGAGAGTGATCCGTTGAATGGATCGGATTAAAACGTCGAGTAGGTGTGCGAGTTCATTGAATAGAGGTTGAGAACGACGAAAGAAGTGTTATGCATTAGCTTGAGACGAAAGCTCCAACCACTGCGAGAAAAGCCGAGAAAGATCGAGAGTTCTCGGTAGACCTTTGGTCTGGTTGCGCGTACTTAGAAAAGCAAATCCAATTTCTGAGTAGAGGGGGTTTGAGAACTCGAGCGCTGAGACACGTTCGGGGGTTGAACGCGGAGAAAAGGGCGGCGTGCAGGGGGGAGGAGTTACGAAATTGAGAAGCACTCGATCAATCCTCTCTCACGCCGAATCAACGTGTGTGTTACCCTGCGATACGAGAGAACGGTGGTACTTTATTATACATACCTACTATAACATATATATATGTATATAATGCCTCGGGGTTCGTAACTCGCATAACCGTAACGATCCTTCGTTTGCATAGAGAGTAGAAGAAAGATCGTTATATAGCTAGGTTCGCGCCAGCTATTCGAAAATAGAGAGAAAATGAAAGAGTGACTTCTCGATTGGGGGACTTTGCGGGCCTATTGGCTACGCAATATTTTTCTTTATCAGAACGCACTCGGTCGGTAACGCGCCCATTCCTTTTTCTTTTTTTTTCGTGACGCTTGTAAAACTCGTTACGGTTCCAAGTGCCTCTCACGGCGGAAGGGTGATCGGAATGAGAAAATTTTCCACCTTTCCCCTTGCGAGCAAAAAAAAAAACTAAACGGAACGAGTGAGTTCCCCCCTCGAACGCATATGTACGGTGGCTTATCTTTATTTAGTTCAACACCGCAGCTAACATCCGCGCTTACTCTCCGCATGGGAGTATTTCGAAAAAAAAAAAAAAACTTTGTCTAATAAAACCTCAAGCCATTTATCAAACGGTAAAACCACCCCCGCGCGTACCTCCCCATCGGCATCAGTCGCATCGACTGAACTTCGTTTCTCTCGTTCTCTCAGCCGCTCGCCCTTTTGTAGACTTGTGGCGAAGGGAAAAAAAATGTTCTTCGACAGTTCTTGCTCCGCGGCGTTACGAAATATGTAAAACATAACCGAGATACTGAAAGAGGGGAGGTTTTGTGTGCACGCGGCTACTGATGGGACATCTAAAATAATAAAAGTTGACTTCGTCATTTGTCAACGGGTCTTCCTTGATGCCGCCGGCGCCTTCTGATGCCGTAAGCTGTACGATGAGAGACTTACACGACGCGCCACACCTCGTAATTTCGCGATGTGCCAGCTGCGACTTCTACTTTAAGGTTCAGCCGACTCGAGAACAACGGAAAGACGATTTTGTCTCAGGGATGATACTTATTATTTCTACCCCCTGTTGTGCCGCCTCGCGCACTCAAACTGTTACGATATACGTTTACATTTGTCAGTGACGCCCCGTGACAAATATGCTTTGCTAAATAGTGAGTAGGTCGTCGTCGAGAGAAGACGGAAGTTGGTACATTATCATTAATAAATAAATTTTGTCGAAAATATCAACGAAATTGTATCATTTTCATTCGAAATAAAATGAAGCTTAATAAATGATTTGAATAAATAATCCGTTTATTTAGATAAAAAGAAACGGGAAACTATATATTTTTTTTTTATAGAATTGCTTTTGGAACGCAACGATAAAAATTAAAATTAATTGCTGTATTTCAATGTCAGCGAGAAGCTGAAAAACGCTCCGAATGCTTTTACTACTTCGAGACAATTTGCATTAAGTTTGATCGTTAATATTCGTTTCTATCTTATTACAACGAGAAAGTAAATTGGAACGCGAGCGCGTCTATCGTCAATGGGCGAATATCTCGAGAAACCAGTAGGCCTCGTATCTCCCGCGCGATTACCTTGAGGGATAAAGGACTCCCGAGAAGAACTCATAATCCTCCTCGCGAGTATAGGCGACCCTCGTATAGACGTTAATAAAATAATATTTGAAAACGCGTTGTCCAGCGCGTCCCTATCCTTTAGCACGTATAGCAATAATATAGTAAAACAAATGTGCCAGACGACTTTTATGAAACGATCGGAGGCGAGAGAGAGCCGTCAGTGCGAAACGGTCAACCCTTTTCCGTTCGTGCAGTTAAAATAAAAATTCTTACCCTTTCGGTCGGAGCAACAAGGATTTCGCTCAAGAGAATCGCGATCGTGTGTTGGCAATGGCAAAACGAGACGGGATGCGGCGGCGGCGGCGGCAGGATAAAACGTTAAATACGACCGCTGAACACCGGGGGCCGGCAATAAAATTCTCGTAAACTATATTCCCCCACGAATAATGCACCTGCTTTCGGAAGCTACGGGGGAAATTACGCGTCGATTCGCTGACGCGCGCGACGAAATCGCGTCGCGGCATGACGTACAAATTTGAGGACCGATGCGGCGTTTTCAAACAATCCATTGATGGCGCTGAAAGATTTTGCATCGTCGTGAAAAATTTTTCAGCCACGAAAAAAAATGAAAAAAATCTTTTTTATACGTTCTTCTCAGATTTGGCGCATTTATTAAAAATTTATTGTTTATAAAATTATTATAAAATTTCGTCTTTTTAGTATCATTTTTTTTAATTTGTAAATTTCGTAACGATTTTTCGAATAAAAGTCATCAGTTATTTATTTTAGTTCGAGATATGTCTCTAATAAATCGCCAAAAATAAAAGCACTATAGACGCCGTGTTAGCCACTAAAATTGATACCCTCGAGTCGTGTTTAACGCTTGCCTTGCGCCGTTTACTCCGCAGTGGGAGTGAGAAAATATATATTCGAGTCGCGGCGATGACAAATGGTTTTTAGGTATCACCGGCAGCGGCACTCTTTCCCTCGTCGCGGTGAGGAGAGAGAATCGTGATGGAAACTAAAAGAGATCGCGAGGGAAAGAAAGTGAGAAAAACGGACTGAGAGACGGAGAGAAGCGCCGAGAAGGAAAAAAAAGGGGGGGGGCGATATGAGGATAGGAAAGAGAGTAGAGAAACTCTGGAAGCGGTGTTCTCTCGGTGAGCATCGCAGATGCGCCATGACTGATGATCCACACTTCCAGATGTACTCTCTGTGTCCATATCCAAACCGCAGCGTGTACTTTTATCGTCGCTTGTTTGTTCAGCGAACGAACTTACGAGGCCAAAAGCTAAATCTCGTTCCCGGCACGGAAATATACCCCGGTAGTGCATAAGCGCGGAGTATGTAGTCTTAGCTTCGACTCGCCGGAGATGAGAGATTTAAAAAAATATGAAACGAAGACGAGAAGGACGAAGTGGGAAGCCTGTCTACCGCGGAATAATAATATATACTATATGTTATACGTTATGTGGTAAGAAGAAAAGTGGCGCGGAGGAGTTGGAGTCTCCAAATTTCGTAGGGCTCCATTCTCACACACTGTGGTTCTCTTGAGCTGAGGCCGAAATGCACTATGGCGGACACGTGTATACACTCGTGTCACCTCGTTTATAATACAGCCTCAGCTCTTTAGTCGAGACTGATGATCGACGAGGATCTCGAGACCGAGAGAGGAAGGAAAGCACGTACGCCTTTGCAACATATGTGCTTTACCGGCCTCGTGACTTTTGCGTGCTTCTCCGACCCGGTCGTTTGATAAAACAATTATAAATATGATGACACGATTGAAAATAAACTAACGTCAACGCCTTGCGCACGGAGTTTATCGAGAGAACAAGTGAAATTTGCGTCACGAGAATTATCATAGGAATCGGCTCAAGGCTAATGACAAAAAATGGTTATTATTATAAAAACGAATTATTTTTGATAGTTTTTTTTTCGGATTATGAAACTCTTCGCGTCGGTTTAATTTTTTTCTCTTGGATATTCGAATTTCTCGAAATAAGGATCGTGGAAAATTTCACCAATAAGCGATTATTAATAATTATTCTATCGTTGACTCACCACTTTTCATTAGCCAAGTGGCATATCAATGCTGATATCCGCTCGCGAAACGCTCGATCTATGTAAATTGAAGAGGTTACCGAGCAGTTTTACATATTTCAACAGAATCGTCGACGCCCGCTGTTCCCATATGACGAGAACCCGAGCGCGGAATACGAGAACGTTAGTGAGAGAAGGAAAGGGCGCGATAGGGCGAACGAGAGACAGAAGAACAGTGGTCCACAAGGGCATGAGAGTGAAAACGCGCTTGCAGCGGGTGTAGTGGCGAGCTGGCAGCACTCGAGAAGTGCAGGCCAAGCGTTTTGTCGAGTGTTTTATGGAAAGCTTTAGAATTGTAGATTCTCTTGCGGATCGCGGTGGGGGGATCGAGGTGCTCGCGGGATCGCGAACACCAGTAACTCGCGATTTATGCTTCCACGACAGTCTCAGTGTTGCTGCGGATATTCCGAGAAAAAAAAAAAAAAAACTCGAGAGACCATGAGATACCTTGGACCGTCTTCGAGAGGAATATTATTTAAATTCTTTTAAATTTTAGCACCAACGACCAAATTTTCTACGAAATGCCCACTCTGGAATAAGAAAAATGTGTGTTCCCTAAGCCGGCGAGCCGTCGTGTATTATAGTACAGAGTTGCTGTTTTTTTTTTTTTTTTTTTCATCGTTCCTGATTCAGATATCGAACATTCTCGACGTGTTGTCGATGTCAGAAACATTTTTAGAATCGTGATAGATAGTTTCGCGAGGGAGCGGCGTATTGCGAGCGATTCGAGTCGTGAACTGTCTGCGTTTGAGTTCGAATCGCGCGGAGGTTGGGCGCGAACCGTCACTTTCTCTATATTTTCATCTGTCTCACTCGTTCGCCGAGGGGTTAGAAGCGACGTTGCTATTGGATTTCAATTGGAAAACGATTATTCTCGTCGAGTGACCAGATCCGAACAGCCGACGCCAACACCTTCTCGCTCGTTTGTCACCAAGAGTTATACCATTCCTTTCGACCGGAGGGAAGAATCGCTACGAACGATCCTGTCAGCGACACCGATCGCAAGAGGGAAAGAGATTGTTACACTTCGTGTTCGCGACTCTCAAAACTCGAGCCAAACTTTTTTATTATCGGCACCCATCCCTTTCTGATAGTATAACCCGTGGCGGCAACTCAACGAGTTCTCTTCCGAAGAAATGATCGCTTGTATCGTTATCGCGTACCGAGAATCGCTTCATTACATTTTTGTAATGAAAATGTCATAATTACTTCCGACACGTTACCATTTTCAACATTTTTTCGCGACTTAATGAAACCAAATTATAATTTTCCTTAACGACGAGAAAATCCGACTATCGCATTACGAATTAACAGGTTATGGTAAACATTCTTAACGCAAAGCAAATATGGTCCGTAGCGGAAATGGAGGGGTATTCGCTCGCGGGAATGCATTGAACTTCGAGGTTATTGGAATCCTAATGACTATATCGATATGCCATGTAACGTATCTATAGTTATACTTCAGTGAAGTCCGGAACGGCGCACTATGATACAACTATAGATGTATTATAGTTGAAAGTTACGTGCGCGTATGTGCGAAGCAGCGAGAAGAGCTGAACCGGGGTCGTGGGATCCATGGCCCCGAGGGCAGCGCGTATTTGCAGAAGGGTCGCTGATAACACGCGACCGAGTGGGTACGCACCTACGTAACGTTGTACTACGAGCCATCAGTGAGCCCACCAATGGTGGTCTACTCGTAGCTACATATAGGTATAGGTTAGGTGAGTGCACACTTTGTCTCGACGTTTTCTCGCTCGTACTCGTTTAACCCCAATGGCGGTATCTCGCTATTCCGCGGGATCTCGTATGTGTGCGTGTGCCACGAGTCGGTACTACTCTCTCTCGGACAGGGCAAATATTAGTTCATTATCAAAAGTGCCAGTGAAACCGCTCCCCCTTCTCCTCGGTACGAGTGTTTCGCCGGTTCACTTGTATGCTATATTATACGTATGTGTTTACCGTACGGTTTGCCCTTTTGCATTGAACCGCAGCAACAGCACGTTCAACCGCGTTTATTTAATGAATACGTTTCCGGTTATCCTTTTTTTTCCCTCGGCCACGCGCTCCCTCGTATTTTAATTATCATATCGAATCACCGAACATCGTTCAATTTTTCAATGACACACGGCAAAGCGTAGGCGGACGATAGAAATTACAGCATTGTGCTGATATGACGTATCGATGTGGGCGCAAGAAACGATTAATCGTGTAATTAATTGCTTGAGAAAGATGGACGTGATAAAAGATGTAGTCGCGCGGATTGAATGGATGATTGGAGAATCCGAGCGTAAGATAATGTCGAAAAGAAGGGAAAGTTCTGAGACTATGAGGACCGACAACGTTAACACAAATCCGCTAATTATACGGAGCAGGGAAGACCGGGGCGATTTGACACATTCTAAAAAGATCGCTAGCAGACATCGAAGTTTCGTTTGGAGATTTAATCGATGTATTGAAGAGAACAATTTTTTTTACACGCCGATAAAAAATTTACTGATATTTGTACAAATTTTCGGGTCCTTTCGAAATCCTTTGACATTATGAGAAATTAAAATGTGAGACGCGTGTCATATAGCCCCGGCGTCGTATTATTCTGGGCAACGAGACTGCGACGATGTGTTGAACCTCTTCGTTCGTACAGCTCGCCGAGATCGCGAACGAACGCGAAACTAGCGAGGAATCGCATGTCGCGAGGGCATAAATAAGAGTCTCTGGGAGCGCGCGAGTGAGTAAAACCCCCGGAGGGCTCAACGTGTGTACACGGAGAAGAGACAAGCCGGGGTGAGACAACGACGCGGTGGACGTGCAAGAGGACGAAGAACGGCACGGAGCAACGGCAGACCTGTACGTAATATACTGGCAGTGTGTAGCGTCGAAGGGGGACCATTTAATAACAATATATCTTGACTCCACCACAATGCTACAGCCACACGGCAACGAGAAACGTTTCAGCGTTCGCCTGTAGTATAAGCGCCACAAGCATACGGAGCCGAAATAACGCTCTTGCCAGTGAGAAAACCTCGAGAACACAGGTTGCCTCCATTGTGTTTGCGTTAGTTGTACATTTGTTTCGGCTGATTTACAGAGTGAATCGCGAGAGCGATGGCTCGTAATTAAATTCTCCCGAACGAGACAGACGCGCGAAGCCTCGAATATAGTGGCGAGGGGTGAGTTTTTTTTCCTCCCCTCAGATTCCTACACCGTCTGGCAGTACCGATACTTCGAAGAATCAAAGACTCCCAAAGCATCGAATAGCACTCGAAATTTTTTTTTAAGTTTCGTAGAAAACGAAAGAAACGGCGAGTAGGCGTTGCAACCAGTCTCGTTAACGCAAACGGGTCGTTTCTTCGTTCAATTATATTCCATAGGTACAGTTTCGAAGTGTACGCGTGAGGATCTTTGGTCACTTCCCGTCAATCAACTTTCCGACACCGAAAATAACACGAGATACGGCGTTATTAGTGTACGGTAGGCGAGAATGAGAGAACCGACGAGTTCGCGCGCGCTAACGAGCCTTCTGCTTCTTTGCCTCTGCCGCTGTGTGGAAATAAGAGGAGAAAAAAAAGAGGCAGAGAAGAGACAGCGGCACAGCGATGACAATTTCACGGTACATTAGTGACCGGTGGGTGGGGCACACGCGCGCGCGCCCGCGCGCTTCATGTTTGAACGATGAAAGCGTTCGCGTTTCGCTTGCTACACGAGCTCTCGTCGATGCTTATAGACACGTTGTAGGCTCTAACTCGCGCGTGCCATCCGCGAGTCACGAGACTAATTATGTTTTTAATTAATCATCAATTTGTCACCTCGCGTCTCACTCGCGTTACTGTACGTATACGCCTCATCGCGGTAGCTACACATCCACTACGGGACAAGCTTATTGTCGCATACCCGAGTTTGCCGTATGATGCGAGAATACCTCGTTACCGACTTGGCTTGTTATAATAAAAATGCACCCTGACACAACACACGCCCTCTTCTTCGCTACTGTGAAGCTAACAACTAGTCTGTTATTCTCGTGTAATAGCCGCGAGAACAAATAGCCCTCTCGCCTATCCCCCCTCTCCTCCCTCTCATCCTTCAACCCTTTACTTGGATAACTCGACAATCTTCCTTCTTAACGATCCTAAAATTAATATTTCACGGAATATTTGAAAATAACGTCGACGCTGAGTCATGAAAATGAAAGATTTTCCCTTCTCGACTCTATGAATTTCGAAATTAATAGCTAAATTCATTCAGTCGTTCGGTGGTATTTCAGGCGAAGAAATTGTTTATTTTTGCTTTCAGTGATTTTAATGAAACAGTAGGAAAATATGATCGAAAACAACAAATACTTTTAAATTCCCGATTCGCATACTGCAACAAGAGTTAAAATATTTGAATTATTATGACATCGCATATGATTATTACGACATAACCACAATCCTTGAACTTTCATGAGGAAGTGAAGCAAACAATTTTTTTTTACAAACTATCAAATGTAAATACGCATTGCCAGCCGGGTTATTATTTTAATTGTCATAATTCTACGATGACGATACAAAACTGTCGATGTTGATTTGTCGTATCTGGAAACTTTTTTTTTTTTTTTTTTTCAAAAGTGGACATTTTTTCCTGAGAGTGATGAAGAGGATATTATACCTTAATCTCGGAGATCAATAAAATATACCGAATTTGCGAGTCACAGGGATGAAGCAACCATTTTTTTTCGTCTTTAATAATGCACTCAAAGTTTTCCGCAAATGTTAAATCAAATGACGAGGTAATCGTTTCTGCGACATCAAAAGGATTGGCAGATCGTAGAAATTACATTACTTCTCCGAACGGTTTTTTTTTCTTTTTTTTTTACACGAAGTTTCAATTATAAATGTTTTGGAACATAAGAAGATCGTTAAAAAAGAGGGCAATCCACGCAAAGACGCGAGGTGGCGCATATCTCGCCAAAACTTTGAATACCGCGGTGCGTTTTTGAAGTGACGAGAAGCCGCAAGGGGAAGAGTCCTCGACTTGCAACCCCGACCAGCTAAGGCAACACACAGGCAGAGAGAAGTTTACGAGTCAAGAGATTTACCGTTCATGTAACAAGTGCGTTAACGCACCTCCGGCAGCCTCTCGGTTGCTACCGGTCCCCGGTTTTATATCACTTTTCATTAGCTATGAACATTAATCTGTCTCCCAGCGCCTCGAAGCAGCTTCGGCAACGAGCCGAAGACTTCCCTCGGTCCTCTTATTCCCTCCTTTCGCAAGAGGGTTTCTTCTTGTACCGCTCGATACTCTAAGCGACTTATCCAACAGACTGGCGCAATATCATTCCACGTTCGGCGAGATTTGTCAGTGGAGTAATAATCGGTTGGATCGTAAACGCGTAAGGACTTTGGCAGTGCGAGAGGAAGCAAGAGAAACGACAGGAAGTTACGAGACTCAATGAATAATCTTTGGATATGATGCAGAAGGACTATCTTCTCTGTAGGTGCGAACGTCTAATAAAGGATTTATGAAGAAGGAAGTTGTTACAATCATTTATTCCGTTTTGCCATCGCAGTAAATCTTTTCTTCCTTTACGGAATAAAAATTGAAGTTTTTTTAGAAAAAGCTTCAATTTTTTTTCCTACTCGCAACCAACAGATTAGTGACAACAAAATCGCTCTTCGAACGATCCCATGTTAATAATCATCGCTTCAATATATTTATAAACGTGGCGTTTCATTGGTTAATCATTCTACTGCTTACCCTACATCCTCGTCCGAAAAAGAGAATCGTTTATCGTACACAAATTTAACCGACTATACGGTCAATCTGCGTGTTTGGATGAATTCTGGTCTCGTTTAATGCAGTCGCGTTTTTTTTTTTTGCAAATCAGCAAATTTCACGTTTATTACGAATATATTACGAAACTTTCTCATGACGCAACAGGGTAAATCGTAGTCAGTCTGTGAACGTTTTATTCCATGAAAAGGATTATCGCGTTCAAGATAAATATTATTCCAAGGATCATCGAAAATTCCGTCGAGATAGAGCCAATCTTAGAGTCGATAATCGGTTCCAGGAAAAGGTTTCGACCATCCAAGTAACTTTAATCGCGCGCTAAGGGGGCCTTCGTCTATAAAATATTTATACATATCTCGGTCAATCGATTCATCCGTCTCGCTTTCTATCCCCGACAACAACCACCTTCGCCATTTATTTCTTCGTTAATTCGACCTTTTCCGCAAAAGTTTTTAAGGATCGCACGGTTCACCGCACGCGATCATTCCGATCCTTTCGGAGGATATCCAGGTGAATCGCCGGGGGGACGCTAGATAAAGAAAAAAAAATCCGTCGCTAATTATCCCGAATCCCTGGCGAAATAACGCTACGTGTGCAAGTGGAATAGACGAGAAAAACGATTAGGAAGTAACAAGTTTTGCATAATCGATCGGGCAATCCTGACTCCCAATCATAGTTCGAACGAGTCCCGCTCGACGGAGCAGGTAGATTTTTATGAACTGAATCGTCCTCAGGGGATTATTCACAACGTTCTTTTTCCTCGTCCTTTTGTATCATGTCTTTAACGTTATTCGATTACGAAGGTATTATTTTGTGGGCAGATTTGCCACACGAACCGACCTCATTATTGCTTCGAATTCATATATGGAAAGACCTTAAGAGAGACAGATCTACGCTTTCGGGTCCATCGTTATCCACAATTATCCAACCCCGAACCGTAACTTGAGCTCTTGGTCGAGAGCTCTTTTGACGACGGGTTCCCCCTGTCAAATCACTGAATTTAGTCCTCCTAAGGAGTGTCGATCTGTTTTGGACCATCTACCATTTTTCCAAATACAGTTATTCGCAATAATGACCAGTCAAATATTTATTTTCGTCCGATCTCTTTCGTCAACATTTTTTAAGACTCACAGATGCAGAGTACTCAATAAAATGCGATACAAATTTTGAAATTCCGTCGCAGAAGTTTCGAAAGAAGAATTAAAATTGATTAAAATCGATTAAAATCGATTAAGAAGGTTTAGCGTGTCGTCAAAAGGAATTTAAATCAATTTGCTAATTTCAGTTGCGGTTTCGACTAATCTGTACCGGTATATTCGTCATAATCAGAGACCATTTAAAGCAGCAACTGTTAGCCGCATTCCAGTATCTCGGTACATCCTTAATACAGCATGCAAGGTATTCCTTGGTCGTTGGTTAATTATCGCAAATATATGGAACGCAAGAGTGTACGCTGACAACTAAGATCGCTCACGAACACGCTGAGGCCACTATAAGTCTGCATTAATCATAACTCGAGGGTATTGCCGGGAGCGATGATATTTTCTACGTGCCTTTCCGCGTATCCGGTCGTGCGAACTGTTGATGGTTTCTCGTGTAGATCGTTTCACACATCCACGCCTATGATACGGGTTATGATCCGCGCAGGTATTATAATTCGCGGAGTCGGAATTAAATAGTGTATAGGGAGGTGTTCAAGCGCGCGCGTTTGCTTGGGTTCACGTGCGTGTGCGAGGATCCCTGCCGACAGTTCGCTTGAGAGCAATTAGCGTTCGGTACTGATAGTGGCCGCGGATGCGGCCAGCCGCGCTATCCGACTCGACGATCGCCGAATGTGAATTAACCGGCTCGACCGCGGCATCGTTTATTCTCCCATATGTTATATGGTGTGTGGCACTGCGAGACCACGAATGAATTCCATTCGGCTTTCCGTACCGATGAATCCAAACAGATATCCTGCGATATTCGATCGCGAAGAGAGCGTATCGATGAGATATCGAACGACTCTCAATTAATCCGCGAAGTATCGAAAAGTCGGGGCTATATTTGAGATAAAGGAAATGTGGATAAACACGAAAATGAAAAAGGAAAGATATACGTGTCTCGCGTCTGCGCGTGACGAGCGGCGACAAAGGATTGACCAACGGAAGAACGAACGGCCAAACGGCTCTCGTATCCGACCGGTCGTCTAATATTACTTTATGTCACACCGCCGTCATATTTCTCCGCCAATCACCCGAGCGCTGCAAAAGGCCTCCGCTGTATTTTGTACGAGCATCGAAGTGCGCCGTAAAGGGGCTCAGGACCGAGTAGTCGGGATGCTGTTGCCGAACGGTCGATGTTGTTGAAGCAGCACGATCACCGTTCGGTCTTGCGGTGTGTAACGACGGTAGCGACTTTGCGATAGAACGAGAGACAAGCGCATGAGACGCGATGACGACGAGAGAGATGACCGATCGAAAAATGGGTGGGGTTTTTCCTTCTTCGTCTTCGTCCTCTTATATTCTCCTTCTTCTTCGTCGACGCTCCGCGCGGCTCGGCTCAACTTTATGAATATTATTTTCCAGCAGATGTCTTTCCCGATAAGTCTCGCGTCGCCGCCGGCGTAATTAATGACGTCTCGGCACGGCTCGTCGACGAAGTGAGAAGGAAAAGACTGATACGAAGGACAAGACTATGAGGTAAAGCGCGAGAAGACGGAGACTACACGGAATCAGACGAGACAGAGTAAGAGGAAAAATATTTTGCTCGAAGGGATCGCCGCAGGCCCTCCGATAAGAAGAAGCCCTGTGGGCACCCGTCGACGGGGGTCGAAGTTCCACGCTGTAAGGAGAAATACTGCGAGGGGTGATACGGAAGTAGCGGTGTCGGCCACCCCACCCCGGGAGTTGAGGTAACGACAATGCGCGTGAATTATGCTGGAATGACTGGGTACTTTTAAAGCCAGGAAGCCGACATTAGCCGAAGTCTGAGCATTGATACAGCAGCAGCAGCAACGCAAACACAGCATCGCCGTTGTACGCTGTGCCTAACATCGGGGGGATCATTAATATTACTTACTTATGGAGCTGACTTAACGATAGCGCGAGGTTTACACGTAAGACTTTCCATACAATATCTTTGTACTTATGTAATGTTGTAAAAGTATTGATTAGAGAAGAAAATAATAATGTATGGATACAGATTACGGCTGCGGAATTCTACCGGACTAATTTGATATTTTCTGCATTAGACGGTTATTAAAAAAAACCATTAATTCTTGCAATTATTTAGGATCATCTTTTCGTTTTTTAATTGAAAAATGTAACTTGAGAAATACGGAGTTTTCTCATTCCAAACAATTCTGTTTTTTTTTTTTTAATTTGTGGTTATGGATTCCGCTAATTCGTTGTTATCCAACAGCAAGCATCAACTTTGCAGTAGCTACACCAATTCTTCATTAACCTCTTTTTAGAATCTTCGACAGAGTCGATAAAAGTTTTTCGTCTGAATCTTCGCGCGTAACCAGTGTGAAGGGTGGATTGTTAAATGTTTGCTGGGATTATGAAAGACAATCAATTAAATCGAAGCGATTATTAATCCCACAATGAACACAAGAGAACGAAAGAAGTAAAGAACGACAAGGGAAACAGAATGAAAGAGCGAAGGGTGAGAATGGATATAGCGTTTGCCGGTGTTGGATTGAATCGGAGCACAGCACAGATTCATCGCAGTGTCAGGAGACTCGAGGGCGCGGGCCGTGCTTAATGAACCCGGTCCATGCCGCGGAGAATCCTTCCTTCCGAAAGGATTTAATTAACCGACACACACTATTCTCTTCCTTTAGCTCTGTCCCACCCGCCCATTGCCCGAAACGAGACTGAGATTGCTGGTACAATAAATAACTTGCTGGAAGAGAGTTTAGCCGCACGGATATCCTCGAAGTCGCCCTGTGGATTCGGTATGATCCTTCACAATGTTCTATATATATACAAAGCTGCTTCAGCGTGAAGAGGGCAAAACAGAGAGGAGTATTGTGAGCGCGGCGAGTCCAAACGGATTAGCATAAACAAATCATCGGGATTAGAATGCCGCGGCACTAGTCGAGCCTCGAGACTGTTTCTCCATCGGCAAAAGTGAGAGACTGGGAGAGTCAGCTTGTAAAATCAAAAGGACAAACAATTAATAACCTCGCGGGCCTCTGGTGGGTCGGTAAGCGGGCACAGGGCTGACGATTAATCAGAATTTAACTCGCAGTTAAATACTCGAGGTGCGGGCTCCCGCGCTCTGTGCGCGCGGAGAGAGTTACACTCACGGACCGTTTGCCGTGTAAGAGACGAGGGGGTGGACGAGAGAGAGAACGAGCAAAAGTCTCGCGAGCGAGCGCGTCCGGGATAAACAAAGGTTTACATCAGTGTCAGTCGCAACAAGTCCGATTTCGTCTACGGCACGTCACCCATGAATATTCACGGCGGTTCGCGTACCACCCGTCCCTTCGCACCCCTTTTCGTATCGTAACGTCCAGCGTAACCTCGTCCCTCCCTCACACAGTACTCTCACTCCTGCAGATTCGTGTCCACCTACCCCGTTCACCCTTCCCCCTCCCCCCAACGAACGTTCATCGAACGTCGACCAGCAGTCGCGCCCCGAGTCAAAGGCTGAAATCACAATACGCGTTTGTCCGGTTGACGAAGCCGCGGCGCCCGTGGGTCGCTAAAAGCAAATAGAGATAGAGACAGAAAAGGCAAACCGATGGGGGCGATCGAAATACGTCGGAGTTACCGTGAGTGCGAGAGACAAAGTTACCGTATACCGCGAGGGGGCTGCAACAGTGCCAGTGGCCGAGTGGTCATTGCCTTTGAATTGGAAATTACGTTTTCAACCGGCCAAGTGTCGATTCCCTTTCTGTTTCCCTCAAACCTTCACCTCCCTCTTCGTTCACAGGCATTGACGCGCATTTTCTACCTCGCATTAACGCCTTCGTTTCGCTCTCCGTCAGCCGCGGCCACCACCTTATCGGAATTGCATCCCTCGTGCGTATATCATTCCGACCCTTTCATCGTTCCCTTTCTTTCATCTGCAAACTCCCGATTTCTCTCGACCCTTCTTCACCAACCCAATTGATTCTGTTTATTCGACGAATCGATACGCGCCGCATACCCACAGATCGAAAGAACTGTGCGAATGTTCGCCGCGTAATTATTATCAAAATCAAAACTGCTTACAAAGAAAAATTCACATTGAAATCGTTTTTTGAAAGATCGAAAATTGAGAGAATGGGGAAAAAACCGATTGAAAGTGAAATCGGTGAAAATTCGTGAATTTTTTTTTTTTCATCCCTTCTCGCGAAACCGGAGACAGGATAAGCCTCCGAGGTAGTATTCTAACGAAATCAACCCTTTTTTCCGGACGACGACGGAAATACAGAAGACAGAGACGAAGAGCTCACGTCTACGCATTTCGCAGTGTTTCGCTTGGGCGGGTTAGGCATGGGGGATAGGTACACACAGTCGAGATCGCGGCTTCGGTGTCGCGCAGAGTCGAATGATTTAATCCCCGAATGATGGACGGGCACGTCGCGACGATGATCTGCGTCCCGTGAAGTGACAAGTGGTTAGGATCACGCGGGAAACCTCGTGCTCGATCCGGTACGCGGGGATCACAGACCCGACCGCGCATACCCCCGCGATACCCTTCGGTAGGGACGCGAGACTTGATGGTGGTGGTTGCCACCGGTGGTTAGCGGATGATCAAGAGTGTGAGAGGGACAGACAGACAGAGAGAGAGAGAGAGAGAGATAGGAAGAGAGAGTGAACGAGATAGAATTGGTGGAACCCCGCGAGCGAAGCCGATCGTGAACCGTGAGGGCTCGCGGGGGGGTTGCAAACGCGAGAGGCTTCGAAACACCAGCCGAAGCTGTAGCGCGGGACGAGGACGAACCGTACAAATCATGTTGGCATTACCGCGTCAAGCCGCGCGACTCAACCCGTCGACCGGCCCACCGGAAACTCGATGCTGACGGTAATACTGATTTATCGGAAGTGCAACCCGTCGGACACAACACAACGCGTGTGTATAGCCCGATGCGTTCCACGTTGCATCGAAAACGCGCGGTACAATCGAGAGGAATCCCGATCGCTTGCTCGCTCGCTCGCTCTTTGCGTTTGCCAATTTTATTTTCCTCGTTTACCTTGCAGCCCCCATGAAACGCGGGCTCTACGCCACTCGAAACATTCAGGATATAACCAATTTTTCGGCTAATTGGGAATTATGATCGAACTGTGCTGATGCTGCCAGTCGCGAGGCTACGATCAACGACAGCGTTGCACTCAAAAATTTGAAACGATCCTATTCGGCTATAGCCTATATATGTATACATATAGGCTATTCACGTGTCAATCGACGAGGAATTATCGGAATCAGCTGAGGGGCTTTGTGGCCTCCCAAAATGTTAAATATGAGAATACGTGCGTTCGCCAAAATTATTCGTTGGCCGACATACGAAACATTTCATATCAAGTCGCGAATAATTCTGCAATATGAGAATTCCTATCTGTTTCGGAAATATATCGATAGACATTCTATTTGAAATAAAATACAATCGGAATAGTCTAAGTAGCGGAAAAAAATATTACTTTTGTCCAAAAAAATATTGAATGTTGTGATTTTGAAAATACGTTTTGAAGGCCCTAAATGACGGTTCCTAAATTTATTAAAAATAGTCGTTAATCATTTTCTTACCTTTCGAGGTGTTTGACGATGTCCTCGTAGGCTGCCCGACAATTTTCCCACACAGTTCCCGATCTGTGAATACAAAAAAAAAAATTCACTAAATCAGTTGTGCCGCGGATGATCTTGAGGAGCTTATTAATTTGGGCAAAGAGACGACGACGGTTGATTAAGACTGCTTCGCGATGTCTTATCCCCACCCCTATGTTCCTTCGTCTCATCTTACGGTTGTCCTTTCAATCAATTGACTCGAGCAAACTGTGCCCCGAGAGCTTTGAAGTCGTTGATTAAAAAAAAAAATAAAAAAGAAAACGGTATAAGCTTTCAGGTCTCCAGAAAGAAAAAAAAACGTCGCAAATTAATCCACGCAAGGAATCGCAGGAGGGGCGAAGCTATCCGGGATATCTAATACACTCTTTCGTTACATACAGTGTACAATGTACTCGCGCGTTCGTACATCTCGGTAAAGAGTCCCAGGCAGGGATGAATTTCTATGGGGGAAATTTTTCAAGGGGTAAAAGAGCTCTCACTCGAGTATTTATTTAGCGGAAAATGGATGGGCAGAAAGAGCCGCTCACTTCTACGGAAGGTCGAGGGTTGTTGAACGGACGAAAAATGGATTGTGTGGTATTGTCGCGCTTGAGCTTCGAAAATAAGGGAAGTTGAACGTCGTGTACGGTACTTGTTTTGGTGATAGAGAAAGACAGAGACCGAACGAGGCGAGAAGAGTGAGGTCAGGGGTGGTAAATGCGACGGATATAGGCAGAGACGGAGGGGTAGTCGGGGCCAGCAAAGCAGGCAGGATGGGGTTGCGTTGAATTAATCATATTCCGGTGTTTGTCGTGGCGCCCCCAGACGTAATCCGTCTTACCTCCCGATTTCTCGCTTCTCTGCGGCGCTCGCGCAGATAGATTTGCATTTTAATTAAAAGCAAAGCGCTGAAATCATAATGCGGAACGTGCGGTGCCGCCTTCTCATCGTTATTAACGTTAGGCACATGGATATACTATATATAAACATCAAATAGATGCGTGGATCTCGATGAGTACCCTTGCCGTGTGTAATAAAATCATCTCTCTTTCCACTTTTATCATCTTTGTCACTGTATCAATCGATACCAAAACTCTATTTGCAATCGAAAGCGGTGACCCAGTTCTGATGCATAGGGAGATAAGTCGGGAACGGTTTAGTTTTCTCATTTACATCCCTCCGACGTGTAATTATAAAGGTTTCCGCGGTAGCATGCATATCGACGAGGCAGCGGCTGATTACGGATCACGAAGAAAATTCCCCAACCACGGTAGTGCGCTTAAGACGGAAAGATCGACATTTGCATCTCACAGAGTGAATTCTATCAGTGTACATCAGAGAGTCTTCCAGAGTTGCAAAGGGCAAAAAATGCGGCAATGCAGTCGCTGCTCTCTCGTTACACCCCCATTGGGAGGGCGCGCGTCGCCCTTCTCGCCGGTGCACCACCCTTGAAGAGGGCAGGTCGAGGGTCCCGTCAATGTTGTAATCCAATACGAGTAACGAACCAGGAGCGAGAAACTCGCGTTAAGGAAACAAACTTAAACCGTGCGAAGTCGTCGGAGGATGAGTGGCGATAGCGAAAGAATGGGGAGAGCGGCAACGAAGAACCAGAAGGATAATAAGACGAAGACGAAGCAGAGAGAAAGATCAAGCAGTGTCGAGACCCCTCGGATTTCCACGGCTTCACTCGTCTTTTCAAATCCTCTTAAAGTTGTATTCTTTTGGCCTCGCCTCGCTCCCTCCCTACTCCCAACTACGACGCCGACGACGCTCACCCTACGCTTACAAGACGGCGTTACACAGCCCTCTTTCCTCCTCCGCGGCGACTTTTTCTCTAGCCGACCCTCGAACATTCCACTCACACGCTACTGTGACTTGGAATAAATAAATCCAATTTCCGATTGTGTCGAGAGACTAACCAGAATGCTTCTGCATTTCTGTTGGTCAAGTGTGTCACTGCTAAGCAGGTTGCGAAATCGCGTTCCTAACTGTACCTAACTGCACGAACCGACTGATTCAACTCCAATCTCCAAAAAAACATATTGAAATCATGTTTCGCCGACAATTTCTTATGCAGAAAGTTATTCAAAAGATCCGTAGAGTTTTTTTTTTGGACAAAAAATTCGGTACACCCGATGGTTCAAGCCGGTTAATTATATTCCACTTCCGTTGAATAGTTAATGCGAAAATGAGCAGCGACAACCGACGATGCCAGAAGGGCTTCGGTACTGCACTTGCCACTTTGAGACGCAAGTACGACGCAGAAAACTTTGCAAAGCTTTGCGGGCGGCGGTTAGGCTCCAAAGTCGGTGCCGGCGTTCACCCTCGCCAATTCCTTACGAAAGAGCTAAGGAGCTGAAGTTAATGAAAATGTTTCCCGCTGCGGCAGAGGTCCCGACATTTACTCATTTCCGAGATATCATTAGGCTCCCCGCCCCACCCACCCGTTCCTATTACCGAAGCTACGCGCGTTTACATTTTATGGACCAAGAAACCGGCTGAAGACTCGAGGAAACTTTTCTACACCATCAGCCACCCCTCAATAAGCGATCGATAAATTTTGAAATTTTTTTCGTTGAGTACTGACCTCGCGAGAGCCTCCATGTTGGTCATATTTGGATTAACCTTGAGTCCCTGTTCGACGCGCGCCTGCACTTGTGCCTGTAGATGATGTGGAAGACTCGCTGGCGAAAGAATCGCCGTGTGTCCGGCACCCGGATGGCCACCCAGTTGCATGTACTGCATGTGACTCAGGTGTGTGGGTGGTTGATTGTAACCGTTCGCCAGAAGCGGCGACTTCTCCATCCGTGCGACGTCTGTAAACATACAAAAAAGGAAGAGCCGTTATTAACCAGCGATTAAACTAACGAAGACGAAAAGGCTGAGCTGAAAATGAGGCTTTCAGCGCTTATTAGGTGAAATGGTGCGTCGGGGACAATGAGGAGAAAAATTGCATCGCATTTGCATGCGAAGCCTTTGTGGAAACGTGTGACTCCCGTGGCAAACGAGGATAAAGACCGCTTTCGTAGGCTTGATGGATCGCCAACGTTGCCTACGATCGCTTGACCAAATATCAATCCCCCGAGATCCGCGGTTTGTCCCGGCGTCGCAGTCTCTGCATATGATAATCCGTTGGCGCTGATTCAACCGGACTCTCACTTGATGTTTGCCCATTGGCTAAGCGTTCTCACTGACCGCATCGGGCTTAGTTCGTGTACGTTACGTCGTCTCGTCGTACAGATCTACGTCAGCTTCGTATGATCGATCACTCGTATACACTGACGAATTGCCAAACGACACAAAGAAGAAATCGAGATAGATAAAATAATGAAAGCGAAAGCTGCCGCGATGAGAACTCGATATTCGACGGATGGCAGTGCAAAAAAAAAACTATATATGTATATATATTTCGGCGATAATGCATGCCAAGTCACGTCGACGGGTCTCGCAACCCCGGTGTTACGACACCCGCGACCGATATCCGGAATCTCGCTGTCGTTTGTTATGCGAACGCCTCGTGTGCGACTGATAAGTCCTCTTCACCGCCGGTGTTACGTGCGTGTCATCGACGGGGTTGAATTTCCCATTTTGTTCCCTTACCGCATCGATTCATCCCCCCCATCGCCCTCTGTTCTCCATCTATCCAAATCCGTTTCTCATCTCTACCCGCTTCGTTCGTTCTTAAATTTTTCTTTTTTTTTTTTCCTTTTCTTTCACCATTCTCGAGCTTTCGCCCAAAGTATTGAACGATAAAATATGAATTCTGTTTATTTCCGCCAAGGTACTACGGGAATAAGAATGAGTTTGCAAATACGGCGGTTCGGTAAACTCTTGTTCTGTCTATCTCTCTTCCCCCCGGTCGGGAACAGTGAAATTGGCAGGTCGACTTTTAATAACGCACCTCCTGGCTAAGCACACGTATATACGGATACTATGATGCACTGATGTGTAGAAGTATATATGTGCGTTGAATATACATATATGTATGTATCTATGTATATCTATATAGTCGACGAGTTCGTTTGGCTTTCGACAAGTGGACCGGGCTTCGGGTTCCATCCACACATCGAATCCGGCGCGTCGAACAGTGAAACAGTCGAACACCTTCCCTCCCTTTCACCTTCCTCATCATCGGTCTCGCCGGTCCCGAGAAAGAGAGGCGCGTGTGTTCACGCGATGCCGACCGCTCTGACGACCGCCACTGAGACCAATGCCTCGGCATCACGAGAAGGCGCTGCAAGAAGGATCTCTTCACTTTTTATTCGCCTCGCGCCCCGTATTCTCGGCATGTTACTACTGCTCGTCTGTCTTTCCTCCTCTTCACTCGCTACTGTTGACGGAATCCCATCTCTTTTCGATCATTCCAACTGCTGGCAATCAAACCTTTTCTTTTTTCATCCTTGCAACAAGTATGCGCGTCACTCATCCGGTTTATCTTTTTTATTCTTTAGCAGCTTGCAACTTGTGTACAGGACGATACACAAATGAGATGCATCAATTTTATCGTGTATTAACGTTTCATTCATCGTTCATGTCCCATTAAAAAAAATTTGTCGTTTATTTCGAATCGATCGAAGCCGAGAAGAAATTTGACGGTGAAAATGAAAAAAAAAAAAAAACAATTTTTTTTTCAACAAAAATGAATCCTGCGTTACCGAGTGCAGCAAAAAAAAATGAAAGTCGATCGGCGAAATATAAAAAATTATTTCAAATTCTGCAAAGTCATGACCGCGAAACAACAAAATTTTTTTATGGCCGATTGAAATACGTGTGTCTTTTTGATAGTATGTCTGTCAGAGAGAAATGACACGTCGATTGATGATTCAGAGGTTGCAAAAAGGATGACGCAGAAGAGCAAACTCGCGAATGGAAGAATGGAGGGGGGAGGGGGGATAAGAATCGTCGGCGTCGTCGGTCGGGGGGAAAACGGGGGAGGGGAAGGACACATTGGATTCAGTGATGGCGAGTGCGAGAGCGAAAAAGAAATCGAGAGAGGGAGAGAGTGGCTATTCATTACAAATTATCTAAATGGCAGTGATTTCGGAGGACCGGCTGGCCGTTTGACGAGTAAGTGGTGGGTTCGAGGAGCCTCGGTCGTCGGCAGCGATCGTCATTCATCTGGCATCTCCGAGCGTGAATACTGACAAACGGAGAAGACACGTGAACGATATTCCGCTGAGAATCACTGAGAGACCCGGCCCATGACCGGCCCTAAAATTGGACTTATTACAACTTATAGAGCGCGATTTGAACGCTCCGCTCAATAACATACATTATCCCCAATCCATATGATTTAATGAAATCCCTCTAAACTCTCCACTTAGCCTCGGTCCTTCTCGCGCGCGTACCCTCGATCTCTCTGTTGCTGTTACTATAGCAGAACACTGAATATAGATGCTACATATACACCATCGTCATCGTTTCGATGCTGAGATCAACTTAAATCCACACACTGTGCAAGATATCGCCGCCTTTGATGCATATCGCGAAAAGTACTGGTGTCTAATGTCGCGCTTTGATCCCTAATGAATAGCATGAACCCGTGTGTCTATGAGCTCGAAAAAAAATTTTTTCGTATCGTCTCACGTTTTGTAGTTCCATCCTCCATTCGTTCTTTTTTGCATTTTTATCTTTCGGGGTGAAAAAAAAAAATAAAAAAATTTCTTCCGAGAAAAGTACTTCACCAAGGACGCTCTGAATATCCAGTGTGCTCTGTCCGGACGCGGGTCCCTCCAATCACCCAACAGAACCGGCAGGGGAAGGGGTGAACACACACCAAATGCTTGCAAGCGAGCGACGATAAAACACAATTTGAGCTAAAGACTGCACTCCCGTAACCTCCCCCGAGCGAAGGAGTAACAAAGACAAAGAATGAGTAAGAGAGCGTATAGAGAGAATCACCCGGTCCTACGGTTGAACCGGCACCCGGCCGCCCTCCGGTGCCCCTCGCGAGCTGATGAGGTGACAACCCATAATTATACAGACCGCTTTCTGTCTGGCCTGACTCTGCAGTGGCATGCGGAGTCCTCGGATAGCTGGTGAAGACCAAGACCCTCCAACAACGTCCAGCTCACTCACAGAAAGCGGGATCTCCAAGTGCGCTCTCCCTTCACTCCTTCTCGCGACTTCTCATTCTCCATCAACTCCTCTCTATCTCTCTACCTTCATTTCATTCTTATGCACTCGTACTTCTCTCATCCGTTCACCGACCGTCTTCATACTCCTGTTGTCTCGGGGATAGTAACGTATAAACCAACGAGACTCTCCCGCTACCTCATCGCCTGTCGTCCCATTTCCGTCGGTGTTAATTACAAAATGCAGGAATATAAATTGCCGTTCTAAATGTGAAAGAATCAGTCCTGGCATACGTTACTTTGTTGCGAGACCGTTCATTATATTGCCCTTATTCGGATTATCATGCAGCATTCTAAATTGCATGGAAATATTTCGCGGTTATAATGCTTCCATATCTGACTTTGTTTTTATCCTGTTGGACGTGTGGTACACAGATTGTTTTGAAGAAATTTGCGTTTCGCCGCGAGTTGTTAACGTACGATTGGTTAGGCGGTCCAAGCCGAACGGCCTAAAGGGATTAAAAGTGGCCGACAACACTGAGAAGTCTCGAAAAAAATGAGAGTGATGGAGTAAGAGACATAGAGCTGAGTAAAGGAAAAACAGAAAATACATCATTCTTTGCGCACTTGTTTCGCAAGGCACTTTGCTCGGAGTTAATACTCACTACCAGCAGCAATGTTGTCCCTTAAAATATTCTTGTCGAAGGCCTGAACATGGTGAGTAAGTAGGATACACCAAAATAATACCGGAGGATTAGACTTTTTCGCGTGATTGGCTTCCGGTAAACAAAAGCTGGTTGGGGAGAAGGGCAAAGAAAGAGGACGGTGGAGTGGACGGCTTTGGTGAGGGATGAGGCAGGGGAGGATGTGTGAAATTATTTGGAAAATCTGATCCTTTGTTCGACGGTTGCCTTGGGTCTTCGGTGGCATTGTTCTTAGCGATCGAAGGCTACACCGAATTACACCGTTGGTATGCGTAAAACAGCAGTTTCCCTCAACCTCCATCGTCCCAGCGCTACCATCCAAATGCTCCGGTGTACATAGGCGTACATTAATATTTGCGCCTGTTGGGGGAGGAAGCGACAGGACACATATGTGTTTGGCTGCGACGCGGAGGTACGCCTGGGTTATCCTCGATGCGATGAACGCCCGGTAAATTGAACCCTTCAGGTTCCAAGCAGACCCTCAAGTACGGCTCTCCCTGGATATTCCGCGGTACATACACCATCGATGAAACTCATTGAAACGGAAGATGAATTCTCCGACCAAGACTTCCACCCACACGAAAATATAACGAACTTTGGGAATGAAGACAACGACGAAGACCCAGGGAGACCCGCGAGTTTGTCTACCGCATCGACGAAAGAGTTGGATACACATGATGCGAATACATGGATAGAAAAAACACAGTCTCGAAGCTGCACACCGGTATTGGCACATAAACACTGCTGCGGGACGGGAAACACAGTTTCGTGCACGAGGAATCCGGTTTTTCAAGTAATCGAGGAGGGCCCGAAAGAGAAGGAGGAGGCCGAGGACGAAAGAACAGCAGAAGCAGCATCAACGTCTGCAGGGCTTCCACGATCCAGAGTGAGAGAGTCGACGTAGTGGCCTCTCCACAAGCCGAGACGTATCGAACGGTCGAGCGAACACCTCACCATTGCTGGATCGGTTATTCCCGCGAGTGAAGAAGGCGAAGAAAGAGAATGGCGAAAAGAGAGACGCGGTGCCTTGGGCTCTATCCTTTTCTCTTCACTCTTCGCCTTCGATATGTTCTTTTACTTCTTCTTCGTTCGGTAATAGTAGTAGTAGCTTCGCTTCTTTCCCCCCGCGTTCTTCTTGCGATGGCTTTCAGCCATCGTTCTCTCGGTTTGCGTCTCATAACACAGACTCTCCCACTCTTCGGCCACAAAACCCCGAGACAACGAAGCAAAAAAGGACGATGAAGCATTGAAGTATTGAGACATAGGTATCTTACGGCCGATAAATAGAGCTTCGCCCGCGAATGAGCAAGGAGAGACCCCAAGGGCCGAAGAAGCAACCAATCTTCCTCTCGGGCAGCTTCTATAACGACAATATAAAGTATGTACGAGAAGTGGAAGCAGAGGAGGTGAGCCGGAGAGTTTCTTAGCGCGACTCCATACTGTTCGCTCATCTCGTCATTTCCTCCCGGTTCGATCGTTTCACCTTGTTCGCCGCTGTACACAGCTCTGTCTTCCTTCGTCTTCCGCTCTCTCGTCACCTTTCCTCGGCGCACTCTCTTAGCTACCACCAGCAGCAGCAGCGGCATGCGGCTCACTCGCACTGTCTACCCTGTATTATATCAGTGTTGGTACTACGGTATTTGTTCTTCTGCGAAGGCTTCAGCGCGCGCGCGCGCGCGAGCGCGAGCGTGTTCCACTCTTCCCTACTAGCCGGTCGAGCATCATCCGAGGGCAGTAAACCGTTTGATATATAGTCGAAGCTTTTTAGAGTTCTGTCAGCCACGCCCACAATCAACCTTAGTATTATTTACACTCCTCGTGCGCCCGCGGTTCTCGTACTATTTCTCGTCAATCCTTACTCTATACTCTAAACTATTATCATTTCTTCGCGAGATTCTTTCAATTTCTTGTCACTGATTCCAATAAACTTTATCTTAATCGCAATTTCTCCGGTGTTTGCGACAATTCGTTTAAAAAAATAATGATCCGATAATTTATGTTCGACTTTTAAAGCTTTCATCCGAAAAGGATGAACTATTTTAAAAGAAAACTGTTTTTTATTTGGTTTTTTTTTATTTGGATTTCGATGTAATTACATCCGTTTTCGCTCGACTGAAGCCGGAGCTACTAATACTTCAATGTCTTTTTTCCTTTAGCATATTCTTATTCGATGGCCAAACGCGAAAGGGTGTTTCGAATCGCGCATACGATTTCGTCAAAATTATGGCTTATCGCCGCTCGTTCCGCCGAATTAACTATTTCCGAGATTGCTATTTTATACCAAACGATGGGCCTCTTTGATTCGAGGGTTCGCATCAGGCCGCTACCCCTCCCCCCTCCCTTCTTCTCCTTCAGATCTTTCGCGCTTATCACAAAAGAAACCGCCTAATATGGGATTGAGGGGCCAAAATATCGGTTAGCGAAAACGGCGTTTATACGGATATATATTTTTTGTGCAGTGAATGATTTTCATATTTTATAAATACATCGAAACTCGTATAGCTCCAGATGCTTATTCTACATATGCGGTACCAATAAATGGGTATGGAAAACCCCCTACTGGATAATCCAGTATCACCTCCGTTCCCATTATCATTATGCGTTGTTACATTTCTATGACAATGAATCGATTAAATGAAATATGAGGGGTAACGTCTGTACAAACATACAGACAGTCAGACAATCGACTGAGTGCGAGGCATTTCGACTGGAGTTTTTAGGGATGAGAAATAAAGAGATATGTTTATAGATCAACGAACTAGAGAAACGGAAGAAAAATACAAAATGAAAGAAAGAAAAAAAAAAAGGAATGAAATAAAGAAAGAAAGAATCGAACTGGTCGTTCGCGTAATCTCGAAGGTAAATCTTTCGGTGCCTCGCGGTATCAAGAGCGAAGATCGAAGGCTTCGGCCGGCTTCGACATCGTTTTTCCGTACCATCTGCCCATCGCACACCGGCAAATCTGTAGTCCAAAAGCCGTGGTACAAGCGTCGAGCTACTCGACCCGATATAACTCGTCGTTGCCATAGGTCGATACTTTTAACGTCGGCCGCAACATCGGTTAATCCGGTGCATAAACATTGTATTGTATTTCGCAGGGGATGCTTCCATTATATCATATTTCGTTATTAATATCTTCTGACTGACTGGGCCCCTCGGCTGCCTGCCGGGAGCAGGTAGGGCACTTTTGTCCATTCGACAGGACAGACGTATATACCGGGACGACGTGCTGACAGACGGCCCTTACCGGTTATTTATTTTCTCTCTCACTCCCACTGCCTATCTCATCGCGCTTTCTCTTTTAATAAGTATCCATCTCTCTGTATATATACACACTATATATATGTTTATCGCACGAGAGCTCACAAAACTTTTATTATCTCTATGCGATTGAATCTATGACTTTTTTTTCATCGAACTCCACTAATATTGTGTCTATGGACCCTTTGTGACTTACTTTCCCAATTTTTCGTTGGAAATCGTAAGACGCTTATCAAGCGCTAAGAAAAGTAAGAGCAGTAAGAACGTTCGGAAATGTAAGAAAACATCGCGATCAGAACAACAAACGCTTAGAACAAAAGTATAACATCTTTTGCCGATGTACATTCGTAATAGTAGAATTTACATTTCAAAATCATTATTCTGCCGCTAAAAACAACATAAAATGCATTAATTACGGAATCACGAAAAAAAACAAAAAATCGATTGAGCTCTACGCACGATTCGCGTTACGGTCGAACGACATTACGGAATTACCTAAGCGTGTGCTTGCGTACATCCCCAGTTATAAGCGACCCTTTCCGAACCGTTTATGAAGTTTTTACGGTTGGCAGGTTTATGTCTTTTGATGCGCCATATGAGTCCAACTGTTGAGCGATTTAAAGCACAGCAAGAGCGCACGGGTCTCGAAGCCTGCCGCTCGTACAGTCGCGACTCGGATATCTGTATAACTAATAACACCGCGAGAGATAGAATATGCTTGGTAAACTTGTACGCGTTTGCGCATCCACAGGGCTGCTGCCTCTGCTCTGACTCGCTGCATAATCCAGCGGTCCGAGCATCTGCGGCCATTGTTTATAGTTTTATGCGGTAATTAAAATAAAGAGCACGTATCCGTGCGGGAACTCTCACACACACATGCGCTTTCGTTACTGACTGCATCTATACCGCCTGAGAGTTTATCTTGCCCTCTGGAGAACTATTCGTCCGAACGTTCTCGACTTCCGGGCAAAAAAGTTCTTCGACAGAATCGTTTCCCATGATCTTCCGAGAGTGCATGATTTAACACGACCTCGTAATACCCTCTTTTAACCGTACCGAACCATCGTGTACCGATAAATTATTCTTGCGGGCAATGCTGTTAAATTAACTGGAAAAGACTCGAGCAAACTCTGCAAACTATTCAGACGTAACCGAAAATAGCGAAGAAAAACGCCCGGATAGTGGGCGCCACCATACTATGATCGAAGCGTAGATTTCCCTAACCAGAACCTCATCAGCTGTTAGATCTTTATCCTTATTCATCATTACGAAAAAAAATTCGAAACCCGAAAATGGATTTCAATCAATTTACGAGGGATTGTACCGGGCAGCGATAATCGCTAAATGAAAAAGTCTCGTATGCATGGCGTAAATGGTCGAAAAACCAAAAAATTCCGGCTAATTGTTCGATGTTGCATGTAACCACTGTACACGAGAATCAAGCGCTGCTGGAAAAGAGAGTGAGAAATAGGAAATTGAATCCACTTCACATCAGATGAAATTACACCTGTCCATTCGAGCCTCGCGCGAGCTGTTCTCTGTCGATCCTCTCGCGCGTGCGAATGAAAAAAAAAAGAAGAAAAAACAAAACCAGAGGGTTGAGGAATTGTTGGTCCGCTGAACGGTTGCGAGAGCTGTACCGAGAGACTTTTACGGTATGCGATTTTTGTAATTCCATTGGCTTGTTCGACGTTATACTCTCGCTATATCCCCTATCCGGTTGACACACACACAACAACCAATTCGTGGACAACGTTTGTACCTGTGTGGTCAGAGTGCGCGCGGATATCGCAGTAAAGTCGAGTGTACCACCGGCGTGAATCACAAAAATGGCTGAGCCAACGAGAAACGATCTCGTTTTCTCTCTTTTCGCATCTCCGTCCTTTCTCTTTCGATATATGTATCCTCTTCGCTACCGTTTTATACGGCTGTTGCTCCGGTATCTCTCGACGATTCGCTCGCGAGTTAATTGAGCGGTGTGCTACGGGGCGCACTGCTAACGAGTAAATCGTCGACGACTATGGAGAATCTGAGCGGATGAGAGAAAGAGACGATAGGACGAGGGTTTTTTACGAAGAGGGATGAAATTCGAATTAATTGTTTTTTTATTTCTTCGCCCCTTCGTACTTTTTCCCAGTTAATCGAGCCACTGGACACTGGCAATTCTCTTTGTGAAAATTATTATTGTCCTTTCGCCAATTCGCACAGAAAATTGTCCGCGAAATTTAGAGCCCCGAATGCACAATTTACAATGCGAGGATTACGCCCGCTAATTTAAAGTTTAAATGTTTTAATTATGATTCATAAACTAGAAGGGGATAATTATGTTGGACGAAGCTCTACATACAATTCCCACTGAACACGTAAGTTCTTTTAGTCATACGAGTATTATACTGTATACCAAAGAGTGGCTGATTCAAGCGTCGTTTTAATCGCAGGAAATTGGCCGACACTCGGTAGCGGGTTTGCCTGCCGAGAGTTTTTCCACAGCGCGCTCGCGAGACCGCCCCTGGTTCTCCCCTTTGGAACTCTCGAGTTTCAGCGCCGTGCACGAACCTCTCGCTCTATCCCCGAATCTCCGAAACTTTTTTTTTTTTTTACACACATCAGACTCCGAACCCCTCGGAGTTCTCACTCGTTGACTTCGTGACCGGGATTAGATAAAGCGGATTGTTTTTATTGCTGTCGACCGAGCGGTGCTATCGCGTTTCTGGAAACTGCTGATTACGGGTCGTTAACAATTATCGTCGTGACCCAATGATTTACTTTTTTTTTGCCGCAATTAAGATTGAATCGTAACGATTTTCGACTGCGCTGATTCTAAGGCGCGAACTCCGGTATACAGAGTAAATTAAAAGAGAATAAGGTACAAAGATGAAACAGTGACGATTTGCGATCTTCCGCAGTGACCAATTCTACGGACGGATATACCTATATGCGCGAACCGAGGGCCCGTCGAATCTCATAATTAAGTCATACTAAAAGTTGGCCGGCGTGTCGCCTCTCCAGCGCTCTCGTGAGCATACGAGAAGCCCGAATGCGAACTCAGAACGCGAAGAATTTATTGCTGAGTCGTGCAACTGCGCGTGTCGGCTTTTATGTCCCTTGGAGAGCAGCGCGTGTTCGCGAAAAGACTATATTCGCATCTCGCGAGACGCAGTCTGTTACGGTTCTTCATCTTGTGTTGGATAGTCGGAGTCGTTGAGTTCGAGATCGCGAGTGCGATTTCGATCACTCGATTTGAATGATGACCGCTATTTCTGCCTCCGTATAATCGATGGATCATGAAATTCTCACTATTGTTATCGCTATCGTTATCAACCATCGATTTGACACTTCGAAACTATCGACACTGTAGTTTTTTTTTTTTATAAAATTTTATTTACGACTTTCGAACGATGATAGGCGATCTCACGAGATCGTATGGCGGTATACTCTGTGGTGAATTTAATTTTATAAAAAAACACAATGATTCGAATAAAAATGTGCGAACAAATCGAAATTTTGTTTAATTTTGGACCATTTTCTCACGTATGAATTATCCGATAATCTTGAAGACGGAAATACTTCGCGATCTATGGATCATGACTGTAATCCAAACTTTTATGTTACCGCGTAAAAATCATGACAATTTGTAATTGCAGAAATGACCTATCATCCCGAAAAAGTTCCTCGAATCGTTGGAACGTGCGAACGCCACTCTTCCACGCTGGAAGTTGATGTCTTCATTGTACCACGTTTGGACCCTAGCGACGAGACGAGACGAGAATTGCACGAGGGAGGGATGTTCGGTCGGAGTAGCCACGGCTGTTGGTATGCCCGTTGCAACGGGAGGCAAAAAGCGCGAAACGCGCAAAATTTCGGCTCGTCTGATTTACGGTTTGGGGAGAGGAAGGAGAGCCGCGGGGATATCCAGAAGAGAAACGAGGTATGGGTATGGGTGAGCAGTAAAGCCATAACAGTGTTACCAAAATGAAGAGGTTTAATGCGTGCGCGTTGGGACTGCCGCGACGAGAGAGGCAGCGGCGCGGCGTCAACGGCGGGTGGCGGTTTGGCCATCGCAGTGTATTTGGTTGGTCATCTATAGTTGGTTGACTGACTGGTCCGGCTCCGGGTGCTTGTGTGGACGACCGACCAGGCCGCCCCGGTACCGGGGTTTTATTTTACCGGCTCTCTCGTAAAAACAATCAAGCGGCGCGCCGGCCCGACACACTAAACTTTGATTGTAACTGATGAGGATGAAACTGCAAGTGAGTGTAACTTTGCTGCTTGGAATCTCCGCGATCCGCGCGCACCTCTCGTTTTCGAGTCCCGAAAGGCTCACGGGACCGACGTACATTTTTTGACAACGTGAAATTATTATGGACTCTATTATACTGTAATATCACTGTGAAAAAAATGTGATTTCGTACGATTCAGGATGAGAGCCTCCGGTGTTTCCAGGAATCGCGTCTAATAAAACAGACGACGACATGAGTTTTTTTTTTTTTTTTTTTTGAGATACTGGAAGATGAGTTTCGATTCGGATGTGCAGTCAGATTCGTTAGCAAATGAATAGCGTGTATTCTACAGTTCATCAAATTACGACTACATAAATTATCAGGAATACGAATTCTATATGAGAGACGGTGTGCGTTTCGAGTGTTCAACCGAAAACACATCTAACGTAGCCACGTATCTCCGGTAGGATGAAGAAGCGATGAGGACCAACCGCGGAAGGGCTACCGCACACGGAATCATCTTGCGCGCAGACATACCTACCTACAGTTTCCCCAATTTGTTAATTACTTCGCTCGGATATTCCGCCGAGGGCCCTTCCACGCCGGCTTAACCGCAATTTCGCGGCGAGGCTCTCGGCCTCACGACGTAGCAGCACAGAGCGCATCGCGGTCTGCCGAATTACTAACGTTACTACTGCGTGACCGCAACAAGTCGCGTGTATACGCACCGAGGGATCTTGCCACGTATCGTGTCGCGAACGATCGTTTCTTTATCCCCGCGATCACGAAGGCGAGAGAACCGGCTGGATGACTTTTTCTTTTCGCACCACACCATTTTATTTGCTTTTGCAAACTTAAGTCGACATTAGAAAATTTCTTTTTTCGCACCATTCCTTCGTCTCAAAGATGTTTTCTCGCAATTAAAAATGAAAAGTACATTACGAAAAATTACCATTTTTGATAATCGTAGAATTTCGGTTCGCACTTTTTTTTAATTGGCAAATTATCATAGAATCATAGAAAACGCGAGCCATTGGCGGCTTTTATATACAATGAACGCAGACAACGAACTATGAGAGGGCATTGCTATCATAAACGGAATACGAGACGTGTAAGCAGCTTTTGCTCAATTCGAAGCTCGAGAGAGCAAATGATATTGAAGCGACGTATAGGCTCTCTATTAGCTAAGGTTTTATTGGTCCGCGGGGCTCTGTACAACGCGGCGTATCTATACTATCGGCGGTGTTGTACACTCTATAGTATGCAGAGGCTTCGTCCTACGGCCGACAACAGTTAATCAATGCTTTTATGAGCCTTCGTTTGGTGGCGGAGCGAGTGCAGAGGAGATCGGTACACCCGCGCCCACGTCCACCCAACGCCTCTGCAGACCGAGCGGCTACCTCCCCAAACGAAAGCCCATTGGACACACTGGCAATTCAAACTGAGTGCACGCGAAGAGTATATGCATACTAGAGAACACACAAGTGCGCGTGTATTCTATGATATATCGAGTGTACATCGATTGTATAGGTTACGAGAATAGAATGGACACTAATACGGACGAAAGTCAAATTGGCACACACTCACTTTATCGGAAACTCGGTTTGCTGTATCGGACCCATTACTCGTCACCCCTATTTCGCCTCCGCAACCCCCGCGCCGTTTCTCCCTTCGACGAAGCGAACTATACGTTAAACAGCTGATTATACAGCGAGTTGACGCGACTAATAGTTACGCTGATGTCGTTTACTCGTCACGAATTTAATCACCGGCTTCACAATAACAGCGGATCGTATAGATTTTTCATTTAATTGAGACAAAAAAAAGAAAAAAAAAAAAGATTAACAAATCGGACCGTTGATAAAGTGTTTATACTAATATTTCTACGTTACTAATCCCACGTCTTTACTGATCTAAGAGATAATAATTATATCGGTATTACATAATTATATCATTATATTGGAATTATATAATAATGCATATTAGTATGTATAACGTGTGGAAATATCGGAAAAAATTACATTAAGTGCTTATAGCGCTGAATGTACCGTAATTTTCGTCGAAATTAAGTTTTCCCGGTTCTATTGACTTTTTTCATATGATAATTGACCACTCGACGACACTCGTTTCGATACGAATATCTCTATGTAAGCGGAGTCAGTTGCACGAGTCACGATATGGACGACGCGGATTAAGAGAATAAAAAAAATATTTATTCACATTTATCGTGAACTTGACGGGATCGACGGAAAGCACACGTGGATAATTTCGATATTACGTGGCAGTAATATCGCTGGAGTAGTCGTTGTAACGCGGCACACGTGTGCGTGTGCGCAACACAGTGGCACGTCGGGCAGTCGACGGCTAAGTCGTGTTTGTTCAGCGTGAGAACCCGTAAGTCTTTTTTCAACCGGTTTTGTTTTCTTTTTCCACAGTCATCCTTTCCATCTGTATCTTTTACTTCTATTGTGTAATACTTTTTGCAACGGCATTGTATTTCAACCCTTACATGACGATTGGCGATAAGCATAAAACCATTTTTTTCGACAATACTTTTATTTTTGATCGAATTTTTTAATTATAATTCCGATATCGTAAATTTTAAATAATTTTTAATATTTAATGAACTTCTTGCTATCCTAAGTATTAAATAGATAAAACTGTATTAGTTTAAAGAAATTAATAAAGTTTAAAGAAATAAAGATTTTCGGTAATTTGGCTGAAACTTCGCGAATTATATGAAACTATGAAAAAGAATGGAAACCGTAAAATAAAACCGCGTCGATCGTTGTAACAGCGATTGAAAAAAATATTTTCCCGATAGCAGCACCACGCAACGTCAGACACGCGACGAAGGCTTAACAACCACCAGCAGAATAACATGGAAACCCTATATCCGAACGCTCTTCGATGCAATACCTAAACCCTACAGCCCTTGTCCACCCTTCCAATAGCTCCCGTACACCAACACTATTTATTTTTCTCATCACTTTTAATTTCGTAGAAACAACATAGATGCGTATCTCGTTGATCGCAACTAACGTACGTCTATTGTTCGGCCCATTGTCCATTACAGCGGGCGTATAAACTGTATATAGTTCATAGCCAACGAGAGAGAACAACCCCCCCGCGAATGGATGTACACACGATATCGGGATCGGATCTCGCTTGTTGAGTTTATTAATTGCGTTATATGGGAAGTGCCGTTCGCCTATATCGCGCGGCGCCGCGATATTGAAAAAAATTGCAACTCTACCGGTGTACATATACATGTGTATATCTATTCCCACGCGTCATGGAACAGCTATTCCGGGATTTAGCAAAAGGTACATGATGCACAAATGTCGATGAAGTGATTGGACAGTTTAATTCTGAGGCTAATTTTTTTTTTTTTTTCACTTCGACAAAACGATATTCAAGATTTTCGTATCATTCAAATGTTAATAGCACTCATTCATTTATTTTTAACGTCAATTAAAAAACGGGTTAAACGCATTAATAGTTCCGAAAAAAAAAAATCCGATGGTAATTTAGCGTTTTGCGAACGATGATAATCGAGTCGAATCGGCCATTCAATTTGATAATAACGTCAAATCACTGATGACCCTGCGATCGAAATGCTCAATGTGTAATCGAATGTCACTGGTCTGTTGCTAGAATTGGTGGGTTACCAATCGTAAAACAATCACAGAATTATACGTTAGCGCTGCGTTGCATAGGGAGTGCAAAAGTTGCGAGAGAGACAGATTTCGCCCGTGAAATTTCGTAATTAATTTCCCACTGCCAACAGTTTCAACGTTTACCTCGCGCGATACGTAACTGGGAAATATACGTAACCAGTACCGTGGCATTAATTCGTTAACATTCAAAGCGGAAATGTATTTGCCCGTAAAATTGGTGACCGCATCGCTCTACCTCTCTCGTATAACGGGACGACGATTATTTGCTCAAATAATTTCCGCGTTCGGGGCACTGGTCACGGTGACTAATGTTGATATTGGACACGCGGCATGCCTGCGGTTATACTGTATGCAGTTGTCCGATCATTCGGCCAGTTTACCGCAGGATGTTCTTCGTCGTAATTCGTTTGGAGATTATCATCGACTCAAGTCAATCGACAATATTTCAAGTCTATTTATTTAATTTGATATATAGTTTCAAAAAATTCTATAATTCGTTACTACAATAATATCGATATTACGATTAAACGTTTAACCCATCAATCTTATCGATTTTATATGACGCACTTGCCGACCCATTAAGCGTCTGATCGTTTTCTCGAACTTTAACACGCCGAACAAAAACTCTAATTTTGTCATTTATTAAGCCGCCCGTAATTAAAATTGATTAATTATTTAACGATTTTCAAGATTCGCATCGGAAAAAAAAATCGATCGATTAATCGCCATGAATCAATAATTTTCGATATCTGCATATTACGCTAACATTGGTGCAAAAGTAACGAATTCATTTCCCAATCAATATATATGATATATGTAAAAATGTAATCCCCCGCATTCAAAGTGCAATAAGCGCAAAAAAAATACAAAGTGCTCATTCACGATTATGCGGCATTGCCATTGGAGTTAAGTGGGGGAAAAGTGGAGAGAGATACGAAGGGTAGTTGGGAAAACAAGCTGCGAAATGGAGAGTCGAGCAATATAGAGGATCGAGCGTGTCCTGTTTCTCCTCGTGGTAAGTGATAGGATACAGCCGGTATTCCAACACACACGATCCTATCGTACAGTCCGGTCGGGTCGGCTCTCTCGCTGGTGACTCTACCTATGCGGAGGCACGAGACCGCCACCGCAGAGGCCGCAACACGGGAGTGCAGTCGCAGTTAATTTGCTCACTCCAAGTGTGTTTGATTCCCCTAATTAATTGATTGCTAGGGTCACAGTGCGTCGATGCACTAGCAGCAGCGTACCACGAGGACCAAACAGCCCCCGCGCGCGTACGGATGGCAGTAATCAAGTGTGCCGCATAACGTGCGTTTACGCATACCCTATCCAATGTACCAAAGTCATACGTACAGTACACATACCACTGTATCCCGATGCGTATACGTTTCTCAACGTACTCGACAAACCCTGTTACGATTTATGTAAACCACTCGACGTTCGATAACCACGATATCCTTCGATCTCCGCGATTTTCGATCCGTGTGATACGAACTCCATATATATTACATTATTGATTATATTTTATACTACTTTGATTTGCTACTTTGCTTTAAAACGTTTACCACCACATTTTCCATGAAATTCCACAATGAATTTTGTAATTACGATATTTTTTTATCATTTCGAAATAAATTAAAAAAAAAACAAACCAATCGGACATAATGAGGAATTGTCCATTAATTTGTTAAAATAAAAAAAGTTGCGAAAAAAACGGAAGAGATTTTCGATTTTGTAATTAAAATGAAAAATGTTCGGCAGTGAAGGGTTTAAATAAAAAAAATATTATAAGTAGATAATGCTATTAAGAATTTCAGAAAGATATCTTACACTCACCGAGATGACCATTCTCGTAGTAGTCACCATTGTCCATACGATGTTTTTTGAGTGAATGCTGTGGATGTCCCGCTGCAGCTGCTAGATGACTCGCTGCGAGGCTCAAACCGACGGAAGCTCTCTTCGGGGGTCTTCCAGGCCTGGAGCTGTGCAGTGGTAGAGAGTTACTGTGGTTAGAGACACCCGTCATCGAGGTAACGTCTTACCCCGAGTTACGCGGTTTGACCGCTTATACGCTATTACATAATCCCTTTGTTCAATACATGAGATAGATCTGTACCTTGAGAGCCAATTCGAGAGATGATATATGCAAAAAGTGATATTACTCCGAAAAAAAAAAAAAAAAAAAAATGCTCGATTTCGTTCTCAGAGATTTGATCTATCGCCGACAAGGTGCGCCTCTTCGCTTGGCAACTTTGCCGCTTCGTTCATTCTATAAACCTATCTCTCCCTTTCTCTCTACCTGGCGCATTAACGGTTCGATCTACCAAACGATTTTTCACCGCGCCAGATGATCGTGAGGTAAAAAGAGAGATGTCGGGATCATTAAATCTCTCTTCGCGCGAGAGAAGCCGAAGAAGCGCACACCGTGGTTATGACTAATTAAAAAAATAAATATTAACTACCGACACATTCCCAAATTATAATTGTGCGACGCATTGTTTCGAGAACGAGACGACGATGTGACTGGAAAAAACTTACCGTGTACCGAAAAAGTGTCGGACATGTAACGTTAATTTTCCAATTACTACAAATCATTTTTTTGTTGATTATTCAGACTTTTCTCGCGGTATTGTCTTAATAGACTCGCAATTTAAAAAAAAATTGTCCCCCTGAAAAATTGAATGGCAAATTATACGAAATACAAAAATGAAAATATCTTCACGTTCTAACATCTTTTAATCGACACCAAGCGAGACGCGATGGTATGTGTTCCCATGGAAACAATCCCATTCTTGGAGTAATAGTGTTAGTGATGAGTGTAGCGGCTGCTGGCAGCAGGGATGTTCATTTTTCATAACGGGTAGGCGCCAGTGAGGCGCTCGCACTATAACACGCACCTCCTCGCACGCATACCACCGAAAATTCAAAACACGCCCTCGTGGGCCTCTCAACAGCCGAATCCTTTCTCGTACGTGATGCAGTGCCGGGCACAACCCGCGAACCCGAAGAAGAACGATAGGAAAGAAGAAACGATCGCGTTCGAGTGTACGAGAAAGTGTACGTACACTCGACGACCCTACACACCACATCGTCTTCTTTCTGGTCCTTCGTTCTCTCGCTCCCTCTCTGCAGCGGCAAGCCCTTCGCTCTGGATATAGCACCACCGAGCATCTTCGAAGGTTCTCAGTCTGAATATCGCAAATCTTAAACTCAATGCTCTGTAGCACCATATCTATCGAACGCGATTCCAAGTTACTCTCAGTTGCTTTTCGACACATCTCGAGATTCGATTTGAGAACCCATGGACCCGGTAAGCGAACAATCTCATAGTAGTCAGGACAGATTTGTAAATCTAATTTTTCATCCCGTCTCTGCCGTTGCCGCTGCCGCTTGGCTTTCTTTCCCCTCTTTATGACGCTCGCTTGGTTTCTTTCGTAATCCGTCTTTTCTTAGCTCGCGGAAGCTCCGGAGAACTCGTCGAGCGGTTTTTTATTTAAATTTTTTTTTATTTTCAGTATCTATTAAGTAGCGTACTATGATTTCGATAGAATTTGGCCGGTAATGATGAATATCGAAAATCAATACATTTGACTTCAGAAATTTCTTTATCTTTTTTAAATGTTTATGAAAACGGCGACGAATTTTTTTTTTTTTTCGGTAACATGACAAGATTCATGTTGATCAATCAAATAAAAATTTATTTTTATTTTGAAAATGCTAATTTTTTTTTTTTTTTTCGTTTCTTTTATCTCCTGTATAGTTAATACACAGATCGCGTTATTCTCCGCTCACCTTTCGAGTCAAGTTCCCGCTCGCGCATAACAACGAATTCGTGCGTTAGTCTCACGCACAAGAGATCTCTCGAGACCAGACGATTCTCAGACAGCCTCGTGGTTATACTTGCGTTCCCGTGCGCAGGCTGCGCACGAGTTCTCTCAGTTGATCTCTTAAACCGCTTAGCTTCGGGTTACACCGAAAACAAGAGCGCACTCTCGGAGACTCTTAGCCGCACGCACAGTATACACCAATAAATACACGCACTTGTTTCGCTTTTGATTTTTCGTAACGCCGAGAAAAAAATTTCACTCTAATCTCATTCATTCCATTTGTTTCCTTTGTACGCTTTTTTTATTTTTATTTTTTTTTTATTCGACGTCGGTGCTCACACGACCAACAGCATCGGCGTTATTATATTATTTGCTTTTTTTTTATTATTCGGTCAGCGTAGCTTTTTTATTTATTTCTCACCGAGGCGCCGGGCCTCCCATGCCGTTTCTTCGCTCCGAGGCATCGCTGAAACTCGTCGAGCTCCGCCGGTATGAACGTAACCCAACGGGTTAACTAACCTTCCGCGAAATTGGCCAACCAAGCGGTGATAATCTCGCTTGGAAACGTCAATCTACAAAATCCTCTCGCTCTCCCGGGGCTCATCGCCGAGATACGTGGCGAATGAATTAAACGATCATCCAACGTGGCGCATCCACGGGAAAGAAAAATCAGAAGCGTGTCTCGCTTCCGAGAACACGTGCTCGGGCATCGAAGACGAAAATCAACAAGAATATTCTTCGCTTCACGTGCTTATATGCTCGAGATACTTCGGTTCTTTCGTTTTCTTCGACCGTTTGAAAAATATGGAAAAATTATTCCCATTTATAGTGCTTAAAGCGAATCGGACATCATAATCATAGTTGTACTTTTGCTTCACTGATCAAAAAGCATAACAGCTGATGAAAAAAAAAAATAAAAAAAAAATATTTATCTCGTAGCCATCGACATTGCAACAAGTCGAGTAACAGGAATACGTCGATTATTACATTTTTTTCAACGCGTTGTTTGATAATTATTATATGAAATTAAATAATAAATAAGTGTAGATAACAATATTTTTTAATATCCACATAACGTCTCTCGATAACATGTGTGGTAAGAATTTCATTAAGATTTATCATCTACGAAAGCCGACTTTTATATTGCGGAAGAAAATTGTATGCCGCAGATCTCGGAAAAATGTTACGCTCGCCAAGAATAAGTATCTCCCATCGACGTGTTACTAAATGAAAAAAAATACCAGCGTTTGTGAAAATTTCGACATCAAAACTCGCGAATTGTCGGCAAAATTTATTTTCAGCTCGCGAACCACCGGTTACTGATTAAATATCTATAAAACGCGGTAAAAAAATTTTTTGCACACCTTACAACAATTTGGATACGCAAACGATTGCGCCAGACGTATTTCACGAAGCCGGAAGCATTAGAGTTTTAACTTGCGTAACTAAGCGTCGTAAATTATTTTATATTTTTTTCTTATTTTTATTAGTCAAGGACTTTTGTACAGGTTGCTGTTTTCCCAGTTCGTCGAGGCGTGTCGAGACGATAATACAAGAAACGCCGAGTCCTTTGTTGAATACGTCTCGAGACAAAAGTCCGAAGAGTTCGAATACCTACACTCGAAGGAAAGGTTGTATTAACCAGCCGCCGTCAGTATGCAGGCCCCACGAGAAACATGCGCATAATATACAGTTCGGAAATCAGAGTGTTTGAAAATATCGCGAAATACGTAGAGAAAGATCTCGTCGACGTCGAGAGTTAGACCGGGGTAATCGCACGTTTGCGGCAAAATAATGGTCGTAAGATCGAGTACGATTCGTGAATGAAGGAATCGAGCGCGGGTTCGTATTAATGCCGAACGAGTGAGAACGATCGTTCCTTTCGAGCACCGATCGACTTTCTTCACGTGCTTCGGGGGGCCCCCCGGAACACGTTTCGCTCGAGCACGTCGTTTTACATTGCGCAACGAGAGAGGGCAATTACACGGCTCGATTTGCATTCTTTATCGAAGTTTCCTCCGACCGATTGGTAGCTCCGTGCCTCGTTGCACGGAACGACACGAGAGAGAAACAGGACGGACACGCGCCAGCCGCAGCACTGCGAATTCGATTTATCGAAGTCGATCGTATGCCTCGAGGATTTATCATCGGCAATAATAAGAATGTAAGACACAGGCGGAGAAAAACCGTTCGGGAGATATCATCGATAGTGTAAGTTAAGATACGAAGTGGAAAACGCCGCGTGCTTGTTACCGCTGTTGCAGTTTCGGATTCTCGATCGAGACGAGTTGCGTGTGTTGGGCGATTCAGAAGCCAGGTGCCCGATTCAACTGCTGGCTCGATCCGATCCGATCCTCCTTTTTACCACCTTAATTATCGTACGAACAAGTGCCGACTGTCTCGAGAGAAAAAATATGCAGCGGCAGTTCGAATAAACCATTGAAATCGTATTCTACATATCGGCTTTCAAAAGTCCACTGGAATCTCAATCACTAAGACGTCCAATAGTTTACGCTGATCGTACGAAAAAAAAAAAAAATCGACTATAAGATTAAAATATCGTAGATGCGATATACATTTCAAATTAATATGCGAACAGAATTATAAGGATCGAGAGAAGAGGCGAAGAGAGCCAAAGTAAAAAAGAGATAAATCCAGAAAAAAGGTTTCGTCGAGCATGAGAGTAGTTTTGCAGCAGAGATAATGACCTACCGCCTCGTTCCTGTGAATAATTCATATTGTGAAAAATTCTTTCTGGATCGTTAAGCGGCTGCTACACAACGTCGATGCATATAATATACATGAATGAACGAGAGAAAAAATTGTTTAACCTGTTTTACGAATTTTTTTTTTTTTCCGTGACGAACTGATAATTATTTCGATTGTGAGCTATCGATTGGACAATACGATTCGTGCGACAAAAATTATTGCTATTTTTCTGAACGCGAGAAAGCACAGGTGCATCGTTGCAGAACACACGATTTTACTCGTAACCACTTTTGATGCTGCTGTGTGCACACTACTCGGCCAACGCTGGTGGCAAAACAGAGCACCCGCGCTTTCCACGGAAGCGAGCGCGTAATTAAGACAATTAAGGTACTCGCTATAAATCACACCGTGTTCATCTACTTAGAGGATATCGGGATCGAGGATCTACACGCGTTCCGGCGAACGACCGCGCGCTCGATGCCAGCCTTGATTTATGTTTAATCTTACTATTCTTTTTTTTTCTTCTTCTAGTTCTTTCATGATCTACATGTATCCGCAACTCAATCTCACTACGATGAAATTTAGTTTAGATGAGAATCCTCGGTTATCTCTTTGACATTGATATCCAATAAAAGAGTGCAGTTGCAATTTATACACTGTTATAGTACCTTTTAATGAACACTCGAGGATGGAATTAGATTACATAACACGTTTCTGCAGAAACACATTAATAACGATTTATTGAAAAAAAAACCGGACTTGAGCTGAAATTATTGCAGCTTGAGTTTTTATTTTAATTTTATTAATATTATTATTATTATTTTTTTTGAGGTTAATTTCAATTATTTTTTTAATAAACGCTAATATTCAATAATTATTCATATTTTTTTGTGATAATATGAATATTATTTTTACAAGTTTAATTACGCGATTTTAAGTGGGAAGGAGTCGAATGCATCAGAAACGAGTCTACGATGCGACAGAATTAGAAGTGGACGAGACGATGAAGCAGTTCGAGAGCGATCATAAATTGTCAATTTCGAAGTCAATTTGCCGGGCTTACCAATCGGCTGCCGGTTAATTTCAAGGTGAATTGTGTCCAATATGGGTATATTATTAATGGCCTGACGAGGGATAGGGGTGCAGCGCAGTGAGCGCCGCTCACAACGGAGGGTTGCAACCCCGTTTTCGTGCGCATTGCCCAAATCTATCGCTCGGGGCAAACGAACGAACATGGAATACGTACGTATGTATTGCTGTGTATCAGTGTACAGTACCTATAGCTCGATATTACAGTTCATAATAACCAACACCGGTTACTCCGATTATGAAAGCATTTGCGACTGTCCATTTCATTAAAATTTTACTCGAAAGATGGCAAATTTTACTTCGATCCACCGTTTTCCGACCCAATAATGCAAAGAATAGATCGCTAATGGGCTAATTTAAGAATGTAGACATTTCACATGGATCGTGTTAAACAGCGTCAACTGAGAGCGTCCCTGATAGCGCCTGCAGGAATGCCTCTGGATGTATGCAGGGGGAAGCAGCCAGCGGCTTCTGCTCAGGCTGCTTCTTCGTCCACCTCTTCATATATTTAAAAGCTGCCAGGACAGACACAAGAGATGTCTGTTCGAGTCGCCGCGTGTACAACGAGCCCCCTCGCTGTGTCCAAGATAGACGTGCGCGTTATCTAATGAATTACGAGGGGCTCTTGGGGCTCTTATCTCGTGACATCCTGGCTACCGACTTGCGCCGTGCAAATACACTCCATTGAAATATTCCGGGTAAAAAGGGTGTGAGAAACATAAGCGACGAGAGCAGGTGAAGCGGCGCGAGAGAGACGCCACGCCCAGGCATACAAGAGTCGAAGTATTGCGCTAAGGGAGAGAAAGCGAGAGACTGAGGGACAAACTTTTATCTCATATTCGAGTTTATAGCAAACTATAAAATAAACGTGAAATAACATGGGAAAAGGAAACGCTCCAGAATCGAGATATCAAAGTTTGAATATTTCTTTCTTGCTTGCGATGCTCTTTGTCGACGAATGACATTGCCGTGGAATTTTTTTTTTTTTTTCGTACTACAGAATCCGCTTCTACGGCTCGTTTGACTTTGAAAACGAAGTTGCCCGCGAGTGTACGAGCGAATCGAGATCGCGAAGGAATCGGCGAAGCGCGCAATCGCAAAAGAGACGAACAAAAAAAAGTTTGCCGACCCAGTCACGGGTCATAGAGTCCCATCCCTATGATTTTTGAGAAAATCGAGGTAATACCACACCCTTGCGCCGATCGTTTCTTATGTCATATTTTCAGGAGTATCACTCGTTTATTTGCAGCGTCAGGTTTCGTGAGATTGTACATGTCCTCGTGAAAATTGTGATCGTTCGAAAGAGAAACTCTCTTTTTTCATCATTATTTCACTATTTTATTATTATTTTTTTATTATAGTTTCTTTTAAAGTAAATATTGCCAAAGATTTTTTCTTAGTTATTTCCTATCACCGCTATAAAATGTTTAAAAAAATGCTGTATCTTTCAAGTAAGTTAATCAATCTGCAGGAAGTCTCGGATGATAATTATTATTAACAATACAATAACGATTTTTCGACTGAGAGTCACTGCATCGGACAAGTGTTTCGAGTAGCGCGTAGAGGGGTTGTTCTGCAGTCGAATTATCATCCTTCCATCGTTCTGTCCCGTCGAGTGTCGACGAGAGATTCGAGAGAGCGTTTCGAGTCTGCTGTCTATGCGCCCTCGATGCCTCCCTCGCAGGCCTCATCGTAAAGCTTCGTCGCATGCAATTCCCGTCATAACAACGACTTCAATTTTCGTCAAAAGTCTTTCGGCGTCGGTAGCTACATGCAGTAGCAGTAGTTTCGAGTCGTCGTTTTCCGATGCTCGAGAATATCTATATATATATATATAATACACCCGACTGCCCTTCCAGCAGTTTCCGGCCCCTTCGATTTCTCGCTTTATAAACTCGATTGCCAGACGGAAATCCTACGTCGCTTTTAGCTCCACCGCTTTTCCTCCCTCTCTCTCGCTTCTCTTTTTCTCTGGAGCTTTGCCTTGTCGCGATATTTTCCAAATTATAAATTTTTACGACAACCCGACGGTACACACTCCGACCGACACCTTTCCACCCCTTGGCGATCGCCGCATCACTATCGACTTCGGGCTGACGCCGTTTGCCGATTGGATTTGTTCCGATTTCACACGCGCACCGAGCGTGAACGCAAACCCCATCCCAAGCACAAGGGGGAGTTGTGTGAATATCACGATATCCTTCGGCTTCGTTCTTCCGTCTCTGCTCGCGTGTGTGAAAACTCGAAATGTTTCGATGCGAGCGATTGACCGTCCGACTAAAGTTTTTTTTTTACGGCCACAAAACGCGAATCGATCGAATTCTATCGGACAAAAAGAAATAAAATTTGATCCCAAACATAACAATGATTCGACTCGGCTGACATTTTTCGCGGAGAAATCTCATCGAATAGTCGATTTCTATCACTGTCGGTGCACTACGGTGGAAAAAGCGCAGTGATAAAAAAGATGAAATAAAAATTGATGAAAGCCAAAAAATAATAAAAGTAATAAGAAGAGTCGAAAAGAAGAGTAAAGATTTCCCAACTGATACAAGTTCAGCGTTGGCGGACCATCGCGAGAGAACTATTAAACGCGCCGCGTTGCTCCCCCTCGACGATACTCCCTGTACACCCCGGAAAAGAATATTTTCTAATAACCACAATGTAAAGCCGGGCGAGAGGGAGGATGGGGGAGTGTTACACAAAAGAAATCTTTCCATGTGCTCTCTCACTTTTCTCCACGGATGCTGAGCTAAGGAAGAAAAGAAGGCATCGCTACGGATGGAAAAAAAGGGGGGGGGGGGAGGGGGCGAAAGGTTTTTTTCAGCTTCTTTCACCGTCGTACACGAGCGCGTACCATCGTACCCGTGGACTTATCTTAGTAATATTGGATTAAAACTTATGCCTCTCTCGGTCGCAATATGTTATTTTTATTGCTTGTGGCTTTGCATAATATTCCCCATTGGGGTGTGGAGACCTCGCGGCGTTACCGTAGGGGTGGGGGATGAGTCGTTGCAATGTCTAACGGGGCTAATTTTAATTTTTATGCCGCTTCTACTATAGCTGCTCTCCCTTTTAGCTCGATTCGCGGGGCTGGAGGATTACGATTTCATCGTGTAAAACCCCGTATCGTACTGTACTCTCTTAGCTTATTTATTTATCCTGCGGGTTATACACGCGTTTCACTCGTCGCCGGAAAATTCCGTGAGCTCCAGTTTTGTATTACGCTGAATTTTTTTTTTTTTTTTTTATAAGACGAAATAATAAACACGCCTTCGTCCGCTGTCGTTTTTCTCACGGAACGTTTTGACTTCCCACGATTGAGGAACGCGATTACAGTACGCGATGAAGACCTCGCAGCAGATTGTACACTGCGTGCGTTGCGTAGGCGGCAATATTGTTCGCCTCCACCCTCATCTTTTAGCGAGGAGGACCCGCGGACCAGTTTCTCCCGTTTCAATTTCGTGGACCCTCCGGCGAGGGGCAAAACATCTCTATTACCGCGGGCACACACGTGGGGCGCATATATAGGCCCACCGCTGCGCGCTCGTATGCAGCCTCCCCCGTTCGCCGGATCGTCGCTGACCACACGCGATACGTACGTATGCGAAGGTATGAAAAAAAAAACGCAGTAAACGACCATAAGACCTTTTTCCTCACTGAGATGCGTGAGTTTACGGAGTAAAAGTTAATTGAAAAGTGTGGACCGATGAGGGAGATCACTGGTATATACATCCCCTGTTCCCTACCTATATGAATCATTGCCCCGTGACTGCGGGTGGTCACGAAAAAAAAAACGAAATGTATAACTTCAATAACAGTCAATGGTGCAAACGTTTCCGGTGGTTTGATGAAATGAAATATGCAACGCCATGGTTAACAGTGAACATAGACACATTAATCGAATATTTCGAATTGCCATCAATCGTGCTGATGACTCGGAAGATAAAAACACGAAAGTGGTACGCAAATGGTTGAAAATGTTAATAGTTAATTTTACATCGATCTCACATAAAAAAAATGTTGTCGAACGTTTATTCTTCCATCTCATACCCTACAAACTATGATTCGCTAATTTAATTCGTTGTATATACAGATTAACATTCAAAGATAGAAATGGATTTGAAACGCGACTTCGGCAATATCGATCTTTTTATCTCTCAACGTTTCTCGCGGATTTAATAAACATCGCGGAACAGTGAGGGATTTACGAAAAAACTTGAAAATTTTTTGCTCAATTCTGATGACGATTCCCGAGACAAGACAGTCTGTGCCGTAAGTATATTCGCGGGATAAAGATTTAGTGATTGTTTCCGTATTCGTCGTATTTCCTCGCGGTACCGCCTATATTTACACGGCATCCCATACAAAAATACTTATACTGTACGTGAGATATGACAGAACGGAATGAGAAGCGATGCGCGAGTTACCACCGCGTAATCCTCGCAATCTCGGAAACGTGGCCTACTCACGGAACTCGCGTAATCCTGCCAATTTATGACGCGAGCATTCGAGAGAAAGATTATCCCTCCCTCCAAGGAGGCGAAGATCTCGTTCTGTCATTGCGCTAATGCTTTTGCTACTACTGCCGGAATTCCTTTACTAATGCTTTCACCAATGAATGGCCTCGATTGCGGAACGTGATTTCCATCCTGACGAAAGGTCGTTTAACTATCCTTAATACTCATTCGCGACTTCCTTATTTACGGTTTTATTCCAAGATTTCACGATCCTATTTCTATCGACTATAAATTTCGTATAATCGTTGAACCAAAAAAAAAAAAATGCCACCGATAAATAATGAATTAACAGAAAATTAGGGAATCAAACGAAGTCATTAATAAATTCGTAATCGCAATACTTTGAGAGTTAACCAACTGTAGCAAAAGGGTTTTTCTTTTACTCCCGATGAAAACAAGCGACGAGGGAAAGCTGATGAGTAGACAAACCAAAAAGCGTGACTTAGAGAATTTTTGATGGTCGCGAACGCCCGGTATGAAAAATGCGTAGACCTGACGCACACATTGATTTCATCGTTCGTTCTCGTGCAAAAATAACCAAGCAATTACGACAGGCGCCCGGTAACAATGCCGAAACATGCAAGATGCTCCTGCGGGACCATTAATCAAATTCACAAAAGCCCGCGCGGAGCGAAGACAACCTCCCGGGACAGAAAGAAGAAGTATGCGACGCACAGAGATGAGAGACAAAAGGTGGCTGGATGCTGAACGACGAAGATGCGACGAAGTGCCGACAAATACCGACAACCAGGAACGAAAACTGGTTTTAAGAAGGCGGTGAAGAGACGAACGAGAAACAATGAACGTACATAAAGATACACTATATAGCGAAGTGCGGAATAGACAGAGACTCGAAAGATTATAGACGAATGAATTATTTGATATCTCGTCAGAAATATTAACAGAAATAGAAATTCAACCTTAAATTCCAAAAAAACTTAATTGGCATCAAAATTTATCCCCCCCCCCCTCCCCCTCCCCTTAAGAGATCATCTGCGGCTAAAGTTTATTCTTAGGTCAGAGCTAATGGCTTATTGTGATCCCTCGTCACTTTTTTTGGTTTTAGCATCACATCGGCTATGCTATACTTATCAGCATTGAGGAATGTTGCATTGTTCAACTGATTACTAGCGATGACGAATATTTAAGACCTTTTCGACAAAAAAAAAAACAGCTTATTACACTCGGAATAATGTAAAAAAAAATTGAAAAAAAAGTCGTGTTATCATTCCATTTTACACTCGATGTTTCTTTGTTTGTTCTCTCTTCTGATGTCTCCATATAAATCAACCAGTTTAGGGTCTCAATTGAGAAGATTTATTAGCAAAAAAAAAAGGGTTCCTGCAGATAACAAATGATTCATTGAGTCGTCTCGAAACGCTGGCGTTTCTTATTCCGAATCGATATTCGATAGAGTTTCGCGGTGGTCAATTGACTCGAAAGATTTCGAAAAAAGAGAATAAAAAAGAGTGAGTCGACGGGTATGGGGAACGCAGTGTCTCTCATTTCAATATTTTCGCGATAAATCCATGCCCGCCGTTTTACGACTGTTGGAATAAATAATAAAGCGTACACGCGACTACCTGCAGGAAGAATTCGTGTGTCCTTCTCCCCTATATATACTATACTCTCGTCTCTCTCCCAACTCTGTGACACGCTTTTACGAGCCACGAGGAACGCGATGTCCGAGTGTCGGATCGAAATAATAAAAGGGTTCTCTCGCGATGGACGGTGGAGAGAGAAAGATAGAGAAAGGAAAGGGTCGTGGCAAACCGATGCATAAACTGAGGACGACTTATGGGACTGACCCGTGTGCTCGTGGGCTCGCCATGCGTGCAACCATTGCAAAGAGAGCCTGTGCTTCACCGAGCAGCGCGCGATGTTATTTCGGTCGCTTTATTAAGTCGTTAAACGCGAAATTCTTCTCTGTACGATGAGAAATGTACGGATTTTTTTTAGTCTTTTTCCGCGAATGAAAATGGTCAACACACGACTGCGGCACCAGCAAGGATATTCTCCCGACAGGCTAAATGCTAAATTAAATCATCATTAAAATATCTTCTTAACGATGCAAATTTCTGTACGAAACATTTCGTACGCTCGTTTATTTAATTTAATGCTGCGAACGATATACCTATGCAACAAAAACCATGCAGTAGACACATCAACGTTCATTAGCGAATCAAATAACAAAACGGAGAGAGCTTCCGGATTAACAACGGTTTCTCTTTCGCCCTTATTATTACAAATGTGTAACTACATTTTACATAATAAGCGTACAAATATGAAGTATAACATTGTAAAATATATATATTCCTCTGCAGTTTCCGGCCGCCCTGTCTGCCGCGCTAAACGAAATAATTAATAACGTAATTAAGTCGGAGGCTATAACTCAAAGGAGTGGTCTCGACGGGGGAGAAATAATTAGAGAATTATTTTGTTTCAAAGCGAACGAAAGAGTCCAGTGTAGTACAACAAAGTATAGCAGAGAAGACGGCAGATCCCATCGGACGCGTCAAGCTCGCGGAGGGCTTCCGACTCCGTAGACAACGACGATGACTACGAAACGACACCGATGGGGAAGAAAACCGGGAAGGAGCCCTGAGCTAAATTGTAATTAAATATCAAACGTTCGCAATTACGTTGGTGCACCTGCTCTCTTTCTTGGTTGGCAAAACTACCGGCCCTCGCGCCTGTGACGCTTTCCGTTTTACTTGTTCGCCGATGTCGTTGGGAGGCCTGTTTCGTTCGTACGTTAGCAGACCGTATTTATACGCATTTCGCAAATCGGTCACTCATCGACGACGCGACAGTCGAATTGGTAGGTACGCGCGGAAGAGTAACGACGATCAAGATGATGGTGAAGTTGAAGCCACTCCGCGGCGATTAATCAAAAAAGGAGAAGATACGTCTGTATAATATAGGGGTTTCCTTGTTAACCAACAGGAAGATCCGAAGTACTCGAATAGAATCGTCTTCGTTGATTCCTCGAGATGGACTTGTTACTGTTAAAAGTAATCTCAAACTAACGACCAAGAAACACGACTGAAGACTTTGATTCATGCAGCATTTCGTGCCTCAGAACCACAATTGCGTGATCTTCATTTGCATCGCGTGGAATATAAATACGAAGTATTTCACATATACATTGTATAGGCGCAACGCATATGAATCAGTGCAGATACGCGAACGAACGAACTGCTTTCGAAGGCGAACAGCTAATTGCTCGCTCTTCTTACGTACTCTTAAATATGATTTCCTGTCCATGCAAAAAAAAACCCCATATCCATGCATACCTGTCTCGCAGCCGTTTCTTCTGCGTCTGTATAGCACGGCGAGCTGCAAATTCATTATTAAAATTTTTCAGCCACGGTGCTGATTGCGGTTGCTCAACCCTACGACGTATCAATCAGACGCCGTATAAAAAAAAAAAAAAAAAAAACTCGTGGCTTCGTACAACAACGACCACGGCGACGACGATGATGATGAAGACACGTCCGTTCCGATCATTCGCTACAGAGCCACGGACCTTCAACTTGTTGAGCTTCCAGTTGACCTGAGCCCCCCGTAGAACGAACGAACTGGAGTTGCTGCTGCTGCTGCTGCTGCCCGAGGAACTTGATGATTTACGACGTTTCCGTTCGCGCGCGTCCAACAAGCCAACAACACTGTCGGGACGTAAGCAAAAGCGGAACGCACGTTCGTCCACGTGCGTGCTTTCGCGCATGCGGTGTATGAACGACACACAGAAACGATGCACGCACGTGTTAGGTTGTGCGGAACCATAGCTTTTACTCCTATATCTACTATCCGAGGTTACTATATACATTACAATGCCGGAGAACGGAGGGAGGGAGATAGTGCGAGCGAACGGTACGCGTGGACGTTGTCGGTTTGCGGTTGACCCGTGGTCACCGGGTCCGCACTTCGATACCTCTGTGGTCGCAAGACCATGCCGACGCACTCGGGCCACAAACGCGAGTGGGAGCGGGCGGGTCTACACCACAAATCCTGCACCGACAAACAATGTCCAGCACGCACTTAGTTCCCCGGATCTAAGAAGCCGGCAGGCCGCCGACAACCAACTCCCATACGCATTATTGCTTAATGCATATGACGTGAGCGCAAATATCGCACAGAGGGCTCGAGCTACTTGCGTACTCACGAAATTATCATTCTTTATAAATTCATATTCGTTTATGTTTTGCAATCACGCAATGCATGTCGCTTTACTTCGCATGTCGGGGGGTTTTGAAACCGAATGCATGATGTATTATGATTACAGTCAGATCGGCGATAAACTGTGTTTATTGAACTGCCTTTCAAAGGCTTATTCTTTTGTTTCTTTTTACTGCTGAGTCCAGACACTCCGTTACTATGTATAAACTACACGCTTTTCGTAAAAGCGTTTGTAAGCCGTTTTTATATGTTTTTACATTTTTTACATTACTATGGAAGTTCATGCAGTGAATTGAAGATCTTGCGAAGAAATCGTCACCTGTTTGTTGCGAGGTTGCGATGTGCATTGATCAGTGAATTCATATCGTAGTCGATGCCAATATATGTTGATGGCTCGCTTTGGAATTTCACACACGTTCCGGATGTTCGCATCGTTAGATACACAATTGACAAGACTTCGAGCGCACGAGTCTGTTCCACTGGAATGCGATCGATTAGAGTTCTTCATCTGTACCTTATTCATCCGATTGCCCTGTGGCTTTACTTGAGCTCATCGTCACTGTTTCACACCCCCTACGCGATGAACATTCGGAACGGATCAGTGCTCCGATTCGTCATTTAACGACGACAGGGGCACACAACAGTCTCTTGTCCCTTTCTCGATCGTATATCTTTTCGAATGATCTTTACGCTCTCGGGCTTCGACAGCGGCATGAAGTCGTGACAACGTGGAAAGATACCTTCGCACCTCGAGCGTTTGTCTCTCCCTCATTAGACTGTATCTCTCACGGATATGCTGAAAGAACTATCGTGTCTTCTCGAGTCCGGTGAATCCCAAGGCGACTTGTACCACGCGCGTTGGTCTCCAATGCTCGAAGGTTAATACGAAGACAATCTCAAAGATTTTTTCCCGCAGACACGTATGGTTATGTGTAATTAATAATACTCATTCCATACACTGCCTTCAGTCCTTCGACACTTGTAATCTTTTTAACAGTCATGTCTAATCGTAGTTCGGTTTTACTTCTACAATGAGTAAATCCGTAATCCTCTTCAATCAATTGGCAAATTAGTACCTATAATTCTATAGTACGTTGCATAGAAACAGAGGAGAACTCCGTGGCGTGTGTCGGAGAAACATTCTCGATTATTACGATATGGGGAATAGTATGTATATGAATGCTGCGCGTCTGTATACGCTTACGCCGCCGCGACGGGTAGGGCGAGAGATCCAGAGACGCTTTATCTTAATGCCGAAATCAAATCAGCTCCCATGGAATTAGAGATGGCATTACGAGAGAAGGGAGGGGGGGGAGGATATCGACGCATATGCACCCTATGCGCATTGGTGCATCAGCACCCACGTTCAAATCATACTCCGTTCTCTCCGTGAGTCCTGCACCATCAGAAACAGGAGCAACAGCAAGAGCAAGCGCGGTGGCAGGGCTCTCTTCTCGTCCACAATACAGTCGGAGAAGGGGGCGAGAACAATGCAACGATGGGGAAACACGAGAACGCGCATATCGGATGATATTACCGGGACCCTCTTTCCTGTACAATTGGCGGGTTGTGCCTATATGTGGCTGCCGCGCGCCTCTCTTGCCTCGCACTTCAACGTCGTATTCGTATTACTATATGCCGCAGTGTTATTCGTACGCACGCTCTGGAATGTATATACATATCTTCGCGAGCGTGTTATACGCGAAAACAGTACTCGATGACAGCCGAATTCGCGTACGTACTATATAATGCGTACCCTTGCTTTACCCCCCGCGGCAGTTGTACGTTGGGGAATTTGCGTTTCCAATGTACTGCCGCCGTTATACCGCTCTGATATATTGTATGATTCATCCGTTTCTCGACGGTTAGCACTGACTTTCGATTACACATTTCATTGTTTCATCGAATTGACAGATATGATTGATGGACCAATGGATACGATCATTCGAACAATCGCGTACATTTATTTGTAAAATCCGAAAAAATTTTTGCGCATTCAATATATTTTTTATTATTTCAATAATTTTATTATTTTCAATAAAAGATTTGGTGTTATTGATAGACAGATAGATGGATGAATCTTTCACTGCTTCTATATATTGTTTTCTTTAATTACCTTGTATAGTACTCGAATAAGATTTACACGAAGATAATGAATGCGAATATGATGAATTCAATGGGTAATTTATGAATCAATTTTATTTACTTTTTTTTTTTTTTTATCGTAATGATTGATTTTTTTTTTATTAAAGAGAACTTTTAAATGCCAACATTATAGATGAAAGGGGTAATAAAAAATTATGGATTCGATATCGATGTTTCTTATTTGTATTTTTTTACATCGGTAGACTCGACTCGATCGTTTTTCAGCCTCGAGACTATCGTACCCGAGCCGGAAAAGACAACGATCTCTGGCTTAGCAGACGACTCGGTTCACGATTACGAATTTATATTTTTCGGTTCGCTGGTTCGATTCTTGATTCACGCGCAATCGAGCGGAAGATCGCGAGGCAAAAGCAGGAGGAGAAAGAAGAAAGAAAGAAGAAGAGAAAGGATTATTCCTGAATCGGACTGTACAGCCCCGAGGGTCCTCTCGAGAGGACCCCGACTCTGCCGTTGGCTCGTCTCCTTTTTTTCCCGCGTCGCTTCCTTATAAACTAATTTCCTACCGCCCCCGAGTGCACAACGGGCTCCTCTTCTCGGCTACCCTATCTCCCTCAAGTTTTTTTCCCGGTATTTCTGTCTCGATCACTCTTGCGACCATTGCAAAACACCCTTCCCTCGCGCGATCTCGTCGAACAATTGAATTCTCTCTTTCCATTTACCTATCCGTTTGTATCAACATTTACATTTATATTTGAATAATGGGAAAATAAAGAGGCCGTGGGAGTGCCGACTTTCGGAGTTTAAAAGGACAGAGGAGAGATGCTGCAACGGGATGAGGATATATATACGTTCGCTATATGTTTTACAGACCCAGCAGCATTAACCGAGGCACAGGTTCGCATCAACGTTTCAGCTCACTCGCGCCGCTATTACATTTTTAAGCGTTCGCTTACCCCAGCCGCGAATTCAACGAGCGAGACAAAACCATAGGAAAAGAACGCCGAGATCGCCCGCAAGCGTGTATATATTGTTGAATAAAGATAGAGTGAAAGTCTCGAAAAAAAAAAAAAAAAAACTTCACCTCTCTGAATCGTACGGAATGGTTTCTTTGTGATACTCTCGTAGAAGTCGATATAATGGCTTGTATTAACATTTAGATAAAGCTTATGTTAATATAATTTCTTCGGCTTCCATACCGCACGAGTCCCGCGGGCAATAAAGCTCGCGACAATCTCAAATCCACCGGGATAACTCGGCTCCGTTATCTTTACTTCTTTCTTTGCAACGCCGGATCGCCGATACGAGAGATCGTTGCTTTCTTGAAAAATCGTCAAGGGCACTATTCGAGAATATTTTATTTTAAAAATGATGTCTATGGACATAACGATTTATTTATTGATGCTCCGAAAAAAAAAAAATTTGCATTCGTCATGCAAATTGCGTCGCGATTAACTGAGTCGCTTAATATCGTTCAAATAAAACAGTTCCTTTTTCATGGTTTTTACTGTTTTTTTTTTTTTGTTAATATCATACATCTAATTTCATCTAATGTTATGTTATATATATAAATTTTCCTTCCTGCGACTGTTTATACATCGAGAGAGCACATTAGTCGTCTTGTCGATGTAATAATTGTTTCCCTCGACTGATTGAATTTATGGATCCAATTCTCTTGCTCTCGTGATACGTATACATATATATATATACATACGTACGTACGTCACGAAATCGAGCGGTAGCAATAATGCACGCGAGGCATCGTCATTCGTGTATAGTATTCTATGTATAGCTTTGAGAGCCGTCAAAGGCGGGAGGGGACGGTTTTTGATGCCAGAAACAAATAGAAACCAACGTAAACGAGGCAGAGATAATAACAATTCCGGAAATAGTGTGTGCGCGCGCGCGCGCGAGAATTCTCGTTACAGGCGCGTGAGATCACGGACTTTTGTGGATGAAAATATGCGGGTCACGCGATATCGTTCGGCACTTGAAAAAGTCTCGTAGGTGCATGAGATACTTATGGGAACTACGAGAATTGCGAAATCGCCACTGTCCACGCGGCTCGATCGCCGCACTCCAGTTTCGTCTTTTACGACCGAGGCGTGTCACCGTCGCCACTACCGAGCATTATACCTTTTTGAAACACAATCACACCCTTTCCACTGTATATGATTCATCGCTACAACGCGTTTACGAGGATTTAGAAAGTTGAGTTTGCGAAAAAAATGACATCTTCTAACACCAGTGGAGATAAAGATAAATCATTGCGCAATTTTTCCTTCAGACTATTGATGATTGTCTTATCACAACCTTTTTGTGAGACATATTTAGTTTTTTTGATATTTTTCGTAAGTAAATAGGTAAATAGTTTTTCATTTTTTCGACCCTTTTTTTCACGTTATTCGCTATGTAGCGTCTCGATATCCTTTTGCTTGTTTCCCGCTTTGCCGATTTCCCACCGATAAAGATAAAAAATATTGTTTTAAGGCGATACAACTTAAGGTTAAAAATAGAGTTGAATATCGATGTGAAACTTTTTTTTAAGGTCATGCGATGTGTATGACAGAATAAAAACGCTGGCGATCGATTTTTTTTTGACCTTCGATCGAATATTAGCTGAAACAGTGATTCACTGATGCAAGTACCGCGACGAGAGCTTTCGCGAGACGTGACTCGAAGAGTTTCTCTTTCGCAAAGACCTTTTTGAATGTTAGCCGTCTAAACATTTGATAGAACTCATAGAACATTCGGTATCGCATTGGTTATATGTACACAGTGAATAACGCGTCGGTATAACTCGGGATCTGAGGCTATAGGGTCGAGTTTACGAGGTAACATATTTCTGGTTCTGTACTACCAAAAGCCCACCCACGGTGCGCAGTCAAAATAGCATCCGAAATCATAACGGGCGCGATTGTCCGTGCACAGCTCTCGAGTTATGAAGCAGTAAAGCTGTTTCTCTCTCTCACTCGCTCTCCACTGTCTCGTTTCCCCCCTTTCTTCCCCCTTTCTCTCTGGCCGTTCTGCTTAGAGGATTCCGGAGTAGCGATCGCTGCAGAAGCAGAGGCCTGATGTTTCTCTATATCCCGGACGCGCGACGCTATCCGGGACCTCGATCCCGTCTTATGGAATAATTTAGATGATTGGACGACGTGAACGAGGGGACGCTGTTTCACCCCGTGCTATTCCATTGTTCCGAGCGTTGTACACTATCAGTTATCTATAGCGTACGTACGTGTGTAACAAACAACGAAAATCGGCCACATATTGCACTGTTTAATATCGTCGAAACCCCGATTCCCGTAATAAAATGAAAACAAGAGTCAACGACCAATTTTCCGGAAATATTTCCAAGAAATTAATTTAAAAAAAAAATAATTATAATAATTTAGAGAATTAGCTTTCGGTATCGCAATAGGATAATAAGAATAACAAATTTTATCTCATAGATTTTAAAAAATTTTGGTTAATGTCAATGATATGATTTTCTTAATAAATTAAATTTGTTAGCTTACGACTTTAATCCTCGCAGTAGTCTCGTTCTCAAAACGTTCTCGCGTATGTCCTTCGTTCGTGTATGTAATTCGTCACACTGATTTAAATTCCTCGGACGAGCCGATACCTACCTGTAAAAGAAAAAAAAATCGAATAAATTATTATTATTATTATATATCGATCACATCGAAGAAGAATATTGTAATTTTACTCAAGTATACGGACGATCGAGTTCGATAAGATAAGAATCTCGATTTCCAAACGTATCGAGTTCTCTCGAGTCGTTCATACCCTTCGGTTATCCTTTATAGTTCCACTGACGCTACTGCCTAAGCCCGTACTTTTGCAATGTTGTATAGCATTATATCGCAAAAGATCGATAAATCAGTGAGGCATTAGGAGCGCGCGAGAGAACGAGAGAAAGAGCCTCGCGGAGACCCGCAGCACTGCGGCAAACGCTCGGCTCAGCGAGCACTTCATATACGATCTCGCGGCATTCTCAGGATTTATACGGGGCAATATCGGCACAGGATTAGCGCGATCGGACGGACTTAAGTCCTGTGCGGCCCGATACCGCTCTCTCGGTCGGGGCTATTAGTGTCAAAATAAAAATGTGGCCGGCAATATATGACTATGACCACGAGACCGTCGAGCTTCTCTCTTATTGCCATAGTCTCGTGTATATACCAAAGTCTCGGTACATACGGTATACATATATATCGACCACTGGCTCAATCGATTTTTTCGTCTTGTCGCAAAAAAAGGTTGCGATGATGAAGAAAATATCGAGACAGGGAGTGAGTACGTTTTTCTCCTCTCGAATTATCGTCTTTTCGCCAGTGGGGAATCCCAACAACGCGAGTATATATTCGGCATTTACTTTTATAGTATACTACGCTATAGTACATAGGCGATAAATGAAACGCGATTAACTGCGAGTATACAAAAGGGAGGCAGCTGACAATTAAAAGTCTGCGAGACCAGTCGCGACCGAGACGAGCAAAAGTATCGTGTAAGTTACGTATACTACAATAAACGAGTGGTGTTACCGACATGGTAGAGCCACATCCTCATACCCAATATACGCGTGGAAAATCACACCCCGTAAATAAAGTGACCATAGATATAGCGAGCGAGGAAGCACCGGGAAGATCGTAAGGGTGGTCCCGGCAGAGTGAAGCTGGGAAGCTTCGCCTAGCGTGAGCGGAGCAATAAACCACCACCTCTCTTCTTCACAAGTCCCGTCAGTCTCTCTCGTAGATATATATATATATAACCCGCGATGGGGTGCCGACGTTCGCGAGACCACAAACGCCATAAAACTTAGAAACAATTGTCTTTTATTGTTTTGTTGTTATTTAATTTCACCCCTGCTGTCCGGGGGTTTCATCCTCGCGTCTGACCGATGACCAACACACCGCTTTCGGAAACACGCGAGGGAATGGGAATTGGGTTGGAATGGAAGAGGCTGAAAATACGTGCAGCATCTACTGGTCCAGCTTCTCAACCATACGCACCTACCGCGAAGCACAACTACAGCCCTAAATAATTTACGGCCTTTGCTCGGGTACGGAGACAGAGGGGCGCCTCACGGTGGATTTGCGGAAAACTCACTACGGGCCAACGGCATGAGCTCAGTATTGTTGGCACCCTCTTCCGGCTTTCTTGGTGGTCGAGATACACAACCAACCACGGGAGAAGGGAGGGGGGGGACTTTGAGGGCAACCACGCCGAACCTCCGAGAATTATTACCGGAGTCCCCGCCGACGAGAAGACGAGAAATCCATTGCGGTGGATTCGTGCGACTCAGGAAATGGATATACCGTACAACTGATGAGAAACATCGAAAAATCGCCTCAATGAGACAATAATTGAAAACCTCACTTTTATCAGTTTCATCGATCAAATGACATTGCCTTTCGATCTTAAATTTATGTCTATGTGATCGGAAAGATGTTCCTTTTGTTTCTTTATGAATCCGAGCTAAAAAGGGGGTTTACATTTGTCGTTTGCGCTCAAAGTTCTTCAAACTGAAGATGGAAATAGCTCTGTTGACTCGATCGCTCGGTTGGGTTCAGTCGATTACAGTGATGCACCACAGTGACCGAACGAAAGATTTAAAGAGCTCGCTGATGTCCGAGCCTATATGACTCCCGGTGATTCTCGCTCTATTTTTATATCCGTTCGTGCAGGAAGTCGGATTGGTTGTGGGTGATGGGGGAGCGAACAGTAGCAGTAGCATCAGCATCGGCTGCCACCAACAGTAACCGTAGCAATAGCGAAAGAGCGTACGTACCACTCGGGCTCTCGGGTGTACTGAGAGCACGGGATGGAGCACCCCAATGAAAATAATTATTAGCGTTAAGTGGACGTAGTTAGCAGAGCCAAGAGGAGAGAGAGGAGAGCGAGAGTAAACCCGTGACAGACGGACGAGTGGTTACGTCGAATCAGTGTAGCTATTGCACTCGCGCTATGCCACCAGCAGCGCACACACCACCGACGTACTGTACGTGCCCATCGGTAACAGCGAATCTGCGTACTCCTGGTACGTGTTAGTTTCGTACGCGCGCATCAGAGAGGATGCGGATCCATTGGCTAGATAACTAGATTTCATTGCGTAATGGCATATAGCGAGTGGACTGCGTCGACCGTATACCGCACGCTGTCTCGTTGTGCATCGGGAACGAACCGGACAGTCCGTAATACGACATACGTATACATATGAAAGTAATCGAGCGAATCGCGAGTTCGAACAAGCAAGTTGGCCCAATATTCGTCGATTTCACGCAATACCACTTATGAAATTTTATTACGAAAAAAATTTAAATGTTTGATAATACAATGGAATGTTTCATAATTTGTTATGTTTGATGGAACATCAAATTTTTTTTTTTTCGTTGAAGTTCAAGAAAACTATACAACGATCAAGACATCGTTTCTCTTAAGTATTTTTTTCAAATTTATTGCATCAGTTCCCGTAATTAAAGGAATGTTATTATTCAAATGTGTAATGAGCGAAAAAAATGTTATGACATCTTCGGAGTTTCGATACTTTAGGTCCCGAATTTTTTAATTATTCATTAATATTGTTTTTGGAAAGTCTGTGATATATGTACGAAACCTTGTATTTCGAAGGATTGATGAAAAATTGATTTTGTTTTAATTGGTTCGAAGGATTTGGCAGATTCTTAAGTCTTGATGACTTTCGCTGACGAATGAAGCTGAGTAACATGTCGACTGGATGTAGATACGCAGAAACGTGTATCACGTATGAGTTATCTCTACGGCAACTATACGTTCTACTCTCCGGCATCAATGTCGTTCTGGACGTAAACCTCGAGTTGGGCCGGGTGTTGTAATAAATAAATTCCATAGGGTGAGCACGGAATGAGATAGAGCGCGCGAGAGAACATTGTGTCGGACATATAAATAAACGTTTTATGCCCGCGGGACGCGCGAACGTCGACGACGACCCTTTCTCTCACTCCAAACTTTCCTGTTGGGTTTGTCTTTATCTCACCGCTCCAGACACGCTTTGCTCGCACTCTCGTTTCGCACGTTTATACGTATATAGTACGTATGAGTTATGAATCGTAAAAGATAGATCAGCAATCGCGCTTTCTACACGCAAACACACATACACCCCCGTGATCTCACACTGTCCATCGTTGTGTCAACGATGCTGCGGACCCGGCGCGTTAACTTCTGACGACAACGAGGTACCATTCACACAACGCGTTATTGCCTACACGACTGCCTTACCACTGTGATAATACGCGAGTATATGAGAAACGACGAGAGAACGGGGACTATTACGTTAACGTCGTTCGATCGTTTGCGAAAAAAAAAAAAAAAAACTATGAAGATAAGCCGTAAGAAAATCCGAGAACTCGATCAATGGGATCATAAAAAGAAATTACAACTTCGTGCCTGTTAATCGAGTCCGGTAACGTGCAAATTTATAGAGTCGCGTGACCCTCGAAACGAAGAGAATTAATTTTGAGTCTCAAACACCACAATCAGTCGATCTTATATACATTTAAAAATTCACGATTCAACTTATTAAAGATGCGACGCTGAAAAACAGCACAGAAAAAAAAATGATAAAATTGTGCGAAAAATGTTTGAAAACATTTTCGAACTGAGATATGAATCGTGTGATAACATTACGAAAATTTTACCGTTAATGAAGTTAATTCGAAAAAATTTTAATATCGGTGAATATTTCTTCGCAAGAATATAAAATAGGTAAAGAAAAAAATGATTAATTTGTTGTACGATAATGCGTAACACAATGTACGGTATCTTATGCTCCGCGAAGTTGTAGATTAATACTCGTACTCGTGTAACATACAGAGAGATAGTCACCGTGGTAATAACAGTACAGCTGTATATTTACCAAGGCGGGAATTACGATAAGGCCATTAAAGCATGAAGAGCCATTCATTATTTTTAAGTAACAGGTGTAATGTTAGGAAGTAACATACGCGCGTTGTGCGTTTGTGTACGCGGTGGAATACGCGTGGGTACGCGACCCTCGTTAGTGCGATCCGGTGCATCCTATACACTGAGAGAACGCAGAACACAGAAAGTCTCTTGTATTCGCCGCAAACGCGGCCTAACGTCCTCCGGCAATTTAGTCCTCTTTTCTACACGAGCATCACGAAGTAAAAAAAAAAGTCGGCACGGTGCGATTCGTCGGGACAAATCGCAAAGCATCGCGAAGTTTCGTAGTTTCTGTTGCTGACACTTCTTACCAACACAACGTAAACGTATACGAATGTGCAGTGATAGACACTTGTATGGGTCGCGAGAGTTCCGTAGGCCGAGAGATAGACCGAACAGTTACTTTTAAAAGAAACGAGCAATAAAACAAATCTACGTTCCGGAAGTCGCTTGAGAGTTGACACCTGTGGGCCGAGTAGTGAGTATATTGTTAAGAAAACTCGCCTCAAGCTTACACACTCCAATTCAACTCGCTGAAGTACCCGTATGGCAAGAATAAGGCTTTATTTGAACGGAAACGGTCGGGATATCGCAGGGACTCCGCTTCCCAGCATTGTGGGTTCGCTTTGTAGTCTACTAAACGACTGTGTGTGCTGCTACCTTGCCATGTGGCATTGCTAGCGATCTCGAACTTCTCGATGCACTCAGATGAGCACTAAAGCTGCGAAACATCGCTGGCAATATATAAATATTGTCGATTCAACACTTCGAAAGGAATAGAACACTTTTTACAAAATCTTTTATTTCCTCGCATTATAATTGCATGAAATTAATCGAACCGAAGTATTTTACAAAAATTTCATCAGTCGTACTATGAAATTTCATGTAAAATTTTTTTTTTTTAACTAAACAAAAGTCTATTTGTTTTTTTCCTTAATTTTTGTTCAAATCCAAATATAATTTTATACAAAGTATTTCGAGACGTGTTGTGTATTTCAATGAATACTAAGAAAATCCGACCCTACAAAAAGTAAAAAAAAATTTTTTATAAACATCGAGTTTTAGTGAATTAATTTTTTTTTATTTTAGTAAAAATTGTTCGTATAGGAGTAATCGATAACATTATCAGGTGAAACGAAAAAAAAACCAATAGCTCAGGCCCATTAGCTCAGTTGGTTAGAGCGTCGTGCTAATAACGCGAAGGTCGCGGGTTCGATCCCCTCATGGGCCACTTTTTTTTTTCTTCGCCTATTGCTAAAGTCAACATAGTGAGCTCTGTCCAACAGCACGCGCTGAATTAATTCGTTATTAATTGGATTCATTTATTATTTACCGAATTTATTGATTATTATTTATTAATTGAATTCCGTGATAATTCATCGAGTTGATTGGTTACCACTGATTGAATTACGTTTCAATTATGATTAGAGCGTCAAATTACGAAAATTACTAATGTAAAACAAATCGCTTTAACCCTTCAAATGTTAAAGGTTACTGTCCCGCGCCCTAAGTACCCCATTGTTCATATCCATATCCACATGATATCCATAGTTTTTCAGTTATTTGAGAAAATATCATAATCTTTGTCAGTTTCAAGTATTCGTAAAATTCTCTGGTTTGTGTCACATCCTTCCATTTAAAATCTTTTTTAAGGGCTCACCGATCTACGAGACTGAAAACTCGAGAGGGTAGCCACGCGGTGATCTTCGTCTCGTGTTGCGAAGACACCCGGCGCCAGATCCAGACACGCCAACAAGATTCAGGGATTTTCTCTGTCACTGCGCGACGCCGAGGGCCAAGAAAAGTTAGACACATGCCTCGGCGGTCCATAGATAACGAAGCCCTTCAGACGAAACCCTCAAAGATTATTAACCTATGCAGGCAAAGGGAAAATCTACTAAAAGACGCAAGCGGTGCTTCATCCGATATTATTATCCGTGTACTTCTCGGGCACTCGGCATTATCCTATTAAAAATCTTGCAGTAGTTTACGAACACAGTTTGTGCGCTCGAAACGAAGATCGACGTTGAACAAACTCTCGATCACAAAAGTAGTGAGTAAAAGAGATAATGATACTACGACCTGAATATAATTGGTGTACATCAAGAAGGCAGGAGGGATCGGTATAATGTACTGAAAATATAAAACACTATATACTTCAACAATCGTAACATAAGGGGAACGTTGTATCCCGTGTGATATCGGGCGTAACTCCTTTCGTTCCTCAAATAGGGTGGTAAAACTACATACAATTATTTTATGAAAAGAATCCACCGAACAATTCTGTCTCTCGTAACATTCACGATTCTTCTTGATCCGAAAGATTCCGATCTCCCCGGTTTTCTTCCCCCTATATAAACGTGTATAATCATCCGCCATACCGCGGTAAAAAAAAATGGAAAAAATTACACGACAACAAATAAATTCTCTCATAAATATTCTTCAAAGCTTTTATCTGTCTCGTTCGTCTCTTTCCTCTCTCATCGGTCACGTTGGCATCGATATTAAACTGCGAAATGGGAGAGCCGAACGCGTACACGCGTAGCACGCATCACGCATCGCACGCACGCAACTCAATACGCGAGATCGCGCGCGGGTCAGTAGTCAACTCTCCGAGTTTAAACTGTCTACAGATTTTTGTGTGGATATTATGCATACATTCTCTCGCAGGTTCTTCGGCGAGAAGGGCAGAGGGAGGAGGGACTTCTCAGGAGGAAGTCAAGAAAGTCATAGAGGGCCTATCGGTGTCGCGCTGCGATGCACTTAGCGTATACGCCGGTGCGTGTAAACTATATGCATGTATATACGTATATTAACGATCCGTCGAACGATGAAGCAAATATTCAAAGTTTGTTCGACAACTATCGGCTTCCCCTCTCGACTTTCTTTTAACTAACGCATTTTTTTTTCCTCGACAAATTGCTTGCGCGGGAACCAAACGACGTGAAAGATCTCTCTGGTATCGGGAGCTGCTGCTCTCTACCGCTCGTAGTCTCGCTTTTTCGTAACACAAACACACAGTGAACGAGTATATGTAAACGGCACACCGCTTCTGTACACGGATAGATAATAAGCCGGTACAAGTACCGGCGACAATGCTACTCGTTGTTTCCGCGTTGTTCAGAACTCTCCCCACGCTAAGAGACCCTCTTACGAGGATCCGGAGAGACGACATATCGCTGACGCTCTCTTGCCGTTGCCAGCCATGGGATCGAGAATATTTTACCGAGAAATTCCCCGCGCGATGTTGTAAAATCTCTCGAAGGGGGACGGAAAAACTTGACCGTCGAACTATCCGTCAGCTGAAGTGTGTATATGTTTCTCATGTTTCAAACTTTGAATTCCGACAAAGCTTAGACGGCAAAGAGACGAAAAATGCAATATAAAAATGCAAATTTGCTTGACGAGTTTTTCATAAATTTACATTATAATTTTTATTTCAAATTTTATACGGTCAATTAATTTTTTCTCTGGTCATACATTGACCGATAGTCTTCGTCTAACTACAAATAAAATCCGAAACCTCTGGTTAATTCTGTTTCATTGTACTTTAACCTTAAAAAGTTGTGAATTCAAGTGTGTCAAGTAGCCCCGATCTTCTCTCTACTGTACGGACTTTCATCTATATCCTTTTTCCGCCTATTATTGTTACCAACGAGTAATTTGCAAACGGGAGATCAAGACTTTCCGGAGAGAGTCTGAATCGTCTAGAAAATTCACAGATTTTTTTTTTTTTGTATTCGATGCAGATAAACACAGGGGGTAAGTTGATGAGAGAATTCGTTAGGCAAGTCATTAATATAGAAACATGTTATACTACATCGTATCTGCATATTGTAACTAATGCACCTTCAAAGCCTGAGAAATATTTCGTTAGAAGTCTTGGCGTCGACTGATTAAATAAGTTTCTCGAACTTTGTGAGAAAAAAATAAATAAAAAATACGCGGAGAATTCTTGGAGTTCTGCGCGTGCGTACAAGATATTGGCTGATATTGGGGAGAGAAAATTTTAGTACAGGGCAATGGTAACGACACTGTAACTTCGTGAAAATTACAAGGATCATTTCGTTTCGAGTGAGCAATCGAACGTGTGTAAACTCCCAATTGGCCTCTCGGCAAAACTTCCCCGCGTGTGTATATATACAGAACGTGGCAGCACTTTAAGCGAATCCCCGAGAGTATTACCGAGGAAATGGGACTTCGCGCAAAAGAGGATTCTCACACAGCTTCTATACATATATCTCGTCTATATACGTATGTACCTTTTCCTGATCCTCGCGAGTGTGAAGAAGCTCGTCGGCGACTCCTACGGCTTAATCAACGATCCGAGTGTTTATGATTTTTGTTATTGGCCTCATATCTCTTCTCAGCCGGATGCTCTTTGCTCTTTGCGCACTGGCCACTCGTTTCTACTCGCTCTCGCCACCGCTGGGTGGATCACGACGAACTTCGAGTCAAGCGCCACATTCAGCGACCCCCGACGTGTTCTGATCTCTCTGGTTCCGGGGCTTCGTGGACGTTTTACGCGGGTAAACGCCTGGATGAGAGGGCGTTTAGGGGGATGAAATTGACTCGACTCGGCATTACAGTCCTGCGATAAAACGCGCGAGATGCGTAACGGTATTAGAGAAATACATACGCCTGTAGGATGTTCAGTTCCGGCGCGTTTATAAGCACTAAAGTATAAATCCGACTATCCACCTGATTCTGCGAAGATTATCCGCAACTCGCAAAGCCTAACATGCCGAATGATTGAAGCGGTAGGATATTTTTGTTTTTTTGTTTTTTGTATCTGAAAGATTCGTCTGACAAGACTTTGTCATCAGGGAATGTACGATGAAACAGAGGAGTAAATGCGAATGAAGATCTTGAAATGCCGTCTTCATTCACTAATGACCATTGATTTTCTCGAAGTCTCTTATTCTATGGGGCAAAACGTCGCATAGTAAAAAAAAAAAAAAAAGAGTAGCTGAGGAGTCGGATCGAGAGACGACGAGAAGAGGGGAAAAGACATGATTGAGTCTTGTCGTTCGGGCAATCGTGTCGATGGCTCGGCAAATATATCTCGCGCACTCCCAGTTGTCTGCCTTCTCGGTTTCTCCGCGGCATTTATATATACCGAGAGCAGTCGTAGGCTTCATTGTCATCGTTGTAGTCGTATTTCTCCCGGTGGCCAATACACACAGTATATACGCATAAGTTCTCTCTGGCAAAGGCAGAAGCAACCCTCGTATAGCTGGAAGCCGCGCGATCCGGCAATCAGTCAGCCGCGGACAGCCATTACATATGTTGTCCATTCCGTGTTCAAACACCGCAGAAACCACGAGAGGGATATTGAGGAGGCGTTCGTGCGTTCATCCTCTCGGAATTCCTCGTATACCATTGAGTCAACCAGAGAGGGAGAGACGAAGAGCTGTGGGATATGTGGCCATTGATCCCCTCACCGGGAAAACGTTTCACTCGACAATCCGCTAAACTCGAAAGCTATTAACGCCGAAGCAAGTAGAAATTTTCACTAATTCCGCTTATCTTCAAAAATTAAAAATCGGATCGGAGAAATGATCGAAAAATTGGAAAAAAAAATAAAAAAAAATGTCATTGTTAATTTTATTACGGCAATTTCAAAGAAATTCGTGACACGAAAACTTTTATTATTTTTGTTTCTCATGCGACCTAAAAAAAAATCTGGTCAATCGCAAATTACTCAATTTCGTGATATTACTTAATAAAATTATATATGCTGTACACACCGAGTTCAACCTCTCCGACTCATTCGTTTTTAGCAAGGAGTTTAATCTCGCGACCGTAAAAAGTAAACGGCAAAGTCTTTCTTTGTGTGCGCGTATACATGGGCACGTGTAAGAGGTGTACATGTGGCGACACGCGGCGATGTTGGGCTTCGTTCACGAAAGACGCTCTCGAGATTTTTCGTATACTTTCGTGGGAACCCCTTGCACTTGAAAGAGACACCACGCAGACGCGACAATGCGCGTTTGTTACGAGAGATCGTATAAGCGGGAAAGAAATGAAGAAGGAATTGTGTACGGTTGATGGGACGATATGTATATATAGTTTCTAGATTCTCGCGGCGAATATTATACCGTGGCCTGTATATTAGTTCGCTCGACGATGATCGCGAGCGAGCAGCACCGACGGAGAAAAGCGAGCGAGATATCAGGCTGAGTGCATTTTTATGAGTGGCGTGTTGGCACTCGCATGTCGCTCGGTCTCGAACTCTTTCCTGACGTGTCCCCCGGGGGTATACACCTTGTGCAAAAACCTTACGAACACAATGAAACTGATCGTCTCGCTAAAGTTTCTACCGAGGAATTCGCTAATGTTGAGTATAGCGAAAACAATCAGTTTCACGTTGTGAGTCGTGCTTACGGTTACGATATACGAAAGGTACATAATGTACAACGGCAATGTACCGTCGAGCGCACCGCACACGATCGTCCTGCTCTCTCGCCCCCTGCCCTTCATCTCGTTGCTTCGAGGGCCCACACCGGGCCACCCTTTCACGTGACAGGCCACTCCAATCAGAAAATATCGTAATCTCCAGACGTCGCTGTTCCGCCTTACGTAATTCACGTGTCCGGTAATCGCCGTTGCGTGCCCCGAGACAACAGCGCCGGCAGTAGAGTAAAACTCTTATGTACAACGGAACCGAACGATAGCGAGCTTCGAGCTTATGTGGGATTGTGTAAGACTGCGGGGCTTACATATTCTTCTATACCGATCGCATACTTTCGTCGACTCTTCACTTTTAGTCTATACGCGATTACATGATCCACGGAATATTGGGAGACATTAATTCATTATAGGAGAGTAATACCGTAAGTACGATTAAGTGGATAAGTATTGCGAGTCTCGAAAGTCTCGGGTTGGAAGAATCTCTTGGGGAATCGTTTGGAATCGTCGTGGGAGATTCCTTTCTTTCGCATTCATCGCAGTCGATTCGTCGGTGAAACATACCGAGTCTCACTTCTCCGGTATCTTTTATTTGCCGGGTTTGCGCATTAGTTTCTCGCCCGCTGACGCCGAGGGCAAGGCCATCGCGCATACACGTCCAGTGAAATCATATAAGAGCGGCAAAGAGTAAGGGAGCGAGTGAGAGAAAGATCGCGAGAGCAGAGTACCAGAGTGTATGTATGTTAAGTGCAAAAACGCGGAACGATAGGGCGTGTTGAAGTTGTGGCTCATTCGATCTCGGGACAGGAGGGTTGATTCGTAATCCTTGGCCCGGTCACGAGGCCATCCCAGCCAGAGTGCAATCGGGGGTTCACGCGTTGCCACGCATTCTGACTGACAAGCTGACTTATGCAAATATAAGTAATACGCCTTGGCGCGCGAGACCTCACTTACAAGACCGTTCAAGTATCTTTTTCTTCTTCTCGCGTTATGTATACCCGTCTCTCTTCGTCTCGAATGAAATTTTTTTTTTTTCGATCGCATACAATATTATAAACCCTTGTGGCTCGGTTTCTCGCGATGGGATTTAAATTACTTCACGGCGAGTTTAACGCTTGTAATAATAAAATACAACGAAGTGTGAGACGAGGCACCCCGACGACTTTATCGTTTCGCGAGAACGGCCGAAGAGAGATCTCGTATATTTTCTTTGACTAATGAGCGATAGGTACATTCAGTTATTCCGTTAGTTCGAACTCTATTTTTCGGATTAATTTATTCAATATTCACTATTTTATTGACGACGCATCGGATTACATGAAAAATTAATTTTACGTCAAATTTGATGAAAAATATTCACAAATTGTTATAATGTACGAAAATAATAGCAGTACTTATCTCGCGATTTAATTCACTCGTTAAATGCCGGAAATCAAAGGGTGAACACATTAATTTAGAGGTATCGCCAATCGTATTAATGAAATAATTAATATCGATTGCACGACGAATTAAAAAAACAGTAAATAAGAGTAACGAGAGAAACCGCTGCCTGTGGCTAACGGCAAAAACTCATTTAATCATTACACTCATTCATTATTATCATTATCTCTCGTACTATTTAGTTCTGTCTGTCCGTAACGAATCCGTACTTTAGCGCAAACTCTTCATCGTCCTGTCACCGGAAGTGTCTCGGTACACGTTAATTAGAATGATTGGTCTCGTGCTGCACCTCCCTCGCACCCGGTGACACGCGACGTTTGTGCCTCTAGGCTTCTGTTGCTTCTGCTTCTTCCGACGAGAGGGATATATAATAGCGACGCAAGAGACACGACAACGACGTACGTACCTATACATACATATAATACGCTTTGTTTTTTTTTTTTTTTCAGTACTACATCGTAGCTTCCTACTCGCCTCACCGCTATTTCCTTTTCGCTGTCGTAAAAATCATTTTTTATGGAAAACACCCACGAGGCTACCGTACCCGCGCTCGTAAATCCGGATTAGTGCGGTTGGCACTCGCGGAGCCTTTTCGCATGGGTAACCCGTTTCAACCCCCTAGGAACGTGCGTTGCGTATGAAAGTACCGGGTTGCAAAGAGTATTGTCGAACATGCAGCGCTTGTCTGCATTCACGTAATTTTATCTGCGTCGATGGTATTATTTTTTTTACGAATTTTCGTTAAACGTATGGAATCACGAAGATGTATCTTATTCGAAAAAGGCCTCTGGGGAGGTGCGCGAGTTTCTCTTTAGTTTTGACGCCGAAGAAAAACCGGAAGGCGTGGCGAAAATGGGTGATAAAACGTCGAAAGTGATCTATGAGAATTTCGAAAGTTTATGACTTCATGGAGCTCCCGTAAGCGAAATACTAGAATCACATGGGATCATGTATGGAATGTTGCAATGTCCAGCAGGCGACGATCATTATTATTATAATTATTAGTATTATTAGAGTAATCATTGCGCTCGGAACTACTATCACCGTCTCGTTGTACTGTAGAATGTGTTCGTTATTTCGCGGTTTTACGATTATGTTTCATGCCGCATGTAGCCCACGAATGGGGCGTGGAGTGGACAAAAGTATGTACTACATACGAAGCTTTGACTACTGGGGTTAAGCCGATAGATCCGCAAACCATTGCGATTCTCAAATCGGGCGCACGAAAGCGCCAATGAAATTTCTATTATTATTTTTCGAGAAAGCGCTATGCACTTTGCTTTTTAGGTTTTACTCGATCGTTGCGGTAACGTAGATAAATTTATTTACTCGCGTTCCGAAAATTCTGAGTCAACGATGACTCAGTTATTCACGAATTTGGAAGTTAAATCGTGTAAAAATATTGAAGATTTCTACTAATCCAAATTTTCTTGTATCTTAATAAATACCGATTTATCAAAACAAATGGCGACCACAATTTCTGATTTTTCACGAAATGACATCGAGCTAAGATCATAGAAATTAAAATAAATTCATGTATAATTTCGATTTTTTTCGAGTTACGAAATAATAGGTAGACTCCCTCTGGAACCGGGTAACTGTCGTAGCAAATTTTCGTTTCGTAACAACCGGTTCTTATCACAAGAGGAGACACGGAGAGAATCGGGAGAGGCGATGAATCTCGAGTTAACTAACGGACCCGCCGGACCGTGTCGCAACCGGGGTTAATTAATTGAAAGGGTGAGTCGCAGTAGCTGAGGCAACATCAGTAGGTAGTCCAACCTCGAGACTCGTAGGTAGGTGGATAGATAGGTAGGTTCTACGTAGCTCTACGTACGATACGAATAGATCCCCAGGATGGGTACTGGTCACCGGCTAATCATAGACCGTCGGTCCACGTCCCCTTATGGCACCCGACTCCTAGTCCTCGTCGCGACTGTAAGCGCGACGCCAGACTAACCGTACAAGGGTGTCTGATTATAATTACTTTACTCAAGTGCGGTGATTAAAGTTCTCGTATAGCCCGTGTAACGTCCAACGACATACTGAACATAGTTCAGGGCGTCGGCGGCGTCGTTTGCGCCACGGCTACTACTCCGTTAATCGACGGTTCGCTTACGTTTCTTTCGACGCCCGGACATCAACCCACACATACGAGCACACGATTTTATTGAGAAAGACGATACCACCGTGTCCAGGAGGACACCAGTGTTTTAACCCCTTGTCAACAAAGTATCCGTAGTCGACTGTATCGCATTGGAAAATTTACGCGACCCTCTCTTCTCGCACGCGGTTGTTTCAACAAAAGCTCATTGGTCCTAAAACTCATTTGAAAACGAGAGACACGATATACTATCGGCTTACAAGCGATCTCCATAGCGACAGGTGATGTACGAAATATAACGCACGAAAAATGCAAAAAAAAAAAAAAAGAAAAGTTAATCCAATGTATATGATACTTTAATTTTATTAAATCGCGAAAATAAATATTAACGTTTATTTCACCAAAAACATCGTCCGTCTTAATTGAAAGAAATTTCATTGATAAAAACGCTCGTTAGGTTTTTTTTTACATTAAATCCTTTGTAGTGCGTTGAAATTTAACTAACGTATTTTTTTTTTCGGTATGAAAACAGTTTGAAATGTTTTTTTCGCTGTTTTTGCATTTTGTTTTTTAATTTATCTGCGCGTTAAAATAAAGTATTGAATATTGTGAATTTCTATAAGTGAATTCAATTTGTTTCGTGTGTGTAGTGGTCACGGGGAAAGATACACAGCGTCCATTCCGATGAAAAGCTGTGCAAGAAGGTTGAACAATTGCGAAATTAAATACTTCATCGGATATCTAGTGGTCAAGCGGACGTGTATAAAAAAAAATATCGAACGACGAAGCCGGGAGGGGCGGAGATACAGGGAAGGGGTGTGTACTTTATAGTGCTGACCCTCGACACGGTGTAACAACACGATATCGATTAGTATTTCGACACGCAATGCTGCATATGCGCCATGCGTGCGTGAGGGTAGAATTGTTGACCCGATAAAATGCTCGTCGAGAATAGAAAATCCGGGACTATATTTAAACCCTTTCAATACATATACAATAACGATAATATTTATTTTTTATTTTTTAGTGATGAAATTTTCACAATCATCCCCTCTGACAGCTTATTTGCGGTGCGGGAGCTTCGCGCTACCGCAACGTTATTATTCTCGTTTCTCTTTCTCTCGTTCTCATATTCGCTCGCGTCTAGTTAGCGTCGCGCGCGGCGACCGATTCAATGCGAACAATAATAAATTCTGTCGAATGAGAAAAGCGTAACACGTCGGTGAGCGGCGACGGGGTGAAAACGAACGAACGAACGAACGGAGTCAGAGAGCTTCGAAACTCCCTGTTCGGCTTAGCGGGTAATTCCCTCGTCTCTGTCCCAATGAAATTTTCAAATTGCGACAAATTTCCTCGCTGTTCAATAGCACGCGTACTGCATGGCTGTCGCGTCGAAACCGTCGAAAGATTCTCTCACGGCAAACCGCGGCATAAATGAATTTAATTGAGCGCACAATATTAGTGCATAACACGAAATAATGAATTTCCGAGACGGCAAGAACCGAACGACTCGAAATTATTGCACACGCCGCCAAGATTATTGCGACGATATTTGCCAAGAAATTCGGGAAACTCGCATAAATATTGATAACTATTGATGAAATTAAAAAAAAACTTTATATTTATGATAAAGAACAACGCGTTAAAATCATGAAACATGCAAAAAAATTGTGTTTTAGTTGATGAAATAAAAAATTGTGTGCGGAATACGGCGAGAAACGCGTAAAATACTGTTCAGGGGTTGCTGCAACATCAGGAATGTCTTTTTTTTTGGTAAGAAATGTTCCGATCGGAAATGTTAAAATTCGCGTTGAGACTTCTCAATCGCTGGAACATAACGCGTCCGAAGATGGGATGCATCAATGCTCTGCACAACGGTTGCAATTAAATTGGAGAGAAGAAAATGAATGGATCTTTTGCACCGTCCTGCCTCAAGGCTCGGCGAGCATTCGAATAGTCGGGGTTATCGATCTTTCTATCCCTCCTCGTCGTGTGGCTCGGGTCTCGGATACCTCCCCCCGTCCCTTCTATTCTTCTCTATCGTTCTTTTTCCATCTGACTCGTTGGTATCCAAGTCTTTTTTTTTCCTCTCCGTCACTCATTCTCATTCGGTTACCCGAGTGCGAAAGTAATAGCAGGTGCGATTATGCGAAAGCGTGCGCGCATGCAACCCGTTGAAATGTCATTCCCTCGACTACGCTACGTGCAAACCGGGGGTAGATGGTGTCAGAGTCGGTGAATAAGGCCGGTTGGATAGGACTCGTAAGTAAACCGTACGTGTCGAGTTCTCAACGATTTTCCGCGCAGAGGACACGCACCTACTAATTCCCTGTCTCGTTGCAATATTCATAGAGCACAACTCGTTCGTATCTGTACACACGTAGCGTTAAATATGCACCGTGCTTCTGTTTTATTTTTCTTCCCCTTTTAGGAATACGTCAAACAAATAGCTACGTAACACGTAAGATCGATAGCGATCGCTTTGATAATACTGTAAGATGATCGTATTGTCATTATCAACATTTCGCAATCGATCGTTCGATTTTTCATTTTTACCAGCAGCGTTATATTATTCTTTGAAAAATAGTTATTGTACCGTGTTAAAAGTTTACTTTTTTCATTGCCGTGTGAAATTGTAAATATGTGTACGAATTTTTTTTTTTTCAATTTCACGATTTGAAAAATGGGGATAATTCGAGGCAATTCGAGAATTAGCGAGACACCCGATATACACTCGCGCCGACATTGCGTGACGAAAGCTTTTGTCGGTATAGCGTACAATACATACAGAACCATACAAGTTACATACTCGTTTGAGTTTACTGTCTCTCTCTCCCTCTCTCTTTCTCTCTCTCTCTTTCTCGTCTGTCAGTTCCAGAGTGCGCACCCACACAAGGTCACGTGCAAACTCACGCCCGCTACCCTGCTGGCCACTGCCACGTGCGATTCTCGTAGAAGGATGACTCAGTCAGCCACGCGCGACGTGCTTAACTCCTCGCAAATTCGTACTTCCGATAAATATTGGGGTAAGCATGATGTTTGTCCAACAAAACGTACCGAGACCTCAAAATTGCTCGTCGTAAAACTGCTACAATTGTTACGAACAACGGAATAAAAAAAAAAATTTCTTAAGGATAATTAACTCGATAAACTCTCAACTGTTGTTCAGCTTTCTGCAGAAATAAATGCGTATAATAAAATCATCAAAAAAAAATTACACATAAAAATATAGTATTTTTCCCTCAAATTCCCTTAGTCCTCCAAATTAGTCGATATTCCCATTGAGCGATAAAAAAAGGGGAGGGGGTTAATAAAAAATAAATTAAAAATCACCATGGATCATTATAGTTAAAAAATGCGCTTCGATATGTAGTTAATCATTTTTCCACTAAAAAATGTTTCGAGGGAAAACGAACGCAGGGAAAGAGCAGCGAAACCGCGAGGAAACGAGTTTGTTTTTCGTATAGAATCCGTAAAGGTTGGCGCGTCCATTATTTCTTTCTCACCGAGCTTTAGTGCAAGAATAGTGGGTACGGTGGTTGAGGCGTTGAAACGTTGAGTGGTTGGCCACGTGTGTCAATTGGCGTCTTCCATTTACTCGGTGCTCGAGGCATCTGGGGTCCCCTCTGGTTGCCTATACTCCCGATAAAAATTATGTCCTGTCGAGGATCTCCCGCGCTCTTTCTTGCATATCGTATGTACCTGCTGATCTGTGTCGTTGTATACACACAGTACACACAGAAGTGGCTATAATACTCTGCCAGCAGCGCGCTGTCACTGCGCTTCTGTTGGTTTCCTCGTTGCCGTGTCAGCGCGGGGTATTTGAGAGACGCGCAGCTGCGAGCTACTGATCGCTGTGCATCTATTTCGTCTTCTCTCGTGTTGCACGAGAAACGCCGGTGGTACGTGTCCGTAACGAGTCCCGGGCGGGTACGTACCTTAAGTTACTACAACGACGAGGGACCGCTCACGAGGACCGTAAACGTATATTATAGCGCGGAAGCTTCGCCGAAGCATTAAAGCAACACAGAGAGAAAGATGGAGTTAGCAGAGAGATAAAGGTGAATTTGAATTTGGATAAGTCATTTGCATCTGGTGTCTCACGAGATAAAAAGCACCGGAAGGATTACAAAGCAATAGCATCCCGTAAAGTTAGCGATCAGTAGCTATCAGACGATCGAAGCATTTTTTTAAATTTTAGCATCAAACATCGATGCTTTTCCGTTAAATCGATCGTATTGATTGTTTTCATTTTACAATCAATACGATCGATTTATCGAATTGACGATATTATAAATTGTTAATTACGCAAAGGCGTCGACACAATTTCGATAGCTTCCCGTTATGTTTCCATTAATGTAGTTTTTTCTTTACATAGGAAAAATACGTATGATACACGACTTTATCGTTACGAGAGAGTAATATCAATAGATGTCAGAGCGCCTCGAGTGTAAGCAAACACAATATTCACGCTCGGAGCAATGAGAATACGATCAGTAGGATAAAGAAGCCAATGTGAACCTTCCAGGTGCGATAACTCTACGGATTATACGTGACTACGAACCGGTATTATATCGATGATCCCACAACGGTTTTCTTATCATTGCTGATTATTACACTATGTGAAATAAAAAAAAACAGTTTGCTTAATGAGTCACATTGAGAATTTAATTTAAAGGTTGACACGAGAATGCGTTCAGAAGACTTTTTCATCGTTGTAAGTTTAACGCTTGAACCTTCCGACTCTTTTCTATACCCGGTTTGTTCGCAACAACGAGAAAAATCCCACATCACCACCCGGCTACATAGAACAGAGCTGCCCCCACCCCCACCAATCTTCGAGCTGTCGGACGCCTTCGCGGAATGTCTCGAGTTAATTTTTTTTTCATCTTTCTCTTTCTCCCTTAATGTTGAGAGCTTCTCTCTTTCTTTCATTCTCTTCCTCGCCAAAGTGCGCGCTTGCTTCGTCGTTTTTTTTTTTTTTTTTTTCCTCGAGTTCGCGACTTAATTAATCGCATAACACGGGGCCTAATGAAATCAGAACTCCAATCCTGCTCTCTCGCCCGCGTATCTCAGTTCCTGCTCTCTATCTTTATTTCTCTCGTTCACCGTGTGCTTTCCTCGCGTTTTTCCTGCACCATTCCTCGACCCTACCCCCTACCCCTCCCTCTCCCATCTCTTTGCCTGCCCCGTCTCCTTGCGTCTCGACGTGCAAGCTGTACGGTAAAAACGGAAATATTTACCAGGAATACTTTTCCACCGCTCGACCCTTCTCGCCGACCCCCGGCGATCCCTTGCGCATATTCGCGCTCAGATCAAATGCCCTCTTCGACAGGGAGAATGTCGGTGTGTACCTAATATAAAGGCATCGCGAAAATTATACTCGTCGGTCAGTTTGCAGATCAATATTTGTCGCGACAAAGTATCTCGTTGATTCACGGCTAATTTTTTTTTCTCGCTAATTTTTTACTTTAAGACTGTAGTAATTTAGTAATTTAATTATTTGGTAATAAAAAATGTACAAGAATCGATTTCACGACTACGATCAGAGATTCTTACGGATATCTGCTTTCTTTGTAGTATTTTGTTCATTCATTTGATTGTAGTGGAGATTTGTTTTTGTTAGTTGGAGAATATAAATTAATTTCACCCCTGCAACGAGAACCGCCCCTGTCGCATCGAACTTTGTCGTCCTTGTGCAGTAACACAGAAAACGATCGATGGAGTGTTAAATTATTAATCGCGGTTACGCGAAGAACGCTGCGCGGTCTTTCGACCCATGGCGGTCTGCGAAACATTGAGAAAGCGTTGATTAATAGGTACAACGTTGCAAGAGCAGCGCACTCGAGCGGCGGTGAATTTAATTAAGCTTTAGTCTCGAGGTCGCACGGGGATGGACCTAGAAGAGGAATTATTCGAGTTATACGACGAGTTCGCGGTTGAAGAGAGTAACCCACTCGATTATTTCCTCCGACCGTTCGTAGTAGTCGATCGTTCGTCAGAGCCCTTCGAGAATTGCCTTTCGTCGATTGATTCGCATTCTTGTTTCGAGACTCGTGTCTCTGGAGAAAAAATTCTTTTGTCTCGGAGATTCGCGAAGAGGGGTGGAAAAATACCGTGAATGCGATCGAATTTGAAACCATTACAGGGATCGATGAGTGGCTATTTGTCAGAAGTACAGAGACGTCAACCGAGTCAAGTAAAGGACGAGAGGTCTTATAATTCAAGAGCCAAGAAAACCCCATTGACAGTGGTGAGTGTCGTGAAACATTTAACCCGTAGCGCGGAAAAAAAAAAAACGCGTCAAGCGTAGTACCGGTGGCTCGCCGCTGCTGCACCTGACCGTTTCCCATGGCGCGTTTAACGCTTATATTAATATCGCTTTTGCTTCGTGTGCCTCACTCGTCCTCGGTTTCGTCGTACCTTTTCTTTGTTAAAATAATAAGCGTCCCTCGTCGACCAACGAGTGGATCGGAGCACAAACTTCTCGTACCCCGTAGAAGCGTTTTTCAGGGATATTACAAAACAGGCGCGTCGTATCGCGACACTGTACGTTCCCTCTTTCTTTTTTCTTCGCCGACCACTATGTCGTTATCGTCGAAGGCGATTAAAGGATTCATCGCGGAGGTACTCTTGAGAAGCGCACGGATGAAGAGCTTTCGTTATTAATATCTTCTCAACAACTACTTACAATATTAAAAAAAATCGTTTACTACAAAATCGTTCGTCGTTTTTACGAAATTCATATCGATTTTTTTTTCTTATTATTAAAACTTCGTAAGATAAAAAAAAAATTTTCTCTAATCTCCATCGTCACCAAAATCATTGACCGTTTAGTGAAAAGTGACTCGAGATTCGATATAAAAGCAAAGAAAATACTACGATCTCCCGAGCAAATGATGTATCGTTACAGAATACAGGAGCAGCGCACCTGTTCAGCTGCCGAATCAATCGAGACAAGAGAGGTTGAATACATCGGGGTATAGGAGTATATCGCGAAAATCGTGGGCCCCCGACGTCAGTCCTCCGCGCGATATTAACGACGGCGCTTTGTGAAGCGAAACTATAACCGAGTTACCGGCGTCATTTTATGCATCAGACTCGCCATACCGTAACTGAATTCGATGGGTAATCCAATTACGCATCTTTGCGCCGGTTCATGCGCTATCGGCGTCTCTTCTATGGCTATCGCATGCGTGGGTGTACATACGTTACGTGCATGTGGCGAAACACTGCTGCAATCTATTGCACAGTAGACGCATCGCGATCGTGCATCGTATCCAGACAGCCCGAGAATAGTATTGATATGACACGAAAGTCTGATGCCGGGTTCGCATTTTCGTGGAGTAGGTATGTCGAGTAGGAAAAAATTCGTTCTCGAGTGCGAAAAAAAAAAAAAAAAAGATCGAATGGATAGATATCTACAGGGTTATACGTAGGTACGTCCGATACATATGTAGCCGCGAAGTCGTGTGTTCACTTTGGTGATAAATGTGAGCGAATGGAAGAGGGACGTGCTTGGGATGTCAGGCCAGCAAAGCGCGTCAGGGTAGACTCGGAAGGGGTGAGAAAGTGAGTGCGGTCTACGGGTTCACTACAAAGCGAGAGATCGAGAGAGCGAGGGAATGAACACGGTCCACTATATTGTGGCTCCACTCAATCAGAAGTCATAATACATTTACCACGAGCTAATGAAGTCTTGATGAAAGGCTGCCGCTGGGACTGTTGCGAGATAGCAGGGGTTCTCAGATATACGAGAGAATGTTGAAACATCTGTGAAATCAATGTCGTCTTCATGTCGACTCAGATCAATGACGGCGCTAATTCATTTTTTATTTTTATTAAAAAGAAGAACCGTCGGAGCTCAGGGTATCATTGCAGCGTTGAGTTTGGGATTAGCTTTGCGGTAGACTAGGAAATAAGTGGGAAAGTGGTCTTTGAAGAAACGAAGCAAAGAACAGCCAATAACCCCTGTAGAGGGGGGAATCACCGTCTGCAGCATCCACTGACAACCAGTTGGAACACTCACAATTCCGTTCGAGGTTTCGAGTACATAATCCGCGGAAATTAAAAATGCCCGCGTTTATAGTGGCGTTTCAAAGAGCCCCGTGGACTCGGGGCTCGCGACTCGATGGCTGTCTCTGCTATAGCTGTAAGCTTCTCGGTGGCCTGAAGGGAGGGAGAGTTCGTTCTCGTCGGTTACGAACCGAGAGAGCAGGGAATGAGGAAGAGTCGACAATAGTGGCAACATCGTGCCAGTTCTCTCTGTCTCTCCGTCTTTCTTTCTCTCGTCGACGGTCTCCATTTACAGAAACCCCATCAAAGGGATTGTGGCATTACACTTTAGAGTTTAGGAGGCTGCGGAAGCCGGCAGAGCCGACGACCGGTGGTTCTCGCGCGGGCACTCGTGGAAGGGTAAGCGAGAAATGTTATACCGATGGCACGGTGTTGTGTAGGTGTAGCCCACTCTGCCTTTGTCGCTCTTGTATCTTTCACTGCTTAAACGAGAGAATAGCCCTCAGTGTCCAATGCTGCAAAGTTCGTGAGCGCAGCAATATCGTCAAGGGTGAGATGAAGATAGAAGAGGAGAGGGAGTCGGTTGAAGAACGCGAAGAAAAGGAAAATGGGGGGGAAAATGGCCTCGCGAACATTTACCTTTTGCGTCGACTCTCCTTTACCTCTTCGGAGCAAAATGAGTATTTGTCTTTGTGAATAAATAAAATGCATTACGAATTTACCGGCTGAAAGGGCTGACTTGTCTGCCCGGAAAACGACCTAAGAACTGTTTGAGTTTTTTCAGAGTAAAAAAATGTACAATTTACAATGCTGACTACGACGTTTAATATATCTTCGACAGTTCTCCCAAAATTGGGGCGTTTGTATCTAAAAGTTGGTACGATAATCATTGAAGGCATCCGTTTGCTGCTCACTGCAACGGTGTTGCTACGTCAGTGAACACTACAGAAAGCAATATATAGCAAGAGGAACATCGCGGCCGTTCATTCTCCTCGCTCACAGAGTCTTCATGTAGTAAGACTCCGCGAGGTCGAATTGAATTTGCAAACTTGCAGATTGGATTCCAACTTGCCTATTACAGGGTGCGTCTGTTCCGGTTAAAAGCCGAATGGGGAGGGGGCTTTTCCTCCAAGAAGGGGGCGGGTTAAAGGGCAAAGAGGAGGGGTACGTCCCTACTACGGCTACCGAGTGCTGTACCGGTGGTAGAAACGACCGGGGCAGGGGAATTAATGCCGATACGCTATACGGAGATCGAGGATTACTACGAAGAGCCTCGCGAGCGTATCTCTCTCTCTCGTTGTCTTAGAACTCGCGGGCGCATTTTCGACTATACAGTCAATAACAGTGTACGTGTCTGTGTAACAGGCCATTTCTATACATGTGTATATAAACTGAAAACCCAGAGAGGTTCCGTGGCCTCAACGTCGAGCCAACGAGGCTATTTTCTCGACTACTACCGTAACACCGAATATTACACGGGCGACGGACCCTTCCGAGCGAAACGCCGGAGCCGGGGGGTTGCGCCACCCCCGCGCACCTCGCTTACCCCATACCATCGTCCTTCCCTTTCCAACAGAGAGTCTGCTTCTCTCTGCCATCAAGAAATCCCTGAGCGAGTCTGATTAGGATTCGTTCGTTTATTGATTTTAATTACAACCCCCTCCCCATTCTCGGTTCTTCATGCTGTTTTTCACCCTAACGAGAGTTTCTTCTCTTTAGCGTTAAAATCATTGAGCTTAAAATCTCTGAATGCGCATAATCTTTGATTTGAAGTTTGTCTTGGATTTTCGAATCTTTCGGGCTGATCGAGACGTTAGGAGGCTTGTCGAGATACGAACTCTGTTTGTATGAAATAGTATACAGAGAAAGCTATCCGGTGAATTTTCGTGTTGGCGTGTAACGAGGCAGAAAACGTTTTCTCTTGATACATTCTTCAAGTATAGTTGATGCGCGCGTGTGTTTGTGTGCGCGAAAACAGTTTCACGATTCAAACGACCGGTATAATATGCTCGGTCTCGTTCCTACGTGTGTTATTCAAATTAGATTCCTCACGGTGCGCGCGCGCGCGCGGGTTAAGAGAGTCGTGTCTAGAGGAAAAGAGGGAGATGGGGGAGAGAAGTTGATGTAAAGCCCGAATAATTCTCAAGGATACAACGTGCGGTATGTCGTAGAAGGTACGCGGTACAACGCCTTGGGGGCATTCGTGCCACTGATGCTCGACGAGCCTCAAGAAGTGGGCATGGATATAAGAGAAGATACGAGGGATGGAGAAACTACTATATACGTTCATATAACCGACGACGTATATCAACATCCCAGCGGGCTGTGACTGCTACGAGGCGGCCGACTGCCAGCATCCTTCGACCGAGTCTCATGTCGTTTTTTTCACCAACCGCGAAACACGGGTTTTCAAAGTATCTCGCGGTTACTGACACGTTAATCGTTCGATTCTAATAATGTTTATACTGTTCATTATACACGATCATTGCGTAAACGGAAATTCATACCGATTGTAATCAATGCGAGTGGAACAAAAAAAAGAAAAAAAAATCTGCATTCGACATCAATGAGAACATTTATTGGAGTCATATGAACGATCGAGAAGTTACCGCCCTCATTGATGTGAATTGTAATTTTTTTTTTTTGCGTTAAAAACAAAGTTTCACACGCTGGGAAGATGTTGTGTGGTTTAAAAGGGTCGAACTTGTTAATATAAATGTGTAAAAAAAATTTCAAATATTTTCGTTTCGCAGACTTTTTTTTCCCTCATTTTATCAACATTTCCGAGAGTAATGGATCTTCTGTCTTCCTTTCGCCTGTGCGCGCCAGCTAAATCTTTAGACATGGTACCCCCTTCCCTTCAAGTTTCCGCGAGCATAAACGCAATAATTCCGCGACGGAGAAAAGGGGTTGCTGATGCTGGTATGGGAGGGGGTGAGGGACCCCCAGTCGAGTATGGCATGCGCGTAAATGTAGTTATAAATAAATCTAGAAGCTCTTAATGTTCGCCGACGTTGGGTAGGTAGGTGGGTAGGTAAGATATATATAGGAGAAAGGCGTCTCGGGAGTGAAAACCGAGGACTATACTCTCAGCTTCTGGCAGTGCCATTGAACGGAGAGGGGGAATGAAGTTCGCGAAGAGAAGAGCAGAAACCGAGAAGCGAGAAATGGGCGAGAGATGAGATAGAGAGAGAGTCAAGACAGGGTGAATTGCTGTTGCGTAGTGTACACGGCGAAGGGTGCTACTCTACTCTCTCTCTACCATAGCTGCTTTACCGTAGGTTGAGGGATGGAAACCGTGCAAACGGGGTAAGAGGGTTCGAGACTACAGACACGCGTGCCGGGAATCTACTCGGGTAGCATTTGACTGCTCGTTCTTTGGTCTTCTCATCTTGCTTCCTGCATACCATTCCATTTACCCCTTTCACATATTATAGTGATGCCCGCAGTTGGTTTCTACTTTTTCTACCATTTCATTTTTCCATTCACGCTGCAATTCAATGCTGTGCAAACTTTACCCCCCATTGAATTCGGTCTTTTACGGCTTCACAGAAGTGTCCACCGACAGCAGTCGGACTCTGGAATAAGAGTCATCAAACGTTTCAGAGAAACGCGAACAAAAAAAGAAGAAGACTTAAGGGACATGAAACGTTTGCACAAAAATGAATTACCGGATCATACGTATTATTTTTCCAACTCGCGGAAAAAAATAATATATTTATTTATTTTTCTTCCCCTTTTCGTCGCCGTGGCACCGGCACGTTGGCGCCACTCTACATGCGTCGCGAGACCATATGCCGGCTCACGTTCACTCAAGAGTCTCTCATTGCGTGACAATTAGAATCAACGCTCGGGAGACCGGAGATAGACATATATACGTACGTATATATGTTTGCGATACGTAGTGAAATGCTTATGTTGCGTTATATTGCACACAAACAGTACTCGAGATTGCGAGAAGAAGGGTGGAAGAAGAGGTATTATAGTGAGAGCGTCGACGCTGACGGTTCGTCGCGCGGTAACGACGTCCTGGAAATGCCCTCTCTTCGCAGAGACTCGAATATACCGACTGCAAATAATAATGCTGTTACGAACCATACGGCGATTTCATAGTACCTTCTTCGTCTTCTTCATTTGTGCATTTTCTACGAAATGCATTTATTTATATATATTTTTTCTTTTTTCTTTATGCCCGCATATATATACGTACAGATATACGTATATATGTAATGTTTTTACACATACAGTAACGTAATCATAACGTCGGTGGGATAAAGATCTACGAGGCTTAACCACACTTTAACACGATGCTGGTAACGCCAACGACAAGGCTCGTTACACTTTGCACTTCTGTGTACACACAACGCCCACCGGAAGTCCCACTCGTTGGGTATATATACCACATAATCGCGAGTGTCGCGTAAGTAATATAACATGGCCTCCGGGAAGCAAATAAACTCTCATCCACTTTATCGTCTTTATTCGTTTTCTCATCATTTCCTTATATCTTCGTTCGTTAAAAAAACGTAAAAAAAAAAAAAATTCTTCGAATTCCTCGGACCGTAGAAAAAAACGATCTCTCAATTTTCCGCTAATTTTGTTCCCATTTGTACAAGTGGAACGTCGCGATACTGGTGCAGAGGGCAAATGAAAGTTCAGATAAGGACCGAGAATACTATTCGTCGTCAGAGACGAAAGCAATGGAAGTATTAGGTGTAACCATTGTACGAGGCAGAGAAGTAGAAGAGAAACACGGAGGCAAATGAAATGAGTCGAGAAATTGTTCCGAAGGAATTTATCAATTTTCTTTGAAGGGATTCTAATTGTACTAATTTGTTTGTCTTGGAGAGAAAGGATGGGCTTTTGGTATCCATCGCAGCCCGATGTTACTCACGAATCTCGGATCTCTCGATAGGGGGGGAAACTGGAATTCTATCGTTTAATCTTCGTTGCGTCTCACCCCTCGGGTTTGTGTGTTACGCTGTATAAACGAGTATATATATATATATAAACCCTCTTCTCGCAGCATATCGTTCTTTCTCTCTGCGCGAAAGTGATCCGCGAGTTCTTCGCAACGGGATCTTCGATATTATCCTAGCGGCTACCTCGCTTTCGGCTCTTCTCCCTCTCTCTCTCTCTGATTCTTCGGTTCGAATCCGATGATATTCAACGTAGCGTGATAGCGTGATTGAAGATTTAGAATTCATTAATCACTCGGTAGACTCCCGATTAATTCCCACAAATACACTCGCGCATTGAAACCCACCGAAGGAGATATTTATTTGTCGGAAAATGTATGGCATTTTTTAACCGCGTTTTTTTTTCTCTGTACGAAGTAACGCGAACAATCAAGGGATCGGGTGTCTATCGTTGCCTTCCCCACAGGATCTTGCGTTATCCTTGACCAGCATATTGTTGTCGTCGGTTCGCTTGTCGTTTCATTCTCGGTTCACGCTTCGATAGAATTGGTAAGGCGTACGTACGGTTTAACAGCTTCGCAGGGCAAAGGTGGACACGAGAGCCAAGGCAACGTGGAAAATAAATACGAGAGAAGAGAGAAAGAAAGCGAGTTTTGTATATATACTTGTAGGTCCGATATACACGAGAGATTTCCGACTCAGCGCAATAATACGTTTTTAATTGCTGAGCTCACTGCGTTTCTGTGTCACACACAGTGCATGCAACGAGCCCATGTCCCGGCTATATATTTCGTATAACTCGGGGTGGTCCGCCCACATCGCGGATATTTATGTGGTAACCAGTATGTCTAATTTATCCCACTTTAATAACAACGGACTTTGTACACCGCGGTGTATCTAACGCTAACTCTCCCGCTTTTGCTTATCTCCCTCTTTTCTGTTCTCTTCGTGTTGTGTCACGGTTTTTCGTTCCCCTACGTCTTTCGACGCCTCGCTTGTTCTTGTTCTCGTAGCCTATTCGCCGAGTGATATACTGCGGCTTCATATTACGTTTCGCTATAAGCCCACTGTACCGCGATAACTATTCCACGTCGCGGATACCGAATAGCTGAGAAATTGTTCTCTAATATAAACTATCTGCTGATCCCGTATTCTTGGCACCGAAGTATCGTGCGAATTCTAGTAACGCCAATGGAATGTTTATTTTGAAAATATTGAACTTTCGACCAATTATCTCGTCTTAATCTCTTTGAAAGGCGATTCTCTACTTGGTAATCAAAAATCAGTTCAATTGCTAAAATTTTCATCGGTACGTTTGATGAGAAAATAAGAGATACACGAAAGATGAATCTTCGTCAGTTCTTCGATGTTAAATCTTAACCGTGTCTCGATATACGCGCGTACCGCGAATCTTCGAAAGATCGAAGTTCGCACAGTTTCGTAGGGGTGAATCGCGAAACTCGCACGTGAAAGCGAGAGAACGAACGAGAGAGACTCGGGCTGTTAGGTACCGGGTGGCGGATGCTGTGCTGGTCTGAAGGCTGATATCAAAGCGCGGACTGGCGCCCCCGTCAAACAATACACGGAGAGAGATGCTGATGCGATTGTATTATGGCTAGTGGACCGGCTATCCATTGTCTCGTCACGTCCTACCCACTCGCTTCCTTTTATCTCGATCCCCAGACCTCGTGTATCGTATCGTATCGAGTGAGCATCCATCGAAAGTAGCGTGCGCCGCGGGATGATATAGGGAATAAAAAAAGAAGACGAAGAAAGAAGAAAAAAAGAAAAAAAAATGTTACGAAGGAAGGAAAGAAAAGGAAGAACGTACGAGTCGAGTGATAGATAGAGAAAAAAAGTTTCCATCACAATACGACTCTTCGCAGGCATCAGCCACGTGAGAAACAATGATGACGAGGATCCGCGAACGATGATATAGTAGTGGATAAAGTAGAATGTATACGTTCGGCATTGCCACGCACCTCTATACGTGCCAAGAGAGCGAGAGACGGTTCGCTTCTATCACTTTCTCTCCTGTTACCCATACCCACGGCTCTTGGTGCCCCTCGGAGAGCCAACGTATTTGAAATTCTGCGGTGCCCGATATTAGATTACCGAGAGCGATCGACTACTTCCTGCCCATCGTCGTCGTCGTCGTTCTCGTCGTCCCGAGTATATACACGTCAAGAATTAACCATGTGGTATCATTGTATATATATATATATATATATCTGATGTGTTGTTCATGCATACGATGTGTCTGCCTACATTACGCGAAGGTTTAACGTGTCGAATTCATTAAATTCGCGGAATTCATCGCGATCGGCTCTCATACGATTACGCGAGTAGGTAACCGTAAAATATCGTAACATCCGGTTCGACGGGGATATCTCGACTTTCTAAGGATTCGCGAAGCTCAATCTTATTTTTTGGATGCACTTACTTTGTCGGGAAAGGAAACAAGAAACTCCTCTCCATGGTCACTCGATAGAGATGGATTAACGATCGTTTTGTCGAATGCATTTGCTTACCTGTAACAAGAGAAATAATCATAAATGCACATTGCGATCAATTGCGGTTTTTTTTTTTTTTTTTTTTTTTTTTTTTATTGACGACAAACTATAAACGTCTCTCGGTATTCTCGTGAATTTTAGCAAAAGAGGAAGAAAAAGAAATAATGAAACGACTACGACTACACGAGCGGAGTAAGCTGGATGGCTCGTGAGATACGTGACTAAAAACGAGTTGCCGCCGGGGTCCGCAAATTTATCTGATTTTCATTCAAATGGGGGAGAGACTCGGCCTCATCTCGCATTTATGTATTCCAGTGATATTGCACTTTTTAAAACTCTCGCCTCTGTCTCTCGCGCTCTCTTTCGCGCCCAGCTTTACTCGTTGGATATTAAGACCCCTACAGCGGGTGTATTAGTCATATAAATTCGCTTCAAGAACGACGGGAAACACACGTACAATGGTATAGCTATACATTTTCATATACCTAATATATAAATGTATTTTTAATGAACGCGTGACGTTGCGTCATTTGCATAATTTTTTTTTTTTAATGAAACAATTTCGGCGTTTCGTGCAGCGTAAATCGTAAATCAAAGTTAAGCAGATGTCCGAGTCATTGATACATTGAGCAAAATTATGTAAAAAAAAAATAACAATCGTCTCTGGTAATTTTTTTACGGGTGCGATTTTTTTTTTCATTTTGTACAAAAACATCGTTGCGTATAAAACGGTGGTATGAAAAATTTGCTAAACGTTCGTTATTAATTGGAGTTTGAAAAGTTTCGGTTAACTGACCCTACCAAGTATTTTTAATCGTCCGGCCCGAGGCTAGGAGAGAAAAAACAATTTAGTGGCGATGCTGCCAACGGGAGCAACAAATATTACAAAAGCGCGAGTGCGCCGTGTCCCGGGCGAATGAAAAAAAAAAAAAAAAAAAATCAGTGAAAACGGCAAGCTGCGAACGGTGCGTATTCTGTTCTAAGCGGTGTTGCCTCTTTCCCGATTTTAATCAACCACCCTCGCAGCATCCCCGTTGCCGGCCATCACTAACTGAACCCCCTCGAGGTCCTTTCGCGTTTCACGCTTCCCCACCTGAAAACTGAATCTCTCTCTCCCCCCCCGTAACCCTCACTCGATCCACCTCGACATTCCTTCGGTTAATTACGCAGATTTCCAATGAATCCCGGCGTCGGCTTTCGTGGAATTTTTACGACTGCCCTCTGCTCTCTTTTCTCTTTTTCTCTCTCGTTTAGCCCGCAACTGGGACGTCGATTTGTATGAGTACCTCGAAATGAAAATATCCCGGACCAGGATATGAGTTTTATAAAATGAGGGCCTCGCATCTCCTCCAATGTTGGTAGCTCTATATCGCATTCGCAGAGCGATATCGAATTCGACGTTCTTTGGCGCGGCGCGACTACGTCCCGAGCCCACATTTGCCACCCCTCCACGCATTCTCAATCGATTATTGGTGTTTGATTAATTTATCCGAAAAAGGCACAAAGTCGCGCGTGTAGAATAAAAAAAGAAAAAAAATCAATGAAACGATATCTATACAATCGATTTCACTGAAATTAAACTTTTGTTTTCAATTTTAAAGCTTCGAAGTTTTTTCAAAGTTTAACGGATATTGCGATGAAATTTTTATTTTTTTTTTCAAATCTGTATATTAGTGAATTATTGAAAATCGAATTTTCGTGAATCTTTAAAATGTTAGGCTGTACAGCGTTGAGAAATAAACATCGAATTATTATGAAAATTTCTGATCGTACCGAGTGATTTAAATTAAGTTAATTCATTAATTAAAATGAATAAAAATGATGAAATGATGAATGGAGCCGTAAAAAAAAACTTAAATCAACCACTGTATGCCGATCGCGTTTTGTTATCCGCCCGACCTGGTGTCGTTTTTGCAGTAAGCGGTGACACGAGAAAGCGATAAATCGTTGTGGGTCATCGGAACGGTGAGGGGGGCCACTACAGAGGCAACCGAGAAAAACCTGACGGAGGAATCTCACCGCTATAAATAATTCAACTCCCGTCCAAGAAGCGAGAAAGCGAGATAGACAGAGACAAGTCGGTTCCCTCCTATCGTAGCGCGTGTAGCGGAAAGGAATAATACTGTTACGTGCGCAGCAACGGGGGCTATGTGGTTCGTTGGTGGATGGGGGTGGAGGTGCGGGTTTAAGAATCTAATCTTTTCACCAAAAAGGGGTTTTCGCAAAGACGAAGAACAAGCGAAACAGACGCAGAGGGAAAGAATACGAGGGCGAGAAATTCCGTCGCTTACCACCTGAACCATCGCAATGAAAGAACCGAGAATCTTCCTGACACCCCCTTAAATACTTAATTTCATTCGCTCGTAATTGGACAGTTTTATTAAGGGATGCATATTTCAGATGGCTTTTTTATTATGTCTATTGGGAGCTCCACCGCGGTTGCCTCGCTTTTTCTAACTCTTTTTTTTCACCCACCCCCATTTCTCGTGTATTATACAGACAGATATATATATACCGAGAGATACACTTGCCGCTCATACCTCGGTCTCGTGTTGCGCGCGGCTGCTGTCGCACAGAAACGAAACGAGAAGTTGCAGGCGAGGGGAGGCTTAAAAAAATTAGATTTCAACCCTTCGGAAAATATTAGCACGCCGCGCCGCGAGACGTAGAACGCAGTAGAAGCGATGAGATTGCCGTGGAGGATGGAGAGTGTTCTTCCTTCATGTACCAACCCTTTACTCAGTCCCTTCAGAAAGGCTCGCACTCCTCGTATTGTTGCTCGGGATTAAAGGCACCAAAGTGTTATTTCTCGGGGTTCGAGAGACCGACAAGAGATTTTCACTCCTGCCACTCTCTTTCTCTCTCTTTCTGTATCTTTCTTTCTCGGATTTTTTAATTTTTTATATTTTATCGAGAAAGTAAAGCCTGGTTAGCTCGACCCTCGCACGACCCCGAATAACTCTTTAAATTCTCTTACTTCCTTTACTACCCCTTTTTAACACGACTCTTCTATCTTCTCCGTTCTTATGGCTTTTAATTCTTTCGGAAGAACAATCAACGATGAAACGAATGGAAAAAAAAATTTTCTAGTCGCAAAAGAACGCGTGTACCCTGCAGTGGGGGTTGCCGCACGGGGGAAGCGAGCGCAAAGCCGCGAGACCGAGAGTAGAGCGTGAGCAGTGTATAAATTTTAATAAGCCTCATTCGAGGCAACCCTTTGAGCCGCTTGAAATGAACGAATTAAAAGTTTCTCTCGTTTTGCCGTTGGTTACTGCGAGTACACACCGACGAACTTTAGTGGTCTCGCGGTTGACATTTCAACTCGCTCTACGATCTCACCGAATAGCCGAACTTTCGTCGTTTAGCTGACTCTCTCGCGGGGCTATACCTAGTCGTTCTTCCCTTCTCGCGCCGGCGTACGTACAGTAGACGCGGAGAAACTTTCGAAAACATTTTTTTTTAATTTCTTTTTTTTAAAACACGAGAACGTCGACATCTCGTATCTGAATTGTTCGGAATTCGACTGATAAGAATATGCGATATAACGAACCGGAGATTCATTCCATTTTTTTGAGGTTATCAATTTTATTTATGACGATAATCAAATGAAAAGAATTTTATAGTGCAAAATTATCGTGTAATTATTATTATTTTCTTCCGGTAACGATGAGACCCTACAAAGTTACATCTTAGGTAACAGTGGTGAATATTAATAACAAGTATATACGGCGAGGCATATGAAACAGAATGTACTGTATTTCGCCTGATATTATTACTTAAAGAGTACCGCGACGAGCACGTGCCGCGGTAGGGAGATACAAGATGAGGAACGAGGGGCATCAAGAGCAAGAGGATCGAGAGTTGTTCTCCCGAGAAACTTGGTAACTCGGTAACGTGTTCTCGTTAAGGGGACGAGAGATAGAGAGAGAGAGAGAGAGACAGAGAGAGAGAAGGATCTGGAAGGTTGTTCTCGAGTGCATAGCCTGGAACCCAACAGCGGTCTCAACTCGCTCGTTGTACGTACGAGTAACCGAGTAAGATTTCAATTAAAACAACCCCCCGGCATGCCAGGGATTAGCAGTACGAATCCGTATTCCTCGTCTCACTCCCCTCGGGTGTTCACTGTATTGCTGTGGGATACGCGAAGAAATCCTCGGTTATGACGCGGCATAAATATCAATGTAAATTGCTTCGGTTCACTCGCGCGCTTACCGCGTTCCTTTCGGATCATTGTATACACCGAGACTACCCAACAGAGAGAGAGAGAAAGAGTGAGAAAATCGTGAAATCTCTTCGTCGCGGAAGATGCTGCGGCAAACTCGGGTCTTTTCCACTGTCTACCGTTATTAAAGTAATTATTGCGATATCGCGATATTAATAAAGTTCGAATAACAGTTAATTAACACCCTACAAGACTGTACGAGATTATGGAAAATCTACATAGAATACATATAGGCAGACCCCCCATTTCGTGTATATACGTCAATAATTCCTCTTTCACGGAAATCGATATCGATTGGGAAATACATCGCGAAATCTCTACGTCGCGGTCGATTTCGTCACGGATTATGTTTCCATCTACTGTCCGTTTTTATTAACAGAATTAATGCTTTTTTTCGGCAATACATCGACTTATGCTGAAGTCTAACTTTCGGTTGATTGATTGACAGAAAATCGCAACGATGCAAAATGTAGTTACAGCGTATAAACATATAGTTTTCATTTTCCCGGAAATTTCTCAACGTCTCAATAATTCAATATTACTCTTGTTCGGAAATTGACACAAAGGCTTTCGTATATATGGCGAGAGAGCGAGAGAGAGTCTGTCATCGACAGAAGACACGTTAATTATTATCGGGAAAAGCACGAAGGGCTCTGTTCTGTAACTTCCTATAGGGGTGAAATAATATGGTAGAAGGTTATACGCGTGTCTCAGTACATTTACTTTGGTTGCTATATGGTTACACAGGTATAGGTAGTCATACGTCGTGTGTACCCTACCGTATGTAGGAACGCGAAGAGAATCATACGCTGAAATCATAATTAACAAAATTATGTCGGGGTAACTCGATAGGTTCTGCGATAGAAACGAGATGGCATGGGTCGCTTGTACTCGAAGGGAGTGTAGAGCTTCGAGTGGAGAAAGGGGTAAGTTACATCTAAGAAGAAAGGGTTGCCGGAACGCGAAACCCCCACACTCGCCGGTCGGCACTGTACGAACGGACTCTCTCTGCGCAATACAAGCGAGAGAAATCCGTCAGCCCCACCCTTGCGTTCACGAAACTTCACGAGCATCAGGAGCAGCTACCGTACGTACGCGAATGTAAACTTATACGCGTGGGTATGATTCAGTTTGCGTCATTCGTAAGGTTTTAATCAAAGTTACGGGTACTTCAATTTCTCCGAGAGTTCACTCGTTATCGCGCTTATCGTTATCGCTAAAATTCGATCTTTTAGCGATTTAACGATATTTCCCTTCAATTATAAACGAAGATTATTTTATGATCAATATTTTTAATTTTACAAAATGGAGACAAAAAATAATGTTGTTACAATTTTATCGACTGAATTTTCCTGAATTTTTAGTAATCGCTGATGCGAGGTAAAAGCCACCATCTGCCCGATGAAGCCGTACGCGGTCGGAAAGGATTGATGTATAAAGATCGACGATGGTATTATTAACGCGAGAGAGTGTAAGAGAGACGAAAGCGACGTGGGTCGAGAAAGAAAGAATAAAAAAAAAAAAAAGGGAGACCGATACAAACGCCGGTCGGAGCCAAGAGGGCGTTAACGAAACTTTAATGGAGATCATAGATACAACGTTCCAGCGAAAGCGGTGAAAGACCTCTTTGACGGATTACGCCTAAATCGTATCTATCTCTTACTCTCGTAGTACCCGCGAGCCCGCTGTGATGTTAGATACACGTTCTACCTGAGAAAGCGAATAGACTGGAGCGCCGCCGCCGCCACCTTTACGCATAGAAAAGATTACGCGTAACCCCCTGAAGCTAAGTGTTATAATACCCACGAGGCTTCTATGCGTCTATGAAGCTTCAGGATTTACGCGGTAGCATCCGCACAGGCCATTCTCGCTTGGTGCATTACCATTCTCAAGATCACGCTGAGTTTCATCCTTTACAAATCTCACGAAAGAATCTCTTTTTCCTTTTTTTCATTTCTCCCGGCGTTGCTTACCGGGCTATCGATAGCACGATCTCGAATGGCACGTCCCAAAGAGATCGACATACCTACTTATAAGTCTGTAACATTCAGCATCCAACAACAGAAAATCAACTGCTGAACGTCATCTATATAAATCTTCGATACGACGATTCTATTATTATGCACTTTCGCCCTGAAATCCACTTTCTTTCATTCGCAACGGCCCGCGAGTGCCAAATTTGTTCCCCGGTCCCCCTGAAGCAAAATGGAATTTTGTGATGGGGGCGAAGAAAAAAAAGGGATAAAAAGCGTGCAGGCGTAGAAGCGAGAAAGGGCGAAACAGAGAGTTCAACAAGTCGAATAAAAAGCTCATAAATAAAGAGGAGGAAGAAGAAAAAAAATCCGGGTCTTTCCCTTACTGCTGTGTGCTGTACCACTGTCGAGCTCTCCGGGAGCTTTTTCCTGCGGAAGCTCTCGCCACTTCATCCTTCTCACCCTCTGCTGAAACGCGGTAACTATGGTATATATCTATACACCGCCGCACGCATTCAGTCCGTTTCCACGGCGTGCCACCCCCGTTTTCCCCCAAATCCATTCTCTAACGCCGCGTTTCTGCGAATGTCCCCGCGGACACCTGTTGCTCCGATTCCACCGAGCAACGAGTTGTATCACAGCTTCCGACTGTGCGAAATCGCCTCTGTGACACGATAAACCCGACCGCGGAGAGCAACGACGGCGTCGTTATTCCCAGTTGATCGTTCGATACGCATCCGTTCGCAAATGATCAGAACTGACCAAGAAAGGGATACATTATCGTGGATATCCCGCTTACCCTTCGATGTCGTTCGAAAGAGTAGTCGAAAGCACAGTGCGGGAAACTCGCTACGCTTTTACGAATCAGGGCGGGTGAGCGAGAGTCCGTGAGTAATGTTTCTCAGTTTGCGTGAGCGACAGGCCGAAAGCGAGGATTTCAATGGGGGCGCTTTGGATGCTTTTTCCGGGACACTGGATCCTTGCGGGTGCTTTAACTCTCAAGCAAACTCGCTTTTTACTCTGTCTCTGCGCGTCTGTGTATTGTTCTTCTCAGTATCTTCACGAAGACACAAGAATACCCATCGAATGTATTTGGGTTGAGTGCAATACCGCGGTCTGCTAGGGCAACTCTTATGAGCGTCGGAATTTCAACCCCTTTTTTCGTTTCCACCGTTACAGCGCGGTCTTAATGCAGCAAACAACTCATAACACCCACATTACACGGAGCTTTGCGTCTCCAGTACGCCGCGAAATCGACTCTTAATTAATAAAAAAAAAAAAAACTCAACTCTTCGAAAAGAATTTCGATACTTCAGTTGCGATATTTATCAATTGATTTGTCAATTAAAGCAACAAACAAGAAGATTAAAAAAATTTATATATATTTATGAACATACAGCATACATTTCTCGTATTTCTTATTATATTAATTCATTTTAAAAAATGGCATTAAATTACGAGACAATAATAAAAAGTCGAAATGGTTTCTACGCTCGAAAAGTTTTACGATACGACGTACGGATCTGCGATAGAATCTGAATTCATTGGTTTGGGGTGTATACACAGTATAAACATCGGATAGCCAACGGGAATTTATTCGTATGCGAAATATGCGAAGCATTTTATTTTCAATATCGTCTCCGCGAAACGTCGGATATTTCAATCCACACTGACGTTTAGGGGTGGATATCTGGACGTACGTGTACTGCCGTAGTGGTCAACCCCTCGGTCAGACGGACAAATTGAATCGAATAGCTTTCTAGCGAGCAAAGGTCCCGAGAACGCGACGAGGGCTGCACGTTGATGTTGGCGTTAGATAGGCTCGTCAACGATCGATACTTCAATTTTTCGCCATATTCGCTTCCGAATCACCCGCTTGCGACATTTTTCCCTTTCCATTTGCGGTATGTTTATCCCCGTATCTCTTTCGGAGCCTTCAATTTTTTTTTAAACAGCGGTTCGCGAATATTTCCGCCAGGAATATCAACAAGACAATTATAATTAAATTGTTAGAACATCGGCGCCGAATTTGACGCGATTTCGAAGATTAATCGCACAAGTTGAGTACTATATCGTTATTAAATTATTGAAATGCGTATAAATTTGTCAATTGAAGGCTTTTAACTTTCATCGTATCTAAGAGTAAACGAAAAGAAAAAAAAATCAAGAAAAATCTAATTTTCGAATACATCGAGATAGCTATATGCAAAACAATATGAAAAAGAGTCTCCAGTTCTTTCATTTAATTTAACAGCCATTGAAGTATATTTTCAACGCTCGAAAGATGTTAAGGTGGGAAGAAGAACGGAATACAAAATCATATAGTATCGCGACAAAGCTAAAGACACTCGACGAGAGGCGAGAGCTCTCAACGCGCTCGATTACAACTTTTTATTACATTTCCATTCCATTTCTCGGGTATAAAAGAAACGAAGATTTTTCTCTCTCGCTACAGTTACGCGAAGCGGGATATCCCCGAGGATAGGGATGAAATTGAAACGAATGCGTTTTAAACGCGATTACGAAAGAGAAAGAACGAGATGGGACTTTCTTCGCGTCAGAAAAAAAAAAAATCGTCGCTTCGGAGTCGCCCGGCTTACGGCATGTTGCTCGCGGGCGCAAAGTCGCGACTCTGTTAAATTTCAATTTAAACGTTCATGCATTTTTCTTCACCGTAGTTCGCGAGTGCTGAGGTTCGCGTTCGAGCGACCGATACACCACGCGCGTACTTATATAAATTTACTTGCAAAAAAAAAATAAAAATAAAGTTAGTAGTCTATATAACAAGACAGCATGAAATAATTGTAGTTGGAGAGTTTAGCGAAGGTAGCGAGAACTATACCGAGACTCCTACAATCCATATGGATGTATATATATATAATAACATGCGATACATTTATGCACCTGTCGGAGAGCTCGAGCTCGCGCTAGATGCCGTAAAAATCATTCAAAGACTTTACGACTCGTGAATAATAAATTAGCCACTTCCTGACGGAGACAAGAAAATAACGAACGAGAACCATCTCGAAGCAAAACACTCCCTATAACGTCCCTCTCTGTCTATCCCTTTACTACGAGTGCACATATAGTGGCTGCATTATCTCTAGGGTAATACGAGTAGAGGGGACGAGGAACGACACGAGATTTCACACTCGTCGAACGGCCATTTACGGTTATACGAGAGTTCCACGAAAGCGTAATAATGCGTTCAGCATTTGCCAATAAAGTATTTCCGCAGACAGTCTTGTGACTGCGTCTGTACGAACCCACACGACGCTACTGAAAAGAACCTTCGAGCAAAACGCGAGCTATATTTTTTATTACGACATCCGTGACGTTCGATATATCAAAATGGATAATTCGAGCTTTGCGAAGTGTTGTATTTTTTTTTTTTTTTCATCGGAATAAAAATACCGCCTCGATCACGAGAGTCGGACTTAAACGTAATTTCGGGTGTAGCTTAGCTGCTCTCGTACAACGCTCAGCCAGACACACGATGTGTGCCCCTGTGGTCTTTCTCTCTCGTTGCATCTGCCTTGGGCGTCGCCGAGCATTATATCTTTCCTGCTACAAACAAATTGCGCTGCTCGCGTTATCTCAGAGTCACTTCCGGTGGTACGGCGCGCGGCCCTCTTTCTCGCACTCTCCTGTCTCCCACCCCTTTTTACACATCCCTGTTATATGTACGTAAATGCTCGCGAAGGCATGAGTGCATATGCATTTGCGTCGAGGAGATTAAGGCAATAAATAATAGCGAGTCAGAGAGCTGAATGCCAAGGTGCCTTGTCGCTTTTCCGCGTCTCTCGAATACCCTCGACTCTTAACGATCCTCTTCTCACTTACTATGTTTCCTCTCTTTATTATCATTTTCATTCATCGTGAATTTCATCCGTTCCTTCGCGCAGTTGTATGAATCACAAATTTATGTTGATTCCATTCTGGTAGTTACATTGTTGGATTTGTTATGAATTTCTCTCGATGTATTCTATTATTATTTTTTACCTCATCTAACATTCATCTATTCCTATCATAATGCAAGGTAGCGATTATGAAATAATAAAAATATACATGCGGGATGTGCTCTTTGTTTATGGAAAAATTTGCAAACGAAGATATACGAGCGAGAAAAATAATTTTATTATTGTTCTGCACTGTTTAATGAAAAAAAAATGACCGTTCCCATCGAAAAAGCGAATATTCGAAATATTTAATTATTTCATTTACGAGTAACAATAATAAACGAAACACATAAGAGCTTTGCGATACTTTACAGATCTACTTTACTGTAAAAAAAAAATTCGAAAGCACTTTCATCCCTTGTCGTACATCGTAACAGAACTTTCTTCATTTTTCCCTCGCCGTTTCGCTCGAGTCCCCTCTATCTTCGTGACACAAATAATTCGGGGATGCGTAAAATCCGACGACCCATTTAGCACGATTACCGGGGCGTGAGAGATTCGAAGGATGGAACGAGAAAATGAGTAGCTGTACATATACATACGTATATATAAGTATACATAGCAACGCAATGGTAGTTGCCGGTTTAGCGAGTGTTTATCCGCCCTTAGCGAGTCGCCCATTGCATCGAGACCTTTCGACTGTTACGCGAGAGATTCGACAAACGGCGCGTACACAGTAGGCCTCCCGTAGCGTCAAAACGGGGGTGAGAAATTGGGCACCTTTTCTAAATACGAAATGACACCCGCCGAGCGATTATGTCTCCGAAGAATGCTACTGGGGGAGAGAATGGAGACAGAGAAACACATCATGAAGAGCTCTCGGTAACAGTGCGCAGAAGGGAGACTTTGCTTTGAGGCGCGATGCCGCGGATGCTACCCTGATACGTAAGAACCAGTGGTCTATTTAAGAGCGGTATGCGTGTCGTCTCTGCAACCGTTATAAGCGAATCGTAGTCTCGCGTGTCCGTTCATGCAATTTTTTTAACGATCAGAATACTAAATTTATTCCGCGTAAATTGCGCAGATCTTAAAGATTTATGAAAAGGAAGAAAAAAACAAATTATCTGCGATGAATCGTTAAATAATGATGGCTGCGGCTCGCGTTTACAATAAAATGTTCGAAGAATGTTGCAGTGAAGTCGAAGTTACCGATACATATCGATGACTAAACAACACTATAACTCATCCCTCGATTGATGACATGATTACGGACCTAATAAGACACAACTATAGACAAGCGCAACGTGTAGTCACAGTCATATGAAGATGTGAATCGTGTTGTAGACAACGATGTAACTGCTCGTTCTCTTGCCCATTACTCGAAAAAAGAGCATTCCAACTGTCGAACTGGGCGCTGATCGTATCAGAGATCTTGTTCGGGGAGACCTTTAAACCCGGTAATCATGAGTTCAAGAAGAATGTAATGATGACGCTTAACGTTTGATCTCAATGTTACGATCAATGCCCTTTATTGCTCTGCGTAAACATTGAATTCCCGATAATCCAACTACTCACATCGAAGCTACTAAATTCCGAATTTTTGTGTCAAACAAAAAAGAAATAACCCGACATCATCGAGTAACTGAACCCACAGGTCTTATGGACCAAAGATCGTTTGCCCCGTTATAATAAACTCAGAGTTATCGATGCCCAATAGAAGTCTACGAGTACAGTATTACTATAGTTATCCAGTCGATCATTGCACATGGCCTAAGATCCTAATACTCTGGAATCACGAGTGGGTTACCAAGAAGGTCCCATCATAGACGCGTCGATATGAACGTGTATGGCAGACAAGAAAGTGCAATAGGTTGCATTGAGAATAGTTGTAGCGGGGTGCACAATCGAGCTGTCTCGATGGAAAGAGAGTGCTCTTCCTCTTTGGTCTCTCTTTCTCTCTGTGCGATGCTGTGATGGTTGCGGCCGCAGGTATCAGCCATTACCGCGCGCGGCGCGTTCCCCCCGTAGGATTATTTACGGTTACCATAACTTCCAAGGTACTATTGCACTTAAGGCCTTAAGAGCCACACGGCAATGTGCCTCGGCCCTCTTACTGGCCGATCTCTCTCTCTCTCTCTGGTCAGTAACGCCGTTGCCCACAGAAGAAGATACCGAGGCAAAACACGTGTAACGACGAACGATTTATTCGTAAGAACGACTCCGTACAAGGCCCTCGTCTCTGCATGATTCTTAACTCCACTGGGTCTAGCTATGGAGCACAACAGCATGGAGTACTGAAGATTCTGAGGACGAAGCTTGTCCGAGATGGAGGACGTGCCTTCGGACGTAGCGATGGACCGTCGTGTGAATCTGCGCTCCGCGACGCGCCAACCAAACTCATTCTCACAGCAAGACAAGATCAAACTTTTTCGTATACCGATTCCCGATAGATCGCGGGATCATCTCGCTTGGCCGATCATCTTTTAACGGACAATAATAGCCGATTGATGCAAACTTTTGCCAACATGGAAAATAAAGCGGAAATCGCGACAGGACGTTCATTTTCCAGTTTGCTACTGGGGTACAATCGGTTACCGATAGCTGATCGTACGCGCGCGGGGCACGCAGTTCGCACGCTTGTAAGTGAACGTTTCTCGCCAAGAAGGCCCCTTTAATGTATAGCTTACCCCCCGAATACCGTACAGTAACTCGTAGCCATACATAATGCATATTGTACCGAGTGAAAGAGGAAGACAGATACTCGCGAATACGAATTAGCCACGCGCGTTAAAGGGATAGATGCAATATCGTTGCCGTTGACATGCAATTCCGGTGTCCGCCGGGCGCGAGGCCGAGAGCCTCCCTTACGCCGGTGACAAACAGGTTTCCCGCATGCATGTCTCGTTACGAACACGCCGACGTGCCGCCTCCTCCTCATTCTGTCCGCTAGTACTCTACGCGTTTTCCACCTCTCACACTCGGTCCCGATAGAAAGTGAGTGGGAGTCTAATGATAGCTCTTGAGAGAATAGTAAAACAACAAAAAATTCATTCTCAATGTTAGATTTATCGTTATCAAGTGTACCGATCTGTGTCGACGTATAATTGAAATTCAAAATATAATGATCTCGGGACTTAGACGAAAAAAAAAAAATCGATCTTTTTAATAACGCTATTGAAATGAATTCGAAGCGGCATAACACATTACAATTTATTAACTCGCGATTTAAGTACAGAAATGACGGAAAATATAAACGGGAACTATTAATCTTAAATGTTCTGAATGCAAAATGAGGGAATAATAAAACGGGGAATGCTAGAAAAACATTGGTTTTTCCTCATAAACGGTCTCACAGTCGTCATTTACCGGAGAGAGCGATGCGATTCGCGAGAGGAAGGAAATGAACGAGAGAGAGGAGGAGGAACGCTTGTTGTATACGAGCGCTTAATGTAATCGCTAATTACCGAGTAACAACCCTCAGTGCTTCGGTGCACGAATAAAAAAAATAAAAAAGAATGAAAAAGTATACTACGAGATCACAGGCGGAATACGCGTAAATACGAATGCGTGGTAAACGTCGAGGCGTCGGAGGACGGCTCGCGTCCGGCTATATCTCTCTCTCTAGAAACGCTCTCAAGTGCTATATACGATACTTTACTCTTACTTGAGTAAGAGTACGTATTTGTAGCGCACTTTATACTTAGCGTACTCCATACCCGGTACTTAGCGCGAACGCGTAGACATATAGCGTACTGTACTGTATACTAAAATACAACTCGAGATATCCGAAGAAGAACGGAAAGACCCGTAGCTGAGGTAGACTCCCGGCATTCAGGATACATTCAACGCGCAGATAATTTTATAGCTGTTCTCGCGCCTGCATAAGGATTTTTTTATTTATTTATTTATTTTTTTCAAAAATCCACTTTATCCTCCATTTTTTAAATTTATTTTTCTGTTATATAATTAATAATAGATCTCTTATTTATTCCCTTTAAATTTCCCAGTGACACGACGCGATTTAATGTCTGTATGGGGATTAAAAAAAATGTTCACGACTATAGATCGCGGAGAGAAAAATAAATTTCGTGAAATTTCAAATTTTTATAAAAATCGAATTTTTATGAAATACGGTTTCAACAACGACGATTTTTATATATTATTATCTGAAAATTATATTTAATGCTGCTCGCGGTAGTGTAAAGTTACACTTCACTCGGTGAAACAAGAATGATGTTAATAATTATTACACGTGTAATTAACACGTTGTTATTAAGTTGATGGAAAATATTTTTTTCAACGTCGAAAAGCTTCGAACGACTCAATGATCGTAGCCATTTAACTCGAAGGGACTAATTGAGCCGTAAGAGAAAATATTATCTATGCGATAGCCAACAGCTATAATACCATGAATCGTCGCGAGGATGTCACCTCTCCCTTCAAAGGCGGCGAAGAACCGGATTGCTCGGCTTTCATTCCCTTTTAACTCAGTTCTTTTTTTTTTCTTTTTTTCAATCTTTTTCTCTTACAGTCTCGCCGACAATTATCAACACGTTGCGCATTACATTTCGATTTCTTCTCTCGCGCACGCACCGCGCCACGTAAGATCTCCTTTCTTGTCGGTGGTCTCGTGTCGATATGCGTGTCACGCGAAACACGCGACCGCAAAACTGGGTGTCCGCGTGGTCAGTCGCGTTTGGTATCTCGAGCACATTGAAAAGTTCTTATATATACCGCTCGAGGTCCATCGTCTTCGAGTGATATACATGTCGAATCTCTGTTATACGTTGCATTTTCAGTTCGCAAAACAGATAAATAAATTTCCCTCGCGTGTACGAACGCATTAGTTTATATTACGCTCGATGATTATGAGGAAAACGAAGTTGAATTAAAACGTTTATAACAAGTAAAAGAATCACGTGCCAGACGGACGCGCATCGCTTGTAGAATGTTGCCAGCGTGTTGGAGAGCTCAAGGCTACGGAAGCGTGACCGTTGAAAGGCAAAGAGGAGATGCGCGCTTTGCGCTGAAAGCATTTACAACGCATTCTATTCAACTCGACATATATACATGTAATGGATCTGACGTGAAAGAATCTTTGAATTGTTTTCTTTTTTTTTTCAAGAAGACAGTTTTTGTACCCTTTTTCCGGCGCGTCTACGATTTCACATCGGGAGAATAAATTTCGTGAGCGACTTAAGGGTGACGCGACAAGCATTACCCTTTCATGAGTAGCGAGTTAACTAAGTGCGATCTTATCTTACGCGCCCTTAGAGGCTGCGATCGAATTGCGATTGGTGCCTTATTCATTTTACATAGAAAAATAGATTTCATAGAAGAAGAGGACAAATTCACCGATAATTATCATAATTCATCAAATACGAAATTTTTTTTACAATTACACGCCTCCGATGGTAAAAAAAATGATTTTATCGCAGCATCGGTTCGGATGAAATATTAGCATTTTTTTTAAGTAATGAATTGTGACGATTATTCGCACTCGTGTATCCGTTCATCTTTCCCTGAATCTGACACACGACATCGTGCCGATTCTTGAGAATTTTGTCAGCGCACCCAGACACCTAATATCAATATATATATTTCGCTCCTCTCATTTTGCCAGTCGTTCTCGAGTGTCTATACGCCATTTACAACGCAGAGAAGTACCGAGAGCAAAGATAGATACTGAAGTAGATATCCGGTTGATGCCTATTATGTTATACGTATGGTATGTTACATATAGTTTATAGAAATCTCAGGGCGCTCTATCGCGTTCTCGTATTACTGTGTTAGTGTGTAGTACTGTTGGAAGTACTCGAGATCCCTCTTCGCCCTCTCGAAAGACTGAGATCTTAGATATATACCTGAAGCCGACTCGACACGCAGCCGCAACAGACGCAACACTCAGGGAAAATGAATGCCTCCGCCCGATGCATCGTCTTCTCGGCGCTTATATATGTGTTCAAACGGGCCTTCGTCTTCTGTATAGCTAGTTTTATACCGTATAACGATTGCTTGAGTGTAACTGCTGGCGCGGTTGTGTTGCCGCCGTTCGCTCAGCGCCTCTCGCGACCGCGTGTTCCTATCATTAAAACGTAATCACTGCGAGCGCCCCGAGGCGATGCTAATTTGTCGGTTAATTAATGCTCCCGGGTTCTCCCATTGTTACTCGCCCGGTAACTTCTATGCTCTCGATCTTGAACGCCTAACCGAAGCTATGATATATATATATATATTTTTTATTATTATTTTCACAGGGAAAAAAAAGAAACGGTACTGTCGAATCAATTGACGGATTTCACTGGTTGGATAGTCAATTACTGCTTACTTATTAAATAATTACTTCATTGTTGTCTAAACAATTGTGTTATTTCGCTGCGTCCTCGTTGAACGCTGCGGTTCATCGTCGCTTTGCGGTGGAAAAACAAAATAAAATCGAATTTTTCAATACTTTGCAATTGTAGGTTAATTGAATGCAATACGGAAATGCGCTTATATCTTCTTCGTGTTGAGCTTCGCGGTGTTAATTACAATGATTTTCATAATTTCATTATATTTCGATCGTACGCTTTCCACGTGGAAAACTTGTTACCCTTTTCTTTACAAAACGGTGAAGGATTGCAATCGAATAATCTACCGGGAATCGTGCGAAATTCGAAAGAATGAAGACGATGCAGATAATAAAGAAAAAGCTGATTGTTTCGAGGACGTGACGAGGTTTTTCTCGGAACCACGAATCTCCATGTATTTCTTCTCGAGTCCATTGGATTTAGCGCGCGTAATGACATACCGTCCTGTTACATTACGCCTCGAGAACGCGCGTATGTGTTTCCTGCGCGAATTGGATTCCACGCATTCGCGACGGTTGCGGCAATGGAAATTCAATTGCTCCGGTTAATTATAATCATCAGCTGGTTCATTAACAACGGTACCAACACTCTCGACTAAAGGCTCCGCACCCGGTAAATGCACGTGTGCCGCATTGAATAGTCGGCCGATTAACGGTCGTCGAAAGATTTTCAATTTTCGTTGCCACCTTTATTGATCGAAACCGAAAACGGAACCTTCAGCGATTAGTCCACTGGGTATCGTGATTATTCCGAGAGTGGTAAGGAACGACGACTCGACGAGTACAATAAGTGTATCAATAGTATCAGGGAATAAGAATCCAAAGTACGGAGAGGGAAAGAAAGAAGAGAAGCGTGTGGATCATTGTTAGTGGGAACAAAACTGATTGGTACAGAAGTACGCATCGCCTACCGGTGACCAAACCATTGTCGCGGAGACGTCTCTGAAGAGCAGTTTCGATAATTAAGAGACCCGTTTAACGACGCTTTATCCATCTCTGCATAGAATTGAGTGTATTGCCAGAAAGATTTAGTGCTAAGAGAGCGGGAGAACTACGATCGAGGAACTCTTGCGAAGGATGGAACCCTTCGAGCCGACAGAAAAGGAAATTCGAAGCGGTTGAAGCTACGAGGAGGTAGTCGAACTGCTTGGACTCTCTTCTCATACCTTTCCTCCTTGTAGTCGTTTGTCGCGCCCGAACGCACCACCCTCTCGAGTGTTCTTGCACTCGAGTGCCACTCGAGAGCCTCGCGCTCTCAAGGGACTTCGAGGACAGAGAATGAGAAGGATAAAGAAGTGGAAAGGGAAGAAACGGTGAACGGAAGCTTTAAGGAAGCTGGCGAAGCTTTTCGGTACCTCGGCTCTTGCGTTTGTAAGACAATACGAGTGAATGCGGCTTAATACGAGATCCCTCGATCATTGTGATGCGTACGTTCGATAATTACTCGACAAGTACTCAGCGATACTCCGACCGCTGAGCAATTGCAAACTCAATACATCATCCATAGAGATCTACTCTTGTTGAGTCGTATTTTCTTTCAACTAACCGTTAGATTCTGTTCCCAATTTCTCCGAGCAGCAGCAATACTTCGTTTGTCATTTGCGCCATAAAATCGCGCGGAATACTTGCTTTGGGCTTTCGGCGTTTTGATACCCATTCGACTGGGGGACGGATTTTCGCGATATTTTCTACTTCTATGCTTTGCAATGGACGAAAAATAAGGGTTGGGCCAATGAATATTTTTTCTTTCTCCCCTTTCTCTGCGATCGCAACCCTAAATGAACGGCCGACCCGATACGTCGCTACTCCCCACGTATTGTCCTACGAACAGCCAAAGAGCGATCCACGCTATGTTCTCCTGTTCAACGTTGTACTATATCGTGGATAGTGTAGTGTAGTTGTACGGTACTCGTTCTATAGTGAATATACATAGAGAAGAGAGGCGGGGTTTCACTTTGCAGCATTCTAACACGAGCTTAAACTATGCGCGATACTAGTAATGCCAACTATCGTGTGGAGCTGTGTTAAAATCCGTATAGACACCACGAGACGTGAGTGGAAGGGTCTGCAAAGCGGGAACCCCGCCGGTCCGCCTCGTAGAACTCGAGACTCGCAGGTCAAGACCGTGCTGCGATGACGCGCCGGGGGTAGATACGTGCTAATCGCGTCACTCGCCTCGCGGATTCGCTCGCTCGCTCACCTGCGAAAACGGCGCTTTATACATCGTGGAAACTCTTCGATTTATCGTTGACAATAAAAATTATATGATGATCCTTCAGTCTCGTACACCGGGGAGATTGAAAATATAATTAATAATTTTATTTTTTTTTCCCTCGGTATGCAGGAAAATATAAAATGAAAGTTGACCTTAATTTTGTATGCAAAAAATGTATAATTGTTCCAATGATGATGGGTGAAAATTATTGACTCATCTTGACGCTAAATGAAATACGTGATTTATTATTTTTCTCTCGATCGTTTATCGATTAATAATAAAATTTAAAGGGTCGTCTTTTTAATTCTACGAAATCAGAAAATCATTTTAATCAGCAGACGCTGTTATGTCATCGATCACGCAATATATCATAAATTCGTGAGATATTTCACAAAAAAAATCGAATCTTAATTTTCAAATAAAAAAGAAAGTATTATTGCACTCGGTAAAATGCATTATAAAAGGAACGAATGATTGCGAAAAAAATTGGATAAAAACAAAATCGTTTTAATAGTTATTTACCTTAATAGAAGACTCGTGAAATTTTAAAAAAGGGAAAGGGGTCTACTGCAATCGGCTATGTTATATTTTGTGGAGGTTTTCACGAATATAAAGAAGTCAGAGAGCTTTGTTTGCGCAGCCGGAAGTAAATGTGACTCTGTCGATGATGATCGGCCTATCATTGCCTGAGCATTAATTCGTCGTGATTTTTTGGCAGCTAAATCTTTCGCGCTTGCAACCGTTCGAGACACCAATAACCCCTCTGTCCCCATAATACGGATCGTACAACGCGGCTTTCTCTATGCGACCGATACCGGTCAGCTGCTGCGTCTGCTACCGTTTGCTGGTTCAGCGCGTTCTGTCCCGGGTACCGCTTTGTCCTGTACACTGACGTTGCAACTTCGACCCCCCCGAGCACGTGAACGTCGAGCAGCGTTTTTTAGCGAATTTAATATTTATACCGAATGACTGATGACTGTAATAAAGAAACGGCGTCGTATTGTTCGGCACGTTTCGTGTCGTTTTGATCGATACGGTGCCTATGGGTTGGCTAAACCAATGGCTACATCTCTCTCTCCCAGCGAATTCTCTGGTCTGATCCTGGCGCTGGGAAAAAAAAGTTTTCAGGTACTCCGTCACCCCGGCGAACAGCGTGCGATGCGTTCGACCGGCCATGTGTCAGTTATCGCGCCGATCAGTTTTTTCTCTCTCGTTTCGTATTTTATTCTCGTCCTGTTTCTTTTTTTTTATTAACGCACAGCAGCCAAGAAGAGCGATCAGAGTCCGACAATATTGATTTTCTGGTTGGCGTGAAAATAAAAATCACTCTGTGGAACGAATCTATTCGACGATCTCATAGTTTGCGAAAGGAAATGCTTTGCGGACATGTGGAAAATACGAAAATGGCTTCGTCATCGAGGGACCCAAAAGCGTCGAAGTTTGAGTGGGAGAAAAAAAAATCTTTCCGCTCTTATATACGTTCGATTAGCGTGAAATCTCGATTGTTCCAAACTCGCAGTTTCATTTGAAGAAACGAATGATTTTTAAGTGTGTCGGAACGCGTCTCGGTGTTTCGTGGATCTTCACGCGGTCGGAAACAAAGATACTGTCCGTTTCGATGTCAGAGGATTCGTTTGTAATAACGAAAGAACCCCGAAATCATTAACGAATCATTACTAAAGTCTCGACGGCGGTCGGCGTTGAAGAGCCGGAACCCTTGAAACAAAACCATTAATGATTTTTCTATTTGTATTCCGGTGTTGGTGCGGTTCGATGGACGGCAAAGGCGGAGGGGGCGAAGAGAAGACGACTTGGCCCGCGGGCCCTGTCTCTGGAGCGGCACAAGAAGACGCCTCGGTGAATTATGTGAGAAGTTGGCTTATTTTCGTTATGCTCCGGACTCCCGCGGCGCGAACAAATCGTCCTTTCGCTTCCATTCGCGTTCTCACTCGCTGTGGCGGGAGGATCCCTTTGTTTCTCTCACTTCGTAAACCGTGCGTTTCATCTATTACGTTCCTCTTTCTTTTTTCTTTTTGTTTTTCTTGCGTCCAAACGAGAAGCGATAGAAACGTCGAAAGGAGCCGACTTTGTAGAAAAGGCGAGAAGTCATTATCGAATGCATCTTTTAAATATCTCGAAATTCTTGACATTTTCGTAATAGTCGAATGAAATTATGAAATTTTGTAAATGTTTATGCGGCACCAAAGACCAATGCAACCAACGCGTTTACGACACTTTATCGAGTAACTGATCAAAATAATAACAAAAAAAAATGGTTTCTATAAAACGCGTAATATAAGGAAATTAATATCAGTAGAAGTTTTTAATGAGAGGTTTAACATGCAATGTGTCGCGATTTCATTGGTATTTACGACCTGCAAACTAGATATTTATAATTGAAATGATTATCGATATTAATTACAGATATATCGATGTAAAAAAAATGGCGGTGATTTATTGGTTGTTACTTTATAGAAAGCATTTGTCCGCAATCTTGTTTTATACTTCAAGCGCCTTACGTATATTTCGTGTCTGTAAGTATTTCTGTTTTTTCTCCTGTTGTCTGAGAAAACACAGACGTATTTTCCAGTCCCCATTGAAGATCGTTTCGGATCAAGCCGGCGGAGTGTACGCGTTATACCGCGTGTACCGAATTGCGACGCGGCATCGTTATTTATTAGTAATTGTAAAAATGATGCGCCTGAGCCAATATCATTAGTGGCGCCGCTGGTCGGAAACACCGACGCGTTTAGCATCGCGAGTCCGCCCAGTTTATATGTAGATATAGACGAGTTCCGACGATACTCGTGTGGCCTCGCGGCAACTGAGGCCGCGAGGTGTGCGTGCTGTCATCTGTGAAAACAACGCATCTAATTGGCCCCCAAGATATTTATTATAATTTCAAACACGTGAACGCGAACCCAGAAAGGCCACATAGCCAAGCGAAATTCTCGCCCGCCGTGCACGATATTAGATGATCGAGTGAGAAGTCGGTCCACGGAGAGATATCGGAGGCACGCGGACCCGTATGTGTGAACACGAAAGGAAGGCTTTTCGATCTCATCTCTCTCACTCGCACGATTCGTATTCCCATCTCTGTTTTCTCGTGACTCGAGAGACGGAACCTCTCCTCGTTGGAACTTGCTTTACGACCTCCTTTTAACGGAGATTTATTCAAACTGCTCGCTCACATCCCTCTCGACAAATATGCCTTGTCGGCGCTACGCTTTTACTCCAAAGGGATGAACTACGCTCGCTAAGCTATTAGCGCCAATAAGAAAGCTCGCGCGTACGACGCGATATCCGGACTATTATTTTCTAGCAAAATTAATTTTGAAAATTCAAAAAAAAAAATACCTATTTTTGTAGACTTTTGAAAGTTTATCGATATAATTAATTCCGCGACTAAATGTATTTTCGCTTATTCTTGTTTAAATTTTCGAACTTATTCGATGGCAAAGTAATTGTAATATCTCTTAAAACTTGCTATAGAAGTCTTAATTCAAAAAAATATTTGTTTCCCACAGAATATTTCCGATAACCGAAACGGATAGTGTCCAAAGGTAGAATATGAAAAGTGGACAATTATGAATTTCGATAAGAAGGTTTATACGCACGATTATCGAGATTGCCTCTCCCCCTCCTTCCTCAGTTCCGCGCAGTAGTTTATATTATCTGTACTTACAAGAATCCTTGCGCATGTATCAGGAATTTATGGTCTTGGAGATTGCAACGGAGTAACGAGTCAGAGGTATTCATACGTGTCGGACAAATGTACCATGCGGAATTCATTTGCGCGCGACGGTTATGCATACCCGCAGAAATAACAAAAAATAAATACGAGGATTAAAAAAAAAAAAAACAGTGCAAGAATTATTCTTGAGAGCGATCACGACGCGTTGAATCCTTTGCGTTCCTCTCACTGACGCTGTTAGACCGTCGGTGGTAATTAGAAATATTCGTATTCCGCATTTCGTATTCCAATTTAAATCAAGCGGCTGCGAAGAGGAGACGCGAGCGAAGAAGAAGAAAGAAGAAGTAGTGTAGTAGTGAGCATAGCACGATCTCTCGACGTCTGCGTGCCCTTCCCGGCAAGCAGCCCGAGCAACAGAAAACACATCCTCGCAAGACGAAGAGGAAAGAGCCCCATATCCTTGTTGCGAGAGACGCGAGTACGAGCATTTATACCTGAGCGAGGAGAAGTCGAGAGTCTCCTCGTAGAAGCGATATCTACAACGCGCTACGGCAACAGGAGTAGCCAGAGAGGAGTAGCGAAAGCTGAGGGCTCTGACAGTGCGAGACCCGCCCACAAAAGTAATCTCGACCTCGCCGTTTCTCTGTCTCATGAGCCGAAAGAGTGAGAGAAAAACCACACCTGATTCATCAGCGAGGAATAAATCGAAAGAACTTGCGAAGGTAAAAACAAAAGGAACCAACATCAACGGCCGAGAAGAGATAGCCTCATTCCCGAGGTATCCCCTTGGCGCACCGTCGTTTCTCTCAATCCGACTTGTACCTTTCCGAATGAGCATCGTATGTATGCGTGTGTGTGTATCATAAAATCATGTAAAGAATTAACCAACACACACTCCCCAGTCGCGTGTTTTACAGAGACACGAGAGCGAGAAACGCGATTGCCTCGATATGATAAATAATAATTGTTTTTAATCCCCTCGAGACAAATGATTTAATTTATTCTATCAATTATCGACGATGCATGTTTGATTTTCATTCTTATTCCGCGATATATATCTGATCGCGAGACCCCTGCGGGCTAAATCTTAAGTTTTTTTTTTTTTTTTTCGTCTTCGCTCGTCTCTTCGTATTCGATGCATACTCGACGACGCAGTTGTGCGATTCCACGTTTTATCCTATCTTCCTACTCTTGTGGTCTCTCGTTCAGTACTTTGCCTTTTCTTATGCATATACGTGACAGCGCGGTAAGCTTCTTGTTTGCCCGAAGCGTGCACCAACGGCCTCGTTCGATCGAGATCCGTGCCGGTCGCGCGGCACAGTATATACCGCGACTGCTAGGCATTTTATCCCTGATGGGACGTCGACTTCTCTCTCTCTCTCTCTCTCTCTGTCTCTCTCTTTCATTCTCTTCATAGACCTCGCGGCGTGTTCCGACGTTTGTAGCGACTGCTCCCTGTCGACGGCTTATTAATGAGAAAACAAGAACGAGAGAACGAGAGAAGCGGCGAAAGAGTTTTCGAAGATGGTGCACGAGATAGATCGATTCCGGTAGCCAACGTTGTGAAATAAAAGATCGACAGAATCGGACAATCGGAATCAACATCAAAAAAATAAAAAAAGTAAATCAGAAGCATTCACGATCGGTTCCGAAAAGAGAAACGGAGGAGATGGAAAAAATAGCGGTAGGGCGATGATGAATGCATTCGACGCCGTTTCCACGGTCATCAAAGCTGAGACTATACCTGGGCAATGTTTCGGCAGTGTTGGGACCGGTTCGTAGCAGCATCTCCGATCTCCGATTTTTTTTAACCATATCGTCTATTCTCTTTCGGGTAGGTCAGTGTTACTCTAAAAGTCTTGAAACGTTGAACCTCATTGACGCTATGAATAATGGCCGCTTGTTGAAATTCTGCGCGAGAACACGCGATTTCTTACTACGAATATCGTGAAAACGCCTTGGCACCCTCGAGAAAACTGGAATGTAACCCCAACCTGCTTTGGCGACAATCTCGCGCAATTGCCGGGCGGTCAAAGGCGGAAATGACAAAATTCAAAGGATTACTTCAGGGTTCCCTCTCGTTTGCTCGCCGGTAGCCGCGAGGGCAGAGATGAAACGGAAATATTAGGGACAGAAGGAAAAGAAAAGGGATAAGAGAAAAGAAGATAAAACCGAGATACATATGTACTCGAAGCTCTCTCGGGAAAAGAGAATGAAACTAACGAACGAAATACCAGTGCTAACAAAACGTCCCCTTCGTGCCGTTTGTACTTGCTGCTTCTTCGTCAGTCGCGGTCTTTTGCAGAGTTTTTTTCTTTCTTTTTCTTTCGACAGCTTATACTATTGCTCGGTTTGAGGCACAGAGGAACGCCCCGCACTGACCGTCCGGAACGCGTTTCTCATAACCGACGAATGAGTGCGAGTCGCTCGCGTAACCGAGCGGTCAAAGAAAAATTGCGAGGGTGATCTCGCAGATAAAACCTAAAGCAAATATGTAACTCGACTCGGAAATTGTATATATCCAAACCCCTCCTTGGTACGCCGGTACAATACCCCTGAATTTTATACATCCTTCTCGCTATATGAAAGTTTCCTTCTATCTCACGCGACTCACGAGAGCTTCTTGGTATCCTGTTGATTCTCATATTTGCTAAGCTATCTGAGGTAAACTATCAGTTCTTTTCCTATTTTCAGACATTAAACCGATCACTTTATATTTCAATAATCACGGAATGCAATGGGGTATTGGGTATTGAAATTGATTAATTTTATAAGCTGTGTCCTTTTTTTTCGGGCTTAAAACCCGTGAAAAAAAGACTTTATGGCGATATTTAAAAAAAATTAACATAGTCGACACGATAACAAAAAAATGTGCGCATAATTGGATCTCCTCGCATCGGATATTCTCCGTATGCCATTTCTACAGTGTGGCCCAATCACGGCAGTTTATCTGCGTGATTTTCTTTTCTTTTTCGGCAATAATGACTCTCTCGTTTTGGTATTCTTGTCTGTAAAAAAACGGTCCTTGATGTAAAAACGTTCTTTGGGATACGCACGAGAAAGCACAACGATGCCGACGACGACGACGACGATTAGTAATCATCCCGAATGCGATAAAAAAAATCTTGCATGATTCTGTTCGTTGTCGTCTCGGCGAGGAGGAGTCTCGCTTCTGCACCCCTTTAGCAACCCCGACGGTATTATACACAGTATATGTTCGTGGCGTGAACGTTTCACGTCATCGGAACACAGCAGCAGCAGTAGCAAGCAGCGTCCATCTTTGGCCACGTCGGTCGCACAACCGACCACTTTGCACTCTCGCGCGTACCCCCGCGATTAATCATCGTTCGCTACGGTTAACGGCCCAATTAAGGGCCCGTTTTTGCAAGTCTGATTGTTCGTTCGTGCGGCGTTTGCCGCCTTACCTCGATAAGCTACCCGTGTTGAGAGGTTGAAGTACTTCGAGTCGTTATGTGTACTTAGTTCAGCGCAGCCCCTCGAAACTCAACCACCAACCACCGAAGAAATATCGCGATGGGTATATAACTGAAGAAACGACGAGAGTCGCCGGACAACCCACCTTTTCCTCTCGCAAACATATGATTGGTAGTAAGGCGTCATCGTAGAAATAAATAACCCTGTGATTTCTATCGGCACTATTTTATCACCGCACGATTCGAGTCGGCGATCTCTCGAATTATAGCAACAAAATCAAAGAAACTTCAAATTGCGCGGCATAAAGCGCACACGACTCTGATTTCTTGATGCGATTCCTTTACTTCGCATTTGCGCCCTGTGTTCGATCGGTTACCGCGCGACGTATCTTCTACTTCTCGAAATCTCCTTTTCATAGACATAACTTACGAGAAGACGTGATAACGAGCGACATTGATAAATAGTCTTTGGCTATGTTATTCTCTCGAATAAGGGCCGGCAGCTGTATACCTGTTCGTAATTACATGTCCACGAACTGCTCTACGACTGCTCCGATGTCTTGGATCTCTCGTGATTGTAAAGCAACATACAAGACAGTTGATGCGTAGAGTCTCTGACGGTTCTAAGTCGTTTTATCGTTTTTCTTCGATATGCAAACGATAAGTTATCATGTTTTTGCAAAAATGAATAAATTAGTGGAAACGGATTCATAACATCGGGATAATCACGATATCGAAAGAGATTCGCAAGTTTAAGAAGAGCGATAAATGATTTCTTTTTTTTTCGAGTGCTTCGGAATCGGTAACATCGCGTAACATCATCAGATCGCGAGATCGACTAACCTGCGACTAACCGCGACTGCCTTACAACTGCTATATCTCTACCTCTCCTGGATGTATCAATGTCAGTCCCTAATAACACCTCGGGGAACGGCTGCGAGAGGCACAACTCTTTCTCCTATAAGGAGACGTCGGATACGTCGAGGCGTAGGCCCCCCTCCGACGCGAGATTCGTAACGGAGCGAAAACCGAGAGAGCAAAGAGTCGAGAAAAGATAGCGGACGCGCTATAACGCCAGACCGCCGGATAATTTCAAACAATGATATAATTACATATTGTACGCCATTATCTCGATTGCTCGAATTATAAAAAAAGCGAGTGGGAGCGGTAGAGACGGAGACTCGGAATCACAGACGTTCTGCGTTATACCTTGATATACACATACGTATCGTGTGTGCGCTTTTACTTACGAAGATGTGTGGATTAAGATTGAATACGGGTAGCTTCAGCTTGTTTCAGTCGAGGAACGAACGAGACGCGCATTCTCATTCTCACGCATTTATTCGACACACATACAGACACGAATACAGAGGGCACCGGAGCAATCTCTGTGGTATAAGTATTCGTATCTTAATTAATAGCCGCGATGGTACCTCAACGAATTCGCGAGATCACGCGAGATCTCAAAGGGAATGTCGAAGCTTTTTAAAAAAAATTCACATATGCGACTGGATGTATAAAAAAAATATTGCGGACTAAATATTTGTTCGATTATTAATTTTTTTATCATGTGTACTGTTCAATCGTTGTCATGAAAAAATAAAATTAGTCAAATTTATAAGATTCTGAAATTTTTAAAAATAATTGTTATAATCGGAAATTGCTGACTGTGAGTTTCACGAAGATTTTTTTTTCCACCCACTAACCATACATCGGAAATTCTATGAATTTGCGGTACAACGCAAAACGATATATCGATTCGCGGGCACAGTATACATCATACGATATTCATGCACTTTTCGAGGGCAAAAGAATAGCGCAGTATCTCGAACCATCGATTTCAGTTTCAAGGAACTATAAAGACGATATTCTGTGTCCTATTTTATTATTTGCGGTGTTGATTGCCCAATGGAAGGGAAAAATCAATAAATTTGAAGAGCCGAGCGAAGTGTTATAGTTCCAGTTACAGAAAATAATCGAATTAAAGATAACCGATTTTTACAAACGAACGAATTGACGAACAAACAAGTGAAATCAATTTCGCAACGAATCGTCCCATTGGGGTTTTGGTTTTGTAGGCCAAAAACTCGTAGCCCTAGCGGGAGAAAGATTGAAGAAAGAAACAACCCGAATAAAGTTTTTTTCTTTTGCCCCTTTCATCAGATCGATCGGTTAACTGAGAGTCTCGAGGACCGTCACGAGAAGTCATCTCGAAGACTGCGAAGGCAAACAATAAAACAAAGTCCTCCGCGGATCCGATGAAGCTTTTTGCTGCAACGAGAATCTTTTGCGCCGCGGCGTTGATCGACACGGTCAGAGACCTCGATGCTCCGTTTCGCGATGCGTGGCGATGAAACGATCGAATCTCGGGGGCCCGTTTGTATTATTTACATGTTCGTTATGCTTGAAAACGAGAGATAGAAAAATAAAGCCTCCGCGCAACAGATCTTCCTCAGCGTAACTCCTTTCGTTCTTTCGTTCGTTCTTTATCGTTCGCGATTCGGTACGCGAGAAAGAAGACGAAAAAAAAACGAAGTCGGAAGAGACGAGCGTTCGAGAGGCTCGATGCCCCCAACCCCCCTTAAAGAATGAATCTGCGCGAATCCTTTTCGCCATCAACCAGCCGAGGAAGGGTATCGCATCAAGAAGAACTCTTTCGCGGCACATATAGCCGATCTCTCGACGCCTTCGGGCTTCTCTCGGTCTTTTTCATCGATCCTCTCTTTCCTCTTATCCCACAGCGATATCCCCTCTGGTATATACGTACAGCGTCGTGCTAATGGGAGACCAATTTTGGACGGTGATCCAAGGTCGATCGAAATTATCGAAGGCATTCACTTTAACTTGTGTGCCCTCTCGGTTCCTTCCATCCATGAATTCGCAAGGGTCCTCTCGCCGTGGTATGTACGGAATTTGCTCTTCGTTCTTACATTCCTCCCGAATGTGTATCAACTAAGGTGAATCTTCCCAAAGCTTCGAAACATGTATAAGACTTATAACTATAAGACGAGCCTTACTTTCCGCCACCGTTGTGTCTTTCGATTATTTCAAACGATCGTGGAGTCAAGTCGGCAATAAAGATACAAAAGATAAATTGGCAGATGTCGAAGAAATCGAATTTTCTCGAAAAAAAAAAAAGAAATCATCATTTATAGTTGAATTTGCGATTAAAAAACGTACAAAAAATGTTTCAACGACATAGTGACATCGATTTAAAATATATCCCAACGCTCCTACAAAATGACGCGCGATGAAAAGAAAGATTGCGCAGAACAGCGCGTATGTAAGCAATAACGTCTCGATGATACGATGCAGCTGCCGAAAAAGGATCGCGTACAAAAAAAAAAGGAGAGAACTAGCGAAAGAGTGAGCAGCGAGTGAGGGGCGGGAAACATTCGCCCCCTTTGCCTTCCCCAGAAGAACTATAAGAAATGGAAGACTGTGCGGGATATGAAGAAAGGTGAGACGAGACGAAGTAGAGGAGGAGAAGAAAGGTGGTGTGGCTCAAGTAGATGATGAAGAAGAACAAGAAGAAGAACAACAAGAACAAGGAGAATAAGAAAAGAGGGGAGAAGATGAGGAAGAAAAGAAGTGGTGGTGGCGGTATGGCATGCGTGCATCACGCGAACGGACCGCACGCGTGTAAAGATGGCTAGAAATGCGCCTACCCGGCTGGATCGGCTTTTCGCCTGTTCGCCTGACGACTTTGCCAAAGCGCTTCTGACTTCGCATCACATATACAAGAACGTGTATCTATAGCAAAGTGTTTCGCGCCGGTTACAATAGTACAAGAAAGGAAGATTCGTTTATACGTATAACATGTAACATACAACAGGGTTATGTGTGTTATTGGTGTATAAGAATATGGTATATATACATATATATATGTACACACGGTATGAGAGATTTGCCGGTTACCCTTCAGGGTATATCAGGCTCTATCGTAAGACGAGCTAAGGCACTCGCACGTTAACGTTACAGTGGTAGCTACTATTAGCAAGTTGTACTATACGAGACCGAGGCGAGTCGAGTCTCTCTCTCTCTCCCTCTCTCTCTCTGTTACTTGTGTACTCATTCTATCTCTGTCTCGAACATCGAGTGTAGGGATCATTTACTTGAGAGTCGACGAAGGTGGAGGCGGCAGCATGAGCGGTGAGCGCAGAGGCCCCAGAGGGGCTCACTAGTCTTTGATTGACGCGCGACGTTCTGCCAAACTCTCTGCTTGGTGCGTCCGCGAGAACCGGCACGCGAGCCAAACAAACCTGAACAGGCCACGTCGTTCGAGTATATACTTCGCTGCCACCGACGTCGTGCACTGCGCTAAGTCTCCGACTCTATCTATCTCGCTTTCTCCTCTTTTGCTCTGGACGTTCCCGGCAGACGGTCGAACTTGATGGTATATTAACAGTCGGCAAACAACGAATGCGAGGACGACCACCGGTGTATGTGAGACGCTGAAGAAAAACGAATATCGCGATAGGTCTCCGGTATTTGTCACAGAAGGTGTCGTTTAATAATCGATATTCTTCAATACCTATTTCTTGATTGTTATTTCTTCTTGAAAAAAAAAAAAAAAATTTTTGAAGACGATTTTGAAACTTTAAAAAAATTTGGGGATAAGGTATATCGATATATTTAGAGAATTGGATAAATTCCAATTCGCTGTTCCAATTCGCGTGTTATGTTTAAATGCTAATTATTATCACCAGTCTACGAAAAATCACATTTGCCAAAAGTTTTCAGAAATTGAGAGCGACACATCGTCCTTCGATCGCTGACCATGAGACTAGCTGGTCAAGCAGTTAAACAAGTCGCCTTCTTTGATATGATATTCGAATTGAAATTCACTTTTCCGCGAAATCAACGAGATATATTCGTATGTACAGCGTACAGTTGAGTATATTACCCATACTTTTTAATCCGGAAGCGAATGGTTCTAACAACGGCATAAAAGCTGACGTTAGGGCAGCTCTTCCAAGTTGTGTTGTGTACATATATACATATATCTATCCACTTGGGGAGGTCTCGTGCGTCGTTTAATTACCGTATGTAACGAGTTGGAGTGGTTGGCTGGCTGGCGTGCGAACACGAAAGCCAACCTCTCGCAAAAGCGTTATATATTTCAACGTGGATATAGCGCGATAGCGAGAAGGAGGACAGCGGGGGCGATGTAGAATGTACGAAACGGTATACAGAAAAAAAGTGAAGAAATCCGAGGGTGCAATATGCTCACTTGCGTCGTCCACGAAATATTCGAAAATAGCTCGTTCCCTTGGGACATTCGTAACCCATGCATGTTACATCGTTCCATTCCTATTCGTCACAACCACTTGACGCAGGCAATTACGAAGTTACTGCAGCTGGGGGCATTAAGCGAGGTGTGCGCACCGTGTAATAACGCGACTATAAGTATCAGTGCGAATTGTCGAAGTGTTTGAGAAAATCGATCCGACATTTCGGAGCTTCAAAGCATTTAAAGAAATGCTTCGTTTTTCCAAACGCGGCGAAAAAGACTGCTAAATTGACGATGAAAAAAAGTACATAGCAGGGAACTTTGGATTGATGAAAATGTGCAATTGCACAGGATTATAACTGAACGAATAACTACGTTTCAAAAGGTCTAATCTTGCGTTAAATTGCGCCCTTTACTATGGAAACTTTATACGGGAAAGTAGCAGAGAGGTACGAATGAGAAAACTTCATACTCTACTTGCATGCAGTTAGATAGGTATGTAGTTACGGATCGCGGCGAGGGCGAGGGAACGTCGCCCTACGCCGTTGTGCGATCGCAAGGGGGTCGCCAGACCAAAAGGGGAGTAAAGAGACCCGAGCTTTTCGTACCAGCGAGAGAGAGAGGAAGAGAGAGAAAGAACTACGGATGGAATCAGCTGTTTTAATGTGGGTCAGCGTGCGACAAGACTCTTCGTTGAAACAATCGATTTTCCTACTTCGTCAAGATTCCGTTTCGTACTATGATGTGCGTAAAAAAAATTGAGAAATCAAATTTTTATCCTATCGTTTAAAAATGTCTTGGTAGTAAGATATGAATGTAATTCTGAATTTACTGCATTCGTTATTTATTATAATAACGACGATAATCACGGAGAGGCATGACGAGTCTTCGATTGGCGTATCCGGTACGACGATCCACCGATGAATATAAGAAATCGAATGAGATTTCGAGAGAGAAACTAAACGATCGATTGACGCACGAGCTATGGTCAAAGAAACGAAAAAAAAAATCGAAGGTAGAAGGACGACGAGATGAAGGGACGTAAAGAAACAGAGTGAAACTGAATGAGAGACCGGCGAAACGGGAGCCTGGCGCCATTGCAATACAATACAGGGTCCCGATGACTTGCATTTGTATTGCGAAGCTATTGGAAGGCATCGTTCGTGATTACAGTCACGCTACCAACGTCTTTCGATTCATTCGCCGGATCTTTCCGTCGCTAGATCGTCATTGTTCGTACAATAGTGATCGGCTACGGTATTGCGGATGGTTTAGGACACATGTTCGATTCGAGTTAAAATATAAATCCACGGACAACTAGAAAATTGATACGTTTTGGCGGTCAAAATGTGCAACGCTCGAGCTGCGACTGTAAAAGATCGAAAGTACTCGATGACTTGACGGTTTATGCAAATGTGCTTATCGTCACATACATCACTGCATATATAGCATGAGATCACAGAAGCATTAATCCCTTGCAAAATTGTCGGGAGGGTCAAAGTCACTTGGATAGGTGTACACAACTGCTGATAACCTCCGAGAGATCCGGCTTCGCTTGTATCTTCACCAACAAATTAAGAGTCTCGTTGAAACTCGAGGGTAATACGAAAATTCCAAATCGCGTGGCCTTAAAAAGAAATACTGCGCACTCTAGTCGTCACGGGGTTATTCCGCGACGATTTTTCCGACTGTAATCTCTGGAAGTGAGAGCAAATCGTACGAAGCCAAGCGGTTTACGAGCTCTCCTCTTGATACACCTCGACGTCACGGAGGTTGCCCTCTGGGATTCGCGATAACGCTATCGAGCACTCGCATATTTTCTCACCCCCCTCGCGTCATTTCACCCTCGCGCTTTATATCGTGTTTCTTTTTCTTTATTATTTTCTCGGCTCTGCATTCGCCCTTTACGATTAGCTACGACATAAAACGCCCGGTTGAAAATTCTTCACCTCGAATGTTCTTAATTGTAAACGAGTTGATGTACTATTCGAAAAAAAATTAAGTAAAAGTTAAATATAAATCCGAATTTCATCGATCTTATAATAACCCTGAGGATCGTTAAAATTAGTCTGACTAAAATGGACTAAATTTGATTTTGGTACTTTTAGTTTCAAAAATCGTCACTCATTATTTTATTAATAATTTTACTAAAAACCTAATCGTCTATGTGTTACAATAGACATTATTTCGTTGTCGACAACTTCTTAGACGAAACGTCTTATTATTCTTAAATTGAATTGAAAAAATGAGTCCTCGTCCTCTGTCAGCTTAGATTATTGAAAAAACTAAAGAAGAAAACAATTCCACGATAAGCGGGTGCAACAGAAACGAGAAGAAAAGCGATAGGGAGGAAAGAAGACTGAAGATGGAAAGAGAGAAAAATCAGACTAGTCGGGGCGGTTAATTCTTCTTGTTTGTCTTTGCATTAATTATCTAGAATTAAGAACGCGAAGCTTGGTGCACACTCTGGCGTACTTGCCACGGCCGTCGGATTACTGGCTTTATTATTACTTGTTGCAGATTATTAATTACCGGGAATTATGGGACGTGGAGGAGAGAAGCGACAGGGGAGAAGATAGATAGGGCGCGTTTGGTCCGCAAGCGAAACGAGGCACGACGCTGGACCAATGGAAAGAAAGAGGAGGTGAGCTCCGCGCGGATTTGTGTGTTTCAATTAATTTTCTTGAATTAAGAACGATTGTAAAGAAGCGAAGAACCAAAGGCGGGGAGGAAAAGAAGTATTATTGCGCTCGGACACGGTCGGCAAGGGTGTGTTGTATGTATCTTTGCGAAACCCAACGAATATTGCGCGGCTCCTCTTTCTTTTTCCCTCTTCTATATACGCGAAAGGATCGATAACACTCTCTCTCTGGCCTCTTTGTCTTGGCAAACTCTCTCACCAGTGTTTAGCGTGGGCTTTAGAATTTCTATTAGAACGTTTAAATCCCCCCTCCCCCTCCTTACCCCCATCGTCCCTGTGCCGGAGTCCTTAACGATTTCGCGTTCGACAACGACGACGGCGATGAGTCAGTGGCCTGTGTATAATAATTATTACGAGAAGTGAATTAGGCGTCTCCGCGATCATCGAGTGTCCATTGTATACCTTTTGGCTCTCACATCTCTGTGGCACATCTATTCTCCTTTGTTAAACGTAAGAATTGGGTATTATTACATTATTACATTATATTAAAACACACAACGCATTGTAACTCCGTTGCAGAGATCCATGGGATGTAATGTACCATCTATAGTGCGCTATAGTTATATCGACGCGTGTGTATATATGCCACAGGATATAACTACGCGTGTTCATAAGAACGGCATAAAGTGTGCTATGCGTGTATATATATCTGTATCAAAAGAGAGACGAGAAGTAGAGTGCCAACAATGAAGGGGGCATGTGAGCCCTTGTAATATGCCCAGGAGCTCTTTTGCTCCCCGCCATGGGTCACAGCGTCGGAGAGGGAAGAAGGAAAAAAAAAACGAATCTCAGGCAGCTGCCATAAGGCCCATAACCGATACAATTTCATTGGAGATATGGTCGAACTCTCGTATAATGTAATGCAGTGGTGTGCGTGATGTACGTACATCTGTATACCAATACGTAAAGTCTATGCCTTAATGCACATGAACGTCATTATTACACGAATTTGGGTCTCAGGGTCATTCGCCTAAGAGTCTCGTGCATACGGCAATAATGGTCCATATATCGAATAGACAAATTCGAATCGACCGCAAATCCGGTACTTTTGTATCAAAACAGAAAAAAAAAGAAACCGATTTCGAAGCATGTGCTCCACCGATCTATCGAAAGAGACCGGAAGTCAGTAACATTTGTCCAACAAACTGAGAAGGTAATGTGCAAATTCAAATTTTCATGTATATTTTTTTTTTAACATCGCGGAATGTACCGTAAGGGCGACATGTAAACTTACGCAAGGTAAAAGAAAAAAGATTGTCATGCAAGATATAACATTGCTGAATCGAGAAGATTGATGAGAATTTTTTCACTGCGAAATGATTTGCAAAAAAAAAGAAAAATATGCTGCAATTAATGCGTAATGAAGAAAATACATATTTGGCCTATTACCGCGAGAAGCTCTATTCTCTCTTTGCGAATGAATTAGCGAGGAAGATTCAAACAACCGCGGTCACGGCCAATTGCGATATCTCGAATCCGCGACCGAATAACGTTAGCATTTCGCACGGCATTAACATATCGTACGATGTTTTTCAGGGCCGCGCGCGATGAGCGTTTCTTCGGTGCCTAACGCTGCTCGCTCATCATTGTCAGAGTTTACAACTTGAGATTTCTCGCGAGCGGGAGGGATGCACGTAAATGAATCTCCGAGAGCACAGTTCTTATACACACATATACGCAGAGTTCATATTGTAGTACGCATAATAGGTTATTTAGTGTACGCGAATTGTAGATGCTACACATGTAACAACAGTAGCAGCGCACGCATCAAAGCGCACACAGGTTGGTATCGCAATCCACCAGACAGCTACAGTTGATGCAGCATGAACGCGGCGAAAGAGCCACAAGATAGCAATGAACGCGAATATATAGGAGAAAGAAAAAAAGAGAGAAAAAAACCGAAGAATGAAAAGATAGCAGAGGCGCGAGGAGCAGGGAAATAAATATTAATAACGGCACAGCAGAGTTCTGGAGGCTCTCTGTGTGTCTGCGGGCAATCTCATTGTTGGGGAGGGCCATTACCGGGCGAGCCAATTAATCTATGCACAATTTTATAATTAAACGGCTAATAACGCATAGAATTACAGTCCAGGGCCGAGCACTCCCACGTATAGAGGTGGCGGATATACCACAGCACACTTTTATAATCTAAGCTCACCGTGGCGCGGAGTCATCAGCAGATTCAAGAGAGAAATAGTATTACCGAGAGAATTTACAGGAGAAGTATGTAAGGAGGCTAAAGACGGAAAATCGCATCGTTGCCTCGCTGGTGTACGAGCGTTTCTCATCTTAACATTTTTTTTATTTTCATCTCTTTTTTTTTTTTTTTCTTCCTTATATATTCCTAACCGAAGGTGGTATAGGTTCGCTCATTGATGGTCCTGCGATCGGGTATAATATCGCGCTACCAATTAAAGACAGACACCACGAGGTACATTAACGTCCGATAGCTCGCAGACCTTCTACGTGCACAATTTGTACATTGTTCGTTTAACTTGGTTAGGCAAATTAATTAATATAATTAACTCAACTCGTTAGTCCCGTACGCGAGGATAAGCTGCATATTATTATTTTCTTTAGGACTTGTGGTACATCACCTATGTAGTGTAAGTATAGGTATAACTCATCTTTCTGCCTATAGTAACTACCAGTGTACTGTTAATCTATAGGTATGCAAGATCCCTAACAACTCGCGGATACCTCACGTACAGTGCGGGTTACTGCGATAATATCCGACCGTTGTACAATTGCAATTATTTCACGATCGGCTGATAATATTACGATCCAACAGCAACCGTTTCACGCCAATAATAATAAGGGCTGAGCTGTCTTATCGATCCTTTCAACTACTTTTAACTGTCTTGTTATTTGGTCTCATCCGCTAGTCAAACACTTCTCTCAAACACGAAATACGATAAACAATACCTATAGTCGATATTTCGAAAACGGATTATAGTAATTTTACGCACTCTATGAAGAACATTTTTTCTTTTCATGAAATTTTTTTCGTGTTGTCATGCAAACGTTGAAAGAACGTTCCAAAATACGAAAAAATGTATAGTTAATTCTCGTCTGCGCAATTTTTAAACTACGGACGCCTCAAAATCTAATTTGCTGTCATTCTTACGTTTTCGATTTTCTACACACTGATATTTCATGGGACTGTACCTTTCGCGGTTTTACTTGGAGCATCGAATTCCCGCATGAGGATAAAATTCTCAACAATTCCATAATGGTGAGAGAAAGAATGAGAAGAACTTGCAACCAGCATGATCGCGTAGCCGCAAGCCGGAAAAAATATAAACGGCCTATCCACAAGACCCGCGCAGTCATTGCACACAGAAAAGTATAAAGACTTTGCGTTGGTTATAACACGCGTTCGAAGCATGAAACGTTTGCCAGTACAGTTGCAAGTCGTAACGAGAGATAGATAACATTACGCACTTCGCGGAGAACGTTTCCGGCTGCGGTGAATCGTAACTCGTAAATCGGTTGAGGCTCGTCGAAATAGAGGAAACACAAAATGAATTTTCTCGCGAGTAACAGAAGATCGGAGAAGGAAACTTAGAGACGGTCGGCGCAGGCAATGCGCTGCTTTCGCGTTGAGTCTCGATTGGTTATTCGATATACTATAGTCTGGAATCCACGAGGCGATCGAAAAGCTTTGTAATAGCTGTACGTGACGCAGTGCGCAGCCGGCGCCATAAACCGCAAAGAAAAAAATTCACTGAATTATCGCTGTGGTTCCGGCTGTGCACGTTGTTCAAGCTATATATCCCTCCCTCCATCCCTTCCGAGTCTCTGGCCAACTGCACCGAGAGGATCGAAAGTGGCGAGATGCACAGAAGTGAGCGCAACAACAGCAACAACAACAACAACAGCAACAACAGCGGAGAACGATATAGTAAACGAACGCGGGGGAGGTAACACGTTGGCCAAAGCTCGTGACGATGCCGAACTGAACGCGGGGTGCGGGAAACGCCATTGCGGAGGATACAGAACGGGTACCAACGAACCGGGGTGTATTTAGTATAGCGAAACAATACAATACATGTATTATCAGAGTGTAACGATGCCAAACGCCGGGGATACATGCGATCGTCGCGCGGCCGCCGGACCCCACAACGGCCACTCTGCCCCACGCCGCAGCCTCTTCATCATCCAATTTTTCGCGGTCGTTCTACATAGATGTAGCCATACGTGGTGTCTATAGGATACCCAACTCGAGTGCCAATACTCTATCGCCAATAACTCGATCGTTTAGGCAGCAATTGAAAAAGAACTTTTGCGATTCTTAAGTTTTTGAAAAATTGTGACTAAAAAACATTATTCAAGGATTGCATTAAAGTTTAGATACGAGGATACAAAAATGCGAAAGTAAAGGAAAAAAGTGACGAAAAGTGTCAAAGTTCTGTGAATGTGAATTTTGTTTAAAAAAAAAATCAAGTACTCGTAACAGTTCAACATTTCTTGTGAAATACTTTCAGGTAACATTTTTGATAAATTTCTACGAACTGCACTTTTTTTCTTTTAGCATTTTTATGATTACTGGACGCTGTTAACAGTAAAAATGTTCGAGAAATTACGAACTGAATTCTTTTGCGTATTGATCGATTCTACGTAAATTAAACGTTGAAAAAAATGTTCACATATTTATGTACATATAATGTCTGATATCGCATGGAAACGTAAAAAAAATGCACTAAACAAGAATTCAGACAGATATCACAGATCATGCAAATTGATACCGCAAACTTGAAAAAACCCGTTCGATGCAAAACTGGAAGTTGATTGAGACTATAATTGCGAAAACAGATTGTGGCTTTGTCAATAGACAAATTACGGGGACACGACTGGACGCAGTGTATTAGAGAATTTTTACAGATTGAAAAGAGATGAGAATACAGTTGGTTTGCTGTACGCGCGAAGAGCGAGGAACCCAAAAACGCCAAGCCAAACGACGAGGGGACCCGCACGAGCCGACGGCTCATGGAGCTCTGTTCTGTGACTGCGACTACGGATTATTCGGATCCCTATCCCTACGGGGCATTCTCCCTCGTAGCTCGTCGTCATGTTTATTCTCTCTCCGTCTCTCGTATACACGATCTCTCACTCTATAACAACATTCCTTCTCACTTTCTCTCCTCATCGCGTTGAATCCGTTTCCGTTGGTACGAGTGCCACCGCGAGAAGCCGTTTCCCACTGATAAAATATTGTCGAGTCTCCGCTACGGGCCGTAAGCATTAACAGACTTCTCAAATGGAGATAAAAGTACAAAAAAAACTGCATTAGCCAGTGATACGCGTACAGGAAATGGAAGAAGCGTCAACCGCGTACGAGTAATCGATAGAACCAACAATATCACGTAACACAATGAGCAGAAACGTGAAATTTAATTTCCCACTGTGCTGTACGAGTGACAAAATCTTTGCAGGCAAAGTCGCGTCCCGCCGGCGGATCCCCTCGGTTCCGTTTACCATTCCGTTTCGTCTGCCGTCTCGCACTCGTGGGTGGGGTAAGCTGGTACTACACAGTGGCCTCCACACCACTACTATATCCGGCACGTCGACGTTGGGGACGACGATTCATTCAGAGAAACTGCCGTGAAAGGGACACCTGTTGGCGCCTGAACAACCAGACAACCATACCGCTATATATTCCAACCCCGCGACAATCCTAGAAACGAGCAGGGCACGCGCCCTTTACTGCCACTCGAGCTACCAAGCACTCTGTTGTATACATATAGCACCCGAGTACCCGTGTAACTGTATTGTGCGATAGTTAACTCTCGGAAATTCAATTCGACGTTGTTGATCTCACGAATTATCAAAAGGAAAAGAATCAAATGGGTTTCTTTGAGGCCGAATGGGAACGTTGAAAACGAGTGTTCCAATAGTCCGATATCTCTTATCTCTTATTCTGACGAATGTGTACTAAGGCTTTGATATTGCCAATTCACAAACGGAACAGAGGCCTTCCAAATGTAAAAACGGTTCCGTAGAGTACAAATGAGGATACAAAAGATCAAAGAAGAATCTCGAATTGTGTACACTGCGCGATAGGCTCAAGTGTTACGAAATTCGAAAATTCGGTTCGTCAAGTTACGAAGTAATTAAGATTTTCACGAAGGTGTTTGTGAGTCGTCTGATGGTGAGAAACGAGATGGACGAAGACAGAAAATGAGTGAGCAATTAAAACGTATGTTATTTAAGGTAGCTATGGGTGTGTGTGCCGGTAGCTAAACGGAGTATACGAGAGAGCCAAGCGAGGTCTGCCCAGGCGCCGAAGATGAACCGCTGCCCAGAGGGGACATCTCGCGTTATTAATGCATGCGAGGATTTTAGCTTCCGTTTCTGTGCGCGCTTGGTAGTTTATAAAAGGTGCATCGAAGGTGCTGGTGTGGCAAAGAGTGCGAAAGAAAAATATATCGGTGTTGCAAGCGGCTCGAAGCGAGCCGAGGAAGTTGAACGTCTTATCGTTGGATCCCATCAAAATTCGCTGTCAGCGATTATACTTTATTATTTGTATGTGTAACGCGCACCCACACGATGTCTCACGGTACTATAATCGAGTATTCAGAAAAATACATACAGCGATTACTTGACACGATGTTTTTATACCACAGAAAAATGCCGATTATTCTGCGTTAGATATACGTGATGGAAAAAAGTATCAAAGTCGTGACTCGGGTGGATCTTCAAGAATAAGAAGAAGAAGAGTCAACGGAGGTCGTGATTCCCAGCAATATAATGTCGGGTTGGGATTAATTTTGCACTACGCGTCCCTTTAGCCAATTACCAGTCACGATCTCACGGATAACAGTACGATCTCTGACGTTTTTATATGCTACACGATGTACTATTGGTTAAACCGCTCGATAGATTCGCAACTTATTCTTCAATGATCGAAGGAGGTTTTCTCATGACGAAGACATTGTACTTTTGAAGGTGTTCCGTCATTATGTAGTCATTATAAAATGATATAAATCTATTATTTAGGCAAATGTCGCAAAGTTCGTTTCGCAGTATCGCACTGTTACGGTTAATCTTCCCTTTCGCGAGGATAAACAGTTGAACATCTCTTACCTGGCGGTTGTGCAGTCCCTGTACAGTACGTCGAAGTCCTTGCAGCTGAGCAACTTGCATCGATTAACACCCGGTTGTATGGCACCAAGTCCACGTAGAATTCTGACCTGTTCGACGTTGCACACGAGTGGCACGATATCAAGCCTCTTCAATTTAGTGTAAACCGTGTGTAGACCACCGACAAGATGTTTCAAAAAAAGTTCGAACGCCTGTGGCAGACACAGCATCGTATTATTGTTAATTATGAATGCCGCTACTTTCTGTCCTCGATAATCAACGAGTTTGCACTCATTTGCGGTTGGATCGCTGGAGCTTATAGGTGGTGGACTGTTGTACGATCTCGGCGGTAGAACACCGTGATGAGCTGCCATGAGTTCAAGCGGCGAGCCATGATGTGCACTCAACATACCGCCTAACTGACCGAGAAGTCGTAATTCCGGTGGCGGAAGACCCGGCATTCGTGGTACCATACCGGGAATTCCTCCGTGACCTCCGGACGACAACGGAGGCGGACTGAGCGGTAAAACCTGCGGTGGCGAACCGCGCGTCGGCGATCCCGGTGTCGGTACACCACGATGTTGTTGTTGCTGTTGTGCCTGCAATTCGCGTATCTGATCGCGCGGATGACTTTGATGATGGGAAGGCGGTGGTTGATGCTGCGAACTGTGATGCTGTTGCTGTTGATGTTGCTGTTGTTGCTGAACCGAAGGACTATGCGGATGTTTTGGACTGCCGGTTACGGGACTCGCGCGGCTGCTGTGTTCGGACGAACTATCCATCGCTCCGTGATCCATCGAGTGTGCAAAACGCCTAAGGTCCAGCACCTCGAACCTCTCCAACAGGTCCGTGGCGGTTGGTTTAACCTTTACTTTGTTCACGAGATATGTGTGGTATCCACTATTTTACCACCGGTACTATCGTTTTCCGATCGAGATCCAGCGTTGTCACGCGGTCTCTGAAGGCCACGGAAGCTTCGCAAAATTACTCCTGAATCATAGCTCCGACAGATCTTTGATCGCCTAGATTACTCTTCACGATGTATTATCTTTTTGATGAACGACAATCGTCGATTGTGCGTTCGCCAGAATGATCAGGATCAACGGAATCCTGATGAGGAATCAACAGACTGATCGATCGTTCGTCATTGGCTTCGCAGCAGCAACAATCGACGATGACAAAAAAAAACAAACAAATCCCGAAGTGTCACTGTTTCACTGATATTTAAAAAAAATACAAAACTTCACTGGTTCACACGAGTTTATCTCTTATCGCGTATATTGACTGTTCCCACAATCGGCGCCCGGTGACAACTGTCATTCAATTAAACGAACCGATCGTTTGATCCATCGCGGTTGCGCGGCGGCGTGTTCACGGTGGTGTGTCGCGGGATGGTTTCTCTCGAGCAGCGGTTGTCGGATTCGGTTTTGAGCGAAATGGCCAAATTCGATAAATCGAGAATTTCGTAAGGACACGCGTGATCAACTTCCCGAATTACACAACGAACAACGACGATTCGGATCTGACGTTTCGCTAACAACACTGATCACCGAGACAACTGAATCAACGTTGATTTTGCGTTTATCAAACAACTGCGTTATCGACACTGCAAATACTCCCTCGAATACAAATGGGAGTTGGAAAAACCACGCGGTACGCGAACGGAACACGGGAAACGTCTCGTGCGACAACACCAAACGGAGTAAAACTACAGTGAGCGCGACGTGAGAGAGGGGTTGGCGGTTGATAGTGGTGGGTCGGTTGGTTGGTTGGTTGGATGGGTGGTAGTGGTGGTGGTGGTTGGTGGACGAAGAGACGTGCCACGGCCGCGGATAGTAAAGTACGTAACACAACGCAGGAACGCGGGATCCCCTTCGTTCTCAAAGTGGCAAACGCTCTCGCCTCGGTCGAGTTGGGAGTATTTCCCTACCCAGTCACAGATGTAATAAATAAAAACATCAGTCGAGTCTAAGCAAACGGGGATAACGGGGCGTTACCAGTGCGCGCGTTTATTCGTTGGATTGGTTGAGAACGGAGGGTTTGAATGGTTTTCATTGGTTAAACAGGTTGTGTCGAACACGCCTACGGTAACTTCCTCCACGTTTGACGCCGGAGTGGGGGTAACGGTGGAGGCACGATTCTCTCACGAGGGTTCCCCCTCCCGTCGGATTCCAACAGCCACAATCCTTCCACCGACGCACTCCCACACTCCCCCCCTTCCAACACCGCCGTTTGGAACACGACTATATACAAACGTAAAAGGCGGAGGCAGTACGACTGGCGAGCTGCCTCGAGAGTGAGCGAGGAGCTTAGTTCTGCGCGGTCTCGTCGTGAGGACCGAGTGGGGGATTTCTTCTTTTTCCTATCCGACTTCTCTTCGCTTCTCTTCGCGTCTCTTGGTCCGCCGCTGCTTGGATTCTCTTCTCTCACTGTTTTCTCACTCGCCCGCTCTCTCTCTCTCTCTCTCTCTCTCTGTCTCCAAAGTATGGAACAGCTCCAGAGAGCAGAAGTAGTATATACCACGCCACGACGAAGAATGTCGCCGTAGCCACCCCCCCCCCCCCCCCTCACCCTCCCCCCGCCCCCAACCCCTTTTACCTCTCACGGTGTACGAATCGATAGAACGCTCTGGTCTTCTCTCTTGCTTCGTCTTTCACCCCCTTTCATCCACCTCGTCGCATAGAACTCACGAAGAACCGAGAACCGAGAGAGGCTCTTCGCGTCGTCTCCACGGAGTTCTATGGCTCCGCAACATTCGCCATCAGCATTACACGCGCGCACTTATTTCTTCTGTAGGTAAACTCACCTCCTCACTCCGCTCTTCCATTCTAGATGTTGCACCTCGCTCTGCGTGCCTCCCTCCTCTCCGAGTTATACCCCTTTCCAGCAAAGCTCGCCAACCCCCGTCGTATTATGTCTCTCGCTTTCTCACTCCCTGAATCGCTGAGCACCTCCTGTCACTTATCCTCAACTATAGCCCCTCGCAGAGTCTTCAACAACCCTGGCATGCGACGTCGCTACCATTGCTGTGTCAGTTGCTGCGCTTCTACCAATCCCGAACACTTTTCTCTCTCCTAATCTCTCTTCGGTGTCTGTCTATATGATTGTCAGGGAAAACATCGTAATTTCTACGGTTTACGATGTCTCGTGATATCAAAGTTGAAGCGCTTATATACATTTCCGACAGATTTAATGTTTATTATTACAATTTCGGCAAAAAAAAAACGAGGTTTTGACAAGAAATCATCTGCAAGAACATTGAATCACTACATGTCTTGAACCGATAGTGCAAATTTTCGTTTTACAACGTTTGTCGATGTTGTAGAAGAACTGTGACTAAGATTTATGAATACGTGTGAAAGCATTATACACAATATTCTATCAATTGTATTTCAGACAGCCTACCGAAATATCAAATAGTGTTCCACAAATATTCTGAATTCTCTTGTCGCGAATGTAAATGCCGTTGCCTCCCTTTAGACGATTCCGTCTCTTGCGATAGATTTCGTCTCATAAAGAAAAACTACTTATATTCCCAACTGCAATAGAACTCCGATGCTTCAAACATATTTCCGAACATTGAGTTATGAAAATTCGTCGTAGCTGCAGACTTAATCGAAAATGCACTTTGCGCTTTGCCTTTGCGCACCTCCGTTAAGAAAAGTTATTTCAGACATTCCGTCTGAAATAATGAGTCCTGAATCTCGTGAATTCTGAAACTTTCGAGAACCTTCCACGTACCTAATCATCAAGGAAATTCCTGCGAGAATCCAAAAACTTACATAAACCCGACGATAATCAACGAACGTCATTGACCTTACAGTCGGCTTTCTGAGTGAGTGCCGACGCTGGACATGTTACATGGAACTCGAAAAGGCGCTACTCGCCCCTTCAGTCATACAGTATCTCCTCAACATAAGACGGGACGCCTCTACGGAACAGAGCACCGCGCTGATGGCAGGTATATACCCATCTTCAGTTGAGCTGAGATGATTGAGAACTTGAAAAAGAAATTAGCTACCACTAGGATGTTGCATGGTAGCAGCGAAGCACTGACAGTGAAAAAGAGAGTTAGGCTGTTCGAGAGGGTTATATAGCATGGAGAATCGAGACGCGCGTCCCAGTCTCAATGGAAGCGAAGAGGAATGGAAGCTCGGAAATATATAGAGAGAGGAGGGACCTGTGCACAGCAGCTACTAGCCCCGCTACCACGCCGCGATTATCCTGTCATAGACGTTTCGTCGGGGACGGCAAGAAGGACGGACGGACAGAGGAGTTAGCCCCCGCAAACCTCGTGTGTTCGCGCTCGTCTCCTCGCTCTTTCGGTCGGTCAACCCCTCGTCTATGCCCTCGGATCGGCCCGGTGACCCAGATCCGACCGAGCCAAGAGGGACCCTTCCTCGACGAAGCTTGGGCATCGGTGCTGTCCGCGCCTATGGTATTAAAGTGTGTGATATACACACTCTATACAAGAGGAGGAACGTAACCGATGCAACACATACGAACGATAACCCGCTCGGACCCTATATCGTCGCACAGCTGATCTCCCTTGACCTCGCGCAAACTCGAAACAAGTTCGAAAGTGGTAGGATGAACTCTTCCGAAAATTAGGATAAAGTTAACAAGGAGTATTTTGCTTTGCTTCGCCTTCTAAGCTTATACACGATAACTGCATGCAGAAACAACATTCTTCCGTATTCCATTGATTCGCCATTAACATCGCAGTTTTTTCATTTCTTTTCAAAAGCAATTCAAATTTTTCTCAAAGAATCTTCAAGATAATATTCAAGGAAACTCAATTTAGCGCACGAAGGTAATTTCTGAATCTGCCACCAATCCTTTCAGACCTCCTCCTCCTCCTCCTCCTTCTTTGAACGAAAAGTCTTCGTACAATTATCTGCAATTACAGCGTTCAGGAATTTTTGGAATGACCCCAGTCGAGATAATTTTAAACCGCGATCCAGGTATTCTCGGAAGGTATTAGTTGTAACATGCCGAGTGTGGAAAGACGCGAAAAGAAATTAGTGAAGCCCTATACACAGCTGAGCCGAGAAGCTGTCGGAAGGATCGACTTTCGGCTGAGGAACATCAAGACGATCAATCACGAAATCGATGTCTCTCTCACTCGTCTGCCACTCGTATCGTTGGTAAGTATTTGAGGGCAGATATATACATACATATATACACATATATTTCTGTGTGTCGTGAAACGGCTTGCAAGCTGAGCGGGCAAGTCGAGTGACAGGAAGGGACCGATGTTTGCGTCGGTCCAAACCGCCCCCAATTAGTGGAATTAATACGGGGCCGACGAGGCTTTGGAGGGGAGTTAATGCGCGCCTCTCTGTACTTATATATACATATCCATCAATGTATATACGTGTACGAAGTACCTATACCCTGTACTCGCACAACCATTGCTGCTGTTGTTGCACATATGCCCACACGTCACTGTGACTGCACCTTCCTTGTGCCTAATGAACGACGTACGTGGCTGACGCTACTCTGTCGTCGATGTTTTCAACGTAATAGCAAGAGTAATCGTCTATAGTTAGTTACGCGTTCAACCAGATGCTAACGACCCTCTTACAAACTCTCCGCTTCGACAAATTTATTTATGGAACAATTTCGATTCAGTTTATTCTTCCGCCACGATACCCATTTCCGAATGGTGGACAAACGTTCTTTTACTCCCAATTTACTCACGTAACTTAACCGCAATTCAAAGAGAATCATTTTTTAAGAGAAAAATGTAATACGCTTTCGATGTTTTACATATCGCGCAATATTTGTCAATACGTCAATGATTTTCGGATCTCTGAATCAACAAATGGTTTGCACGGAGTGTTGCCAACCTCGCGATTTTCCACCCCAATGGCACGAGTGGCTCCTTTCGATGTTCCTCTCGATGAAAGTAACACAGAGCATCCAAAAGCAACACGCTTCGACGGAGCTCTTTTCACCAGGTTTTCGTGTGTATCTTGTTTCTCTTTTGCGCCCCTTCGCGCCCAACATGCGGGGCTCGCGCGCGCGCGCGCGCGCGAGCGAGCGCGTCGGTGGCTAGAGCATCATAACGGCGGGCACGACAACGAGAACGAAGTTTGAATCAAAGCGAGGCTTCCGCACGACGGGGAATACTCTGGGTAAACGTATATATACATGTACATGTAAGCGAATAAGCGAGGACGTAGGGCGCCAGGCATTTTCATGCAAGCTTCCGTGTGATACGCATTGTTCGCCCTGAACGGTTGCGGTTCCCCGCGCAAAGCGGAGAGCCCGGCAGCAGAGAGCGGACCAGCAGAAGCGGCACCCGAGTGTTTGCATCGCGAAGCTATAGCTCGTTCGCGAACCAGAGGAGGCTGTTTGTTGCGTATATATATCGTAATACAGACCCTCGACATGTCGCACCATTGTTTGTACGGTGGTTTGTTGTATACTCGTTGTTCGATGAGAGGCGAATGGAGAAAAACGAGAGGTGGACGCCAAGAGAATGAGAGGATAGAACAGCATATATAGTACGATACAGTAACGACAGTTAGTATGAAAATATAGAGTTGCATATGCAGAGACAGGGTAAGAGAGTGCCGGACAAGAGACCAGAGATCGTTCGAAAGGGGGGAGGGACTACAGCTATGTGTAAAATGCACGCGAGAGTTAAAAAAAAAATATTAAAAAAACAAACAAAGAGAAAAACAAAAAAGAAGACAATCACAGTGCCGAGGTGGACGAGCAGGTAGCCAGGAACCATCGAACACTGGTCAGATCGGAACGAGAATGCCGTAGAGGTAAACCGCATTTTTCACGTTTCACGTCGATGCCGAAGAGAACGAGCGTCAATCGCTCGGACACGCGTCAGGCGAACGCAGCTATACAGGAAGGACAGCATCTACCGATATATATATCCACATCTACACCTCGTACAACGAATATATATATATATTATATATATACCATATATAGTCTTCGTACTATAACTATGTTTGCGCGAGAGCTCGCGGAAATATCGGACGTTGTTATCGACCTAGACTTTGAAGAGCCGCCAACTCTCTCAGCGATTAAACTCTCACGCAGCGTTGCTCGTGTTTCCTTGTCCTCTTCTGCGTTCTACCTGTTCTCTCTATATTCGCTGTGTTTATATTCATACCCCCGTTCCCACGTTCGGACTATTATTCATTTATCGTTCGATTTTTTTCTTTTCTTTTGTTTTTTGACAACTATAGGTGATGATTTTTTTTTATATTCAACACTATTACCTGCGAAAAGATATGGTGGAATGATAAAAAAAAACGGGTTATAGGATATAGCGCGAGGTTTATTTTTCGAAAGGTAAACTTCGTTACGTAATTTTTCCAATAGATCGATGATTAATTCATAATTCACAGAAAAAAAACTTTCAGGAAACTCATTAAATTGTTAAATTGTAAAAAAAAATTGATGAGTTCGTCTTGGAATTTTATAAATTCTATGAATTTCGTTTTAATGGAAAAAAAAAAATTTTAGCAGTTTCAGAATTCAGGATTTTAATGGCGACGATTAAACTTGGATTTGCGGTGTGATGGGTAACGCGCGTTGCGCGAATTCGGATTGGCTGAAGTTAAAGTCTGCAAAGTCACTTTCAGATTGACCGCGAGTATTATCGTATACCGTGGACCACTCACGCTTCTTCTCTCTCTCTCTCTCTCTTTCTCTCTCTCTCTCTCTCTCTCTCTCGCTCTTCGCCATCGGATATATAATACCTCGGCGTTGCATGTACGCATCCCCCTCGCCACTCTGAGCTCTTCGATCTAACGCTCACCTCTCCTATCCCCGTGGATGCAGCATCCCTTCGCGGACTGGTTCGATTCTCCGACGGAGCAATCCCCACATCGATAAGCATTGTGCGCTCACGACCCCACCGAGAGCGCACAATAGACAAGATTTTATAGCCAGCCGCTCGCGCTCTTATCCGCGAGAAGACTACTCTCGTCCTCACCCTCTGAAGTAATCCTTCTATACCTCTCGCTCCTCCCCCGCGCCACCCCAACTCGATCTAATCCAACAATCTCGATATATCGCGTTCGGTCAGAACCGTATGAATTTGTAATTCGCATCGGGATGCTGCGGTGCCAGTGCCACGTAAAATATAAAAATGCTCGCAGCATCAATCGAAAAAAAAAAAAAAAAAAAAGCTTCACTTTGACGCGAACCGTCGTATCGTATATTAAGCTAAGTTAATAATTATTATAATATCGTAATAATAATAGATATTATATTATTATCGAAAAAAATGTAATTGTCTTCTCTAAAACCCAACCGCGTGTTCGTCGTCCCATTGAGGTGGATTAATTTTAACCACGATATATAATTTTCCGTGGGAGCGTGACCTGCTAATATTTATTTATTTATTTTCCACGTCTCTTTATTTGGTATATGACGAAATTTTCCAATAGAGTTATTCTGCGCAACGATGTATCGATATCTATTTCAAACTGGGTTGTTACACGCGATATCCCTCCCGGGAAATTAATGCTTAATTGGATATAATCATTGACCGTACGAGTTATGGTACAGTCCTCTTGTATACCTGTATTCAACGGCTTGTTTGAATTTACATCGCGGCACCGAGATAGATAGTCGAGTGACCATTTTTCTGTGAGTCTCCGACACCAAGGACCGCCAGCTACCGCGTATTGCGCAGTTCGTTGTTTTCCGACCGTTCGCTCGGTGGCTTACGAGCAACTAATTACCCATACGAACCGGCGTGTGTTATTATAAATAGCCAATCGTTACCGACACACCCACATTCGCGAACGAGCGAAAGCTTTCTCTCTCTCTCTCCCTCCCTCTCTCTCTCTCTCTCTATCTCGTGAACTCGCTATGTCCATAATGGCGTGTTATCGGATAAATAAAACGGATAGCCGTTTGGGGGTTGGGTGGTGCAACTCGATTACGCGCAGACACCCCCACCTCTCACGTCGAACCCATCGCTCTCTGTATATACATATCTCACTTTACTGTTGCGAAATGAGAAATACCAAAAAAAAAAATTTACATTTGAGAAAAATCGAAACGACCAACCGATTTTTTTAAATATAAAAATATATAATCACTGATTCAGCGAATTTGTTGCAAAAGTGCAATGAGAAACGAGTTTATTAATTTATTTATAGTTAACTATTGCATAGTTGTATGTGGCGAAACAAACGTTTAGTTACAATGAATACATTTGTTAGGTTTTGAAATTAAATTAAATTTTTGTTTTAAGTGATTAAAGAATTTGAATGATTTCTTACCGCGAATTATATTGCGTTATCGAAACTGCAAAGAATTGTCTTTATTAAGATAAAAAGTACGATCGAGAAATTCTGAAAAAATGTATATAGTAAAGTGATGTTCTGTTTATATCTCCGAATAGAATGTACAACGCACATCCATGTTATTGTTATAAGTAAAATCATTCAACGAAGAGCTTAAAAAGAACCTTTTTTCGATCACATTGGGATGACGGATTACGAAAAAAAAAACATCGAAACAAAAAAACGCTCCGACCGTAATGTTCAATGTGCTTAACGCTTAACCCCTTCCTGAATCGCGCGGGTCTTTCCACAGCATTTTCTTAAATATACTCTGCTTACAGTATTATTCAACACGCATCGGCGAGTTTGAAAGTTGGGGTTACCGAGAAAATGTGTCTTTAACGACGCGTCGAGAAGGGACGCGGAAGCGCGGAAGGGCGGACGATGGGAGTTTTCGTCACAGTATTCAGACTAAATACATTAGAAAACTCATTTGAATACGACGCAATGGCGAGCGAAGCTTCGAAACCCCGAAGGCGCTTACTGACGCCTCAGTGGTCGAAGTTTTGTTTCAGCTTTTCGTCGGTCTCATCGGAAAAATACCTCGATTCGCGAGAGTCTTATGCGTCTTGGAATCGCTAAAACGAAAAACGGAGTGATTCGTCATCGATTCGGATCGGCAAGTATTTTTTTAGCTGTTTCCGGTTCGTGTGACAAGATTTTCTTTTTTTTTTTCGTCGATTGTGAGAGCGATACGTGCCGGAAAGTATATTCCCAGGCATTTCGACAATACTTTTGCGCGCCACGCCGTTGCGAAGGCACGGAGGACCAGAGAACGACGACCACGACGACGGAAGACAATCACGTTGACACCGCGTGATGGATGTCCTTTCCTCCGCCTCCCCGAAACACCCCGTCACTCGCGGGACCCACCCCTCACCTTCTTCATCCCTTATAGTTTTGCCTTTGCTCTTGCGCCCAATAAAGTCCATTGTAAATGCGAACTATTCGAAATATTAGAGCGGTGCCACGACGCGATTACCGGCCGTTCAGTCATCGGGTTTGACGCATCGTAATCCTTTCACTAGTGTCGTATTTGCATCTACAGTATAGTTTCAATATCGTCCGTACTGATGGGGGTCGTATACGGATCTCGACAATAATAACGAGAGGAAAAAAAAGAATAACGGGTTACCACGTGACGCTCTTTTTTTAACGATTAGCCTCCTGGTTATGAAATCGTGACGTTGAACCCTCCGGATACAACGTCCCTCGTCTCTTCGACGTTTATATTGAATAACTGATCGGTATGACTGTTATTATCATTTTTTAATGAGATACATACACCTTTGCAATTTTCTAGACACGATATTATAGATTCAGGATATAAGCTTTTTTTAGCGATTATTCTTCATTTTTTTAATGGGAAAGATGAATGCATTGCAGTGTGTAAACAACATCCGTCAGAACCAATTCTGTAATTGATACATTTATTCGAATTTTTCAATGAAAAACGAAATTACAAAAATACTTTCTTCGCAAGTAACTTCATATTATGAATTGTACTGCGAAATTATCATTTATTTTTGCTTCGTAATATTACGACTGTTATAAACAAACAAATATAAAAAATTAATTTTTTTCAATAAGTGAAAAAAGTAAACAAATTTCATTATCGAAATTTTAATATCCTTTAAGTTTCGTTTCTAAACCTTTTATCGGATTCTATGAAATACGTAAGTCGTATTTACCGAGCGCTAAAAAAAAATGTATTGTACGCAACGTGCCTAATCTCCATTATAATCGCACGTGCGCGCGAGTCTCATCCGTTCGCGTATAACTTGCCAAAAGGTTTATTCGGTGACGAAGTCTGAGAAACCGGAGAGATGCCGTCGCAGCCGCAATTTCGAACTCGGATTGTCCGGACGAATGATGGATCGGTCTTTTGTACCGTGCTGATGATACCTCGCAGATGTATCCTCTCTGACGGCGCGCCAAGCCAACACAACGCACAGCCACCCGTTTTACCCCGAAAACCACTTGCCTCTTTGCGATTATCGATCGACCGTATGCAAGAGCAGCTTCCACAATTTTTTATTATTTTTTTTTCAACATTATTCTCTTACGTATACCAATGTACATAACGGGAACTATAATCGCAAATGAAACGTCGATAGAGCCGAGTGCCGTATCGAATAATCCCGTATACGTAGTATTAGTAATATCGGCGTGAGAGAGAAAACGAGTTTCGAAAAAAAAAAAAAAGTCCGAAGGATTTTCAAAAGCCACTCCGAAGAGAGTCGCGTCCTACTGTTTTTCTGGCAAACAATATAGAGCCAAACGCACACAAGCGTATATCAATATGCAGTAAAGTGCTCCTGGCGAGAAACATGGAAAAAAAAACTTTCCGAAGGCGAAAATAACTCGGTGACATATGTCGACACTCGAGATATAATCCGAAGCTTTTACAGTAATCTAATCAGTATCATTAAATATCGAATACATTTAATAAACGATACGATTTCTTGGCAACGAAAATATATATTGCGTATAAAATGTTAACGAAAACGCGGGGGCATAGACGGGTACGAGTGTGAGATAAGTGGACTCGCAATCAGCGCGTCGCGCTGATTGTTGACTCATCGGCGCCTTCGCTGCCGATAGCAACGCCGCTTCTGTCCGAAAAAGCTAACGCGAAATTCTTTTCACGAAAGCGTCTCTCTTTTGAGACTTCATTTTGTTGTGGAGAGTTCGTCGAGAGGGTTGGGATGGAAGACGATGTGAAAACAGAGAATGAAAAAGAGAGTGTTGCCTCAGTCTGCAACCGCTCGATACTACGGTAGCCTCGCGCACACGTTGAAAATTCGCACTCGGAAGTTAAATCGCCCAAGGAGAAACGCGAAGGGGGTCGAAAGAGGCAGAAGCAGAAGGCTCGTTCGACTTTATAAATAATAAATTCGCACGCCGAGAGAAAACGTGTGGCGACGGCGGCGAAGATGGCTGGTAATAAAGAGCAAGCAGTAGGAGGCGAAGTGACGTCCTGTGTCGCAGAGTCGTAAAACTGCAGGGCATTTTTCTATCCTCACCTTCCCTCCTGTCGATGCCGATGTTTGTATGTGCGCTCTCGCGGCAAAAATCTCTCTCTCCGCAAGTTTACACTCTTATTAAACCCTCGGGTTGCATATCGACGGTTATCGATCACCTTTCGTACTGTGGCCGAAATTTTAAAGCTCGAGGAGCGAAAATTATAGCTTGAAAAACTCTGACTATCGAAATATGTTGAGTTTGTATTCGATATTTCGATTTGTGGATTGATAAGTTATGGAGTTTTTCGTGTGAATAGCAAAATACGTTTTAATAGGACAGACGTTTCTTTACGCAATTTCCTATTTAAAAAATGTTCGTTGAAGCGTACGAGTTCAGAGAGTATAAAAATCAAATGAGACATTTGTTAAAGAAAACCTGATAAAAACGATATGATGTATTATTTCGTTGCCGATAAAAAGGACCCAATTTTATGATGCGCCGAATTAACATTATCATCTGCCAGTAAAAATGATATATCGACTGTTGCATTCCGATCGTAAAAAAATACATCAATATTCTCATATTTGACTGCTGTTGATAAGCGCGTGCCGTAGAATTCTATACTGACTGTGGGTAAACTTGCCGCGCGATGTTTTTTTATTCGCAAATAATTTGATCCACGAGCCGCAATATAGACAACTGTTGATTTGATTAGTTTTCAATAAAAAAAAATTAGTGTAATTGTATCCGACATATCAATATGCGTAAGACAGTTGTTATAAATTTCATGGATTTTGATGATCAGAATAAATTCTCATCGAAACGGATATAAAAATTACCGCGGGGATCGATAGGTCGATGCATGGACCGTTGTTTCGCATAGAAAAACCCCCTTCCTGCTAAATCGTTTTAACATCGCATTTAATATAAAACATTGCAGCCAAAAATATTACAAGCGAAGAGTTTTGTCGGTAGGGCTGAATAATATTTTCGTCTTTGAAACAAATTTTTTCATGATTACGTCGAATACGGTGTGTTGCTTACCTTCGTGAATACGCTGGATTCCTATAATCATGCGATGTTCACGGTGACCCGCGTCGATCCTCAGCCTTATCAGACAACAGTTCACGTACATTGACGATGTACTAACCGGTCTTAGAAGTTGCTTCACGAAAACGCACCGCGCGGACACTGAACACACACACGGACACGTGCGTATCATACATTGAAAATCGATTGCACACACACACCTATCGTGCATTAGCAGACAAGGAACTGGCAATATAGTGGGGTGGCAATCACTTGGCCGAAAAGAGTTCTACTTTTATGACCAGCCTGATCCTAAAGAAATTCTCTAGCGCACTACGTGACCCGTAATGTTTACGTAAATCAGACAAACTATTTGCGCTTAAATACCATTTTCATACGTACTATTTCGATTCAAATGCACATTATAAACAACGAGTCAAATAATACAATGTTTTTGTATAATAATATTAAAAAAGTAAGGAACATATGTTGAATTCTGATTATTTCGAACTTTGTCCCGGATGGATGCTCCGAAAATCCTTTAATCTTTTGTAACGTGAGTGTAATGCGGGCAAAGCAATGTCTCACCAAAACGACCGAACAACAAATAGATTGTCCAAAAATTGAATTTGTACCCGGACTCTCCCCTACACTTCGACTCTGAAAACGTTTGAGTTCAATTTAGAGGGTATCCAATTTTAATTGCAATTTCCGCATGGAACGTTCGAAAACGAATGCACATTTTAATGAAAACAGTTTATAATATAATGTATCTTGACGATAATATAAGAAATTGGTGGAAACAACGTTCGATACGCTCTATGTAGTATTCTGTCCCGACTACGGGCTATCAAAATCTTCCAATCTCTTCTAAAGTTGAGAACCCGGTAGTAAAGAGATTTTTCACGTTCGCGACCCAGCAGTAAGATAAATCGCCGACGGTTCAAAGTATGAGCGATCGGTAATGCAGATTTCGATTTGCCGAATTGATAAGCAAATGCGCTGCAAGATGCCGCTGCGTGGTATAACGCCGCGTAGCATCCAATTGATTCCACTCGTGGAGCGTGAAGGGCGTACACCTGATTCCGCGTACTCGATAAGTTTTTTTCGACAGTAAGCGTACATTATCTCTGAGTGTGTCTCAGAGAGTGTATTATAAACAATAAAGACTAGAGAATTTGAATAAACTGTAAACAAGCGTCTCAGCGCCCTGTGGGCGCAGATGCTCTTATTGGTGGGCTCCGCCCCCCAAACCCGAAAAATGTCCCTTCGAGACATTTTTTAAGGCACTCACGGGAGTGCACGTCGCGCTACGCGCTCCGTATCGAGTGTATATACACATCGCGCTATGCGCTACGGATGAAGTATGTTTATACGTCGCGCTCTGCGTTTATTTTCGAAAGTACGTATGAGGGAAAAACATTTATCAGTTACGTAAATTAATTCATAGTGTTTAACCTTCGTCGAATAAAAACATTTCTTTTTTGTACCAATTGATTATTAATATTCACGGCGGATATTTCCTTTTTGTTTGACGATAAATTGTCAAATATTGAAACACGAGACAAATATAACGAATTGCATCACGTAGAACTTGATCAAATTAATTTAACGAATCAAATCATGTCTAGTAAAGTCGTTTTATTGGCTTAAAACTTATGACCAGATTTAACGAATATAAAACAAAGACACAAAACATGTACCGACACCAACACGATTACCATTTAGCATTCAAGCCAAATATCCCCTTTAAATCCTTCCCCTTCAGTGTTTGTTTTCTTCCCCATAATAGACGGAATCAGTTCGTTATTTTATCTGTAGGAAACCATTCATTGTAGATGAAAAGTTCAAGAAATTTGCTATTCTTTGTGATTTTCAATGAAATTTTGTCGATATTTATGGTTGCTGCAAAAAAATGATATCTCGAGAACGAAAAAATATATCGTCTTGGTTCCTGTCTTGTATTGAAGAGGAAGTAGTACGTTACTCGAATCAAAAATTTGTCATCTTGGATAGCTCCGAAATATTTTTTTACAAATTGATGAAATTCTTGAAAAATTCGACTTTGAAGGCTCTTTGACAGTCCTCTTGTAACAAATTTCATTTCTACCATTTGAGATATATTTTTTTTCTTCTTCGTAATACATGGAATCAGCTCGTTATTGTCTCTGTGGAACAGACAAGTATTGGAGACGAGAAGTTTGAGAAATTCGATAATTTTTTTTCGTTTTTCAATGAAATTTTATTGATATTTATCGTCGCTTAAAAATATCAAATTTAGCATCATATCATATCGTATTTTAAAAAATTTTAGTTAATCACAAACGAGGATAAGTTTCTCGGTACGGAATAACTCGTAAAATCGACAAATTTAGTGTATTTCACTTTCTTGATGAATAATTGTTTATAATTGTTCTTTAAGAGTACAATTGTTTTTTTATTCACGAAAAAAAACTTTTCAACACGTGAGCATATGAAAGAAATTCGTATTTCGACGAAAATTTGAAAAAATTTGAAAAAAAAAAAAACGTTGGAAATACGTCGATAGAATAATCATTAGCACTTTTCTTATCAAGTGTAAACGAATAAATCCAGCGAACAAAATTGACAAAGATTTCGAATGTGATGAATCTCCGACGGTCGAAGTGTAAAAAATTAAATTTTTAAACATAGCACACTTTTTATCTGCGCAATAACGCAGAGAGTTAGTTTGTAAATACGATTTCTTTGAGAGGAAAGGATTAGAGACGGCAATTTCGAGAAATTTGAAAAAACGATTCGTTTTTTGACGAAAATTCGTAAAATTAGTCTTTGCTTAAAAAAAATCATATCTCGGCAGCGAAAAAAGATTTCGACTCTTATTTTGGCTTGTTTTGAAGCGGAGAAAATACATTGCCAGAAAAAGTATTTGCAGTTTTTATTATTAACTGTAAACGAATAAATCGGGTGAACATAATTGACAAAGATTTCGGCTGCGATGAATCTTCGACGGTCGAAGGATAGAAAATTCTTTTTTTTATGATTGCACACTTTTATTTGCACTATACCGCGTAGAATCCATTTATATTTACGTAAAATAGGAACAAAGATTGAAACGAGATGTTGATTTTTTTTTATTTGAAAATCATCCGGCCACAGAGTACGCGCGCCGCGACGTATGAGCATCTGTGTATCGTCTGCTACGAAATTGTCATCTGCTTCCAAAGTTTGACAGTGTGACGTATTTTTCACCTAACGGAAACTCTAACTCGAACTCTACAACTAGAATAATAAAAAAAACCAAAAATCGAAAAGCTCAAACCAAACGGGAGCAAAACGCGAACGAAACTTACGTCACCTTCGGCCGTCCACCCTCGCGAATGCATCGGCGTCCCGGTGGGCGCCAGTTAATTTTTATTTCGCCGGTATCAACAACCGGACTCGATCTGGAGGCGGTGGAGCGTCCGACCTCCAAAGGATAATTTTTGTTTCGCCGGAATTATCAAACCGGACTGAACTGGAGGTCGATGGAGCTACGACCTCCGCAACGACAAAACGAAACGAACGAAAACGTTACGAGAACTAACGCCGACGCATTCGCGAAAGCAAACGGTTGCGGAAATGCACGGTTGCTCAGGATGCGGGTTATGGTAGAGGGTCGCGAACCTGTATCTCTGTGAGATACAGGTTCCCGCTTAGCACCGGATTAATAGGAAGTCTCGGTGAGTTTTTGAATTACAAAAATTTGTCGATCGCTTATCAATCCGCTTTGGTTACGTTCTCGTTAGCTCGCTTCGATCTTCGATCAGCTGAGCGTTTTCGGTGCACTCGCGTGCGTTCCCGTTACTTATAGCCAATAAGAAAATTACTCTCGCTCGCAAGGGCTCGAGAGTTCGATTTTTTTGTTGTTTCGTTACCGTTCGTTATTTTATTGGCTAAGGATCGCGACCCTCTACCACCTACGCTTATGCGTGCGTTTTTTCGATTTTGTTTTTTTTTCTCGTTTCAACTTTGTTAAATTCATTTTTATGTTTCGTCATCGTTTATACGATAGTTTTGTTTTTTCTTTTATTTTACATCTAAGCTTATATTTTTCAACAGTTATATAGAGTCTTTACATTTTATATTCAACGTTTATACGTTTTTTTTTGTTTCTGCATTTATACAGTATTATTTTTTTAGCATCAGCCTTACAACGTGAATCTTAAATTCAAGCTTACAGTTTATACATTTTTTGAAACTTAACACCTACGATTATGCGTGCGTTTTTTCCATCCAAGTTTTGGATTCTTTCCCATCGGATCACGGCTTCCATGCCTTGGCCATTCGCTGGACACTCTATTTTGTGTATTTTTTTCCGTACAACACGATAAACACCTCATTTAGATTGTATAACGCTCGGAAAACCAAGATTTTTCCGTTTTTCTGATGGGTAGTTTTTCACACCGTTAACCTCCATCGAAATCGCGGTTTTACGGTCGTAGGAGTTTCCCCCTTGCCTCTGGACAAAATCTAGCATCAGATTCGTATTCTTCACTCCTCCGGTCTGAATCCTACAACAAGTAAAAAACCTTCGACCATCTCTGCTTTCGCTTCGACAAACTTGGGAACCTCCAAAAAATTCAAAAAGGTAGTTAATCATATATAGATTATAAAATTACAATCCAATTTTTATTTTTTTCAAGCAGAAAAAACAAATAATCAATATTCTACTTTTCAGGTGACTCAGCCCCCTTAAATGAAACAGCTACAAGTATATTAAAATAAGTATCTCCACTAATTTCGTATGTGTTTTCAGTCCCAGGATTGGCTTTTCAAGCATGTGGGCTATGCCACGTCAAGTCCATGGATACAATCAGCCTTCCCTGTTGTCATTGGTTTGCCTGCTTTGGATGCACCGCGAACGTTCGATTATTTGCCGCAACAGAAAGAGCAGACATACGATGCTCGATTTGTGGGATAGTCGTTAAACAATTTCATCAAATAATCGTTGTTCAGCAATAAAATCTTAACTTGTCTATTTTCGTTTACGAAAAGACTGAATAAAAATATTATGTGTTAATTATCTTGACTCCTCACGTACGGGCGACGTACATTGTTTTCCGTCTCATCGTCCGAACGACGTACACCTACATCCAACCGCCGAGCAACGATAATGGGAAACAATAATATCTTGCATATTTTTTTCCCGAACCATACATATCTCGTGCGGTCTTGAATGTTACAAGTCTAACTACAGTAATGTTCAAAAAAAACCCCGTTAACGTTTGTTTATCCCAATTTTCTGATAGCTTAGACAACATTGCAAAATGCGTTCCCATACTGAAAATTCAAGCGCTTTGTTTGTCGAGCGACGTTTGCCGAAAAATTATGAAATAATTATATAGATGTTTTAAAGCGTTATCGATCAAATGGCATGAAAAAAATTCGATACCAAGTCTAGTTAATTTCTTATAAATAAAAGAAAACATCGCCGCGACACATCACTGTACAACAATCAGATTCGGCTTAAAATTCACTAAAAAAATAAATGAATATAAAACTGAAAAAAAATTGTTCTCCAAAAACATAATTTAGAATATTTATTTATTACCCCATACGAAGTATGGAAAAAGAGAAAGTATTGTAATCGCGAGAAAAAATAACGACAAATTTATGGACTAATTAACTCTAAATATTTCATTAAACCGATATACCTGAAAGATCCTTATGGGCAGGTCGCACCGCTTGATTGTCAAAAATTGGATGCTACGCGGCGTTATACCACGCAGCGGCATCTCGCAGCGCGTTTGCTTATCAATTCGGCAAATAGAAATCTGCATTACCGATCGCTCATATTTTGAACCGTCGGCCATTTATCTTACTGCTGGGTCGCGAACGTGAAAAATCACTTTACCACCGGGTTCTCAACTTCCGAAGAGATTGGAAGATTTTGATGGCCCGTAGTCGGGACAAAATACTACATAATGCGTATCGAACGTTGTTTCCACCAATTTCTTATATTATCGTCAAGATACATTATATTATAAACTGTTTTCATTGAAATGTCCATTCGTTTTCGAACGTTCCATGCGGAAATTGCAATTAAAATTGGATACCCTCTAAATTGAACTCAAACGTTTTCAGGGTCGGAGTGTAGGGGAGACTCCGGGTACAAATTCAATTTTGGACAATCTATTTGTTGTCCGGTCGTTTTGGTGAGACATCGCTTTGCCCGCATTACACTTACGTTACAAAAGATTAAAGGATTTTCGGAGCATCCATCCGGGACAAAGTTCGAAATAATCAGAATTCAACATATGTTTCTTACTTTTTTAATATTATTATACAAAAACATTGTATTATTTGACTCGTTGTTTATAATGTGCATTTGAATCGGAATAGTACGTATGAAAATGGTATTTAAGCGCAAATAGTTTGTCTGATTTACGTAAACATTACGGGTCACGTAGTGCGCTAGAGAATTTCTTTAGGATCAGGCTGGTCATAAAAGAAGAACCCTTTTCGGCCAAATGATTGCCACCCATATAGTGCCGGACATATTTTCCGTTACCGCTGTGCAAAGAGCGCCTGCGCGTTGTGAACAAAGAATTTTCAAAAAATTTTCTTCATAAGGTTAGTGTTCCGGCACTCTCACTTAAAATGGGGAAGTCCATTTTTATGAATATTGAAATTGTAAAAATTTTCTTCAATTTCCGCGTCGCTTACAACAGAAAGAAACATCGGCACTTTTTAGGAAATACAAAAATACAATACGGTAGTGTCGCGCTAAACGAGCCATGGCGACGAGACGCGAAAACTCGAAGCCTCATTGGTTAAATTTTGTAGAAGAGGATAGAAGGTAGTATAATATCTCTGTTTCGCTCAACTTGTACTTTTACTGCGGTTGAATCGTATCATTTTAAGTGTATATATGTGAATAGATAACGCAGGGCCAAATTTACATTCAGATTTCCTATGATATCAATCGAGATAAGAACATATCAATAATGTTCTCAAAACTTTACAGACAATTGTTGTTGAACGCACATCGGCCCGTTCTTCCCATATTCAATTTTTTGCTTTTCTATTAAATAACTCGAAGCGTTGCGAATGAATACGTTTGAAATATAATGTAACTATAGCCAACCCTTCTCCCAGTTTCTCGTAAACTGTCCCCGCAATTCTCTAGAGAATTGGCAATCGCAGGCACACTGCACCATTCTCGAGTTCGTCGTTTTCGTGTATTCCCCAAACATTGATAAGAGACCCACGCATCCAAAGGCGTTATTTCATCGTGTAATCAGCTGATTCTCCAAAAACACGAGAATAATATTATTATTTTGTGCTGACACACGTCAAACGTTGTGGAAAACGAAACTAAGTACATAACTCGATTCTAATGTGAACTTGGCATCGTTCGATATTTTCGGTAAGTCTGACTTTCGCAAACACTTGGCAAACGTGCATTGATTTTAGTCAAATTGTAATTTGTTTTTTTTTTTTTACGTAAAAAAAATGGTTTCTTTGGTTTATCAGTGAAGTGAATACAGGATATCTTTATTTTCTCAGAAAATTATATTTGCCAGGAGAATTCATAAATTTTCTAAAAAATCTTTCAGATTTTCTATTTAATGATTGTCAATTTTTCATAATTTCTTTGTTGACACACTTGTGGATGCATTTTGATTTCTAAAGAAACTGTACTGGGCAAGTTTGAGGCAAAGCAATGGGCAATGCTGGTAGCAATCAACCGGTGAATCATCATCACGGAAGTACCGTAGCCAGAGAGAGTCATCGTCACAGTAGGGAACATCCTCCGCCTTCGCCCAGCAAAGATGGACAGGCGTTTGTTTTTGCCAAAAAGCCGAGTCAAAAGCTGGTTTTTCAGTCTTCACATGAGGAGGAAGAACCGTACTTCGCTAAGGTATCAAATCGTCTCTCGTTTGATGATAATAAATTCAGTCGGATATATTTTTCTTTTAGTTTTTCACAAAAAAAAATCGAAAATCATTTTTCAAACAATTACTCTTTTTAATTTTTTTTGCAATTTTGTTTCTATGAATTTTTTATTAATAAAAAAAAATAATATTTTTACAGGATGGCGATAACTTTGGAGGTCAGCGCCCGCGATCCAATACAGTATCGGAGGGTACCAAAGTATCGGACAGCAAAGTTTTACCAACAGTTTTCAAGTGGGAGGGAGGAGGAAAACAAGTTTACATAAGCGGAACATTTTCCGGGTGGAAAACATTGCCGATGGTCAAAAGTCACGGCGATTTTGTGACAATAATCGATTTACCGGAGGGCGAGCATCAGTACAAATTTTATGTTGACGGCGAATGGAGACACGATCCCGGATTGGTAAGACAAAATAACAAATACATGTTGATTTCTATATGTTTAGTGAAAAGAAAATTCAGTAAAGTACGTTTATCAATATGGTTGATTTCTCATTAAAAGCTAACATTCTAAGCGATGATACCGATATTTCGAGCGATCGTTTAATTACTGCCACTTCAATTAAGATAATTAGTAACCATGTTAAATATTATGTGCGACAACCAATTAAAAAAAAGATTATCTCACCTTAAACAGAAAGAATTGACATAAACGAAATTAAATTTTTCAAGTACTTGATGAATCGATAAATGACGATACAAAAAAAAAACACTCGAGCAAACGACGTTCTTTTTTTTCGCAGAAAATAGTCGACAATGGACTTGGAGCTAAAAACAATATGGTATCGGTAAAGAAATCCGATTTCGAGGTATTTCAAGCATTGGCAAAGGACAGCGAGGGTGTGACGAGCAGTGCTCAGCAGGAGTACGGCCAGGACATTCCTCCGCAAAAACCTTGGGAAAAAGTTGCCGGTCCGCCGATCTTACCGCCGCACTTGTTACAAGTTATTCTTAACAAAGATACGCCTTTATCTGTGAGTAAAATTTCATTTAGTACGGATTTTTATAAACACATCTATACAGAATTTAATGAAATCGTATTATTTGCGCAGTGCGAGCCAACGCTGCTCCCGGAACCAAACCACGTCATGTTGAATCATCTCTATGCGCTGAGTATCAAAGACAGTGTTATGGTGCTTTCGGCTACGCATCGTTACCGTAAAAAATACGTAACGACACTTCTCTACAAACCCATTTAACCGCTACTTTCCTTTCTTTTCGAACCCGCGTTCTGAACTCGTCGCAGCTGATGTTTTTGTCGAATCGAGCGGTTTTATATATACATATATTATATTATATATTAATGATAGGATGCGAAAATAATTGTTGGCAATCGAGATAAAATGTTCTTTTTGTAGACGAGATAAACTATTGTAAATTATGAATAAAAGAAGAGATGGCATGTGGATCGTAACTTAAAATAATGTAATACAGTGCTTCGCAAATTATTTTGTTAACCAATGCGTTGTACAATCGATATTGATCCTGCATCGGTTTAAACCTCCGAAGCGCGATTAACTCAACTGTATCACCCTACTGGGTCGTTTTTTAATATCTACCTGACAGTCGTTTGGTGATAGTAATTTTATAAAGCCGACAAGGGTTAAGGATACAACCGGCGAAACGATGAGTCACATTCTCGTTCGGCGAGCGTTTTACAAAAATAGCAAAATTCGCTTCTGATACATCAGTTTTATTCGGGTTTAAGTCAGACGCGTACACCTGCCGCATCTCGTTTCACATATAACAATTTTTTCTATTTCAATTTTAAAAAATTTAAAAATTGTAAAAAAAATGTCACTCCTGAATTCTCCACAGTTTTAACGTAAACATTTTTTTTTACATTTTATCGATTTGGATCTTAGATGCAATTTTAGGTCACGTTGTTTACTTTCCGGCATTTCGACTGCGCTACAATTAATCCAACAAATATTCATTTTTTTACAAAGTCGCGCAACAATCTGAAAGTACAGTACAGTCTGCTGCACTGACGTCTTCAAGACGTCCAAAAATATAACTCGTTTTCTAGAAATCACTAAAAATCGTCTCTAACTAAAGCATATCCAGCCGGAGTGTGTCAGTCTACTCGCTGATCTTGCGTTGACTAGTAATTTTTTTTAGATATGTCGAAATGTCGAATTTAGACAAACACTCTAAAACTTTTTGTTTGTTCGAATTATCGCGTAGCGTGTTTCGATTAAATCGAATTTCCGCCGCAAATCGGTGTACCATCCTCGTCGACTCCCCAACCGCCGGGTTCGTCACAGCCGTCGCCGTTCTTGTTGTTCGATTGAATCAAACTTTTCGCCGCTGAGTACGCGTACGGCGCTTCGGATCGGGTCTTCAGATAGTACGTACCATTTGCCGATCTTGGGACGTGTTCTCCAAGCGAAACAACTTCGGACTCGGAACATTCGCCATTCGAATATTTGTCCCAAGTTTCGCACTTAGTCGCCTCAAGTGGTGCTTCGGAATTTATGCTCTCCGTAAAATACACGTACGAGCGCCCGTGACTGCAAGCCTCTGCAATCAGTAGACGATTATTTTCGATGTATGGATCCAAATACCCTTCCAGGAGAAGTATTTATACGCGCAGCGTACTTATCCGCGTATTTTACCCGTGAATTCCGGTAGACAACAGCAACCCGGTTGCACAGCAACTCCGCCGTTAGGATAAAAATCCGCGTTACCGAGAGGCTGTAACCATCCTAATATTCCACCGCAGGAATGAATAACGTCGACGAATTCGGCGTCCGTAGGATCGAGACGACTTCCGGTTGTAGTTAACAGATGAAATCCCGGCAAAGCCGGATCCAATCCGGTTACACGTCCGAGAGTTCCGGATTTCACTGACGATCCGGTATTTCCGGCTACGTGAGCACCCAATGAGTGTCCTACCGGTGTACAATAATTTTCGAATTATCATCATGATTGATAAATTGTGAAATGGTTGAGAAACAAAATTGTTTAAAAAAAAAAACTCTTATTCCCTTCAACTTATATTATCAAACAATCGTTTTTCATTCATAAAAACTCATTTGCAAAAATAAATGAAAGATTCTTAAAAACAAAAACTGTTTCGTCAAAATTTGTAAAAATAAAAACAGCATAAGTGTAAAAGTTTAAAAATAAAAAAATGTTTTATCGCGATTTGTTTTTACACGGATGATATCTGACGCTTTAATGATAGCGGCTTTTGTCTCTACGAGACTCGAAGGCTGTGGATAATAACTTTCGCACGGGGATTAAAGTTAAGTTAATTCCGATGATTAGATAAGATGAAAGTTGATTAGACTTTGCGCGCTGCGCTTTGTAAAAATAGCCTTTTCTCTGTCAATATAAACGAATGGAGAAAAGATGTTTCATAATCGCTATTCGATTAATATCCAATCTCGATGATCGGTTATCGTGATAATGGCCCATCTTACCGATAAAATGAACGTCTTCCGTTTTCATTCCAGTTTCTCGCGCGAGAAAGTCGATAAATTGTCCCGCTTCCGTTCCGACTCTTGCGGTGTTTTGCATGGGACCGAGATAAAAGGTACTGGAAGCTAAGGGTTCCCAATCGACAAGAATAACGTTGAAATCTCCGTGTTCCAAATATGCTGCAAAGAAAAAGTTGCTATAACTTCAACGACGCAATTAGATTTCGTATATTCGATTTGTTTACCTGCTTTCATATTCGTAAGTCCCGAACTGGTCGAACTTGATTTCCATCCATGAGTTATAAACTTAGTTTTTCGGGAAGATTGGAAATCCGAGTCTTTTAGGGACTCAGTATCATTGATGAAGAGTTTCGTACCATTCATGGGACTTGACCTTACGACGAATTGAAAATTGCAATATATTAAAAGTTACGGTTAAATTCTCGACTAACTCGCAGCATTTCCGTCGATAAACTTTACATTTTTTCAATGAATTTTGTCGAAAGTGCAACAATATAAAATTTCATAATATATGACATACGATAGCATTGGTACTCTTATAGGCGCATCTATTTGACAAAATGTTATTTGTTAATAAACATAGAGATTATTTTCAAATTTTAACAGGTCAACTCGCTAATGTACAAATTAACAACGCCTACACGGTTTTTTTTGTTTGCAACAATATCACGAACGTTTAAACCCCGTCGACTTCTGTGTCATGCCTAAAACTTTTTTTTTAAATATAACTTTAATAAATGTAGTTAAATTGTTAAACGACGTATTCAATTCTAAACGTACATTTCAAAGCTTCCGAGAAATCCAAGATCTGTGTTTACCGTCCGCATATATATTCCGAACAATCGTATTTATTCTTTTTATTACGATTAATTAAATTAGAACTTATAAAAATCGTTCTCACCTTGTAAATAGTAAGTAATTGATCGATTGGTCGTCCAAAACATTACGACCGTCGGGTCCGTGTCCTTTAAGGATAGCAACTTGCGGTTGATCGTTGCCATCGGGCATAAATATCCAATCGTCACCATATCCGTCATATTGATCTCTCAAAGGGCTTTGGTGTACGGAGTGTACGTTTTCCGATTCTATTGAAACGACGATAATCCCGAAAGCTACTAACGAACTTAAGAACTTCATTATTATTTCACTTGTAAAGATGGAACGACTAAACTATTCTGTACGACTGAGAAATTCGAAATTGATTATAGAATATCCGAAGTACCAAGCGGACCTTACAACATCCGATTGGATTACTGAACGTTTCGGGGTGAAGAAGACCTCTTATAAATCCTCGTGGTATCAGAAACAAGCGCGGCTACCTCTTTTGGTGGCCCAGTTTTCAAGGTTTATCTCGAGTTTGTTATCGTAAATGCGGAAATACTGTCAAGCAGCGGTCTAGCAATATCTTAAGCCGTAATCATTCACGGAGGTGCAGGTTTGCTTCTAATTAAGTCAGCGGATACCTGATATCATCGTATCGCTGTACTTCAGTGGTTTATTCTGTTATCCAAACTCACCACTGCTGCAATTGTATTACTGTAATCTTTTTAGTTTTCGTTGGAAACGATCAGTGGGGTGTATAAAATTTAAAACAGTTACAATAACAATATTCTTTTCTCTTCAAAAATCGTTGCGATAGCATTTAAGTCAAAATTATAGAGATTTTCAAATTCTCGATGCAACTTTGATCACTATATAAAGACGTGAAGGAAATTTACAAAAAAATTCTTTTTGATTTTAACTCACATATCCCCGTAAATAAGTAAGAGAAAATGAACAACATTACGTATACAAACGATAAGTCAAATATTTATTAAAAATATATCACCATATTTCGTCAATACAAAGTTTTAAATCATTTTTGTTGTCATCTGTTTTCCGTATAATTTATTACGGAACGCGTACTTGTGACGATAAGCGGCAACAAGGACGGTAAAGGTGAGAATAAACTTCCGTAATACCGGCCGTATAGTACTTTTCCTCTGTTTTTTTGGCGGCATAACATCTCTTGTCTTCCGGCGACGAGAAGATTCATAATTTTCCGTAAGTAACGATCATAAATACAGTTGAGTTTTGTAGAATACGTTTTGCCATCGGCTCTATAAATCATTTTTTTTACTTTAATGATCAAAGTTCGGTAAAAGAAATGATAATACGAACAATAGAATGCCATAAACTTACCGACTTGACAACTTCCGAATTCGCCACCGCCGAAGCTTCCGATTAACGGAACATCCGGAAACAACTTTTTGAAGATCGTCGACTCGACATTCTTCTCCTTGAACATCGACACGCCCCGTCCTTGACAGGCAAACATGAATGCCACGGAATGCTTCTTAAGTTTTACTTTGTCTTTCAGTAACTTTAATTTCGCTTCGACGTTTTCTTTGGTGTTGCAGTTTTCAGTCATAACTACTGACCAACTCTCTACGCTTGGACCCGATATCAGTATGGCGGCCCAAACTGCCTCGTGGCAGTGCTGATCTTTGCATACCTTCAAGTAGGTCACAATGCCACCGGAAACCGGTCGATTGTCACTAAACATACAAATTTTCAACGTCAACGCATACATTTGCTTGACATTTGCATTTTAAAGATATCATTGAAATTTTGATGATTTTGTTGCTTCCGTACTGTGGTAGATGATCCACAACGTCGTGTTTCGGACAGTAAGTATTGTCGTTTGTCAGAATAATGAAGCATTTAACATTGTTTTTGGCAAGTGCCTTTTTTCTGAATTGTGAAACGCTGTACAGTCTGGAAGTGCCGCACCAAGATGGTTCGTTTACACTTATCGTTTCTATCGTGACTCCTGGCTCTTCGGGTAAAAGCAGACACGCTGCTTTATGTTCAACATTTTCCAATTCTGTCTGATCTTTGATAATCCCATAATTTCCGATTATTATGTTTTGACAAGACGATGGCAGCGTCTTGCAAGGGCAATCTATGAAAAAAATTGGGTTTGAACTCGAGATGCAATGAAAAAATTTCAATTACTCAATTGATACAGAGACAACTATTTCATTGAGATCCTAATATTATCCAATTGAACCAAAAAGTATTGTTACTAAATTAACTCTAACGATGTTTACCGATATATTAATTTCCCATTGCACTAACCATATATTATGATGAATAACTAAGCAACCATTGAATCATACATTTCCAAAGTAAATATCATTTTTATAAAATAAAAAAATTATAATTTAACTTTAAAGGAAAAATTAAATTATTATTATAATTATTATCATCAATGATGTTTGCAAAACTTAAACTCTCTGTGGCATAAATTCCTTTTATCTATTATATTTTCCAAGATATCTTAAAACTTAAGTATCTTTTTTTTTTATTCTAAATAATTAAGTACTTTGCATTGCCTCTCATTTGAATCAAATTTTAATTTTTTTATTTTAATGTTCAACTAATAATGTGAGCGTTTTTTGTGCAAATCGCTAAATATCTCCTGTTTATCCTTACATTTTTTATTATCTCGTATGGATCGCTTATTGCGAGAGCCGTTTCTGACGAACACAAGATGAAGCATAGGTTTGAATTTCAAGTGATCAATGAACTTTTTTCCAGGATACAGATCTTTCCACGAATCCTTCAAGTCGCACAGCGACGTTAATTCGCAACGACTTCTTATTCTCTTCTCCGACGCTGCGACTTCGGACCAAAGTCTAAGAGATAAAATTGTGTATTTGCAGACTGAGAATAAATATATTTATTAAGTAATCGTGTACCTGCAAACTGCAGCCGCATTGCCTAAATCCCTTATATTGAGATTTTTGAATATCATACTTAGTATGTCATATGTCCATCCTTTGGCAAAAGTCACAGGGATCGTAGTCTCAGCTGTCTTTCTTCGTTTAGAAAGCCGTGTCTCCATTGTCGAACTTGTCGAGGGATTCAGCATTCTTGCCGAACTTCGCGTTGACATGGTTTTTGCTATTGAAAGCAAAGAATAAGAGGTTCAGCATAAATATGTCGAAAAAAAAAAACGATTTCGTAATTTCGAAACGCGTACATCGGTAAAAAGTAGTTTTTTTAATACAACAAGGAAATATTCGCTGGCCAATTGATTGACGCAATTAACCATCAAATATTTCATTATTGGATCGAAAACAACAAAGTACGTTATGCCGAAATTCGTGTTTCGAGAGTGCGGAACTTCATTGTCGCGTATTTCGGTATTAGAAAATATATTAAACGCTGTAAAAGAATCGTGTATTTACGTCTTGAGTTCGTAATCCCAATGTACAGTTGCAATTGATACGAAATTATTATACTTTGTAAGCAAATCAACGTTGCCACCCGGCGATATGACCGTGAAGCGACGAAACAACAACAGTTCAAAATATTGTCGTCTATCACGTGTCGAGACGCGTTTCAAAACAAGCTGCGCAGCTTAGCTGCGCTGTATAACGGATCTGACATACCGACGGCATTGTTTCGATCATAACAAATCGCGATCGAGATTTTCGCAGTGCGATTTATTGTATGCACAGGACGTCATTTTCACTTTCACTGCGGGATTAATATAGTGAAAGCGAATGTGCTTTTTCTCGTAGAGCAAAGGTAATTAATTGGGAACCTTGTAGAGGAGTGGAAATACCTGCCAATTGTTAACAAAAATTGTGGAAGAATTCCGGTCAAATATAGAAATTGCCACGATAAAGCAAATTATCGTAACACTCGTTTATCAATGTCTTCTTGAATACTGTTAATTCGTTTTTCCACGAATATTCTCAATCTGTGCTTGGAAATTATCCAATTTTTGTTACCGACGATGGAGGCGAATTTTTTTGAATAGAGGAATTTTTTTTTCCGTTTTCGAGTTAATAACGATATCTTTTTCTCCAAAAATGCAATAACAATTGCGTCAAAACTCCGATTTCCGGGTAAATACATAAGAGAAGATCAGCATTATGTAAACAAGCAATAAGCTAAATATTTATTACATAGATATCACCGTATTTTGTTAATACAAAGTATTTAATATTTTTTGTTTTTATATCTTTTCCGTAGAATTTATCACGGCACGTATAGTTGTGACGACGAGCCGCAGTCAGGACGTTAAAGATGAAAATGAACTTCTGCAATACCAGTCCTCTATTTTACTGGCGGCAAAACACCTTTTGTTTTCTTGCGACACGAAGATTTACAACTTCCCGTAAGTGACAATCATAAATACAGTTGAGTATTGAAGAATACGTTTTCCCATTGGCTCTATAAATAATTTTTTTTTTTACTTTAGAGATCAAAGTTCGGTAAAATAAACGGTAATACAATAACGAACAATAGAATGACGTGAACTTACCGACTTGACAATGTCCGAATTCGCCACCGCCAAAGCTTCCGATTAACGGAACGTCTGGAAACAACTTTTTAAAGATCGTCGACTCGACATTTTTTTCCTTGAACATCGACACGCCTCGTCCTTGGCAAGCAAACATAAATGCCACGGAATGTTTCTTCAGTTTCACTTTGTCTTTTAATAACTTTAATTTGGCCTCCACTTTTTCTTTTGTATTGCAGTTTTTTCTCATAACTACTGACCAACTCTCTACGCTTGGACCCGATATAAGAATGGCGACCCAAACTAAATCATCGCAACACATCTGTCGGCATCCCTCTCCTCTGCAAATCTTCAAACAGTTGACGATGCCACCGGCAACCGCTCGATTATCGCTAAACATAAAAATTTTCAACGTCAACTCATACATTTGCACATTTGGATTTCAAAGATATTATTGAAATTATGATGTTTCTTTCTATCATGTACCGTGGTAACAGATCCACAATGTTGTGTTTCGGCGCGCGAATTCGCGAATCGCTGTTTGTCAGAATTATGAAGCATTTAACATTGTTTTCGGGTAGTGCCATTTTTTTCAATGTCTGATCATCAGTTCTTCGCTTCGCCAAGCCGCAAAAAGAAGGTATTACTCCACATATTGTTTTTATCGTGACTCCATGTTCTTCGGGTAAAAGCAGACATGCCGCTTTATGTTCAACATCTTCTAATTCTATCTGATCCTTGACAATCCCATAATTTCCAATTATTATATTGTTACAAGACGTTGGCAGGGTCTGACAAGGACATTCTGTGGAACAAATAAGAATTGAACTCGAGGAACAAGAAAAGGATTCCAATTAGGTGAATAATACACTCGAAACTTTTCTGTAAGATCCTAAGATTATCTAACGGAACCAACAATAATTGTTACCAAATTAACTCTTACAATTTTTTCAAAACAAATTCATTTTCATTTTTAATAACCATATGACCATTGAATCGTAAATTTTGAAATTAAATATCATCAATAAAGTTTCCAAAGTTCACACTCTTTGTGGCAAAATATTTATATCCATCGGGATGAAAAAGATCTGTTTGTCTATTATATTTTCCACGATATTTTTTAGATGTCAAAACTCAAGTTTTCGTTTCTTTTACTTTAAACAATTAGAAACTTTGCATTATCTCGTATTCTAGTTTAATTTTTTTTTTCCAAGATTCGGATCAACAATACACTCACATGCGCGATGCCAAACCGACGACGTAAACCTTTTTTTAAGCACACAATGCGCATGTAAATATCTTTTGTATATCCTTACTACTTCTGTTGTGTTGAAGAGGATGCGTATAGTCATAGCTTCCAATGAACACAAGATGAAGCACAGGTTTGAACCTCAAGTGATCGATAAACTCTTTTCCAGGATGCATATCATTCCACGATTCCTTCAAGTCGCACAGCGACGTGAGTCCAGAACGAGTCCTTATTCTCTTCTCGATCTCTGCGACTTCGGACCAAAGTCTGAGATATAAAATTGTATAATCGCAAATTAAGAATAAACGTATTCAACAAGTAATAGTTATGGTACCTGCAAACTCTTGCCGCATTGCCTAAATCCCTTATGTTGAGATTTTTGAATATCATACTGAGTATATCGTAAGTCAATTCATAGGGGAAAGTCACAGTGACGGCAGTCTCAGCTTTCCTTTTTCGATTGGTAACTCTTCTCTCCGTTGACGAACGTGTCGAGTGATGCGGCATTTTGGACGAACTGCGCGTTGACATGTTTGTTTACGATTCTATTTGGAACGCAGTTTAATAAGATTTAGCATGAATATTGTCGCGAAAAAAAAAAATATTTCCGTGCTATCGAATCGGGAACATCGGCACAATGTACGCTGTTTTTTTTTTTTTTACTGTAACTGTAACGAAATATTTGCTAGTCAATTAATTGACACGATTAACTGTCAAATAGTTCGTTTTTGTATCGAAAATAACAAAGAACATTATGCCGACGTTTCCGTTTCGAGATCACGGAACTGCAATGTTGCTTCTTGCTGTATTTGGAAAATGTATAGACATGTTATAAGTACTCGTGTATTTACTTCTTGACCCCGTGACCCTAATCTACCAATGCAATCGATGCCAAATTGTTTTACTTTATAAAATATTTAATGTTGTCACTCGACGGTACAACCGTAAAGTAAACAAACACCAATACTTGATCAAGATACTGAGTATCCACCGTGTGAAAGATCGAACTGTAGAAACCATGGAAAGTGAACTCAATGTTTACTAGCAAACAACCAATTGCGAACTGGAATATCGGTTCCACAAGAATCAAACTATACGCCACAAATTTAAAGCCTTTTCAGCCGCGTTTATAGATCACAAGTAAAAAATAAAATTATCTAAGAAAGTTACAAATCATTTCACTTGTGCAGGTAAAATACGCATACATACTATTGCACGTATTGTGCACCCGTTCTCACGTTTGTGATTGGTTGTGTTGCGCTTACCGTCGAGATTCTAAAAGTGGCAAGTATTCTAATTTTGCATCTGGCGTCGCGCGCGTGTGGATCAACCGTTTAATGCTCTTGAGATGGGAAGAAAAACAAACAAAAAATAAAAAAATGTCGTAAATTGCAATGACATCACGTTAAAACCACATTCTTTTTGTCCCGAAACATTCGATAATTATCGAAATCATTTTTTATCACGAAGTCAAATATTTTCGTCATGGAAAGTGCGATAATAAGTAACAGTATGTCAGCGCAGAACAACAGCCTTTGCAGAGTTTGTTTGTCATCGAATGAGGACAACAAGTGTATTTTCACTTTGCACAAAGGTCTTGACCACGACAATTACAGTCTCACGGATTTGTCGGCAAAACTTCAATTGTACGGGGGCATCGAGGTTTGTTGATAGTTTATTATTATCATTACGGAGAAACGGATTGCTCGATACATTTATTAATTTTGTATTCTTATTATTATCCCAATTGTCATACAACGAATCGATGTAATTGCCAACACGAATCGAGTCACGGTGTTTATCCACCTTTAAAAAAAAACTCTGATGACAACGATCTATTTTAATGTCTCATCGCAAGCGCTAAATACGGGGCGAGGTTAAGTGCGTCGAGCCGTCCGTTACTCCCGTAAATAATCGAGATACAATTATTCGAAAAATTAATATAAATTCACGTGTTATTATAAGGTTTCACGGAACGATGGATTTCCCGCAAAAATGTGCAACGAATGCATATCAAAGATGCGCGTTGCACATTGCTTCAGGGTACAGTGCCAAGAGATGGATAGAATGTTGCGCTCTGCTTACAAAAACGATACAAATGCACGACGGTGGATGAAAGCGGAGGACATTGGTACGAAGAGAGATATCGGTGAGTGCGACGAACTACAGAAACTTGAGGAAATTTGCGGAGACGAATTCCAAAAACTTGAGGATATTTATAGCGATAAATCAACAATGAGTCCAGGAACAGAAATTCTTGTTACTCAAAATATGACCAAACAATTTGAAAAAATAAAATCCTCCATTGACAGCAAAAAGCTTAATAATGCATCGGTATCAAAAAAAGAAATACATCGTTTGCATAAAACGCTTGTAGAAAAGAAAATCAACTCCGCCAAGCACTGGCAAGAATCGTGGAAATTCAGTACTGAAAAGACGATGAAAGATTGCAAAGATATCAAAGACTCTGGCCGTTCATCCGGAGAGTCAAAGAATGATAAATGCAGAGATGCATTGAAAGAGAAAGACGCAATGCCATTGTCAACAAAAGAAACATACAGATCTCGAAGATTCATGGTATTCAAGCGTATGACCTCCATGCAGAGTCTGAAAAATCGCAAGGAGCAGCAGAGACAGTATATAAAAAAAACATTACACACGAAACACGGAGGCGACGACAGAGACGTTGTGCAGACGAGAAAAAATAATTGTGACCAGCAGGGGGAAGTATTGGACAGCAATAACGATTTGCCGAATAAATGGTGTAAATCCGGTGGATCTTATTTGAGCAAAGAATCTCTGCAAACTCACGAACTTAGTCGCGAAAATGATCAATTTTCGTGCGACCATTGCGAACAAATATTCTGCAGCCGCGATGATTTTTTGGAACACAGAAAAGTGCACGATTCGAGAGAAAAGCTGAAGCCGGCGATTTGCAAGATTTGTAACAAAAACTTTCGCAAATTCGTGACTATGGTGAGACATCTCAATGTTCACAAAAGAGACAATCCTCGGGCGGTTTATTCGATACTCAAAGATATCAGAGACAACAGAAAACTCGGAAGCGTCGAAACAACGATTGAGAGTAAACGAGATTTTTATACTTTGGAGAAAAAATTTGCTTCGGAAATTGGAAAATGTACGGCAAAACGACGAAGCGATATCGCCTTTGAGCCACACGCGATCAACGTCGAGTCAAACAACGATGACGATCGCGAGTCATTCGAAAACAGTCGCTCTTTCGATTGCGATCAATGCGAAAAACGTTACTCCGACGAAGATTCTCTACGGAAACACTTTTTGATCCACGAAGAACAGACCGTCGCGGGCGATGCGAAAATGTTCATCGAAAATACATCAAAAAGTCGCGCAGAAAGTTCCGACCCCGCAAAGAACAAAAACCGACAAAATTCTCACTTTCACCACAATTCGGAAGGGCAAAATCCACCGGACGACAGATCGGCGATAAAAATAATAAATACTTGGATAAAAGAGGAGTTGGATTCCGACAACGAGGGCAAAGGTTTTCCCTGCAGAAGTTGCAACAAATCTTACGTTACGAAAAAATCATTGGCGAAACATCGAGCGAAGATACACGGAAATCATTCGGAGAGTTGCTGTTCAACTTGTCAAGTAAAGGATTGTATATGCGTCGAAAGGATCAAAGAGAGTCGTGACGAGCCGCAAGAGAAATCGAAAACTCACACGTGCGAAGAGTGCAATAAAACTTTCGAGAAAGAAACAAAACTCGAGAAACACATGAGAATACACGCGCGTGCGAAGGAACAGCAGGATACGAATTTCAAACGTTTTCTCTGTCACATCTGCAGTAAAACCTTTCGACAGAACACCGGGCTCATGTTTCACATGCGTACGCACACGGGTTACAAACCGCACGTTTGCAAATATTGCGGTCGGGGTTTTACGTCGAATTCTAATTGCATTAATCACGAACGCACTCACACGGGCGATCGACCGTTCATTTGTCACTTTTGTAGCGCGGCGTTCGCGAAATCTTGTACGCTAAAAGCGCACATAACTACGCACACCGGAGAGGCTAATTATCACTGTAAAACGTGCGGCAAATCTTTCAGAAGATTAAAATATCTCAAGGAACATAGGTTTACGCACACCGGTGAAAAACCGTACGCGTGCAAAATTTGCGGCACCGCTTATAGTCATTCGGGTAGTTTATTCGTTCACGAAAAAAAATGCAAAGCTCAACACAGCAATTATCAAGCGTTATCGGTACCGGTATCGCAGAATTATTGTCAAAATCAATCGGTGACTATGGGGGAGTCTTCGGTAGCTATATCTCCGATTATTGGAACTCTGACATCTACTCACGATATTAACGCGGTACATACGCACGAGAATAAAAATTATGTCGACGGTGTTGCGAGGATAAACGCTCATTGTACGAGCGATACTACCGGCGCGCAAATACATTCGAACACAATAAATCCTGACGTAGCCACCACCGTACGAAGTTTTACTATAATCGGTCAAATGTTTCATACGTAAAAAATTACACGAATGTAGAAAAATACAAACCCTTCTGTGATAATCATTTGCTTTTTTTGCACAAACATCAGGACGTGTAATTGGATATATGACTCTCATAGATTAGTATACAGTTTTCTTGCTTCTTGTTATCGTTCGATTGACGCGTAATATCATTCTTTCGGAAAATTTATCGGACAATACACAGCTTCAAACAATATTTACGAATTTGACTAAAATGTTGAGTTATCGACTCGAACCAAAAATTTGCATTGATAGATCATCCCATTTGCGCAGATAAAAAGATCGAAATTAGATGTGTGATAAAAACTTCGATATAAACTAATTATCTGATACTTCCGTATTCACGAAAATGTATACATTGGGAATTAAATTTATAAGTTTTAGTTAATTATTTTGTTGTGGTGAAATGTGAGTGAACGTTTTTTTTTCCGCAGACTGAATACATGAAGACGCTTTCGTGTTACTATGATGAAGTAATGTCGAAGGACAAACAGAAGAGTGATGGTAAGAGTCATGATGAATCCGCGTAAAATCCTATAACATTTAACACGATACGTTACGATATTTTTCGTCGACTATAAAATATCCTTATGGTTCCACATTTAATGTGAAAATCTTAATAAAAATATTCCAAATTACACAGAATAATGATGCAAACGTTTTATTTTTCCAGTCTTAATATTGTACAAAATCGTAATGTATTTTTTCATTTTTTCCGTTGATTTCATTGTGTCTCGACTTTCCTTTATTTTCGATAGTCCTGCATAGAATTTCATTTGGAAAATCGTATTTCAACATTTCATATGTAATAACTCTTTAAGTTTAACAAAAATATCGAACAGCTTTTTTGATGCATTTAATCGAATTGTATTCACCAAATTGTCGAAAATCTCCGATTCACAACGTATTCGATTGCGTCGATCGAAATAAATAGATGGCAAAAACCGATTTCGGTCGATGCAGACTTATATTTCGCTGCATAATGTTATCAAACCATTTAAGGATGTCGGGTGCAGACCGCGCCGGCAAGGTCCATCACTAGCAAAAAACGCGATCGAGACGTCGATGATTTGTTTGACACGATGTTTCTATGGTATTGTATTTTCTAGATGCTGTGTTGCTGCGATAATTTACCGGCTCTTCGTGGAATCCATAGATCGCTGGTCGAAGCAGTGAATAGAAACGTTGCGGTGTTACGGTTCGTCGATCATTCTGACTCTACTAATCTTAACGATCTTTAGTATCCTTCTGCAGCGTGTCCACTGCAACGCTCGTATATTATATTTTTTCATCTATCGAAGAACACTTCGGGACGATCTTTGCTATTCACTGCAGCATCCGTTTCGCTAGGAAATATCTTACAGACAAAGAGTTTATCAATACTTAAAAAAAAGTATTCACAATACGTTTATTGTTCGTTTATAGCAGATAGATACCGGTATTGGTATCAGCGCCTTTTGTACAAAGAGAAAAATAAAAAAAATTGCGCGTGAAACCGGACGAACAATGAATAAAAGTTGGCAGTTGCAAGGCACGTCGCTTCGCACTATCTGAATAATCTTTTACAATTGCCGCATTCGGGCGTCGGGCGTGCAGCAGCTGTCGCGAGCCTCTGGCGGGCTTTATATTCGTGAAACCCGATAATGTCGGAGTGCACGGGCCGAGAGGGTAATTTCATGTAAACGAGTATAAAATGGATACCCCGACTAGCAGGACGTTGTAAATCTTGGCGAAGGATGGAATTAGAAACGAGCGCTGAGACTTATGCGAAACCCGCTGAAGATAGTACTCTCGTACAGTTATTTAGTTGCTTTCTTTTGAAAAAGGTCCTCACATGACTCTCGCACACTTGTCGCTTACATCCACAAGTAATAAAGATAACATCACGAACTTTTTTCCATGATAGACGTGATTTTTATTATTTTCTTTTCTTAAAAAAACTGCTTTTGTCGATTTTTTAACTTCGGCGCAATTTGCGTTTCTCCGCAATTCATTTTTTTTAATTTGCGATAGAAATAAGTTGTCAGCGCCAGTAAGTCAGTTGTCAGCCAATAGATGGAAGTAAATGCTCCTCTTTCATGTGCTTCTTGAAAGAAAAATGCTTTACGAAGGATCTGTGAACATTTTTTAGGACTTAACGTTCCATCGGCGTACAAAAAAAAGTGTACACTACCCGAATGCGGAAGCAAAGTACTTCTCTTATTTCTCCGATTCTCGTAGCACCTGCTACGCGGTATCTACTTTACATACGATTAAAGTACATGCGTGAAAACAGAACGGCCTGTAAAAGGGTTTGCAAAATAACGGCCTTTCAATTACAAGGCATTCACTCGCACAATCGTTCTTCGAAAAGAAACGCTCATTTCGTATACGCGATCAAATTATTATTTACATATTTTTACGATCGTTTACCCCAAAATCGGAGGATCTTAATCTTTTTTAACAACATCGTCCAACGACTTAATGTTTCTGTTATCGAGTATAAATAATTGAAACTCATTACCCGTGAATTGTATATACATTCATCCAACGCAACGTTAAATAAACGAATCGTATTAAAATGTCTTTCCCATCGAATGGCTGGAACGTCCGCCTTATCGTCAAAGAACATCCCACGATTAACTGTACATACAGCGATGAGGCTAATCGAGTAAAGCCGACAGTACGTACGTCGTTGGTCCGCGAGCGAACATCATGAGAAAATCATCGATGAAGTAATGCCAACTTATCGTCGCATCTCGCGATGATTGCGAATACGCGACAGGATTCCATGCAGCAGGTAGTGGTCGCGCCGATAGACCGGATGATATCACGAATGAGAGTCGCGAGTCGTGCTTGTCGCTCGATGAGCGAAATAGGAAGTGTACGACTCTCCACGACGAAATTAAGAGATTTGTATTGTCGGGTCCCCGGCGAAAGAAAGAGAAATAAAAAAAAGTTGCTTATTCGTATGTTCGTATGCGAGGATATAGTGACTCGCACCGCAGTGAAAGTATATAAGCCCCACCCGGGGACGTTCGGGGATCGGAACTCGTGCACCTCTCATGTAGAGTTTTATACCTGTACGATAGTTCGTACAACCGTTGTAGAATCGTCCGGGGCAAATCGCTTCGGACCCCGGACGCGGTAGCACATACGTGTGTACAAAACAGACGATCCGTGTGAATTCCTCGCGTGATACATCGCGAATCGCGCGGAAACGTCAGAGCGATCGACACGTGCGATATTACCGGAGCGTATTAACCGGCGAGGCGCGTCGCAAAGAGGCAGTGCTTCGACGTTACTATAATGTACGAGAATATAAAACAAAGTGTTTCTACACAAAATCCTTGCGAAGTCTGACGAACAAATTCGATTAGAGATTAAGAAAAAACGAAAAAAAAAAAATAAAGAATAATTGACGGAAATTTAAAGTGTTGCGAATTAATCCTTTAAAATTCGTACATTTTTCAGTGTTGAAATAGAAAAATAGTGATTCTAATTTAACTCGATGGCTTTTGTTCGATTTGTAAAAAATGTAAATATTAGGCGACAATAAAAAGTTTCCGATAAAAAAAAAAAAAGAAAAACACTGTCGAGACTCGAAGTTTACCAACATTCGATAGTGTTGTGCGGACCGGTGATAATTTGTTAATTCAACGAAATCTTCACAACACGATTAATCATGGGAAAGGCACTCATCAAGTTTCTCCCTTTTATGGTAAGCCGAGTTTATTGAAGAATTTCGTATTTCAGTAATTATTTCATTATATCGACGTTGCTATAAAAATGTATTGAATATTTAGCAATTGGAAATTACAAATGACCGATATATACCCAGAAACGACGGTTCGTTCGTTCTGTTGGTTCTGTTTGTTTTTTTGTTGACAAATACGCTATTAAAATCGTATTTTTAGATTGTTTCCGTGATTAAAAATGTTGCCAGTCTGACAAATAGTATTTATATCCTTCGGCATTATTTTGCGAGTTTCGAATCCGAGAACAATGATTATACAACGCAAATAGTTGAGTTGCATTGCTCATGAGTCATTTGATTTACCAGTGTCGCATCCGAGTACTAATTTAATTATCACGTTGCAACGAATGATTCAGATATATCAGAGTAAACATACGTAACCATAGAGATCCACTGGAACTGATAATTCATGCGAAACTATCTCGACGTAACCGAAAAGAGTCACGAAAACCCGACACAGTCATTCGTGTAGGAAACATTACATTCGAATCGAGATGTGTGCCGCAGTGAAATTTTTTGTGTCATAATTCCGCGATCGATTGACTCGTATTTGTGAAATCTCACATTTTTTTTCGAACCACCGGCATTTTTTTAATTTTAGAATTTTCGTGCTTAGCAAGTCAAAAATCCAATACGGCCTCAAAAAAAAAAAAAAAAAAAAAACGTAGTTGAAACGGTGGGCTATTAAAAAAATATCTGCCTAGCAACTCATTCTACAGTACCAAAAAAAAAATCTTTATCGCAAATAATACCGGATGTTGGAAATTTTTATACGTATGCGATTTCCATAAAATTGTATTATACGCTATAAAAACTCGATTCGAAATTCATAAAAAAATGAATATCACTTGACCCAAGATATGGAATATTCACGATGTTTTATTCGAGTACCGGCCTCGTAAATCCCGTATTATAATACGATATTTTGAAAAACACGATTTTTACAGTGTACATTTGGTAACAGCAACTGACTACTGATGACGATAGTTATATCCTTAAAGCGCTCTTACGGCGAGACGCGCTCCGGTACATCCACGTACACGTTACGAATTTCAAACGATCGCACGCGCGTGAAAGTGTATGGTAATTCCCGGCGTATACCGAACGATTCTAGTGGTTGTTGAACGAGAACGCATTTGTCCGATGGAGCTATTCAGCTATTCTCCATACAGATAGAAGAGATACTTCTATACTGTGTCATATAGTATACCGATCGTTTGTCAACCGTACACTTTGCACGTTTTCGTAAACGCTAGTTGAGTAAACAATTTCGTTTGTCGCGCAGTAAGAGCGTTCGAAGATTCAGAGGATCTCGGTACAGAGAAAACGAGCTTCGAAGTCTTTTAATGTTCCTTCTTAGCATGAGCTGTGTGGCCTCTTTAGCCAGTCTGGTGTCCCTAAAGGCTCGTTGCAAAATCGATGCTTACACCGCTAAGCAAAGAGCAGTACCTTTTTTGTTTGTTGTACTAAAAAAAAAGCGTAATTTTTTGCATTTCTCGATCGAGCGCACCGATAATTTCCTGCGAGATGTTAAGCTCAACTTAACTCATAGAAGACTATAACATCGGAGCAAATGTAGGTCGATCTTTGTGTACCATCGGCATGTCCAGAGAAACTGGGTGTTCGCTCGTGTTTCCGTGCCGGCGACCTCTTGCAACATTCTCGATTCAACGTCTACACATAATCGTCACCGTCAGCAGAAGTGGCGACAACAAAAACGGCTCAGACACGAATACATTTCATTGGATATGTTACGCGATCGCATAAATCCGGGTTGAGTCAGAAACTCTTTTTGCTATTACTTTCGTGTGGGTTGGAAAGATCGATGCGACCCCGATGCGGTCGATCGCGATCGATTGTTGCCGAGGACGATCCACACAATGATATTCTATTCGAAGTAAGGTAATCCCAAGAGTTATATATTCAAGTAGACGATGTTATATGGTCTGTCAGGTTCCACAGACAAGTCTGTCGTGAAGATATAATAGAACGGCAATAATTCGTATAATTGATTTGTTTCCGAGTCGAATAGATGTATTTGTGCGAAACTCGATTGGAAATAATGATTTATAACTTTACGACGTTACAACCGATTCAATAATACAGCGCTGCGTCGACAGGCACATATGTCATTATCAATCGCGCCGAAGCGGCGCGCGGAGGATAATAATTTTCTTGGTAAACACTGGTTAATTAATGATCTTTGCGTACTTCACAGTTGTATACATTTGTTAATGCGTTAGTAGGATTCTGAACATTCAAATGAGACGTATGATGAATAACGAGAGGTGAAAGAAAGTGGGCGATTTTTGATCGATCGATCAATTCGGCGTCAATCGGCACTCAGTGTGTCATTGACTTCGAGGCACGAAAATTTCATGAGTTTTCTCCGGTGTCGAAATCGTGCATCGTATTTTATATTTTTTTTTCGACGTAATTCCTTTGTACATCAAAAAGTTCGGTGGAAAAAAAGAAAGTAGAAAGGTTTCCGATGGATAATTGTCTGATGCACGAAAAGACCGAAGTGTTATTTCGATTCTTCGATAGCAGGTATTTTTTTTTTTGTAAGCGAATTCCCAAGAAGATGTATACAGTGAGATGGAAAGCGGAGTCGGTGACTTGATGATTGATTAATTGGATGATTGGTCTGCTGTTAGCGGAAATACACTGTGTAATTTTGTCATTAATGGACGTAGTGAGACATTACAGTTTCCTTATTTGGCCAGAGATAAACACAACAGGGAATGAGAATATTTGTGTGATTCGAGGCTCGCGACATCGATGATTATTAATACCCGAGGATATATAATTAAGTCTTTATAGCACAATGAAAAAATGCTCGTCTTTGCATTCTTCGTAATAACTTTGGCACTTTGCGCGCGCAGTTCACATCGTTTACAAGCGCTGCAATAAAAAAAGGGTACAGATGTGTGGATAATTCTTTTCGAGTTTATAATGAATTCGTTTTTTTCATATAAAATTATTTATGCTCCAAAAAACATCGGTGAATTTTTTTCAGAGTAATTCCTTATTTATTTAACAATTATTTTATAAGACGTACAGATAATCATTTTAATATCCTTAAGTCATTAGTCGATAGATGAAATTCACAACTCAGTTATATAAATGTAATAAAAGATCACGCATAACTATTAAATTCAGCAAAATAGGGTTCTCTGATAATTATGTAACATTAATGAGGAAAATTCGATAAGCCGAGAGGCTGATTGGTACAGCATCTTTCGTTGCATGCAACGCGCTGACGCAGATTGCAACTACAATTCCCGGAATGATCACTTTCTCCGTTTCTCGAAGTTCACTTCTACATTCGATCTCATCTCTCATCCAGTCATACAAATCGCTCGGTTATACTACGGTAGTTAATCATACGGGGGGGTGTTGGAAGTGTTCTGAGAAGACTTTTGATTTTATTTCGTCAGGTGTTCCTGTTAGCGAGTGCAGCGAAAGGTAATAGAGGTGAGCCTTGCGGATCTTACGGATGTCCACATCGACCTCGTTACGAACCTTTCGTCCCCGCGCCACCGGGTCACACGCCGCGATGCGCGAAACCCGGACAAACGTTCTGCGAAACACCGGATCACTATCCTCGGTAAGCAAAATAAAAAAAAATTGATCACGCAGAAAAAAAAATTAACTCAAATAATCGCCAAGCAATTCGCATGCGAACCTTTACCATTAGTTCATTTGTTTATCAGCGCAGACGGTATGCCGGCACTCTAGTCACGTTGTTTTTTTCCAACTCCGCGTTTGAACCAGTTAAATGGAAGTCAAACTGGATAACCCGGTTTAGCGATAAGCTAAATCCAATTATGCAACTTCCGTCGAAAACCTGTTGCGATATTTTTTAAACTGATCGCCTATTTTTTTAAACACCTTCCAGGAATACTAATGGTAACTATATAATAACAAATTCTTCCGAGAAGATGATTAGAAAAAAAATTGATTAATGCTGAAAATTTCATTTTTCTTTTTCTGTATCTTATCAGGGAAAGTATTCGTATCGATATTCCGTCGAGTGCATATAGATCGTCAATAACTTTCATTTTCATCTTTACGAACGCGTGTGGTATATAGTTTACCTTGAAAATATGAAGGTCTATCATGGCATAAATAAGATTGATGCCAGTGGTTGCTCGTTGGAGGATCACCGCTCCATGACCGTGGCCTTGGAGTCCGACGTGGCGCAATTGCTCGACTACGATAATCATCAGCCCCGTTATAGCTCGCGTACAAGTGCCTAGTCGCCGCAGTTAAGAAGCGAGGAATCACGCCACGAAGGACCCCTCTAGGCATCGGAGGGATACAAAATTGTCGGGAAAGAGCGGTAGTCTTCATAGTCGCGAGTAGTATACAGTGTACAGTAGGTAAAAGATATATAAGTGGAGTAGGTCGCTCCTCGAGGACGCCTGCGGCACGAGAGGTTCGCTCCAGTGCCTCGATCCATTCTCCCATAAACCCCACATTAGTAAACCATTCTCTATCTATTTTTTTTTAATGATTCAATATCAAATTATCCTTAAAATTAAGCGTTGCATACCGATTTGTAATCCCAGATTGATGGGATAGGTGAAAGCAAACGTCTCGACCTCTTTCGTCGTTTGTACAGATACTTTCATCGTCGACTTCGCGGTAACGCTCTTCGCCGAAAATCTTCAACCTTGAGGCGTTTTCACTGATACTTGGTAGAAAATACATTATTACTGTAGTGTATACCGTTAAAATTTGTATAATTCTACGTTTAGAAGATTACTTCTCATGATTGTCAGAGTGATCGATAGGACTTCCGCGCGTTTCTTCCATTGCTCGGTGATAAGGAATGTGTTTACTGGAGATAGTAATGCTGGTGTACAATTTAAATCTATAAGGTCCTAGTAGTTGAGATATGGAGTTTTCGCTCGGGAGCTGCTCGATGTCTGAGTAACGGTCACGCGAATTAGAAAATATATTTTAGGACCGCATGAATTAAACATCGCGCGCGCCGGGTACACCGGGGGTCCTCTTCGAGGCTCGCCTAGCGAGTCTGTTGTCTCGAAGTTGAGAGAAAGTTAAAAAACCCCGGACATTGCGGTACGATCACTCGGGACACGCCGAAAGACCTCACACCTACAATATAGTCGCGACATTTGAAATGACCGCGTGCGTGTTCGCACGTTGAACTCTTACGGTTTTATAGCTTCTCAGAAGATTTTGACCGGCGTAACATTTCACTTACTTCGCGAATGAGGACCGATTATTTTCATTACATCAATTTACCGCAAATTTCACTGAATGAAAATGAATTACTTTAATTACCATTGTATTTATCGCATATACTTATTCGGTTGGCAATGAAACGCAAAACAGCAAAATAATAAAAAATCTCTTCTAATTCTTTTGAAAGATAATAAAATGCATATAAATATGCAAAAAACACAGGAAAACAGTATATGTATTATTACTAAAACTTTTTACTGAACCATAAAATATCTGAAGAAAGTTTTATTCGAATGAATTGCACCGATTAAAAAAAGAAATACCGCATTTAAATATCGGAAAATTAAATGTCTGTGGCAAATCACCTTTTTACGGAAAGAAAAAACGGTTAGAAAATGAACAATATCCAATTATAGTAATGATTTGGAGTACAAATTAGAGGGATAGATTAGTGAACGATTATATTTGTACGATTGAAATTATTGATTAACACTTCGACACGATTGTATGCAATATTAAATTATCGTTAAACGCGGTAGCGTCTCGACGCCAAGTATTTTATGGATACAATATACCTCTGCGTTGAGAAAGGATAAACCTTTTGCCATTGTCTAATGTTCAGCTACCTGTATGTACAACTCAATGATACTTGGCGCGCAAATATATAGTTACGCGATTTGTGTTTACTGTATCCTATTATCCTACAACAAGCGAACGTAATTCTATCGAACATTCATAACCGACTAATAAACCGTCGTAAAGTGTGGATTGGTATTACATATTACCGCACGCCGAGTAACGCCGACTAGCATCAGATACAACGTTATCGTTGAACACCACACACCGCAGCGGACTTTCACGCGAGAGGAGCTTTTGAGTAACGCAAGTCAGCGGGACTTGTCCGCACGCAAAACTCGCGAGCAAATTTCCAATCACGTTTCTGCCTTCAGTCTCCTCACTTATTTCTTGTTTTCTTCTTTCTCTCTTTCTTGTGCCCTCATGTGAACTCTCCTGCGGATAATTTGCTTTCCACTCATACGCGACAAAAAAAACATCGTCTCGAGACGTGAATGGCTGATCGGTCGAAAGTGAATACAGATATTGAATCGCCAATTGATTCGTTAATCAATCCACATCTCTGCTCGCGTATTGTGGTACTCTCGGGGTTCATGACACCTATTTATCGAAGCGTTCGTTCAAGCAGAATATTCTTCGTGTCGAAAACATTGCGAGACTTCGGAACGAACGACTCAATCAACATACAAAGAAACGAAAAACGATAGAATAACGAGTCTTGACATCGTACAAATCGACACTCGCGATCGTTAGATATCTTTCTCAACGTAATTGCGCGCTGGAAAGTCGACCGGCCGTTTAACTTCAGTTTGACTCTGGAAAGAGATAGTGAAAAAAAGTGCGGCGCGGAATCTCGAAACCAACAATCAACCAATGGCTCGCCATTGATTCGAGAAAAACGTGTACCGAACACTAATTTCTAATTTTTTGTTTTTTATTTTTGATACATTACGTCACAGACAACTCATCAAATTCCTCGTGGATAAGTGCAGCTATAATTTCGCAACTGTACTGAGGGACGAGAACCATTACGACTTCAACTCGCACAGGTTTGTCGATGCTTTACTCACAACCATAATGTATCGTTAATCTGTATCTTCGAACTCTTTGCTCCGTAAAATCCCATACGTTTGTCTAAAATAATGAAAAAATGCAGATTTTTTTTCAATGGTTTCACAGCGAAGGAGATAATATTAAGAATACGATAAAACGGTTTCGTTGCATTTAGCACATTATATTTACAAAGCGTATTTGTTCGGAATTATATAAACTCATTAGACTCATTCGCTAATGACAACGATTTTACATATTTATTTTCAATGTAAACCCTCTTTATCTTTAAGATCGAAACCAGAATATCAGCACGGATATGAATATCCGAGACAGGAAATCCCGCAGTTTCATCCGCAAGCTTTTCCTCCCCTGACGTCGCCAGTCCCTCAGTATCCACTCCCAGGGCAACCGGGTGTCGTTTACGGTCGGCCCTTCAACGATACCGATCAAGAGGGGTTAGTACCGGAAAATTACTCAACGTTTAACCACACTTCGTTGACCTTCTTTCCCCCTGTTGGCTCCAACTTGTATTTCCTCGAGTGCCTCTTTTCTCACATATAAATAGAATTATTATAGTACTTTTTTCAAAGTGCCGCGTTGTATTCTGGCCGTAGATACAATTACACGCCGCCAGCACGTTCCCAGCGTAATCCTTTTCTACTGGACGCAACGGCGGCGTCGTCTTCGTCGTCATTATCATCAGTATCGGCATCAGCATCAGCATCAGCAGCGTCATCATCGTCATTGGCGCTAAATTCTCAGCAACATTATCGCACCACGTCGGATGCGGCTTCCTATAGAAATGGTCAACTGGACCCACTGAGTCAGGAACAGGGATTGTGGTCCAACAGGTAAAATAAATAATCTCTTAAGGTGTTAAAAAAAATAAAAGAAATTTGTAGAAATTTCCAACTTATTTTCATGAAAGCATTTGTGTTCAGAGGAGATTTTCCGGTGCTATAAATCTGTTTTGTTTCTGTAAAGTTTAAATAATAATAATAATATTGTGATTGATTAAGATACTCAAGACGCAGCGGTCCAGTGATCGCACCGCCACGTTCCCGACGCGAAAATCCTCTTCTGGAATTCGCAAATGGAAACATAATTCGTAATAAACGACAGGGTGCTCCCGAAGCGATTTCCCTCTGTCGAACGAATTCGCAATACATAATGCCGCGGGCGGCGTTGAACAATCAAGGAAACTGGATGTATGTCGTCAATCTTCCGGAGACTCGTGAAAAATATTCGCAATTAGTACGAAGTGAGAGTTGCGCGTAAGTACAGATATCACGAATTTTCTATGCTCATTGTTCCCTTTTTCAATCCGCAAAAATGTTATACACAGCGCTTTCTCACAGAATTTGTTGCTATGACTCGTTTTGCAATGATAAACATATTTCTTGTTTTTTTTTAAGTTAATTTATGTGAGAAAACACTGTATATATTCTGTGATAAATTCCGGTTGAAATTGATATTATTTTACGGGAAACCTGGCGAATTCTCTCGCAATTGCCAGCTATTTTCTTGTCTGACGAGAGAATCGATGTATTCGCTTCAACTTCCAAATGTTCTGTTTTAAGCAAATTGCGCGTCCATTCCTAGTAACCGTAATATAAAGAAAAATAAAACGATGCGGTCGAAGTTTTTTCTGAGACTTAGGAAATGTAATTGTTCTTTTGTATAACAATGTAAGGTATAAGTGTACATTATTTATTACAGAACAAGCGAGTGCAACGGATTGTGTTCACTACCGGACGGCTATTCGAGTAGATGCGAGCAGCAGTACGTGCAGAAGAGACTTGTAGCGCTGGAAGGAAGCGGCGATCGACTATACACCGATATTTTTTGGTTTCCTCACGGCTGCACTTGCAAAATAGCGTTGAATTATTAAGATAAACTGCAAAGACTTTCTGTCGAAAGCGCTGGAAATTGTATGCTAACTGCGTCGCGGTTTTTCTACGACCGCAGCGCCATGGTAGCGGTAAGAGGAATCAAAACTGAGATAAATCCAAAAGTAATGAAGAAATCGAAACCTACAAATACCGCATTATTAATCTATGAAATTTCAACAAGCAAAGGTTTCAGTATCATAGTTCATATTCTGACACTGCATCGTCATGTACAGTTACGCAGTTAGCATACATCCGAAGTATTTGTGGCTCGAGGCGTAATTTATTATCAATTTTTCGTGATACTAGAGATGGATTTTTCATTTTTATCCTAAAAAACATCGTTTATGAATGAATCGTCATCCTCCGTGATAATGAAAAAACAGGGATGCTGATTACTTGTCACTCTTTGGTTTAAATAATTATGACAAAGATACGCGATGCATCGATAGTCTTTTTTTCAATCTCTACGTACAATTCAATCGTTAACAGGATCTCCATTAAACTTCGACATCGCCAGTCGAATCGTTTCGGTTTCCTTGATAATCGATTTGCGAGATTGAAAGTTCTCGCCGACGGCATAAGCGTTCTTCAGTGGGAAGCAACTACCGTCGGTAACCGAAAGGCTGGATGATGGTAAACGCGTTGATGCGTGGAGGTGATCTATTCTGCAGGTCCCAACAGAAGTGCCGAGCCGACTGTCGCACGTGCGTATGTGCGTAAGCCATGGAAAAAAAGTTACAGTCGCATGAGTCTCCAAAGGGGAACAGGAGATGGAGCCACAGTATTTCGGTGTACCGTGCGCTCCGTTTCAACCCTTAAAATTATATCACTGCGACAACGATATATCTCTATTCCTTAACTACGTTTAAATGTATAAAATAAGGTTTTTTTTTTAATTTTGGTAAATATAACGGCGTGTGTATTCAGGTGCTAAGTGACAAAATTAAATTATTTCATTTTAAACAATGTTCAATATTAGTTTATATCAAATCGAATAGAATATAATTATGGGATTTTGTTTTTTTTTTTTTCATTTTTGTTACCACGTTTCCTTCTCTATTCGGCAAAATTCACGTGATTCATGTCACATGTTAAGTTTTCCTATAGAAATAAAGGATAGAAATCCGTCGGACGGCGTTTGGAATACGCAAAAATTGTCGGGTAACGATGAAAATAAAGCGAAGCGATGAATCCAGTAGATGAAGAGGAGAGGTCACGCACGGAAAAGCGTAAAAAATAAAACGAGAGTCATTCTATGTAAAATAGATAGTGACAGTATGAGCTCCGCGTGCGACAACACAACGCGCAACGAACCCCGTCTTTTACGCGTCGGTCAACTTTCCACTGACTGGCGTCCTTCCGACCCTTGTTTCCACTGCGTACCCATATCGAGAGAAAAAAAAGGAGCGAGAGCTTCATTGCACCCGCTTCGCTATCTCTCTTCTTGCGTGTGTGTATTTTTTTTTATCCCCAAAGCCAAACGATCCTTGAGATATATGAAAGAGTGAGAGAGAGAGAAAGTCGGGTAGCAGAGAAAAGCAAGCGGCATTGCATGAGCGATTCGCTTTGTCAGTAGGGTTGAAAAAAAAAATGAAAATTCGAACACGCGCGTCGCCAATGGGTGGGGACAGAAGGGACGGTGACAGGAATAACTGCATCGATGACCCATAAAATTTGAGATCCGTGTAGCAAGGAAATGATAAAAATGTCTGTCGACAACGATGACGATATTGAACAGAAATTACAAACTCCCGAAAATATTTCAACAACACTGCTGATTATCGAATGAAAAATCATCGAATAGAAAACACAAAGATCGAAAATCGTCAAAAATTTACAACATTATTTTTTTCGTATAAAACTTCGCATAATCGAAGACGAAATCGAAGACGACGACCGAAAATCGTCGAAGATTATTATCATAATTTTTTTCCTATGAAAATTAGCATAATTTAATACAAAAAAAAAAAAATATTTTGTATTTCGATTTTCCATCGGGATGCCAGTAAAAATAATAAAAATTTGGATATCTAAGCGCTCTTGTGATAAGTGCTAAAAAAAAAAGTAGAATTTTCCTCATCGACACAAGAGAAATCTCTTGTATCCACGCAGTCGCATGCAGAAGTAAATAATTGCAATGACAAGCGTTACGAGTCACCGAATCCGGCACGTACCACCGGACCCTATATGTATATAGCAACGATACATGCTATATATACATGTATACATATATAGTATATATACCTATATATCTCGACAACCCTCTTTACCTATAGGGATGCGTGCGTTACATGCGCAGGTACTGCCGAATTTAGTATATAGTATATAGTATATCTTATGTATATATACCAACGTATATATGTCTACATACCTCGTTCGTCAGTCAGCAACAGCGGGAGTTAGCAGAAGCAGTATAGCCGAGCAACGATGCAGTAGGTACAGCGCACCCCGTTCCTGGTGATACGTGCACTTGTACGTACGTGTCGTATTCACTCGAGGCATACCCTCCCCCACCTGCCTTCCGAGCTCATGGGAGTAAAGTAAAAGGGGTGGAAGTCTAGGCACGTAGGAGCGAATGCACTCATCTACGTTCACAAAAGCACAAACTCACACAACGATATATGCGCGGAACCCTCCCTTTGCCCCTTGTATGTAATTCAAGAGTACGTAGGTACACATACACACTGAACGTGTACTATGTAAAATATACTATAGCATATTACGCATCTACGTACACGCATACAAAGAAAAATGCACTGCTAGTAGAGAGCGCACGTCTACATCGAAAGAAGCGGCAGGAGTTGGGGATATTTGAAGGGTTTCCATTATATGCGCGCACGCACCCCGCGCGCTCGACTTGACGATGACGACGACGAGTCCTGGGATATATTTTGCGCTCCAACTTTACTCTCGTGGCTAATAGGTCGGTCCGCGTTGAGAACCGGTAGCAACGAACTACGACGGTCTGTGCAATACCTGTAAAACTCTGACCCCTCCTCCGGTTTGCGCCATGCCAGCAATTATAATCCTGCAAGTGCCGCTGTACGCAGCGGACGAAAGTGCGTATAGAGTCGAGGACACAGCCGGAAAGATGGAGGAGTACTTTTTTTTCCATCGCTCACGGCGGAATACGGGAACTTGGAGCACTCGTGACTATAGTATGCCTCTTTGCTCTATAGTTCTCTCTTTTTTTTTCTTTTTTTTTTACGTTTGTGTCGGTTGTAAATATCATTGGCGAAAAGTGATGTTGGGAAGTTTTTGGCACATTGGAAGGTTGGTGGAAGCTCTTGCAGGTTTGAGATTGTTGAAGATTCATTTTTTTTTTTTTTTTTTTTCGAAACACTGTAAGTGCGCGTAAGTCTGCGCACTATATAGGCATACGACGCTACCGCGCCCGGGGTATAAAGTCACGAGAGCAGTAATTATGAACGATAGTAGGGGAGAGAGAGGATATATAATTGTGATTGATGGGGAGACGGAAGAGGGAAGAGAGTGGCGGAGAGGACAGGGAGATGACTTCCTTTTAATCTCGAAGCCTAACCCTTTCCCTCTTCCATTGCCGCGTCTCTGTTGGAGGCTACGCGGAACGTTGACGCGCTATTCCATTACGGCCTCTGCGATCGAGATTTTCGTTCGGATTTACCGCACATTTCGCTATAGGTTACTTGAAAAAAAAAGCTATCAACGAAATAAAATTCAAATCGACGATATAATGAAATTCATGACAATCAACGCTGTAGCAATATCAAAAAAATGACGTGTTCATCAATACAAAACTAATCATTGACTAATTGCTGATCTGTCTGATTAGTCACTGACGCCGGCCGTCCTTCGCTGTTTCACCGATCTCTATAAACATATAGAATTCTTACACGCTGCCAAAAAACCGTTATAATAGCATTGCTTTGAGGGTTTTTCATGACCCAATTGTAGATAGAATTGCTTCGCAAAAATCCACGGGAAAACAAAAATCTTGTGCATGAGTTGGCATTACTGTTTTATTGCGATGTATATAAACCTTCGCAAAATTTCCAACCACGTTGATTGAACCACTGAAAGGTTCAAGCAGTCGCGTAATTCTTGTTTTACTATGGACCGCGTTTCTAATAACTCTCAGATAAGATATCCATAATATGTGCGTCATATCTAAATTGTTATCTTTGTAATTTGTTTGCCTACAATTAGTTAAACTACAAGTTGATAAGATATCTTAATGTGCCTGTAGTCCTTCTATAGTTATAGTGCTATCTATTCGGAACAATACACTGATTAACAATAGATCTCATACGCAGATATGATACAGGAAAGGGGTGAATGAAAATTCGACCCAAATAATGTCCAGCTGAACGTTATTTTCCATGCCTCAAGCGTTCACAGGTGGACGACACGGGTAGATATAGATTCTCTAAATGGCGAACACGTGGTCCAGCGGGTCAAGTTTACGTGACGCCCCGTTTTCCGTAAACCCCTTCGGGCTTAACGGGCGTCCCTCCGGGTCTTGTGTTTCGCCCCGGTTATACAGAGACTCCGAATCCCTGCACGCTATGCGGGGCCACTATCCGTCTCCCTTTTCCGTGCAAATATCGTACGCTGCATCCCTTTCCCTGTATCTCGTTCACCGACGCGCCCTTGGCGCGAGTGAGTGACTCTCCATCGCTTTTCCACCCCACCCGCTGTGTACCATTAGCTTTCACACCCCGCGCTCGTGAAAAGCGGCTACTGACCTTCCACCGAATTGCATCTCGACATTCAGGTGCACCTACTCCTCATTTTTTTTCTTTCGGAACTAAATAAACACTTCGATAAAAGTTTTTTTTTTTTTTAATCTCAAAATCTCACTCAACGAAAAGACTCTTCGGACCGAACATTTTTTATACTACCTTTCGGCTATAAAGAGTAAAAAAAAAATTTCATTACCCGCTCGAAAGTCATTTCGTGAAATTTATTGGCCAACGCGTCGAGGGTATCAGTAAATTTTTCGAGGAAAAATTCAATAAAAAGCGTGGAATTCTTTGCTCGGTTTCGTGCGGATAAGTCACGGCGGTAGGGAGAAGTAACAGAGAGAGAGGGGGGGGGGGGGGGGGGCAAAAGCATGGGTGAAATTTATAGACGTAAAATCGTAGAACGTGGTCGCGCGTTCGAAGGTTTGCTGCACGCGACACACTGTAAAATCGATAGTGCGTGTGCCTTGGGCTCTGTCGGCTGTCGAGCGGCAGCGAAACCCAGAGCTACGCTTAGCTTACTACCTACTGGGATATCGGGGCGTTTTCACGGGAAGCAGCGACCGACAGTTCAGGGGAGACTGTCGACTTCTCGTACCTCGTCTCGGGCTGTTACGCGGCGAAATGCTTCGGGTTTACATTGGCGCGGTACAAAAAATGAACAAGCCACCGAAGCGAAGATGCAAATCATGACGGACCGGCAAAACTTCACACGCTCGGTATAATGAATTTTTAAAAATTGCAATATTCTTTTTACTCAAAATACATACTTTTTTATGATAATCGCTGTGCGAATTATCAAACAGAGATTAATGGCAGTCGATGAAAATCATCGAAATAAAATGTTTTTTGTTATATACTAACAATTTGATTCAAAGATATATCATGTGGGAGGTAATGATTAATTATTTGCCGAGCGATAATAGCAACAAAGCAGAACTACTCCGATTTCTTAATGTATACCGAGTCTCCGAGATTTACGTGACTTCTGTTGCTGCGACGCGTTGAGAACTGCTGCGATCTGGTAATGTTTAGGATACACCGAAACACATGTTTTTTTTACTGCACCGATGACTTCCTTTCGCTTCTCGCTGCCTACGAAAACTTCCACAAACTGTGTGTAAAAATATTTAAAGAAACACCGTGTCTTTTGCATTTTTTGATTTATCGTCGTATCGCCGAAATAAAAATTTTGTAACATACTTTCGATTACTCGATAATTTAAAAGATTTTTCTATATACTCGCCGCGATACCGTGTAAAATAAATGTGCCAATGAACAACGCTAAGAAGCGACGCAAGAAAACGACGAGATTGAAAAAAAAAAGCGCGTGAAAGAGAAATAGCGGTGAGCGAAAAGAGGAAAGCAAAAAAAAAAGGAAAACGGCGTCTTCACGAGGCGTTTGAGCGCTGCGGGAAAAAGTGTCTCCGTCCTTTTTCATTTCCACCCTCGATGTACCGAGCAATAGAACGTGGAAAAGGATTCTCCTTCCATTCTTCCGCCCTTATCACTCCCGCTGAAACCACTGCAAACCGGGCGCCACGTATTCCCTGAGACTGTCATTCCCGGCTTAACCCAAATACTTTGTCGGTTAAACGGGCAAAAGTTGCTACAGATTCTACTTTCTCCACCTACCCCCTTCCCTTCCGCTCCTCCACCTCCGCACCCCATATCAAACAACGCTACAAAACGACGAAGCGTTGTACGTTCTATTTCTTCGAAATACATACTGCAATAATAACCCTATCTAATTCCTATGAAAAAAAAAATGTTCAATCAAACAAATTCAAATGAAAAATGAACTTTTTTAAGACAATAACCGTATAAAAAAAATCACCGATGATGCGAGAAAAAATATAGTACGGGAAGATGCAAAAAAAAAATTAATCCTCCGTCAGCACACTGGCTGAAGACACAGTCGACATCAAAATAAAAAAAATAGTTTAAAAGTTAAAATTTTTATATTTCCCTTACCCAACTATTTACGCGTTAAAAAGTGTTCTTGACGAAAAAAAATAGAAATCTCGGAATACTTCGAAAATCTATCCAAAACTTGAAATCTTCAGTGCGTCGAAGTAAAGTGTGAAATCTGTCTGCCGACGGAGGTTTAATCGGCAATAAATAGACATGAATATATATTACGATGTAACTGTTAAATATGAATTCTCTCCGTTTTATTTTTGCGTAATTTACAAGCGACAGTTGCTCCATAAAATCAATTGGCTGATTTTCAAAAATGAGATTTTATTTTCGATAAATCTACGCCTGGATGCAGTAATTTCGAAATAGCTCGCCGCCATCCGCACAAAAATGGGATTTCAGCGTCGTCTATGCGTCCTTCAATTCGTATGTGAAAAAAGCGACGTTCCAGAGGACAAATAAAAACGTAAAACTTAACGACGTTGTCTTTTATGAGTTAATACGGCTGTTTGTTTTTTTATATCTTTCCGGACGCGTCTATCGTATACCCCCCCATTAGTATATAAGAACTAAGGATATACGAGGTTAGGCGCGTGGTCCTGTGACCGAAGGACACGACTCACGGTACGTACTACGCCGCGTTCGCCACGTGCTCTCTTCATCGTACGTGGAAATTTGCGGGGCATCGATCGTTGCCTGGGTTTCCTCGTCGTTGCCGCCGTTCGTTCGTTCTCTACCCACGCACCCATCGTGTCGTCGTCGCTTGAGCGCGGGGTTCGCTCGATTCGCCCACGAGTTTCACCCCTGCGCGCTTCCCGGAGTCGTTTAAATTCTCAGCTATAAACGTATTGAAAAGCAGTGCTGAAAGGCCTTGAGCGATTTCACGATAATTCGTCGATTCTCTTTTTTCAACCCTCAAAAACGTACGAAATATTTTAGATGCCAAAGTTTAAAACAAAAAAGAATTACAATTCTCATATATCCAAAAAAAAAAAAAGAAACGACTGAGAGCTCAGGTTTTTAAAAGATTACTCATTAAAACTCATTCCTCCTGTTTCCCTTATCCGAAGCTCTCTTAATGCGAGTAATGCTCTAAAATTGAGGTTCCGCGAAATTACTTTATTTTTCATCGGCAACTCTCGTAAAGTATCTCACGGCTCTTCTATCTCTATTCATTCTCTTTCTCTCGTATACGGCGAAGTGCGGAGTTTGGGATAGTATAGCTCTCGCGCGCGGGAGAGTTTTGCGTCGACGGCGGCTCGGCACGTGGAAATTTCGCGGGGCATCGATCGTTTTCCTTTCTACCACCCCGCGTCGACCCTGGGGGTCGACGATGGCATCCCACGCGCGCGTATTTCAGCAGCGTAGCCAGGATTCAGTTGGTAGTAGGTACAAAGTTACGAACTTCTCGGTCGCGGGTTTCGCTACTCCACGGACGGGGTGGCGGTGGTGGGCGAGATAGAGAGTCTCGCTGCGGCGAGTGCGTGAGGCATTCTGTTCTATCGCTGTAGTAGAGAAAGAAAGAGTACGGAAGGGAGATGCGAATAGTCGCGCGAGAGAAGAGATTTTACCGTGCGCGTGCACGATGCCGAGCTTACGCACCGGGGAGATCTCGTCGCGGTCGCTGTTGCTGCTGCTGCTGCCGCTGCTGATGATGCTGATGCCGTTGCCGCTGTTATATTCTCATCTCTCTCTCGCCTTTCCTCATCTCGCCCTGTGTGCCCGATGGGCGCACGGCGGTGCGTTGCGCGCACCGTTGCCATAGCGACCATGCCAGTGGCACGCATTGATCGCAGACTCCCGGTGCGTTGAGTCGACTGAGGCCAGAAACGTTGCCGGAGAGAGAGAGAGAACACTCTCGGAGACGCGTAGAGCACAACGCGTACAAGCTTCACGCAACCGCTCAGCTTCAAGCGGGATCCGTACGCACGTACGCACTCACCTACATCCCGACTCACACACGGCTAACGCATCTCCAGGTTATACCCATCGCGAGATTGCGTCCGCGCATAAATGCGTTCGTACGCACACACGCATAATTTGACGGTACCCATAGGCTTCACCCCCGATAAACACGGCCACATATGTACGAGGCATTTCATATCAAACCAACGATTGTTCATGATGCATATTTTTCTAAATATCGTATATGCTACGAGCGATGTTTCTTGAAAAATTTAGAAAATTCCGAAAAGTCCAAAACGATGAAAAAAAAACACAGATTTCAGAAGATATTGCGAAAAGTTGCATGAAAGGGAGCACTCAAAAACTCGAATGTTATGTCGATAGGCATTTTTTTAACATCAGTCATTTTCGGATTAATGATTGTTGGTATTTATTTCCGAGTTTTGGAGTGTTTTGAACAATTAAAAAATATAATTTTTTGACATTATTCACAAAGAAATGAAATCGATTGAATCGACTAAATCGCCGCTTACGGGTGGCGAAACTAATAATCGGTTGCTTAAAAAAAAATCACAGGAATGAAATAATCAATTTAACGAGTAGTTAGTATGGTTTGTTAAGTATTTCTTTCAGTGAATGAAATATTTGTTTCACCAGCCGCGCGCGCCGATTTTGTCGATTCAACCGATTTTTTTTTTCTCAGTGCACTGAGAAATTATTCGTGAAGAATTTATAAATTCTTTTAGAGACCCCGTGGATAATAAAGCGGCCCACTGGACGTGAAATCTCTCGATTCTACGCACATTCGTAACATCTCGCGCGAGCGAGACGAAAGATGTTGCGCTTGAAACGCTCTCATCATCGCATACACGCGCATACCCCGTTCGCGATAACTTCCACCCTCCGTACGCAGCAACCCCCGTTCACCCCCGGAAACCGAGAGAGAGATAGGTTCGCGAGTATCACGTAGTCACCGGTGCGTATACGCGTATTGCGTCGCTCGCTGGTAAAAAAAAATCATTATCGCTGACTTTGGAGCGGCGCAGGTCGAACGCCGAAGCGCCGCGGAAGATTGGATCGGAGCGAAAGGATTTTTTTAATAAAAAAATTTCGATGCCTCGTCGTTCTCGCTATTTTATTTCAAAAGATGACTCGATGAATTTAAAATATTTCCGCGTCAAATATTTTGCATTTTTTCGATTGCGAGTATTCGTGTATTTTGTACACAGGATAGGTGAACAAGCAATTTGCAACTTCGCTTGATGCTAAAGCCTGAACAGCGTTGTAAAGCGTTGTAAATAAGCACCTAACCGGATATTCAGGGCTTTGGGTCGATGCGCGCTATCGTGTCATCCGTCCGATCGAACATAAGTGCACAATGTAAGCTATTATTTTCCTACCCTCGAGGGCTCGATAGGAAAAATTAAAATTAAAAGTTGTCAGAAGACTCGGATTTTACAAAAAAAAAAGTTAACAGATATTTCATATATTAAAATCGAAATTTTTAATGAATTAATGAGAAACGACTTTTTGCAGTCAAAATGCATATAGTATAAGAAAATTAAAAAACAATTAAACGAACTGAGGTCTCGTACACAAATCTTAAAATAATAAAAAATACATTGATTGAAATTCCGTGGATTTTGTTCGATTATTTTACGCAAAAAAAAACACAAAATATAGTTCCATTCGGCAAAAATGAATAATGTATTATATTAATAAAAAAAAAAACTCGGAAAGTGCGTAAGTAAAAATATACGCACGCAACGAATTTAGCGCAACGGGTGCGTTGGGTCGATACGCCGTCATTCGTTCGATCGATCATAGGGATAGCCTTGCACGCTGCTAGGCAATTCTTTTGATGCCACGCAGGAGCGTCATCGTAAATCGCAAAGCCTGTGGCGGTTCTCGGCGTAACGCGCGCAACGCGTCGTCCCTACAACGTCACGGGAAAATCCGGTCTTGAGGAACACTTCGGACTGTACGCAACTACAATACTCCCGACAAACCAGCCTCTCAGACACATATAGTCTTTCGCTCGCTGCAGGACACAACGACGCGACGAACTCGACAAAAGCCCTTCGAGCTTTGCGCTTTCACGAGAATATATACAGCGCGTTTGAGAGTGAAAGAGAGATGAATGAGACTCTTACAGGAACACTGCTGGTTCTACTTTGTATGTATATACAATCTGAATGTACTGCACCAACAACTACCTCGTTCTACTTGCGAAAAAAGTATTGTTCGATTGAACCCAAATTCGCGGATTCCGGTTCCGTTCCTTATTCTACTCTTAGCTCAATATTTCAAACGAAATTTCGCTTTAAGGTCGAAACAAAAATTACATTTTTCGTATTTATCGTATCCGAAATGTTCTAAAACGCGCGCGATTGTTGCGCATTTAAAGAAACGATCGCGTATCAATCAATCGATCGATCGCGATCGCAATCGCGGGGAATTTTCGTCCCTTAATCTTTAATTATTTGTCGAGATTCGGATTTCGCAATTTGAAACGTGGTACTTAATTATTAATCATTAACGACTATGAGATTCAACGATATCACGAAGAACATAGTTTACCATCTTCATAGCATCTTTCATCTGCAGATGTCACGCGTTAGATTCAGAAGCGCGCGATGAGGACGACGCATCGCACCTTTGATCTCTCCGACTGATGGGGCTCTAGGGGAAGACAACGATAAGCAGAAATCGCGATGACGATCAACGGGCAAAGAGGACAAGAGAGGATGAACGAACGTGCGATAGAAGTTTGAAAGAAAAATGAGAAAGAAAAAAAACAGATTTGAAGGAAAGCGCGCGGCTGCTATAGCTTCTGCGGCTGTTTCGAACCTCGACGAGGCGGAGCGCTCCCGGAGCACGTCGATTTCTTACGCGGTCAGTTACCGGAAGGCGCGTGCCCAACCCCCAGTTTCAACCAATCGCAGCCACCCGCGGCAAGAGCTCATCAGGGAGGAGCGAAAGAGAAACGCACCAGAGGAAAAAAGATGAATATACGAAGCCAGAAGACGAAGAACGGAAAGAGGAGAAGGAGAAGAAAAAACACGTCCGTACGCAGCTCTTCCTTCTTCTCATTTCCTCGCTTTTAGACCCCTCGTCCTATTTCACTCCTTGAAATTTAGGGCAGCTGCGAGGCGCGCCTTACGCGCTCGAAATATCGTATATAGATATATACAACTTGGTGGTTGGTACTCTGTATTATATTGAAGGAAATGCGTGAAAAACTACGTTGGGGTGGACCGACGGAAAAATACGCATAGTAGGCACGTAAGACACCAACTCGCACGAGGGAGATTTTCCAAATTTGGGATAATTCTTTATCCAGGATACGTCGCTCGTGCCTCATGTTCTCAACCCTCGAAATTGGCTCTTCGGTAACTCTCTTCTCTTCTATACACTTCTATTTTGGAGAACGTTTCTTGATTCTTAAAATTTTCGTATTTTTTTTACAGCAATCTAACGCGGTCCGTTAAATTAAAATGCGTTGAATAAAACGGGAAATTTATGATAAAAAAAAATTTACATTTTGTCAAACGTAATTTATGCATATATTTTTTAATGCATCGAGAGTGGAATCTCCGAGGGAAATAGGGTCTAATGAGGAATTCGGTGGCAAACGAGACGAGAGGGAAACTAACGATAAATGAAGACAGAGTATACGGAGAGACCGAAATCGGGTCGTGCTGCCAGGAGAGCACCAGTAAATCCCATTGCATCCCTAGTGTCCGTGTTACAGGGCGATCATCCCCCATTACCGTCGGCCTTTCCCTCTCGCCTTAACACCCTCCAGTGAATGGTAGATAGTCCCTGCAGCGTGGCCCGTCCCGCGCGATCCAATGTAACTTCGGTTCGCAAACCAGCAATACAGCGGCCAATTTCGGCCATTCAGCCGCCAATTTCGCAACGTTTGACTTCTTCCCGTTGTAGCGTGTTCATTTTTAATCTTTCGACGATATCATGAAAATTGTGGAATTTTTCTATCAGCCTTTTAAATGTAACAAATCTGCGCTATTTTTAAAGGGTTAATTAGCATCGGAGTAAAAGGTTACGGAATTAATGATTTTTTATATTTCGGTTCTTCGAAATTGGCACTATGTTATCTGAAGAAACAAAAACTTCCCTGCAACATTTCCGAAAGAAAGTTTTTTTTTTTCGTATTTAATATTAATTTTCGTTTCCACTTGATTATAAATGGACGAATTTATTTTCTCGTGTCGAAAAACTTCCATAAATCATATATGAATTACGGTGTCGCCTAAGGGCTTCGTAGAGGAAATAATAATTTCAGTATTTTCCGTGGTTCACGGTCCATGCTGCGCCCAGCATCCGGTCCAGGTGTTTCCACTCTCGTGCGTTATGACGCCGAGACGAGATCGCTCGAGACCTGTGGAGCCACCGATGAGAGCGAAGTGTTCGAATGCTCCTTGAGAATTTTGCCTTTATAACGCGTCGTTGAAATGGAGCAAAAAATATGAAGAACACTTCGTGCATTCGGAGATAAGATAATGCGTAGATCGTTGGATCGACGACGCACGAGTTCTTGGGGCGTCTTGCAGAGCGTAAATGTGCGGTACGGCATAGTAGACGGGGAGGTTTTTCACACTTAGTTAAGAGACCAGAGCCAACGTTCGAGAGCGTTTGTAGGCGAGAGATATTGGATAGTGCGAGAAAGGGAGAGCGCGAACTTATCCAAGCGGTCGATCAGTTTCGACGAGGAAAGGAGTGACAGTCGGTCGGCAGACAATGCAGGACGATGGACGGAAGAACCGCCGCCGTCCGTATTGCTTTCTCTCTTCGACTCATGAACGCGGATTGTATACGCGGCATGGGTAGAAAGAGGGCCACGCGCCAGCCACCGACAATTCTACCCTAGAGATCGGCAGATGTTTCGAACGAGCGGCCGCGGCACAGAGAGTGAGGGAGAGAGAGAACGACGAGACGTCACAAAGTATCGATCGCGATAAGAGCGATCCTTTTGAATTGTTTCCAGAGACGAAACGTATATGAAAGACGAGAATCGTATATAAATTTTGTATATAAAAAAATAAATGATCGAAATATGATAGCGATTTATATACGAATTTTCCTAAAAAATCATAAGATTTTGTATAATCAATTTTGTACATAGAAGAATAAATAAACGAAATATATGAGTGAATTAGATACGATTTTACAACAAGAATCATAACATTTTATCATTAAATAAGATTTAAAAAAAATGTTGAGTTGATTTGCAACCTTACGGTCATTACCGTAAATGACTATTGCTAATACCCGAAAAATTTGACCCATTTATTTTTTTCATTTTTTTTTCAACCCTTATCGTTCGCGAAGAAACATATGCCTTTTCGTTCGGCCCTTCGAAATAACATGGAAGATTGCCGAATACTGTAAAATAAGAAATTATGAAAAAATTAATTAAATTAAGTGCAATAAAAGCAGCGAAAAAATATGCAAGATTTAAGTTTCAAAGGAATTACCAGATATCGCGAAAAAGGTATGTAAAAAGTAAAAAAAAAACGTTGAAAAAAAAAAAATACCATCAGATAGGAATTCATCGAGCAGCGTCATCATGTTTAAAATTTTCGTCTCCGTAAGAATTTAATGGTGGGTAGGAGGAGGATTAGTATTCGGTGAAAAAGAGTGAAAGGGTGAACACGGAAGTACATAGTATACGTAAGTATATATACGCACCTTGCCTTGGCACACGGGGGAACGGAACGGAGCGGGTTGCGTGGAAAGAAGGAGGGTTGAGAGTGTCGAGAGTCGGGTTCTCCCGAAAGTCACGAGAATCCTGGCAAAGGACCCCCGGGCGAGGGTGCTTGTTCCTGTTGCCTGGATTGCTCTAGGTGTTGCGCCCCGAATCGGGGGTCGAGACGTGAGCGCCCTGCCACCACCGCTGTTGCCTTTGCCCGTCGTCGCATCGCGGGCCGCGCGGCGAGCCCCGGTATACTTTTTCAGCGCGCGTGCCCTCTTGAATGGAGAGTAAGAGAGCACCGCGCGCCCGCGTCTCGCACACTGAATGGAACCTATGGCTTATAGAATATATATACACTCTATATCGCCGAGGGGTTAAATGCTCTTTTTTTATATTTCTCCCTCTGCTTCTTTTCCTTATAGCCCGGGGGTTGCGTTGACCACCCACGGGAGCAAAGGTTCGAAACCCCCGTAGGGGTCTCCTATAGGTAATGGATAGACATTTTCCTGCATCGTATAACATCAAAACCGTAAAATCACTCGTGAATTACGGAGTATCGAATAACCGGACAATATCGGATCCCCAGCATCGTGTTCATCGTCGTCAAAGGTTAAGATTGATATTATTTTAAAGAAATTTTGAAAATGCAATTTTGGTTAACGAAACCCAAAAATTTCATGACGCGATATGCTAAAATAAAACAATCGTGAAATTGATAAAAATTTTCCGACACTTTCGAATATCTCGAGAAAAGAAATGACTGCGCATATTTTCTCGACGAAACGCTTTTCATGATTCGTAAAAGATGCTCGCAACTTCTCGGTTTGAAAAGTAACTGGTTCCGGACAATTTTCTCGGTGACGATTATAAAGCGTTTTTCAGAAATGCCAAGCGAAACGAAGTATTCGAGACTTTCTCGCGATTGACAAAGTGACCAAAACGAAGTTATATAGCTTGTAGCGAAGAGGAATAAGAAGAAGAAGAGTAAACTGCTGAGGTCGTAGAGGATCGATTATGAAAGAGCCGAAAGCTCAATACAGTTGCAGGTATAACTAAACTATACTAACAGAGAGAGTAGCGAGATCTTTCAGCCGGCAGCAGAGTAAAGGTAAACCTCGGACTTCGCTGTATCCTCTTCTCACACTATACGCGATGATCCTTCGATCTTTTTTTTTTTTTTTCGTCCTCTCTGCACCGAAACGGGAGTCTGTAAGACTGGCTTTTCGGAATCCCGATCACGGGGTTTGCGCGATGGTACCCGCCCAGGTGAACGGCCCGGTGAGAATCGTTTCTCTTCGTCGTCGATGTCCCGAGTCTCCGGAGTCGGTAGTCTCGGAGTTGCGGATGATTTTTCATTTTTCGACGCCACACCAAAACCCCCGACAATGGACGCGTGTCACGACGCTGTAGCAGCTGCTTGCCACTGTTTGTCGCGCACACATGGCCAACGTGCCCGTCTCTTCGGCCGAACGGCGGGCTTTGCCCGAACCGAACTATGGCGCGAGAACTCGGTGCGCTCTGCGATACTACTACTGCGAAGGAGCGAAGAACGAAGAGAGATCTCGTCGTGAGATCAAAGCTCCTTGTCTCCGTACTCGTTCGCTGCAGCTTTGCTATAATGCACACTCGCTACATTTACAGCTACGTACTTTACTTTACATACATTACGTGTACTCGCGTTTAGTACTTATGTATATACGTAACGCATATATTTTAAAACGTATATATACACACAGTGCGGTTAAGACAAGAAGTTTTTCGCGGAGGGAGAATAAACGAAGGAAGGAAACGGAGCGCCGACCGCATGCGGCGTGTTCTCTTTGTATATTAGCCTGAGTCCTCAGCAAAAGGTAGCAGTACCGGCCGAAAGGATCGAAACAGGTGACCGCATAAACGCGAACAAGCGATCTCGTTTCTCCGCAACGAATAATTACGACACTAATCTTTAATTGCAATCACGTATGCCAACGTAGTATCCGGGAGATAGGTATATACTTTTTAATTTAACGTTTAAGGAGACTTCGTCGTTTTTTAATAAATTTTGTCGAAAATGAAAATTGCTCGGTTATTGGATTATTAACGAGCGATGTTTATATCGTGTAAAATGACATTATCGGCTCGTATTACAGTGTTCCGCGGGCGCAGTTTATAAACGATCAAATTTCGGTTAAACTCGATAAAGTTGCATGCAACATGTTACTACGTGTCGCATGAAAATATAATTCAACGTACACAGGGAAAAGATATTTATAGATGTAGCAGTGAAAAATCAATGCACAGCCCTCTACGTAGGGCTCTAACCCTTTCGTTACTGAGTAGACATTTGCCGCCGCGCCCACGAGTTTCGAAACTGTTTTTCGAAAGAAGACATAACATTTTTCTTATTGCGATTACTTTTTAAATGATTCTAAAAAATATAATGAATTACGATTGAAAAATCGATAAAAAATTAAATTATTGCGTTTTTAACCACAAAATTTTAAGTATAAAATACTAAGGAGAAAAAATTCTTCCTTCGTAAAAAAAACGAAAAAATATTCACTACGATGCTAACAGTACTTTGATTTTATTAATATTGCGTACTTTCCTCATGACCACCAATGCATAGATAATTAGAGCGATTTGAAATTTAATCGAATTAATGAAATTTAATCGAAATGTCGGAAATTAAAAAATGTATTTCGCTTTTTTGTTAACTATTGAAAGTACATATTCGTTTTGTATAGTTGCACAACTAAATTTTAGAAGTCTTTGAAAAAGATGCTACACAATCGCGAAATAAAAGCCGAACGCTGCCGGGTATATTCGCAGGACTCGTTAATCCCCATAGGATTGTAGGCACATATCGATAAATTAGAATTAGTTCTTTTTATTCTTTCTCCACTGTTTGGAAGAATGGCCAACAGCGGCAGCTGCATTTGTGATCTCTTCTCTCTCGCGTTTATATAGTATTATACATATAGCGTGAGATCGATATTCGAAAGGATCTGAAGGACAGATAAAAATCTCTTTGCCTTTGGTCGGTCTTTCGAACGTACTACTTTTCTCTCTTTTTCTCGTGCAGTGTGCCAACTAACGTTCCTTTCCCGAAGAAGGACCGAATCTTTCTCTTTCTCTCTGTCTCGCGGTCGAAGCCAAAACGTCAGGTATATAGAGAGGACAACGCTTGTCGCGGGACACACAGCACGAGCGTCTCGAAAAGGTCCACCGAGATTCGTTCTACAGGGTTTCTCAGATATTTTCGCGACCCGTGTTTTGCAATGCATTTTCGTGCGAAATACAAAGTAAAATGATTAACGCGAACATCAAAGCCGCGATGCGAAAGAACGTGCGAACCAAAGGAATACTCACAATTATTTTCACCGAAAGAGCATTATAATGAAAATTATGTGGACATATTTATAGCGATAGATAAGCATAGATTAACATTCTATCGATGGAATAAACAAATTTTAAAAAATGAAAGATCGAATGTAACATTAAAAAACCGTCATATTCCATCATTTTTTTAAATAAAAATGTTATTAATTTCAATTCTGTGGGTCGATTATCGATATCATTAGTAATCATATTTTTTTATCAAATAATAAAAATTGCGGCGATATACTTTTGCATTTTTACACCAACTGTATTTATAATCGAATCCACAACGTCAACGAACGTAGCTGCGTATTATCGTTTCGGAGCACCGAAGACTACAGTAAAGTAGTACAGTTACGCAGCACAAAGTTGAATTTCGCAGTGTTAACGGACTTTTACGGCAGAAGATTTATCGATCGCGTACGTCCTCCTCACCCGCAGGGCACCACAGCCAGCTTTCGATTCAGCCTGCAGAAATAATCGTTGTTTTTTTTTTTTTTTTTTTTTATACTCGTCGAGTCGAAGACGGGGTCGAAAAGTTTTCTTGAGCCCGAAGCTCGCGCGGGTGCCTCTTGGCCAATAATTCAATCGTTTGCTCACCCTTCTCGCTCATTTTTTTCTGGGATCGGCCGTGTCGTAACTCCGAAACGAAGAGAGAAAACGCAGAGAAGAGAATCGAACGAAGACAGAGACCAGCAGCGCAAACGAAAGGGGAAGAGATATAGGAAGTCGTGAAGATAAAGTGAAAATGAGAAGCTAAAAGAGTTCTCGGAAAATAGACTTCGTACATTCGTTAGAAATTAAAAAAAAAATCTCTATACAAATTTTTAAGGCCATACATTTTTTAAAATTTATTTACTTTTTTCCTTTTTTTATTTCTTTCTGCATTATTTCCCGCATATTCTTCCCGTACCCATCCCTCCTCGTGAAGGAACGTGACCCTTTTTTTTTTGCTCACGCAAACCCTCGTCCCCCCGAATTGGGAACCTCTGGTCACGCATACGCAATACAATGCCGTCTCGGGACCAACTCCTCTGTGGTACGAAACTCCAACAGAGCTCTGTCTCTGTACATCTCTCTATTTCGCTCACTCTTTCAGCGACTACCTGGTCTCGATAAACTGATTTATTTCGGCATCATTGTGACTAGCGTCGCGCATCTGTCCGGATTCTGCAGCCGAACAAACCGCGCTACGAGGACACAACACAGTTTTCTATTGCCGAATGCTGCGATTGTGAGAGACTTGTCGTATACGTACGATGTATTCGACGTTTTCGCATCTAATGCAATGAAAACAAAAAAATTCGGCTCCATTTTTTTTTCGTAATTCCAGCATTTTTTTTTTCGTGAAACTTAACGTGCAATGGCAATGAAAAACGATAAATTAAATACATCGCGGCTGATGCGAAAAAAAATTGTTGCAACAGCACGAAGTATAAGATTTTCCCGATAACATATTCGTAACCTATTTTTTGCCGCAGTAACAGTTCTAACGTTCTGATTAAAAATGTTCGTTATTTGGGGACTTTTTTTTCTTCAGTGTATCTCACGCCGCGAAAGAACGAGCGGGCAACCCTTATTCCAGCACAGTCATTCAGGGATTGCTCGGTACATGAGAAATTCAGTATACTCGTTGGCCTTCCCAGTCGTCACCACCCGTGGGTTTGCGTATTGCTTAAAACTTTATCTCTCGCGAACGACGAAACTTTGGAACGGTGAAAAACGATCACGAAGTATAAATTTGCGAATCCTCGATAAAATCGTAAATCCGAGAATGAATATATTTATTATATTTGAAAAAATTGAGGGCAGAGGGATTCTCCGTCCAGTTATATATGTATACCAGTGACCGAACAGTTATAAGAGAACCATTCCAGTTATATCAGTAGCCAACCCCTACCCTTATCTCGCTCACTCGCGGCTTATTCGTATAAAATAGAAAATGCAGGTCACCCCGATCTGCGCTGCGGCCAGACTGATAAGCTTTCTTCGATATATTTTTATCTACGCATTACCATTCCGGAACTCGATAGCATAAACAAAGTATCTTCGATTTAAAAAAAAATCGGGTCAATTATTGTTTTCGAAGCTTTATATCAGAAAAAAAAATAAAATTTCTTGGTGGTATTCAATATTGTAATTTCTATTTTCGTTAAACGATTTTGTTCCGCAGACTCGGCACTAGTCACCAATTAAAAAAAAATTAAACTGATTATTATTTTTGGCGCTTTATTTTCGAAAATTAAAAAAAAAGTACGAAATAAAAATTTGTAGGTGGGATTCAATATCGTAATTTCGTTGAACGAATTTTTCGATTATTAAAAAAAAAAAACTGAAAATACAAGAATTCATATATGTTTCGTTAATCGTCAAGAAAAATATACATATATCCTAATTCAAGGAGATTGTGATCGTTTTGCTCACGTGTTCGTCCAACGGAACGTGGGAACTGCTGCAGGAAGAGACTAAACTCATGTAGAGCAAACCGCACTGATTTAATTAGTATCGTGTAGTACACTATAAAAGCGTATGTGGGTCTGTTAGGTGTGACTATGTAGTGTCTTATTGCGCGCTGAGTATAAGGGAGAAGAACATAAGGAAGGTTAGCAGGATGAAGGTCGGTTCTTTCACAATTATTACATACGTATTTACGCATCCATTTCATTAGGTAATGGTGAGAAGAGGAAACAGCTGGTCTTGTAATATCAATAAAAAAAAAACTTTCTAATTTGTATCTTACATCGTAAAAATTGTAATTATATCGAAGGCAATTAATAGATAATGTTAACTTATTTTGTTCTTTGCGATTCTATATCCACTATTTTTCTTCAAAAACGTATTCAAAACTGCATAAAAAAATATATGCAATGTATATGTATTTTTCAAGTTATTAATACGTATTTTTCGTAAAATTAATTTTTTCGGAAATTAACTCATACTGTTTAATATTTTTTGTTCGATAGTAAAGGAAGGGTTATCCCTGTAAATGTTTCATATTGTTCGATCTCTCGATCCTGTATCTCACGAACTATTTAACGAGTTCGAATTTTTTTTTTTTAATAAATCACGCATTCAAAATCACCGCAGCGATGATACAGCGTTTAATCATCATGAATTCTCGTTGACGAGGTTCGTGGCTTCGATCCCGAGACGTGTCGCAAACCAGAACATCGAGAAAAAAATAAATGGTATGCAGTAACGGGTGAGCATTGGGGTGGTTTTTTTATAGTTCGCTGCCTGTACCGCTGTATATATATAGTCAGGGTGATGGTGCTGAGGATGAAAGAAAGGTTCGGAGGCTCAAGGACGATGCTATATACTACTATTGTACTACTGGACGGAATACGCTAAACTGCGTGCGTTACTGCCGCTAGTGATGCATCTCGCTTGTCAGTCGGACAGTAGAAAGATAAAGACAGAGTTGTACCAGCGACCGTGAGCCGAGCTATTGCGCGAACGTCAACCCCCGGGGGATAGAAGAATACGCATTAATTTATATCTGCATACGCCGGGTATTGTCATGGAAATGACCGTGAATCGCGGCGTCCAACATAGTCCAACGTCGTCGTCGTCGTCATCGTCGTCGGGTTGTATTCCGGTATATATCTCGCGAACCAGATATTCTGGTAACAGAGTTCAGCGTCTCAAAAAAAGCGAACACGAGAAAGCAGATTTTCCACCCCAATACTCTTATTTACCACTTATAGTATTTTCCGACAATCGAAGTTGTACGTGCGTGTAGCAAAATAAAAAAAAAACGTTTAAATAAAATAATTTCATATTTTCCGAAAAAAATTTGAATGTTTTTCGGAAAGTACCAGTGGTTTAGTGAACCAAAAAATTTATTTTCGTTGAGTCAAAGAAATTACACGTTCTTTCGATTTCGATTTTTTTTTTATGCATCTATCGGCAGAATCTTAAAGAATCGTATTCCGTTGTCGAATGTTTAATGGTAAATGCGGGAGAATTTGAATACAACAAATTCGCCGAAATTTGCTGCAACACGCCACTGTCGCTATCTGAATCTTACTTGTTATTACACATGTAGAGTGTAATACATATTTGTAGGCGTTAAATGAATTCTTGTATACGAAACGATGCGCGGAGGTACTCGCGGTGACCGCGTATGCGTGACCGCGGTGATGGCGCTCAACGACGTTCGGTTAAACATATGCGACCGGAAAAATCTACCTGGGAAAATCGGGATAATACTTTCTGTACTTGCGAGACGAGAAGGAGAAAAGAAACGACCGCGAGAGACCACGTAGAACGAAGTAATTCATACACACTTGACGCCACATCTTTCGCTTGCAACGCGGTCGCGACTGGTGCCCGCTGCACGCACGACGCCGGACGCATATCGTCCGCTCGCCACCAGAATAGAATCTAATTTACTTCGTACACTTGTATTATTCATTTTGTATATAGCAACTTTATATGTTCTGACGATAATTGGGGTTCAGTGGAAAAAAAAAAAAAAGAAAAAACGTAAAACGCAAGTGGCAGCCTACCTATTAGGCGGATATACGAGAATAATGAGATAATAGTAGTGTGTGTTCAAGAAAAATTGTATATCTGTGCGATAAGTATTGTGATAGAAATTTCTCTTCAACCTATTATTTTACGAGGATTGACCCTAAGTAGCGAAACGTAAGAGGGTTTACTAACTCATGAAAATAGGTTAAGAAACTTTGAGGAATATATACACAAAGTTTTAAAAAATAATTCGCGAGTCCATGCCAATCGAAAAAAAAATTGTGGAAATCGAAATAAATCTGATAAACTTCAGCGACATCAAAACTAAGCAAATAGATATCACGAACCGCTCCCGATTTAATACGATGTGGGTAGTGAAAATGCGACATAACCAAAGCTCCACGATAATCGAAAACGAATGACGCGCATGTGTTGCTTTCCCCGAAAAATTGAATGAGCCCGTAGCCTGTTACATAATACACCAGAATATTCTTAATGCCATGGGGGTCATATTTACCTCTAGGAAAAACTTCATTTCTTTCTCGACGTCCACGCGGTGCGTCGACACCTTAGATAAGGATCTACTGTATTGTAGCGGGCCGCCGGCAACGCGCAATACTTCCACCACGAGACTCTATAGCTTTTCAATGTGTGAGTTTTCGTGTGTTCGCCGGGTATCGTCGATGTTACGTTGAGTGTGAAATCTTCGTGTGTCCGGCACTCGGGAACGGGAGGGTAACGCTATCTCGTCGAATCTTTAAACGATGAAAAATCGTCGTGCTTCCACTTTGCTGTTGCAACTGCTACTGTCGTTAACAGAAACTCGACGTTGATCGTTCGCCCTGTACGGCGTTCGGACAGTTTTTTTTTACGTTTATTTAAATCGCGTTCTAATTTCGATAAACGTACGTTTCCGTGTGTTTGTTCTTTCGTTAGTCCGAAAGTTTGCATATTTATTAATATTCATCAAAATTTTATATTGTTGGGTTACATAAAATACATCGCAGTATCCTGAATTGTACACTTTTAGGTTATTTTTTATTGACGGTCACTACAAACGCGCGCGTTTCGATTAAACTTTCCCAAGTTAGGTTACGCTGATCCCATTGTATTCACGATTCTGATATGCATCGATATTTTATCACAAAGGCTTTTTTAAGCAGGAATAGTATTATGGTCAGTATGGAGACTCTGATATTCCTCACACTCTTGTTATTGCTGTAGTTACACTATACGCGTTCGAGATATCTCTCTTTCTTTGCCGCTGTTTACTTGCACGTAGCCGCGGCGAACCGCTGTCCAATGTTATCATTATGTTTATGGTAGTAAAGCGATAAGTCTTAGTCCGATGTCTTTGATCCAAAGCAAATGGTTAGGTAATTATTTATCATACAATATACTCTCGATGTGAATAAAAACTCGGTACCAAATACAATGTGCGAATATCAAAAAATATTTAAGAAATAAATAAAAATAATGATGAACGAAAATCGCATTTGCACGCACGAGAAATTGTTGCTAACTATAATAATCGAATATTACGATATTCATGAGTAATCATTTCAACGATTACGAAAAATGTTCGAATGACCTTAAATATGATAAAATATATATGCGTATGTAAATTTGAAAATAAATAAGAAATTACGAAAGTTTGAGAAACACGAGAATGAGTCCGCCTCTTGTTACGAAGAACCTACAAGGGTTGCGGTAAGAGTTGAAAATATTCGAAAGATGAGCTATAGGAAATTCCATGTGAGCCGAACCCGAAGGTTGAACGTGATTTCGCGCAGCATCATTCTCGTCGCAGCATCCCCCCGAGGAGCTACGATATCTCAGGATTGAGAGAGACACAGAACGACGATGACGACAACGACGACGAGGGGGTTGCAACAAGATGGCGCGATGATGCTATTGCGCGCGCAACCCCGGGTTTGCTCTCTCTCGTCCTCCCACCACTGTACTATATACAGCGGGTTGTTATACGTTGCACACACGAAGTTGTATATTCCCTACCCGTTGCTCCAGGGGCTTTCCCTTTCCCCCGTTGCGATCCTGGGTATCCTGGCTTCCCGCCACGGTGGCGGGATGACACCCGACTATAGCCGAGCATCGACGAGCGTGCACGATCGTACGAAACGCGGGCAGCTGCGACTCGTCGGACAAAGAATACTCTTGGAGCATACAGTCACTGCGCGGCGAGCACACTCAGCACGGGGCAGCCCGCAACCAAAGGTACACTACCGTAGTGACCGGTGGCTTTTAAGCACGTCAAAAAAACATCACACGTACGGACCGATATATAGTACAAAAATGTATAATATCTACGACGAAACTTTAACCAAATAACGAGAAAGTTTTTTTTTTTTTCGTTTAATTCAACGTGTGTTTTGTTTTATTTTGTTTCGTTCTTGGATCGTATCGGTACGCGGAGAAAAAAAAACACGAAAATTCATCGACGCGAAAAACCCGTAAAAACCGTCGGTAACGCGCGCGTTCACTTTCAGTATTCGTCGAAACATACGCGCGAACGGAGGTGCCGGTGCGCTCCACGAAATAAAGTACAGTACGTGTTCGTCAAGAAAATTTCACGTGATCGAAGGATTTAATAATCGTAATACGAGAAAAAAAAGAAAATAACAAAAAATAAATAAAAGAAAAACAAACCAACGCAACGTGCTCAACGATTTTTTCGAGATGACGGCGTAAACACGAGGAAAAAAACAAATAAAAAAATAAAATGTTCGGTCCAGAAGACGCCGAGCGGTGCCGCGGGTTTTGTGAGATATACGCGTGACATAAATTCCGAGGGATCGAGGGAGATAGAATCGGTGAGATAGAGAGGAGTACTAAATTTAACAAATGAAAAATACATATATATAATACTGCAAGATAAAAACAAGTATGAAGTTCACTGATGATACGGTGTAAAACAGTGTTAGACGAAGGAGATTCGGTTTATAAAAAAGCCGGTCGATCTGTGTTTGTGTGTGCGTGTGTTGTTGTCGTTTATCCTCACGCGATTGTCGTTCGTTGTTGTTGTCGAAGTTCATTGTTTTTTTAACTACGATATTATTTTGTAGTCGTGTGATATGTTAGCCTCTGTGTTGTTTGATTTCGAAGTTGTTTATTTTTCTTCGTCGTTGCATCGTAGCTGAAAGCTATAAGAGTTGTGTTTCCGCTTGATACAATTCTGGCAAACCGCGTGCAACGGTCTCTTGGATTTTTCGTACGGTCTCCTCCACCTACGCTCTACGCTCCGTGGCGACTGCGGTTGAATCGTTGCTTTTTGCCTCTTCGCCTGTATTGTGGGCACGCTGCTGCGAAATACGCTTGCGAGCGACATATAGTGTGGACCCGCCGGCTAAAGAGACGAGAGAAACCGAGCGAGGTGTGTGCGTGCGCGTATGTGTGCTGCGGCCACTCTCGCTTTCGTTCGTTTCCGAACGCGGCGAACGAACGACGATGAAGACCCGTCGTATAGAGGGCCCTCTCTTTCTCCGAGCGGCGTTTAACACTATCCCTCTATCCTCGTTAGTTCGCGTCGTCGCAGCGGCAACAAAAACATAATGAAAATTTCTCTCTCGACATTCGCGCGCGTGTTTTTTTTATTCGCATTGCCCATGAGAAATCGAGGTGAGGCAGTGCGACGGTTCACGCGAGTTATTTGTTTTTTCAAATTTATTCATTCCCTTCGTGCACCAAGAGTCGCGCGGGTGAAGTGTAAAACGAAACGTTGCGAATGTGCGAAATTTATCAGAATAAAGCCATTTCGCTATTTCCGATCACGAAAATTCGATAGTATTTCGATTATCGAAGGAGATAAGACGTCTTTTCCGACATTGAAAATGACCGAAGGACGTTTCGCAAATTGTTTATAACAGCGTGATTCGAGACCTTTGAACATTTTTTTAAATCTTTCGGAGTAAAACTCCGTCGAAATCCCTGTGACACGACGAAGTTGTATTGAAAAAACGACGGCATACGCAAACATGGAAAACTATCCGGTTTTTATACTTCAAAGATTCGGGACGTTGAAAATGCTTCGAAGTTGATCGATAGCGAAAATTCATTTTTAAGATAATTTAAAAACATCGAGGAACATCGGAACATGCCGAATTAACGTCAAAATAAAATGATATTCAAGGATTATTTGGATACCCCACGAAGGTTTGACTTTTCCGAGAATCATTCAAATTTTGTACAAAAACAAAAATTCAAAGTTTCTGAGTCGCCTAAGATTTCGAGGATGTAACGAAATATCGAAAAAAGAAATCGATGAATACGGTATTAGAGAAATTTACAGTACTGTGAATATAAACTTCGAAGCATTTATACGAGCAAAGCGTCTTGGAGTATTTCTGTATGCCGAAACTTTTGTGTCGGAGATCGCGAAGTTCCTTACCGTAAGTACGAGAAGCACGCCGCGCGTACTACGCGGAAGTTCGCTGCCTCTCCCGCTGCCCCCGCCGTTTCCGTCGTATATATGTATGTGTATATATATATAGTGTTTCTCTCTCTCGAGGAAGCTACGAGCGTTCGCCACGCTCGACTCACCCTCACGGCAACCGTAATCGAGAGAACAAGCGATTCGCAGGTGCTTCGGGATTAATTCGGTGAAATTATAGCAGTTTCGTTGTTTCCGCTGCCAAATAGTTTCGTTAAATTTCTTTATGAAAAAAAAAAAAAAATAAAAAAACATCGCAATAGTCCATTAAGATGATTAGATTGACTTTCAATACAAAATAAAATCACATTGAAAATTGCATTTGAATACTCGGGGAAGAAACAGATAATTGTATAGACGGGAAAAAAAATTCTTCTTGGAGGTACAATTTTTGGTTTCAAGTTCTTGTAAAATGTAGATAACTATTGCAATACTTTTCATTCAACGATAGAACCATGAAGCAGTCGTTGCCATTTTGATTTTTTTTTTGTTACTATTATTAATCCCCTAACGTATAGTTGCATATTTCTGATCTCCGGTGTGTTTTCCTTATCTATTTAAACGGGTAGTTGAAATCATATATAGATATAATTTTTTTAAAATTATATTTAAATTATTTAAAACATTTAAATATTTGATGACTTCGTTTCTCCGGAGATTGCAATAATAAAAAAAAATAATATAATAATGTATTTCGATGGAAAAAATAACACTCCCTTTTGCTTTTTGTTGCCATGCGAGATCTGTCGGTACAGCGTTATAAAAAAAAATCAAAATTTCCATTTCGCTCGACACCCCGAAAAATTCGCTATAAAATAAAAAATAAAAAAAAATCAAGTTTTTTCGGATGTTAGCTTCACTGCTCTATTCGTTCGTTCTATCGTAGATCACTTTCTGAAAAAGAGCCCATCGATATCCGCGTGTGTTTCACGATTCGGTTCGAACCGATCGTCGAAGCTAAGGGGGCAGAGCGGCGGCGCGCACACGATTCTTTCGGAACCGGGTTCTCTCTAGCAGTGAGCTCGCAGAGCAGCGAACACAGCAAGATTCGAGAGGGGGTGGACGAGGCGGTTGTAGAGACCGCGGAGGCGAACGCACGGGGCTTCGTGGGCCCCGCGAGAACAACGGGCGCCGGAGAGAGAAAGAGAGATTTACGGGCGCGCACCGGTCCCTCGGGTACCCTTTCTTATTTTTTATTGCAGTTATCGCCCGTCGCCCCGGAATCGGCACGCGGGGGCCCCCGTGGCCCCGTCTGCAGCAGCAGCAGCAGCAGCAGCCAGCAGCAGCCAGCAGCTAGCAGCACCACCACCATCTCTCTTCTCTTCCTTACTCTTTAGCTCTCTCTTTCGTTTGGCAAGCGCACAAACCGTGAGGAACGAGAGAGCCCGCCAGTTTCGCGAAATCTCGTGAGAGAGTCTGCACACAGTCGCGACGGTTAAGGATTTGCGCGCGCGGTTTCTCGTGCTGTGTGTGATCAGCGTTGATCGGACAACCCGTGTAGTCGTCGTCGTCTTCGTCGTCGTTATTGTCGACGTCATCGTTGCTCGTTGCAAAACAGCATCTCGAATTTCTTACCCTTCATTTTTTTTCTCGCTAAGAAGTTGCCCCGCAACCTGGTCACAGCGTAAACCATAAACACGATGTAAAAATCGGTGGATCGGTAACGTTTGCGTTTTATATTCGCGAGAGATCGTTATTCGTCTTCAGTAGGTCGCCGACTGCGTTGACTCCGTTTGTCATCTCAATATTCAGGTGATTTTATTTTATCGAACGTTAAACCGCGTTATTCCTGTACCCGTTCGTTGAGTCTCGTCGTCGGGCGATTATACGATCTGAATAATTATCGCGGTGGTCAGGCCTCCCGAAGGCGTTGCCACGCTTGTCCTCGAATGCAGTTGCATTCGACTGGCCCGGTGAAGTTGTCCTTGACCCTGTGCAATAGCGGGCTTCATTCCCGGTGGGAGGAAGTGGTACGGATGCTTCGAATGCCTTGAACCGGTTATCGAGAGATGATACACGATTTTTCGTTTGTTTTGTTTTTGTTTATTCTTCAGAGCCGATTATTGCGGACTGCAAGAATCCTGAATGAAGTATCGACCCTCCGATCGAAGGGTGATCGACTTTTCGTTGTTTTTCTAATCATTACGAGTTTTTAGCAACTTATAGGGGTCGTTTTCTATTAAAATTCTTTTTTTTTTTCGTTTTCATTCATTCAATGAGTTTTTCTCTCGAAGTATTTTTCGTGTACAGACGAGCGAACTGCGCGCACGGAGAAAGAAAGACCGGATGTGTGTTTCGGAGTAACGAGGTAACGACCGTCGATCAACGTGTGTGTATGAGTTCGTGTGCGCGTATGGGACAAAAGTCAGAGTAAAACATGCGACGCTTATGGGTTTCGTCAATACCACACACATAGTTCATCGATTATTTCTCGAATATCTCATCGAATTTTTATCTTCACTCTCCGCTGTGCGCCGTTGATATTCTCATCGCGAAGTTCCAATGACTTTGAAAACGTTTTGCGCCTTCCGGGCGCTTCGGTTAACGCGCAGAAAAAGAGTTTTTAACTGCGAAGTTTTATAGTTCGATGTATATGAATCATAGAAACCATAGATTTGCGTCTTACGATCCCGAGATTTTTTTTTATTTCTCATAATCGGATCTTCAGTTTTCGAAGTTCGGAAAGACCGTTGGAACGTCTCTTGAAACACGTAATATATACGTATATACATATTTTGCTTTACGTTTTCAAAGTTTAATCTTTCTTCCGCGAAAGGGTTTTGAGCGAAGGTTGCCGGGTCAGTAAAACACGAGCCGAGCAAAAGCGTATCGAAGCTCTCGTTTCGCTTCCACGGTCTCTCACTCGGTCTGCTACGGCATTAATCTGTGGTTTAGCGAACCAATTTAAATATCAGCGCGGCGCAGTGGACGCAATTTTATATCATTTCCGATATCTCAAAGGTGTATGAGTGCGCGGGAGTTAAGTCTCCCATAGACACACTGCGTTAGTCGCTTGTCCGGCTGACTCCGGACAGTGTTGGACGCTCAGACTGTGCGCTCGTGTAATAAACGGGCCACAAGTTTGTGTATGTGGAGTACGCGTGTTTCGCATGTGTGCCCAACGAGAGGCCCAACTCGTTACATTCTTCGTGAAGTATTCTCGCGCATGTGTGAGCGACGTATCTCTGTAATCGACGAGAAACGTTGTAAGTGAACGCGATGTCGCGATGTATCGAAACTTATACAATACGCGAGCGTAAACGCGTGCAAGCGTAAACGCATGCGCAGCACCGTGTACCGTTTGTGTTTCGTTACAAGCGTCGCTCGGTTTCGGACAGCACACAGGCACCGGTGCACACGCGCTTGCGTTCGAGCTTCTCGTGTGGGTTTTTTTTTTTTTTTCTGGGTGCGTGTCGCACAGGCTTTGGGCGACTCACCACGAGAATCCAAACACGACACAACGCTCGTGCTGTTGCTGCTACTGGGCTGACTAATGCACGAGGCGCGGGGTGGCTACGCTGATGTTGCCGCTCGTAGTAGCTGTAGTAGTCGCGAATTCGGGACTAAAGCGGACGCATACTTTGCACGACTACCGCCACTATTATACTCGAGTATCGCTCCATTTAGAGGTCAGGGTATACGAAAAATTAAATAATACGATTTCGGAGTAAAGAAATTTATATATAATCCTAAACTACAATTCTGCGGTCGGGACGTCACAGAGTTTAACTTATAAACCGAATAAAGTCTTTAGGTCGTTATTACGGATCTTTCTCGAAATTTCCGAGATATCGAACATTTCACTAAATTGATGAAATTTATTTTTAAAGGCGATGCATAGCGTTATATCGTTATTAATCCAAAAAAAATTCAATTTTTTTTGTTATTGAACTTTTTTTTCATCTGCTACAACCCATTTGAATGTCTGAATAACTCATCGCAATCGAAAATTCAACAATGCATTTCAGATCGCGCACTCGGGGTTTTCAGGTGTTACACTATGATTTCTCTATCAGAAGTGATTTCCCTATTGCGCGAAATATTAATGAAAGATAATCCGAGGGCATAAATATTCGGTGCGGAGATCGGCAATAACCGCGTTGTTTCAGATGCATCGCAAAATTGCAACGAATGCAAGCAATACGCATGCACACGATCCGCGTGCGAAGCGAAACGCGCAAGCGCACGAGAGCGTTCGGCACAGTCACATGAGAGACTTCTCGCTCTTACGCGCAGGCCGTAGGGACCAGTGCACGAACGCGGCGTTACCGAACGTCCGCGTGTGCGTGGGACCTTGAATCAAGCAGCCTTTGTCGCGCGAGACTCGACCGCGCGAGCTCCGCGGGCAACGGCGGCACACCACGAGGTCGGCGAAAGTGTACCCGAGAGCTTTTTTGCTCGGTGAGACCCGACGGTGGCTCTTTTTACTTTTTAGCAAGCGAGCGCGGGGCTCGCGCCGCCGCCGCCACCACTGCCGCGAGTTCGCGCTCTCCCTCGACAGCGCACTTTGTCTGCCTGTGTGTATGTGTGTGTGTAGTTTTTATATTTGTGTGGGTTATCCTCTCTTCTTTCTTTCTTCTTCGGCTACACTCCCGACTCTTCCACTATACTGTAATATCCTCTTTCTCCGTTGCTACACCGGCCATTTTTGCCACACCGCAAGGCCGAAATTAGCGCCACGCCAGTGGATGAGTCCGCGCCGATCTCTGTGTATTTCACCGTTTACGTTGTGACGATCGTTCCTTACTATGTACGACCGGGTTATTCGCTGTCACGAGGAACCGACGGGGCCCCCACGGTTGCGTTATCGAGAATTTACGCGCGCGGGATATAACGGCCATAGAACTCTCGCCCCCCCGGGGGTAGAATGCACAAAAATTATTGGCCGGCTGTGTGCGAACTACCGGAAGAAGTGAGTAAGGATAACAGAGGGAGAAAGAAAGAGCAAAGGGAGACTGAGCGTGAAAATAAAAAAACATATCTATATAAATATGCATTTATCGTTCAAATACCCTTAACTGACGGAACGAGTTTTCTTATTGCCGCAATGACGCGTTGGGAAAATTAATTTAATCAAATACAGTCAATGGGGATCTCTAAATAAATGTAATATTTTTAATTATCGATGAAATTTTTTTATTTCTGTTATTTTTTTTGGTTGAAAAAAGTAATTCGACAATTAATAAAAATTGAGAATATAATTTTATTGAGATTATTTGAAAATAATAATTACGATCGTTTATCGTTTATTATTTTTTTCGAGTTATTGGAAAGAAATAATTCGGTAATTTTTTTTTTTTTTGCCATCGAAGGCAAACGGATAGGAATTTTTTTTCTTTTCTCTTAGTTTTCGGACGATTCTGATGTTTCATATCTGAGTGTACATTGGAACATTGTAAGAGTCGTTTGAGAATTCGTTTCATGGTCATGACAAGACACGCGATCGTTTCAGGGTCTCTTTGTGCACCGCGTACGAGAGAAGCCCGAGAGTCGACAGTATAAACCTCGAGTTTTCTGTGGAAGTGGTCCACGCACTTCCGAGAAGTTCGCATATTCCCGACGTTTCAGTAGATTCTTCGCTGCCGCTGTAGCACACAGATGAACCGACCCGTTGTTGCTCTTCGTCTCTTCGTCGGATGAAAGAAGAGCGAAAGAAAGAATATATATATATATACATAGTTTTATGTATATATACATATATATATATCTTTTCTGCGGCATATCGTTTCGTCGCACTGGGTATATAGCGCGACGAAGCGTGCACTATGGGCCGAGCGCTCTACTCTGGCGCGCACGGGTCTCGAAACTCTCGCGCGCGCCAGAGAGGCGGTATTGAATTTTTGTGCGTTCGCTACGGTCGATTCAGCGAAAGTGCAAGCACGCTATAGCCCTGTAGAGGGAACAGACAGTCAGCGAACGAGCGAACGAAAGAGCCCACAGCTGCTTCATTCCGAATCCGCTAACGCACCTCTTCGCTTTTTATACCTCCGATACTTTTATAACGCGTAAAAATTAAAAACACGAAAATCGTTCAATTTTTCGTTTTCTCTAAGAAAAATCGATAGCTCGCTATTGTGTTTCTTAAAACTTTTGTGTTAAAAAAAAAAAAAATTCTATAAGAATTTTTAGTTTATTAGATTTTTGAGAATTAACATTTGACTAATTTAGTATTTACTGAGAAGCGATATATGCGTCGATAAACCTTAGTACAGCGAACTCTGTGAAGAGAAAAATATTTAAAATTACAAAACTGCGAAATAAAAATTCCAAGGCATTAACTTAATTGAAATAATTTTTATTAAAAAAAAATCGATTTACTAATCAATCGATTTTCGTTCTAAAATATTATCCGAAGAGAAGAAAATATCAGCTGAAATATCATTCGAGAAAAGGATTCAATTTTGTTTTAGAATATTTCGTTGAATTTATTGAATGACATTTACTTTTGAAGAGAGATAAGAATATCGTGGGTAAGAAAGAGGAGTAGGGGATGTCGCGCGCACGTGTCTTTCGACATAGGTATGAGATTCCAGAAGCACACGGGAGCATTTCTGGGTCTGTGTCGTATCGTCCTCGACGGCAGTAAAACCGGCGGCAGGACGACCCTCCGACGCCTCGATGGGCTTCTCATCCTCTCGACACTCGCGCCGGACTTTTTCCTCCTTGTCCCGTTCTGCCCTCCCGACCCCCTCTCTCTTCTCCATTCTCGTAGGAATTCACTTCTTGTGGATCGCTTGGGCGATCAAAAGTGCGTCACTGAACCGCTTTGGTCAGATTGTTTCTCTCTTTTTTTTTCTCTCGACGTAGTAATACTACGAGACAGCGGGCGCGAGGTGGTGAGCCGCGAGGAGGTGCCGATGATAGCGAGCGAAGCAACACAGTGTAATCGCTTGGCCCGTGACTATCTAAGAGCCTCGACCGTCACGCGGTATCGCTCGGCTACCACTGCCTCCAACCGCGAACCATCGCCATCGCCGCCGACGCCGCCGGAGTTTCGCGACCTTTAAAGACTAAAGTTCGCGGTATTCAGTTCAGACGATTTATGAACGTCAGAAAAGTTCAATTGCCTTATGCGCGACTGCCGTGTGAACGAACGCATTAAACGTATGTCGACACACCGGAACAGGCGTCAGGTACCGTTGAGCTTACAGCCAACGCAAGGAGAAGTCGATTGAGTTATTAATTGAATAAATTTAATCGCTAGAAACTTACGAACGTTGGATTAAGTTATCGCGAGTGAAACAGCGAACTCGTCTCGTAAAAGTAATATCTATCACTCTTACGAGGCAATAGATGAAAATCTAACAAATTTTTCGGACTCGATCTTTAGAAAAAAATCATTTTTAAAAATGATATTAAATTCGTCAATATAACGATCTTCCGAATGCGACGAAGTGTAATAAAATAATGTCCACTTGAACGAAATTTATCGTATGCAATCCACGCTTTCGTCGTTAACGCAGTTATTTTTATAAGAAAATTCCTTGAGATCGCGTTGGCGAGGTCTTTGGAATTCTCGTAAATAACGCAGAGAACACATCACTCTCCCCTCGAATCACTATCATAACGCACTTTCTGAGCTCAACAAGCAGCAGCAGCAACATCGTTCGATATCGTGTAATAATAGCCGTCGAAAACTTTGATGTTGTCTCGCTGGATCTTCGTCGTGAACTTTCATTCTTCTACTCTCGTAAAAAAAAAAAAAAAACGAACTTTAGAATTTCCGCCATCAGCTTAATAATATATTAAAAGTCCCTTATTGATACGGCAATCAAAGATATTTATTTAAATGACTATAATTTCAATTACATTTTGTCGGAGTTACGAAACTCTCTGCGGTATTCAAAGCTACGAGTTACGAACATCGGGCTGAGATGAGGTTGAAATTTCCGAAAGCGAAAGTGGTTCGAGAAACGACAGCGCAAGTTTCCCAGCGATAGCGAAAGCCCGCCAGGAACACGCTTGGCACATCAGCTGTAAATCTATTACTACGTCGTTCGACAGAGTACCGGGAGACACGAGAGAAAGTGCAGAGGGATGCTGCGAGAGAGAACGACGATTTGGCTCCATTTACGAGCTTTACACGAACGCGCGGAGTTCTATGCGGCTTCACGGTACAGCGTACCAAGCGGTGTAAAGCTCTCGCAGTTACTAGTAATGCGCCCTTTCCTCCCCCTTCTCGTATTATATACATACCTAACTGTGTATATACATCGCTGATGTACTATGCGCTCCCACTCGTTTGTTGTGTACAGACGCCCACGCATGCGTCTGCGCACACTGTGTACGTTGGAAATGCATGTTATACACAGAGGCGCGCGGGTATCCGCCACCCCGTCGGGTTTGCCTGCTTCGCTTTCGCTTCGTGGCTCGTCCTTCGTACACATAGTAGTCGAACTTGCAGATAGCATATAGCGGAGAGCCTAAACACCGGTCGATATTTCATCGCAAGTCCCACCGTCGACCTATGCCAGTTTCGTAGCGACAGATACTGACTTATCGCGAAAAACAAGTCGAATATGTAGTTACTCTCACGAGTACCAGGGGTTGTTTTCGATACGGGAAATCGTTCATTCGGATAATTTCATCAATAGTTTACGAGGGAAATTTCGAATATTATGAAACTACGATCGCTCGTTACATGTTTTTTTCCTTTTTTTTTATTCAAATGGAAAATTGTATATAAAAAATAAGTAAAAAAATGTTTCTTTATAAAAGACGAAAAACATCGATTTTTTTTGTAACTCTAACATACCGATGGTTATCGTGTATTGAGATTCGCGTGAATCTATCTAAAACTTGCAGAAATTTGTATTCGTCACTTGTTCTGGAAAATGTTAATAAAACTTCGGAAAATCCTTCCGCCAAAACGAAGCAATGAGATTTATTTTTCGTCGAGAAACGTTTGAAGAAACATTCGAGTTTTTTCGTTGCATGTGAAACTATACATTGTTACATCGTATTCGTAGGTTTGTCGATATTAACCGGACGAAGTACACGCGAGTGGTAACTTTCCAACGAACACTATCGACTATTGAATATTCACGAGAGCGATGAATGAATACGACGGTGTAGGAATGTTTAGTCTCGTAGCCATCGCTACTCCGGACGAGTTTGCGGGTCGTATTGTGAATGACCAGCGGCCGCTGGCTCTCGGCCGGCAGCATCATTTACGAATGTCAAAGCGTGGGAATAGGTGTTCCGCGGGGGCGGTCGGTCGGCCGAGCGAACCCGCTGAGTTCCAAGCACTCTCTCGTAATAGTAACCTTGGGTTCTGTGTCCCGCGTGGTCAACGTGCGGGACCTATGACACGTGGTTGAGAGTTGCGTGATTCGTTCGTGTTGCCGCGCGCGGTATACGACAGGCAGGTTGTACGTTAATAATACGGGATTATAAATCGGGATCGAAAATATTTCGATCATTACAACGAAATTTTTTATTTTCGCGATTCGGTCCGCGAATATTTAATTACATGAAAAAAACAAAAAATTTCGGAAAATTTAATATTAATTGCTAATTCGATGAATGTACAGTTGCGAAAAAAAATGAATATAACTCCATTGTTTCGTGTTTAAGTACTTTTTTTGCTAATAATCGATGAAATTCTCTGTTGCAGATCGTACAAATCAACCGCCTTCTAACAAGCCACATTAACCTCAAGTGATTTATATTTTCTTACGAAGCGCGAAAGAAGTAATTAGTGTGTTTATATCGTCGTAATATCCCAAGAGCTTAGGTTCGGAAGAAGAAGGGGAAGAAGACGGAGAAGACAGTGGAATACGAATTCGAAGGAGACAAAAAAATAATAAGAGCTATAGTATCTATCTAGTGTACAAAGATATATCTGAAACAAAAAAAAAGTCCGCCAGTGCCAAATCGAAAAAAAAAAAGAAAAATAACGAGAAAGAGGATTAAACAAAAATAAATAATTATTATAAAGGGGGTAGCGACAGAACGAGATCCAGAGAACAAGAGATTAAAGGGAAGAGAGTGTGAGAAAAAGTGAGCTAAACCGTAAACCAAAGAATCTACCATTTTCTACTAATCATTCAACGAGATACTCTAAAAAAAAAAAAAAAAAAAAAACGAGCACAGAGCAACGTATACGCAATCGTGAATTAACAAGAGTGACTAAAAACCGAAAGAAAAGACAAGCCAAGTGGACAGAGTCTAAAAGAGAGAAACAAAAACAATCTAAAAAAAATCATACGACAAAAAAGCAAACGAAACACAAATCATAGAAAGAAACAAAAAGAAAATTTATAAAAAAAATAATAACCTTGTAAGTATTTTACATTTTTAAACGTGGAGTTCGAGATAACAGATCGACAACAAATTTTTATCGAATTTCGAAACTCGTGGAGGAAATATAAAGAAAACTGAATAAATAATAAAAGAGAAAAGAAACTAAAAATTAAAATAAAAACAAAAATATCGCTCATTGTGTGATTCTGGAGAAAGTACGGAGCAACCGATATCTACTTCAGTTCGTAGCCTAAACCTGTCGAGTACAAACTAAGGAGGAAAAGGGGATCGTGACAAAAGATTTAAAGAAAGCAAAAAGTGAGTGAAAAATCGCGATTAAAAATTAATTAACGAAAAAAAAAAAGAAAATATAAAATTTCAAGCCATTCGTCGAGGGCATCAGATGTCGTCATTCGTGGCCTACACCGGTGTACGTCGACCAGCGCAAAGTTAACGCGATAGAGCAGATAAGAAGAAACAAAAAGAAGGAAAGCACGTTAGTGCGAAATATCGGTCAATCCTCGGTAAGCTATTCTTGGTTCGCTTCGCGCTTGTATCCACGTTGGTAACATTGTTTTATCGGGTCAATCGTAATAAAAAAGCAAAAAGTTAAATAAAAAAGAATAAAAAAAATATAAAAAAAAGACAAAAACAACGACGGTGATGGATCATAGGATGCGTCGGAGAAGATGAGCGCCGAGGTCACGAAGGAGGTCGTCGCCCCCGAGAGGGTGAGCCCTCCGGCGGCGGTTGCGACATCGCCGGGCTCCGTTGGCCCTGGCGACCCGAGTCGTCATCTGCCGCCCTTCAGCAGCTTTACCGGTGACGGCACAATGGACACCGGTACGACCTTAACGACATTGCACAGTCACGACGTTGGACTGGGATTGCCATCATCTTGGGATTATTACGAGGGTTTAACCGGTCGTCTGATAGATTCACGGGGTGAAGTTGTTCTCGCGAGTCAGTACACGAGGCCATGGGAATCTAAACACGGCGGTCCGGGTGGGGAGGGTTTGCCAAGTTTCGCGAGTCAATTCGCACCGCCGAGCGATTCGGAACCACAATTGACGGCGTTAACACCGCTATCACCGGCATCGATGCCACATTCACCGCCGGCGGGTTTGCCGAGCTTCCATACATTGGGAACGCCGCTACCGGCGCCCCATCCCCATCGGGCACCGGTCGGTTATCCGTTGGTACCGGCACCGGTACAGGCGCGCGAGGTACCAGCGCTTCAGCAACAGTTAATCGACGAGAGGCACATACAGCTTCTCGGCTCGAATCCCGTACAAGCATTTCCACCACCACCACCGGGTCATCCTCATCACACGGTATTGACGGTTGTTAAACAAGAGTATCCGCCTCTTCATCACACCAACTTCCAGAATCCAATGTCGACGGTTCTCGATTCATCACCAACGTCGCGCGTAATAGGTATCGACGGTAGGAAAAAGGAGCGTAGAAAAATTCGCGCCGGTTCGATGGAGTCGGAGGATGGTAGCGGTAACGTTGAGAGCTCCGGTCAAGTTGCTGCCGTTTCTTCGACCGCCAATCGCGGACCCCACGGGCACATGGGCGGCGGTATGGGTGATCCAGACGGTGACGGTGGTCTCAGTGACAAACCCGCTAAGAAGAAACGCAAACGTTGCGGCGAGTGCATAGGTTGTCAACGTAAAGACAATTGCGGCGATTGCGCACCTTGTCGTAACGACAAGAGTCATCAGATATGCAAGATGAGACGGTGCGAAAAACTCACGGAAAAGAAGGTTAGTGACCAACGATATTTTCTTATTTATTTTTTCACAGTTTTCTCTAATAATCAAACAGAAATTCTTTCGAGTTTCGAAACTCAATTCCGAAAAAAAAAGATCGATAGCATTTTTTTATCCGTACTCCACAGAGAGAAAGAAAAATCGGTTGAACCGACAAAATCGGCGCTTGCGGGTAGCGAAACAAATAATCGATTGCTTAAAAAACAAAATCATCATAGTAATGAAAGAAGTAATCGATTTACCTGGCAGTTAATATAGTTTACTATAAGTATTCCTATCAGTGACTTAAATGTTTATTTCGCCAGGCCACGTGCGCCGTTTTTATCGATTCAACCGATTTTTTTCATCAGTACCCCGTAGACGAGTAGAGTTGATATTGGAACATAAATTCAGTAATAATTTATCATTTTTTTTTTCACATCACCAAAGACGGTTTTTAACGAAATACAATTGTCTATGACAACACCTTGAAAAGCGTCCGTAAATTCGATGTAAGAGTACAGAAACGATAAAGCGGGGGAATCCCCTGTACGAAGTTGCGTCAGCGTAAGCGGGTTCGCTCGTTGCCAGAGACCAGACACAGGCTTGTAGTTTGTGTCGTCGATGGTGCATAGCGTACACATTGCTGTCGACGGGGAACGACAGAGTAGGGCCACGAGGGCGTAGGAGAGAGAGTGGAAGATAGTAACACGAGCGTTACACGAGCGTTGTAGGGTGGTGTGTAAACGGGAACGAAGCTCGGTCCGGGCGGTAGGTAGGTAGGTAGGTAGCATAGGCTACAGGGATGTATATATAGCCTGAACTTGGCCTCGATGTTGCCGAGCGGCGAGAGAAAGTGAGGGCGGGGGGAGGGGGAGGGGGCGGTAGAGGAGAACGAGCGGAGAATACGAGAGGATCGAGAAAGGGTGAAAGGGAATGGAACCCGTGCGCGTTGGAGGAGGGAAACCCGGAGGGAAATACAGAAATACAGATAACCAGAGAGGTGGTTTATTATTGCAGTGACATTGAACAGGGGGTCGTGGTGGGTCGGTTTCGCAGGCTCCACGGTGAACATAGCTTCGTGGCTATACATACAGTTCGCTCGAAAATATGTATAGTAGCGATGAGAGACTCGACGAGTGTTCATACTAACACATCGTAACTCAACAAAATTTTTCATCTCGTTGTAAAAAATGGAGAATTATATTAATTAAATGGGGTATTTCTTCTCCGCATACCTAGTCTGATCGATGACTTTTTTGTTCAACTTTTTTTTTTTTTTTTTTTTTCGTTGAATTCGAAGAAAACATCGACTGTTGGATTGCGAGAAAAAAAATGTGTCTTATCGAAACTCGATAACGTGACGTTTTATATTCGAGGCGAATGGTCTCCCCGTCTCGTGTAAGCAAACGGCTCTCTCTCGACTTGGCTTGTCGGCTTATCGTAGAGCAAGTTCAAGGCTCGACCCGGGTCATAATAATCGCACGTATCGAACTCTCCGACGCAAGCACACGTCGCGCTTCACTCTTCTCGGCTCTCGGAAACAAACGTGTTGTTATGTCGATATGCGCTCGCGGTCTGATTCTTTCATTGGTTCACTATGTACGGACTTTCGTTCTTTTTTTTTTCGCAACGCACTCGGCAACGAAGACTGATAAAAGATAATATGCGATTGTTTATTTACTCGTTTAACGCCACGTTAGACGCTTTTTTAACGATGAAATGAGGCTGAAAAAAAATCCATCGGAAACGAAAAATAAAAAAATGCTATATTATCTTTCACGTGAAACTAATTGACAACAACGCATCGAAGCTTATACATGGCTTGCATTGCGCGAGAGAATGCAACGTGTGAGTTTATTTCGATCGACCCGAGATTTTCGCGGGCAAACAAATCAATTATGATGCTCGACGTCGAGGCGCGGTGCTGTATACAGTCCGACGTGCTTTGACCCATGAGTCACGACGCGCATACGCGGGGCCTACGAACTCTCTCGAACGTTGCACGCTCTCTCGCGAGTATAATGACACGCTGGTACGATCGACGAAGAAAATACGATAAGAGAAGGACAATCGAACAATGATCGGCGCTAAAATTTTCTCTTCGGGTTATTAATTTACGAAATTTTTCGGAGAAAGTTTTACCGCATTTAAAACTCAACGACTTTTCGCGTGATTGGCGCCGTAACTTGCAACGTTGTCTAGAAATGAGTTTTTCGAGAAGAATTTCGAGTTAATATCGAGGTGTGCAGTAAAAAAAAAATTTCAATAAGACAGGGAATGATTTTGTTTTCTTAACGATAAATTTGAAATGTTTCGTTGGCGTGGGACGGGAAATTCGAAGACTGAAATATAGTTCATGTTATTGAGAGATACGACGCGGTTCCACTGTTCGACCGTTGCGAGAATCGACAGACAGCAGAGCCGGAAAGTTTCGTATCGGCGGGCGAAACTTGGTCTTTCTCCGGTCTTTCTCGGGTGTCGAGAGGGGTGACTCCGTTTCAACGCTGTTCTCGTCGATACCGAGAAAGGGATAAAAGAGCAAAGACGGAGACGTAGCGCTCGTGAATAGCGGAAGAGCGAAAGAGCCAAGAGGCATCATCTCGTATTGCCGATAATCAATAGTACAGCGGTAACTCACTGTTTTCGAACGAAGACCGGCCGATCAGTGTAAGAGGTGTTCTGAGAATAACGAAGTAGGAATTCCATTCGTACGCATAATAACGAAATATATTCAAAAAAAATGTAAAACAAAGTTCAGGATGCTTGAGACATTATTACATCGAAGGCGCAGATGCAAATTCTTTCTTTTTGTTATCATAGATAAAAACAGACGACGGTTGGTCGTAGCAAAAAAAAAAAAAAAAAGATGCAGAAATACTCGATATATTCAGAAATACCTTAAAACAATGAAGAAAAAAAAGAAAAAAAAAGTCGAAAACTTTCTTTTCAGTCATCCAGATTAATCCATGTATCAACGTAAAAATATAAGAGAAAACGTGTCTGACGATAACACACAGTACTTCAATATTTGGAAAGTAGAACAAAGTGCTCCAATTGGACGAAATTTCCACGTGTCTCAGTTGACTCGATGGAGAAAAACACGACAAAAGGTTTGCTGTTGCAGCAGCAGCAGCAGCAGCAGCAGAAACATTAAGGAAGAAGTAGAAGAAGGGAAGTGGAAAGGGCGAAGCGTGGATGATAGATGGACGCGAGTCGAAGAGCGATGTATATAGGTTCGCCGTCACAACAACTCACCCTACCGTGTGCCTCAACACCATCTTTATCCCGAGGGAAAAGCTCGAAGCTCAGTTCCTCTCATTCTTACCCATCGGCACCCTCAGTAGCTTTATCTTTCACTCTCTTTTTCTCTCATGAAGTATATATATTGAACGCGAGGCGAAAGAGAGGTCCGTGCCGTCACGAGATTCAGCTCACAGACCTGCGAATATAGGCACCTGGCGAGTACGAGAAATCCACTATATATACGATGACGACCACGAGGACTCCTGGGGTCGGACAGATTTTTATCGCCCACGCGTTGTTTTGATCCCGATTTAGCGTGAACAGCGACACGAGGAAAGCTCATTGACCTGAGTTCTAATAAAAAAAAAACCTAATTTTCTAGTCGAAAATTTTATATCGCGGTTCTCGATTTTTTAATATTCTTTCGTATACATTGAATTTCAATATAAAAAAAAGATCGCACTCATTAAAATTTTAAAAATCATTTTATTAAATTTTGAAAAAAATATTGCTTTCAGTTCGAAATTTTACGAAAAATAATGGATCATACAGTATTCACGTCTCTATCCAATTTTTCATCACATCGCATTAATTTTTTTGTCACACGTTTGCCGCCACAATAATTCCTATTTTCGTGAACCGTTAATCAGACAAATTAGAATTAGATGATCAATTAGTAAAGTATAGCCGCAGGATGCTTGAACTTTTGAGAGTACACAATAATTACGAAGGGGCTTGTATGGGTATTGCAGTGACACTCGAGATATTACGCTCGACGTATCGCTGTATAGTCCTACTAGGGCTATATCGCTTCGAGTGCTCGATTATTCGGATTCCAAGCGCGCGATTGTAATCGTCCGGAGGCGCGGGGAGAGCAAGCGTTCGATATCGAATCGGCGTTGAGGGCGGGGCGGGGGTGAGGGAGGGGACAGAGAGAGACGATTTGATATTCCTCCTTCCGTATCCATACGCAACTCAAGAGCTTTCATGAGAGTGTACCGGTGGCGCGATAAGGGAAATATCGGTAATCCACTTACCAGTCACGAGAGGAGGAAGACAGAGGTGAATCGTTTATCTGTTGTCAGTGACTCTCTTACCCTTCTCTTCCTTTCGCACAATCTCTCACTCGTTCTTGGCTCTGCCGCCAGCTAGGGCAGCGAATTCAAGGGCACCGAGTAAAGATACCCGCGAAACGTTTCCACGTGCGATTCGTGTCCTCATTGAACGTGGCAAATGGTCATGAAATAGGATGAAATTTAAAGCATAGGCCTCCCAATTTTCACCCCAATTTCACGAAATTTCTCAAATTGCCACAGCGACCGTTCCCTTATAATTTGCCGAGGGCCATGGAAACTGTGCGAGACACTCAAGTACTCCTGGGATGTGAGCCGTTGCCTTTGTAACGGTGGCAGACCTGGAGAGGTGAAAAGGTCTCACGGAATATCGTCAACTTGCCATTCTAGCTTTCGAGCTTTCGCCGTTCGAGCTCTCATTACGATGGAATCCATAGCTCTGCGTTCATGATTCTCTCACACGTCCGGTTTGCTGTCTGACCCTCGATGTTCCTCGTCCAATTGGGATGGACGGAGTATCCGAGATACGAGGGTTGATTCGATGAGTGAGAGAGATCGAGCCTCCTGTACGCACACACATGAAGCAAATGCGTGTTGTGCTTAAATTGGGAACCGTCCATTTCGGACGCTTAGGGTAGGTTAGGATGCGGCCATTTTCAACCCCTGATGAACAGAGGGTGTTGCGACATTCATCTCATCGAAGATATACTATTATTAAAGGAAAAATCGAGCGATTCTTCGTTCTGCTACCTTTCGGCAATGAATTTAAAGGCGTTTCCAAGCGAATAAATTGAAAGTCTGTGAAATGCAGATGAGGATACTTTTTCTTTAATGTTATCGGGGGCGTACCGACAATGAATACATTGGCATTTTTTTATAGGAATATACGATATTATTACTCCAATATCGGTGAGAGTCCACCTCGATATGCGCGCAGTTCGGGTCACATGTTTGACTTTTTATTTTTTTTCCAATACTTATAAGTCTTTGGTTCGTCGTTTCTCGCCGTCGCGGGTTTGTTGGCCTGAGAGCCACGATAACCCTGAGGAACTCCGGCAATGTGAGAGCTTATCACACGGTTATCGCCGGTCGTTCTGGTCGACGCGTATACAACATCGCGTTAACTATTTCGAGGTCTCACCCGAAGAAAGAGACGAGTAACTGTATCTACACGATTGATAGATTGATCTACGCGAGACGTTAGTGACGCGTGATTAATGCAGCTGCAAACGCTGCACCTGTACCGCGTTAATCAACTAGTCGTAGTAACGCAGTTAATCCTCTAACCGGCAATGCGATGCGCCTGAACTTTGCTCTCGGTTAGCATGTCCCGATTGAGCCGTATTAACACTCATTGGATAGAGCTTCGAAATTAAGCTCTCCTACTAACATCATTAACTAATCTCGTGTCATTAACATAACTAATACATATTTACTAACGACAGTGACTAATAAATAATTATAAGTTAATCCTGAAAGCGCACACTGAGAGCTTGAATTTCATAATCACGCAAATTCGCAAATGGTTACGATGAATCATTTTTTCTCTCGATTATTCGTTAAAAGCTCCTGAGATAAGCACTCAGTGTCCCCTTCCAGGAATAAATTAACAGTTATAACGACTAAAATCAGGACTAATTGAATTAACTTTGAGCGAAAAGTTGTCCTGAATAAGCCATCGCGTAAAATATGGCGTAAGTCCATACCGAGTACGACGACGCAAAGGACGTTGTTTTTATTTTTTTTGCGTTTTAATCAGAACATTGATTGTAACTAATATTGGCTAACATTTGATTGACTCACTACTAATCCGAATACTAATCCATAGATTTAAGATTACTGACTGTTTGGATTTTACTAAAAGAATTACTAATAAATTCTAATACCAATGACTAACACAACTAATAATACTAATGACATACGAAACACTAACTATTGTCGCTAACATTACGATTTTTTTTTAATTCTCATGATAAGCGGATGCAATTTACGTTTTGATTAAAAGATTGAAAACATTTTTTTTGTTTTACTGTTTTTAATCAATTATTGTTTTTTTTTCATTATATCGAACGCAGAATATCGCGTAAATTACATTAACGACTTTGTTATGCGAATTATTCTTAATATCTTACTGACTCTACTAATTTTATCAAACATTTTACTAATTGATAACTAATACAATTACTAATCAGTATATATAAGTTTACTAACTGTGTGTCTAATACTAAACAATCTAAATGAGATATTAAATTAATATATTAACGGAATAATCGGCAAAAAAAATATTTTAACGGATCTCATTTTGTTATTACTAAAATCATTGACTGCACAAAGATAGATAAACCAAAATAAATTTTTAGGCGACAATATACTACTAACGCGTTTAATGGTATTAACCGCAGTAATTTTTACATTTAAGAAAGTCGAAAAAAATAATAACGTAATTGCACATCATAATGCAAACATGCAATATTCTTGGTTTCGTGGCATAATCTCTTGTTTAAGATGACGAAAAAAGTGACCAATATTGTAAAAACGATTTCAAAGAATCCATTACATCCGGCGGCTCGATTCATAGCTTTATGACGATAAACCGCGTTGAAAATTCAATCGAAAACGGTAGCAAGATGTGTACAAGGCGCATGTTATCGTCGAGAGGACGTCGTCCTCAAACGCGAGTGAGAGCCTCACGTGGTAACCGAATACCCGGTGCTTCTATCTCTCTCAGCTTGCGCTACGTATACTCGCTGTGCTCCCTCATCTCACCGTGCGAGTACGCACCCCCGACGTTCGCGTATCCACTTTCTCGTTTTATACTTTCATAGGCTTCCCCGTTTCGATTTATCGAGGAAACCGGAACCGTGCTTCCCCTCCTCGGGTGCCCCGGCCGCTCGTCGATACAGTACAATTTTCAAAGGCGATAGGCCCTCTGCCTTCGTTTCTCATGCGAAACCGTTGCACTGTAGTAGAGAAGCATCACGAGAACAGCTACGGGGTGAAATTCGCTCCCGCCTTGAGCGGCTCTGTATCGTCTCCGCTAAATTGGCTGACGCCCTTCTTTTTTTTTTTTTGCGATCTGTCGCAGGGGATGTAATTGCAGTTTTGTGGACTCGACGAACGAAATGGCTTGATAATGAAAATAAATAGTTAGCATGCGCCATTTGCGTTGATAGATATTGTGAGATAATCGTTGAGAATAGGAATAATGCATAAACTCGACGTTCAACATGGACCCAACAATCGAGGGGCGCATGTTACACAGAGCGGAGGGCCAGAAGTACTATGGATACGTGTACCAACCGAATAATATGTATATATATCAGCAGCTCTCGATCGTAAGCGTGCAATCGTACTTACCGTATTTCAGGATTAACTCACCCCTTTCGTGTGTAACCAGAAGCGAGCGGATTTAAAAACTACCGAAGCCCGAGATCGATAGGGAATTATATCGCGGATCTGCAAATATAGTCCTTTTTTGTCAACGTTGTCGCCGTATGTCCTGTATGAGAAAACTTGTGGAACGCGTCTAATGCAAAGCTCTCTATCATTCTCTTGTTCGTTTATACTCTGCCAGATGGGGTATTAACATACGTATAATGTAATGGCATCAGAATCGAAGAGGGCTACGGAGGAGACAGATTTCGTGTGACTGATTGTTAATCCCGGTGCGAAGCGCTTAGAGAAATTGGAGCGCATGTGCATTAGCATTCCTATCGAATACGAGAGACATTCGATTCTGTATTGAATCGCGCAATAGGATTTCGGCTTCGAATTGCAAATCGAAATTACAGAAATACAAATCTCTATGCGATAAAACGTTTCGACAGAATTTTTCGTCAATAGCGAACTGCGTTTATGTTTTAAATTTTTAACCATAATATAAAAATTAACGATACATTTATTTCTGTATCATCAAAGATACGAAACATTGAAATCATGAAAATTTTTTTTTCTTGACTTTCTCTCCATCAGAATTCCGTTAATAACATCGAAACGAACGAACGAATGAAACTATATTTATTGTCAACTCAACCAAAAAGGAATTCAATTGACTAAAACTGTCGGTTATTCGTGGTGACACTTTTACGAAGTTACAGTACAATAAAATTCGCATGTACTCCAATATATATTGCGAGGATATTTCGTACACAAAATCCATTTGCATTTCAATGAACTATAAATTTCGTTCTGCCAGTCTGCATACAATTATTGGCGGGCCGTTCATTTTCGGATTTATTCAATTTTTTTCTTCTTTTTTTCGATGATATATCGTTTGTATTCTCTTTTTTCATTTACATTTATTCGTTCGTGTATTAATGAGTTTTTGTATTCAATTTAACGATAGTATACATATCTCGTGCAAGAAATGCATCGCGTACAGCTGCGAAAAAAAATTTAATTAATTCTCTTTATAGATGAGTTGAACTGTTCGATTATTCAATATTTCATCATGGAGAACAGAATTAACGCAGATTATGCATGGAAAATCGTGTTGAAAATTTCATCCAGACGAATTTACTGACTCGGTAATATTCCGAACACGATTATTGGCAAACGTCAGCGTGAATTATTAGCAACGCTGTCCTCCGCCCCCCGACCCGAGTGCGTTATCGGTGAGTCGCGCGTACCGTACGAATAGATCGAGTAACGTGTACAGTGTCTGCATATATACACATTGATAGATGTTGTTACAATACACGAGTACAGCACACTCTCGGATCGGGTCGGTTAATATCACCGTAGTCTCGTCCATTGATATCGCACCGCCTGCGCAATGGAAAGATAGTAAACACCTTCATTGATAATGCGACGAGCGAAGGCACGCGCATCGTTCTATAGCTATATAAATGAGTTTGCATGAGTCGGCAGGTTTCGTTCCACGGGCATTCACAACCCCCTTCGTATTACACGACTCGATTCGTATCGGACTGCGCATAAACAAACGTAATTTCTTTACGCGCTGCAACCGTTCATCGTCGCCTTTCGTAATGAATTTATACTCAGGTGTGGCCTTCGCACCGGAAATTTTGAGATTGTCTTCGAAAGATAATCGTTAAGAGAAAACCGGAAATTTCGTTTCAAACCTGATTACGGGACTCTTTTCATAATTACAAACCCTCCGACATTCGAATACCAAAAAAAAAATCTCCATTACCAAAGGCTTTTCTTCTGTATAAAGTAGATGATTCCCCGGAATTGGGTAAAATATTCGAATGTTCGATAGATCGAAGAGTAAATTGCCAAGTTATTCAATACGGAAGTGCGAAAATTTCTTCCACCCGCTTGCGGCCTTCTCGCAGCTGAGCCTTCCTTACGCGAGGGTCAAAAATAGTCGGAAATAAGTTAGATAGATTGGCGAAGCTGCGCCGAGAGATGCGAGAAGACGTTTCGTGGGGACGTTGTGAAGCGTGTAAAAAAGGTAAAAGAAAGCGAAGCGCGCGTATCCCGTATATTACGCGTGCGAAGTTCGCTGCTACGCAGTTTCTCCGGTAGCGTTATAGAGCACAGCGTTAGGGGCGATAGAGAGAGAGAGAATGAGAGAATAGCAGGCGCAGCAGCGCGTTTCCTCGAGTCGATATATCGATCCCCGCCCCCACGCTCGTGTCGCTTCCTGCCGCGGGAACAGGACTCTCTCTCCCAGAGGATGAGTCACAGCCTCCCCGATATCTCCATCGCAGTCGATCCCCCGAGTCTGTTCGGAGCGTTTCTTCTCTCACTCGCTCGTCGGCTCGTTTCCCCTTCCCTCCGACCCAAAGTTTCAAACTCTCGTGCTTTTGCCATCTCGCTTGCTCCTCGGCGAGTACGCAGTGAGCCTCACGCAGCCGTTGGGACGCACGCAGAAATATGCGTGTGTACGCATTCGATCGACCCATCCCCGCCAACTTGGCCTATAGGTGCGAGTCGCACTGCTCTCTCTTGCCCCGCGCGCTCGCTAACGCAACACGCTCCCCACCCTGCCTTACGTACACACCCACACTTTTTCTACCCTATCCTTCTTTTATACTTTTCTCTCTGTTCGCACGGCTATACACGTCGTGACTATATTTGTCGAGACGCAGGACAAAATTGTAAAGCGCCGGTTTTACATTATTCAGCGCGTGCCGCGGCTTGGCTCGCGCGCTTTTGCGGGAGTTCCTTTTAGCGAGAAATGAACGGGGACCATAGAATCATTGCTAGATCAGGAAATTGACCGAGAATTCGGAATCGGGAGAGTCTTGAGAGAATTCGGAATCGAGAAATAACGCTATAGGGTTAACGTACCGGTTAAGATTTGTTTAATGAACAATATTAAAAATTGCATCTAATATAATCAATATAAAATTTTTTTAAATGTCGCGGTAATAATTTTGCGAATTTCTATAAATACACTGGTACTTCTAACCTACTTGGTTATTTTCCTGTGATTTTTCACTTGATTTCGAGAATTCATCGGCTCGAGATACTTGCAAGAAACATGCGACTTTTTAACACACTCCGGAATTTCTCGAAGGATCGTGCGAGTGTCAACAGGATTATCGCGCGAAGACGCAGCGATAATGATAAGAAGATATGTCTACCTGCGTCTCGAGAGTTTCGAAACTAAAGAAGCGAAACCTCGGGTCTCGAGGGACTTGCGATACGAGATTATTTTTGTATTTATTCTTGTTTTACTCTTACCTGGAAATCAGTCGCCTTGGGGTTTGTGACTCAATTTATTTTTATCACACCACTCGGAAAATAAATTATTTAAATTATGAACTTTGGCGGTTTGATACGGTTTGGGCGGTGGAGAGGTGGAAAACCTCACTTTCCGCACGGAGGTGAAGAAAAAATAATTTCCTAAACAAACGACGATAAATTGTTAACGCTGCTGGAGTTTTAGTAACGAAGCAACGCGGTTCTCGTGACGATTATCGAAAATCATTATTTCGGTGTAATCGTTGCATGAAATTTCTTTACAACATCGTTACACTCTTACAGCTGAAATATGGTACTTTACGCCTACTGAGGCATTAATCTGATTTCTAGGGTAACTCCATGTCCTATCAATATTTCGTAATACATAGCAATCTGCTTATTTCATATTCATGCGACCATACTGTTCGGTTTTTACACCGTTTTCACGGGGTGGGTTCTTCGTTCAGGTCGCCGCCAGTTTCGCGGAATCGTGGATAAGTAAGCGGTCTCCACGCATAAGCTGAAGCGAGAGCTTGAAACTTTTATTTTTTTCTTTTCCAACATGGTTTGCTTGCATGACCCTGTGTACAAGTAAAGAAAAAAAAAAAAAAAAAAAAAAAGAAAATAAAAAAAGCCGTGTGTACCGCTGGTGCACGTGCGTATTTGCTCACGTGCGCTTAATGACAAGGTGCGGTTGCGACCAGTTGCAACGTGCAATTACCGGTGAAAAATGCAAAATGCAACCGTGGAGAAGAGAGAGAGAGAGAGAGGGAGAGAAAGAGAAGTAAAACTCTGACGAATGACAGAAACACAGCGGTAAAGTTGCATAAAGTGGCAATAGCAGAACGATATAGGTACTGGACGTAGCGGAGACATGCGTCCCAAGGGGAGGTGACGAGAAGTAGGGGATGGAACTATACTCTCTCGTATAGCAATGAAACATTTTCAATTTGGCGAGTATCATAGCAGTAACCGTGTAATACCCACTTACATATTTCGCGCAACTGCTGTTTCGAAGCGTTATCGATACCTCTTATTGCATCAATGTCACGTAAAGTCCATAGTCGAATCTTTCGTATCATTCGCGATTACCGAATAAAAAAAAAAGAAAACACAGAAAACAACTTTTGAAATTTTGTATACGAAATTATCCACTTTATACGCGGCGCGTTCCATATATCGTGTATATTGTACAACAAACCCCGTGCCATAACTCTATCGTACATTGAACACACGTCGAGTGATTAATTTATTCGGCATAAGAGGAGAGTGAGCCATTATTAAAAATTCTCCACGCATCGACGTCAGCTCGACGCGTTATAAATTGTCACCGGGTGCGAACGAGCTTACTGCAGCTGTCTATCCGTTATTATTGTTGTTATTATATTCTTCATTTTCATTTCGAAAGAGTAATGACAGAGTGAGGAAAGAGCTCAATCGTCGGTTAAACGGGGAAATCGATCGAGATGAGAAAGCGTTATAGTAAATATCGAGGCGAACAGTTGAGAGGCACATGGAAGGACCATTCTAAACTGCCGTCGTGGTTTACCAGGGGGGATTACTAGCATCGCGGGGAAGCCCCGTAAGGATATAATCCGGCTAGATTCGCCCTATCGATTTTCGAGGTGCAGCACGAACGCTCTCTCGCACGTTAGTCTATGTGCGTAGCTATATATACGTGTAGATATATATAGATATATATACACGTGAGTGTGCGTATGTGCGTGCCGTTCGAGATATATCGTTCGGCTCGGACGAGGCTGACTCACTCGGCACGGCTTGTGGCTCTCTATATGTGCACACGCAGGAGCGCATTATGCGAAAGCTCTTTCGTATACGCACTGCTACACGCCCTGTGCGTATACGTTCATATTATCCCACGGTACACCGCACTCTCACGATTTATATTCCCTGTACAGTACAAACAACGCCTCGAAAGCTCGTTTATACGGGAAAAAAATATAATTATTAATCCAAAGCGTTAATTTAACCGTTGGCCTCTGTTTCACGGTGATTATAGATGCAAATGATTATTTTGTTGCTTGGATGAATATTATGTACCGAGCAGAATCCAGACGAATCGATATTAATCGAGTTAAAATTTACGCGGGTCGAAGCGGCAAGGGATGGACCGATGGAAACTCGTGGAGGATGAGAAAAGTGAGAACGTAAAGGCAATGCGCACATCTCTCTCTGTCTCTACCCCTTGAGAGAGAGAGGCAACGAAATCCTTTGCCCCGTGGATTTTCCACCCCCGGGAAAAGGAGGCACGTGGAAGGCCCGAGGTCGTTTAGCAGTAGTAGCGAGAATTTCGAGAAAGAGAGTACTACGTATATATATATATATAGGTAGAGTTTGAGAATCAGAGGGGTGAAGAAGAGTTTTCGCGCTGATGAGGAAGCCTTCTCTCGATGCGGCGGCCTACGAGAACGACTTTTGAGGAGCGGTTTTCCGGTGGCGGGAGGGTCAAGGGCGAGAAGACACGGGGATATGGACCAACTCGGAATAGCTTGCTTTTCCACTCTTCGTCGTCGCGTCGCTCTCGCACTCGTTGGTCTTTCACGAAATTAGAGAAAATTTCGCTCTTCTCGCACTGAAATTAGGGGAGGCGCGCGGGCGCACCCTCTTATCTTGTTCCTGAGTCTCACTTTTTACTTTTCTTCTCTAAAATTGAGACTCGTGAAAAAAAAAAGTAAATACGCAAAACTGCTTCAGGAAAAAACGAAATACTTACGCGCGACTGATGACTGACGTATAGTTTTTATTGGATTCGAAAAAAATTGAAATAATTCAGTAATATGAACCTTCGGTAAAAGCGACAATTGCCCCTCCGAACTCGTCGAACCGTCCAATTCGTGTCGAAAGCCGTATGAAAGGTGGTAAATTAAATGCATCCTTGTCCTCAAATATTCAGGTTATTCGTATACCGATGACACGCGAACTGTAATTATTGCACATTACTTAAATGCAACAGGACTTTATTTTACGACGAGTTCTAATTACTTCGATCTTCTTCTTGATCAACGCGACCGGTAACGCGAGAATCATCGAGTGGTGATCGTTAAATGTCGCTGTGCACTTGTCGCTGTGCACTGTACATTAACAAGCGCATCGAGCGCACGCGAGGGGGAAAACAAAAAGGCCAAAGGGGCGGTTGCTGCAGTTGTACAGTCTAAAGAAATGGAGAAGAAGGTAATACCGGCTTTACCTTCTATATCCCACATACGCATCCGTATGTTATACGGTAAAAGAGAGTCAAACTCGAGACAGAATAATACACGTGCTACTTTGTCGATGCGTGTAGCGCACGTTTTACAAGTGCATTGTGCGATGCTTGCACGTAGGGTAGTGAGGGGCAAAATGAACCACAATACCGAAAATTCTTAAGGGGCAATCCAAACTAATCTTAAAAAAAAAAAGCATTTTACTCGTCGTAAAAAAAAATGTCCCCAACTTGAATACACAGATATCTCGAGATGTTTCTTGAAAGATGTTTTCAATATTTTTCACGATGGTCCGCTTTGCCCCATTCTCTCGTATGTGCATGTATACGCTGTCAGCCGCGACTCCACAGTGCGTAGTACTACGTTAATACGCTTACAAGAATAAGACAGCACAGTGTCAGTGGGCGCCGGGCGAGGTCGGCCGTCCGACCGTTCGTCTGCGTGTTCTTCTTACATTTTTTTTTTCTCTCTTTTTAAACAATTTTTTTTTTCTTTTCGTCCATCGTTCTCGCTCGTCGGCACTGTGTCTGCCCATTCGTTTCCGTCGCTCCTTTGAACGGTTAGAGAGCTCACCTCTTCCGTGTCTCTTTACGCTCTCTATCTCACTCAGTCATCTCGGTCTTCCATTTATCTCATTCTACTACCATTTCACCGATTCGTTGTCTCCCTCTCGTACTCGGGCCGCCTCTCGTGCGAGCGCTGTTATACTGGATGCACTCGGCACTGGACGATCGTGCACGGTGAACGGGGCAGGTAAAAAAGTCCCTTACAGCTGTCGGACAGCTGCTCCCCTCTGTCCTACATACATGCGTGATGAAGCGGCTCTCGTAGTACACGCCACTCACTTACTTAACGCATACGTGTGCGCGTCTATAAATGCTTCTCGCAATGTTGGTATACATACTGTACGAAACTGTACGATGTATTCCTTCTGTGCTATACACTCGTGCGGAAAATGCATTTTATCTTGTCTGCACGTGCGATCCCTAACCACTCGTTCATACTCTACGACGCTATACATCGCGTATTCTCGAGAATTCGCTCGAACCCCGAGAGCCCTTTCACGCTCAGCATTGACGGCAATCTTTGACAATAGGTACGAAGTGACACGCGTATTAAATGTATTTGATAGAACAGAAGAGCATCAGAACCGAACCCTTGAGCTCAGGCTGACTGACTACCGTTACGAAATTATTGGCGCATCGTTTCATCGGCCATTCTCCTCGTACGGTTTTTCACCCTTGCATTCCACACGGTCGAGGGGTCAGCGCGGTTATATCTGTTGTTTATTACGCTTTTGGAGGTCCAACTGCTCCACCAAAGAGAACGAGAAACGTTCTCGTTTTCATTTCGCGTTTGTCAATGAGAGAGGTTAACCGTAAAGTTTCGAGTGTTGGTCTCTGCTGCACTATCCATTGTACCGTTGATATTGTTCGATTGTAGCACCGTTCCATACGAGTTTAGAATGGTCTCTGCGTCATGGTAACGGATTTCATTAATCATCATTACTGGAGATTTCATCCCTCTGGACTTCGGACCAATTTTAGAGAGCGGGAATAATTCACGAAACGGTTTCATCCCCGAAATATCAAATGCTAGTAAATGCACAAAATTGTACAGAGATCAGAGAAATGTCCTTTCCAGATAAGAATATTGCAATTATTATCGTTATATCTTATGGCCGATGAAAGATGAAGCCACCGTGTTTCGAGTTCATCTCTCTCTCTCTCGCGGCTTTAGCTGTTATCCCGAATAAGCTCGGTAGCAGAGCTCGCGGGTTGAAAGGAATTGGCGTACGTATTTGCCTGTGCCGTGGTGGTTCTCCAGCACAATAACCGCAGAGAGCACAGAGAGAAGCGGACCCGGGCGGCTCTCCACCGCTCGGGTTCGAGTGAGACAACGGCACGGGAATTATGTCGACAATGCTCCTGATTGCCGGTTCATTATGACGTCATAAAAGCGAATCTAGTTGGCGCAGAGAATGCTCGTGATATACACATATGCGAAGCGGCATATCTACCTACAGTTCCACTGCGTAGATGTGTGTATATCGTAGCGGCACGCTGACGATAGAGGATAATCGGGACTGAGACTCTCGTACAGCCCGACTCGGAGCTCTTGTGTATATAGCCACCGATAAAACGAACGAAAGGAGAACAATAATAATACGAATGGATTTAGCATTCAACATCACAAGTTCGTGATACATTCCCGAAATATATCGAATCGTGTCAAACCTCTGCTAATTCCCGGTAGGAAATTTAGGTCCATTATGGATGACTCTATATAACTCTCTAAAATATTACTTGTTCAATTTTTACTGAAATCGTACGGTGTATGTTTGGGATTGCGATTTGTCCGTGGGGTGTAATTTGAAAAAAAAAAAAAAAAAAATAGTCTGTAATTTAAATTAGGGATGCAAAAAAAATCTAATTTGATCTTTGAATGGTAATGAATCTTAATAAAAGGTATTGTCAAGAGGAATTTATACGATCGGAGAAATGCGATATTCGACTCAGAGGCGATGAGAATATCGCGAGCTAACATAATCAGACACGCAGGGCAAGGGCTGTGTTCGATATAATATAATATCTACGCACATGTGTGCGCGTTCTCGTACAATGGTTAATTCTAATTCTAATGGGCGCTAAAGCCAGTTCCACGACACCCTGGCAAAACCCTCCCTCCGTGTCCCAGTGCTAATCCCAATTACGGATGGCCATTAGTTTTATTCCGAAGGAAAATCGACCCGTGTCCCCGGGCGGACTTCTCTCTCTCTCGACGAGTCGTGCAGAGTTTCGTTTCGATCTTATTCGCTTTCTCTTTCTCTCTTTTGCTCTTGGACTTGGTCGCTGCGGCGTCCTTTCGATCCCCTTGTCGTCGTTGCAAAAGCCGTACTCGTCTGTCCCTCTCTACCCTTCACCCACCCCCTTGTTGCCAAAGTCCCTCTTTCTCTTTCACTCTCTCCCCTCTCATTCCTTCTCAATCCCCTTTCTGATCGATCGCAGCACCGCTGCTACCTTGATTTATGTTGCACGCTAATTACGCTCATTTACATGAAGATAGATCAAGCCTCTCGGACCAATTAAACTCGAGAGAACGACGAGAGATATAGAAGAACGCCGAGGGCTCGCCGATATATTCCTCAGCGGTACATCGAGCAATTCTCAGCCGGCATCTTCTCCATTATTTTCAATCTTATTTCACAAACTTGTCACTTATATTAACGGAATGTCTTGCAGTGTTTTCGGATCTAACGTTATCGTTGAAGACAGATGGTCGCACGCGCGAATGTAATAAAAATCGACTGAAGGGCGGCTTGTTAAAATCATCAAATTTTTTACAATAATTCATCTGTATCAAGCGGACGAATACGACAGAAACTACATCCCTTCATCTTAGAGACATTCATATTTCTTCTAATTGAATCATAACGGCGTAAGCCGACAGATCAGTTGAGTGTTCGATTTTTTAATGAAATCCGGATTTGCAGTCATCGATAAATTTTTCTCGATATTTCGCGACAGATATTCCAAAAATGATAAGTACAAAACAGATCTCTAATTTCACTATTATTAATAATTTCTGTTGTAATTTGTGTTCACCGCGAAAATGAGACCTAAGAGAGAAAAATACGTGACCAACAGTTCCTTCGTAAATCAAGAATAAAAAAAAAATAAAAAAATGTCGTTCAAGGTAACTGAAAGAGATACAAAGGCCTACGAAAGGTTGTTATGATATTACGAAATAAAGGATCACTATACAGCCAACATAACAGTCAAGAATAAAAGGAAGTGACGGAAACCATCGTTGCAACGTTTCACAAGAAAACTCGTCCGCGTCCGTTCAGCTCGTATTCCGTAGCACGAAATTCCGACCCCATATGAGAGCTTTACCGCGCGTGTCTCCTAAACTTCCTGTCTGCGTGTAACGCGAGAGTATAGAAAGAAAAGATGGATAGCGCGCGTAAAAGTATATATAATCCATCCCGAGAGTTGGTCAATTCTCGAGACTTCGCCCGTCTCGAATGCGATAGACGGAGATGCTGAGAGACATCACTTTCGTGCATCTCTCACGCACTCTCAGATCTAAGATCTCAGTCCTTGTGATTCTTTTCGGTCATATATACAGCCTCTATAACTTTGAGTATACGAATGGTGCTGTCGTATATATATATATGTACCACTGCCTAGAGAAACTAGATCCCCGCAGCTGCTGACCCGAAACCGGAAGCTGTCAGCCATCTTGTTTGCACAGTTGCTATGGTTACCATGGGAGATCCTTTCTGTAAGGATGTATGGTGGTTAAAATGTTCACTCTCGCATGTACATTATACAGTATATATATTATATACATATATATGTACTGAGTTACTATGTATACAGTACAGAGAGTATAATCAGTCAGATACTACTGTACAGAATACTGCTGCATATATATATATGTAGACGAAGGGCATACCATACATATATATGTATGTATGTACGTGTGTATACAATAAATCGGCAGTCTGAGCCCAATGGGGGGTTCCCGTAGCTAATGCGTCTCATTGTACGAAACCGCTCGCGCTCTCTCTGTCCTTTGAACGCAACGAACCCGATTCTTCATGGATGCCGATTTTAGATTTCTGGAATTTATTGCTCGTGAACCGAGTTCTCCTCTCTTCGTTTCGATCCTTCCAATGCCATGTTACTTTTGCCATTTCGAAATATAAAGCCGAGTAGCAGCCAGCAGGAGGAGGCTAACAGGGATCGCGTATTTCCACCGCAGCACCGCTGGCAGATGGCAATTTTTGATTGCGATTAATCCGATTACCTTCCCCTACCCTCACTGCCATTCGTATTGCTGGCGAGAGTGCTGTACAGTGCACACGCGTGCTTTTCGTAAGGACTGTACGGTACATCCTTTTACTCGGTATAAAACCGTCTATCGCACGAAAACATCGTCGTTCCTTGAATCTTTATTGGATCCACGGTAATTGCTTACCATAATCGTTAGTCTGCTTCGATCGATATGCATCGGTTAACAGTGAACACTTCTTCTCGTCGAAATTTTTCATTTTTTTTTTGTTTTTCAAATAAATCGATCGATGACTTTTATCGATCATTGTAAGATATTATATTCGCTTTTTTTTCATTTCGGAGCGATAACCACATGTTGTATGATGGAATAAAGAAAATGAATGAAACGTGAAAGGTTTAATGGTATACATTTGTCTCGAATCCATGTTCGATCCCTCGAAGTATCCGTGCATCTCACGGATGCAGTGAAAACGACTCCGGATCTTCGACGCGGACAGATGTTCGGCTTGGTAGGTCGGTGAGTCGATTGAGCAGCAGCAGCAACAGCTCGGGATCTTTCTCCAAATCCCGGGACCTCACCAAACGAGTACCATGTGTGGAGGAAATCCATTTCCTTTTACGGGCGACCGTGAAATATGGAGAGAAGTAGAAGTAATAAAAAAAAATAGAAAAAAAGAAAAGGACGATAGAACGTGTCGGAAATCAAACGAGCTTACGCACGGGGTGACACAGCTGCCGCCGGAGTCTCTTGTATCCTCGAGAATGATATGAAGGAGCAGTTCTCGTAATTTTCTTCCTACTCGTCACTGTTTCAATCGAACTTCCTCTGCCATACTTTACTCGTTGCTTACCAAATTCGACGGGATTTTCTTCTCGATTCAATGCGCCTATACAGCTCAGTCGGCAATCCGAATTGACTTGGAAAATTGATTCGTAATTTGTGACGTCACCTCGGAACAATTGAGACAAAAAAGACAACGGGAATTAGGGAGATTGAAAAAAAAAGGGAAAAGGTAGATAGAAACGGTATTTCATGGCTCGACGCTCACAGACAGTTGCGAGAGGGATGATCTATGCACGAATACCGTGAAGGTTCAGATTGAAAAAAAATCATCCAAATTCACGCTGTACGAGACAGCGACGATGGATCTTCACGAGCGGGACCAGTGTCAGAGGTCGTACGATTTAGTACGGGTGTCGGAAGAACTCGGAGCGAGAATCCTAGTGTTCCTTCGGGCTTCTGCAGCTGTCCGCAATTATTATCTTTCTGACCTGGCTGCGGGTACAACGTCAGTCGATCTTCTTTTCTCTCCCCGAGGCAACATACATATACCGTGCTATGGGGTGGTATACTTCTATATACCTGAACTTTTTGTTCGTCCCACGGGTAAAATTTTAGCTCTTCACCACGGGAATCGATGACGCGCATCGGCCTCAGGCCCCTTTTGTAATGTTAAACGCATTAAACGCGTCCTTTCGTCTTTACTGCTTCTTCATTCTTGGATTGAGGTACTTTGCTCCGAATAGTCGCGCGTAAAACCTCCGCCATGATTATTCTCACTGGCAAGGACACACTTTGGGTTCTTACCGGTTGGCGAATGATATGAATTCGTCGAAGCAAAGAAAACTGCAGAGTTTCAGGAAGATCGAGATGAAAAAAACGGCAGGATACGTTCTTTCGGAATCTATTGGCTTTGTAAAGTAAAAATTGCTGTACCGCCATAAATCTTGTCGAGGAAAAACATGAAATTTCTCAAGTTTACATACAATCAGCATCATCTTTTGTTCAGATTTCTCAGATTCATCGGGCGGGAATGGCAATTTTTAATGATACGATCGGTAAAAATCGTTGCGAGAATCAAAACCGTTGGAAGCGAACACGCCGCTACGAACTTGCGACAATGGCAGATATTTTTATAGCGATTAGCGACGCCAGCTATATCAACATGACCGACCGGTTTTCCCGTCACCGCAAATGCACCTTTACATTGTAGTTCTCGGACATCTGTCGTTTCTTCGCGTATCTCGTGGGCCTTTCGGAGTTTAGTAAATGCGAAACCCGAGGATCGGTGAGATGCGACAATCGAATGAACTTCGTCGAGCGATGCATTGACGTAAAGAATCATTGTATTTCCGAGCGCTTCCGCGATGTAACGATCTAAATGCCAGGGTCGAGTGTTGAGTGGAACCGCGAGACGCGATTAAACAATTTTGTCGCAATGCGCGCGTAACGCTCGTACACGCAGTTACGTCTCCGTCATCTCGTGCAATCACCGCGAATCTCATAATAATCTACACTACAGAGTCGGCCCGTTACTATATTATCCTACGTGGATATATAGTTATAATACATTCAACTATCGCGCAGTAGAGAGTCACTCTCGCGCTCGCATGAAAGAGCTAATCAATCAATTCTCCGCCGTACAATTCTCGCAATGAGATCTGAGTGAATTGCATTAACCTACAGACATACATTACGCCGGTTCTATGCATGAGCTCGACGTGCTTCTGGTCCCATTGCTTGACAGTCTGTCCGTTAGTCGCATATAACCGACGTGGATGCCCGACGGTGGTCAACTCTCTTCTCGTCAATGGACCGCGATAGACACACTCTTACGTTTCATTCATACGTTCTTTCGATACCGCGCAAGCTACGAACATGATAGAGACATCGCACAACACTCGATAGAAATATCGACGATGGATAAATAGCAATAAAATATAATGTATAATGGTTTTCTTCTTCAATGCTTCACGCTGTTGAGGAAGTGAAAGGTCCAAAACTTCCGGCAATAGGCAAATTAATTGATAAGAAATAATTGACGCTGCTTCGTAATTTTTTTTAATTTCACGGTCGACTTCCGGTTGTTTTCTCATGACGAACCTATACTTAGAAATGCGGACTGTGCAAAGGATATTCGAGTATAACATGTGCGTACATGTGTTCGAAAGCCCAATAGAAAACTGAAACTTGGTCGTCCCGTCGCGCCGAGACTGTGTCCCGGTAACGAATGCACGTTCGTGTTCGAAGTTGACAACCGTGCGCTCTCCCAGGACACTCGGCATATCAGCTCAGTGTGCATTATGCATCGGCACGTCTATTTTCCCGCGTCGCGCATACTTCCAGCAGATCACGTGGAATTCGAATCTTCGCGGCCGTTGAGCGTTTCAATTCGATACGTTCGCGTAACAACGTTTTCACTCGAAGTCGTATTAGTTTCGTCTTTTCCTATTTCACGTATCCAATTCAATCGTTCATTTTTCGATGGAACGATTGATGGAACGACAATATTGGACATTTTTTTGCTTTTTTTTTCATCTAACGTACGAGCGATCTCGAAGGCTCATACGAGTGCGAGATGATGTGGCATCGAGGGACGACGGAAAACGAGTTTTCCGGTCCGGAAAGCTATTTAATCAACGCACATGCGGGCGTTTGAACGCACCGATCGTGGGACCCAGTGAATTGAAAGTCTTGCCTACGGGCTACGTGAATACCTACCCTTATATCCGTCTTGAGACTCTCCGTCGTAACGCGTCTACCAGTGTCTGTCGTCAAACACACGAAGAAGATTCAACAGCAGAAAAAAAACGCGGGATTTATTCAGCGATAAAGAGAACCGAGATTATTTTTGGTCTTATCCTCGTCTCGTTAGTCGAGTTTATCTTCGTCGAGGATACTTCGTCTCGGGATACGAGAAAGCGATAGGATCGATATAGGCATCGCGAACGCACGAAATTTTTGGATTGCTGAGAATTTCTTTTTTTTTTTTCGGCAAATTCTTTTCGGATGAGCATTCTCGGGGTCTCTTCAACGAATACGAAATCTCGAAGAAAGGAGACTCGAAAAAAAAAAGGAATCGATTTTTTCTCGAAGACGAGAAACTTTTACTTATAACTCTGAACTAATACTGTGGCGCTGGACCGAAACACGAGGGTGGTAGTGCGAATTTAATTAAAATCGTCGGGATTCTTGAGAATGATGTGCACTCGGCACCTCAAGAATTTCTTCATAAACCGAATGCGAATGACGAGCTTTCACGGGATACTGCCCGCTATATACCTTTGTAATTCGTATAACCGCTGCAATACTGTACCAAAGTATGCTCGTTATGCGTAATTAGGCTCCGATGGTACTCGAGTAATTTTAAGTTCGTTCAAACTTTTGGAAATTCTTGAGAACAAACGTCGAGATAAAGATCGTTACAGGTCGATTGTACGGTGTGCCAATATCGCGAAGTAAAACGATGTAGAAAGCCGAACAAAAAATATCGCAGTATACCGAAACGAATTATCCCGAAGTATTTGTTCACACCCAAAAGATGATTATTAAAAGAGAACAGGAGCAAAAATAATTTTTTTTTATCAAATTGGTTTCCAATAATTAAAATAACCTTAGTTCCAAATGTCACGCTGGAATCGAATTAATTTTGAAGGATAATAGAAATATCGAATTCTTGAAAAGTAAAAAAAAAAAAAGAAAATGGAGCGTTTCGTCGTGTTTATTTTTAGTAGAGATTATCGTTAAATTTATAAGCGCGATGGTTTCTAAGGGTCAAACGGTCACAGCTGGTGTTGCTATTTCATCGACGACAAGATAGCGTCGTGCGTGTAGAGAGATGAGGATGAAGAGAAGGAGGCGAAGGAGGATGAGGATAGCAGCACGCGGGGACACCCTGCGCGCATATAATCAGTGGTTAACAGGTTTTATGAACCTGTAACGTGGACAACGGAAGCCGCACTCAAGCTACATGGTCGGCGGGGCACCGTGGAAGCTTGCAGAGGATAGACATATAGGCATAATATAGGCAAAGCCATGTCATTGCATGGCTCGTTCGTTCGGTACGTTCGTTGGGCCGGGCGACCCGGCCAATTTGCCTGTTCTCTCGGGCCCAAGCACTCGAGAGGAGACCGCCGTATAAGCCGTGTGCCAGCAACGACGATAAATTGATTAGTTGGTGTACTCCTGCTGTACGCGTATATACGTACCCCATGGTATGTACTAGTGAACTCGAACCGACGAATGGGACGTACGTCGCGTATATATATGTATATACCGAGGTTCGCTGATGCTCGGTCGCGGATAGAAAAATCCTGGGAACGAGACCCCGGACAAGAGAGGCGTACCGAGAGCGCGCATCATCCAATGAAAATAAAAAAGGATGTCAGATTGCCGCGAGCGGCGTCGGAAGTTACGGATTAAGTTAGGAAGTAGACAGTTAGCGTCGAAGCGTAGAGAGTGAGAGACGCAACTGAGAGAGGTAGATAAACTGTTCGGCGTCGCTAAACGGTTCCATTGGAGATGGACGATGTGATCACGATATGTAGATCTTTGGCCCTTTTTTCCCCTTATCTGCTATTATTTACTCAAAACTCGACAAAGTACACAGCACATTTCGCTGCACTCATAAAACAGGCGGCAATCATGTTTTTTAGACCTTAAAGATAAGTAAGAAGTGAAACCCTTCAGTTTGGTTTGCAAATGATGATGAATTTGACTCATTTGATGGTTGGGGTCTTGAAACTGTTTTCACCCAAAGGGGTTACTTAACTTTGAATAACAAGCGTAATACCTGCATGCACGTGCACCACGAAGCAACAGATGGTTGTATCCAATTTTGTCCAGCAAAATACAGAGAAACAAGAGGTCAAACGTCGACGATTGTATGTCAGGAGTACAAAGGTTGCTATTTATACGGGGTCTCGCGGAACATATTGCATGGCCATTTCTCCGGTTGCCCGTGGTCATCGCACGATAGCGAAAGCGCGAGAGATAGAGGGAGAGAGAAAAAGCGAGAATCGCCGCTTCGAGTATAGAGACCTAAAGCTCTTCTCTACTTATACCGCTATTCGTGTCATGTATATATGTATATCGTGATACGATAGAACCACCAGCCGCGCGGTCGTCTCCAGAGGGGGTTGAATGTGGGTGGTGGATGAGACGGCATAGTCGAAGCCGCTCGAGGGTAGAACCTTGACCCCGGGAGGGCTCGTTGACGGGGTTTGTTTGGGTTCGTTTCACTCACATCGAAGCACCACGCGGCTTTCATGCCGTCGACCATCGCGTGCAAAGTCTCGCCGGACTCTACCTACGGATTTCTAACAACATTTCCCGGTTCTCCGTAGAAATAAAAAAATCATTTTAAAAAGTAACAAAACAATCGGTCAATCGTCCTTCTAATGGATTTTTTTTACGAAGACAAATACTTGCTTACATTTATAACGAGGCGCGTACAGTTTTTTTTACAGTTAAATATATATCATCGATGCATTCACGAATTTAATTATTATAATTATCGGGCAATTACGAAGGGACCCGGCGTCGGGAATGAACCTTTAACCGTGAAAGATTGATGCGCGGATGTATATGGTGCATTCGGCGCGGGCCCTTGTGCATCGGCTGAGCTACGGCTGCAAGATGCTGTTTTCTAGGTCGAGGGCCTCAAGTTGTCTTAGCCATCTGTCTCCAATTTTTCTTTACTGTATAATAGCCATACGTGCTTCGCTTGCTCTGCATTCTTTTCGATCGGTTACATTAGCGATGTTTCCCGTTCTCCCATAGTAGACGAAGCGGCAGAGGAAGTCGGTACGAAGTCAGCCACTTATAGAAATAAATGGCTTCGAAAGAATTCGGAACGACGGCAGACTCAGACGGATGTATGTATAATTAAACAGCTTACCGCAATTATATAAAATTGATGTTTGACGCGACAATTATGCGAAACCCTGAGACTCGTTAAAATAATGAATTTTAATAAAAGAAAAAAAAATCATTCAAATGAAAGATGACTATTTCTGTCATTCACAAGATGAACGTGTAAACGCAGTAAAAATAAAAAAAAATTGCTGAAGTTTCGAATTTATTGTTATTACCGAATTCATTCACCGAATTCGGTAAAGCATCGAAGACGGGATTTGACACGACGAAATATTGGGTCCTCTGTATCCCTCAGTTCGACATTTACGGCCGACGAAAGAGCGATGAAAAGCTCTTCTCCCCTTTGCCTAAAGCCTGCTGGCGCAGAAATTGCGGTCGACACGCATCTATAAAACAGGAGACATCCAAGACATTGTGATGGTGCATAGACTTTACCGCGTAATTCTACACCGTCTCTGTTATCAATTTAGACGATTGTTTCGGCACTATTTGATACCAACCTGTTCATTTCGTTTTCTACCCAAAGGGCTCTCTCCTCCGAAACACCTTCAAATTCTGATTCTCGTCCTTTTGAATCCAAACAAAATACTTCTGGTTACCCTTCGGCCCGACTAAAAGAAATTCAAGAAAGGGTGACGAACTCCCTGTGTTGTTTGCGATCAAAGCCGTTCCGAAGGAGGGAGAGACACAGCAAATAATCGTGAGTGAAACAGGGATGTGCCCAAAGGTACACATTTCGCGTGTGCGTTAACCGGTAATTCGAGCGTAGTTCGGGAGACGCGGGAGCAAAATTTTTGTTTCATTTTTATTTTTATATATTTTATTTCGCACAGCTGCGCGAAGGAGCCCGGGGGGTTTAGGCGTGTGGCACGCTAAGAGGGGTTGGGCTTTTCGGCGGGAGGGGTCTATACTATACTTAAATATCGAGAAGACAGAGAGAGGGGTGAGAGAGGGAGTGAAGATCGAGAAAGAGTATGTGGGGCCTTGAGGTATATAGCTGGTGAAACGAAAGACGAAAACGAGGGAAGTGGGAAGAGACGACGTGCCGACAGGCGCCCTGTTCTCGTCGCTCACTCGGCTTCCATCTCGACATCGTCGTGGCTCGTGCCACGAAAGAATCGGGGGGCCCTCTCTTCCCTTCTCGCTTTCTCCCCCTTTCGTGGGGGAGTATTATAGTATGCAGTACTAAGTTCGTGTCGGAGAAGAGGGGTTCTTCGTGACGTTGAGGGGTTCCTCCGGACTGGAGCTGGAGGGACGAAAGAAAAAAAAAAGAAAAAAGAAAGAAGCATAAGCGTAGGGACGTACGCCGGGAATCACCGGAGGACCCCTGCCTAATTATCTGGAAGCGTGCCACACCCTCGCAAGGAAGCAAGGACCCCTAGACTCGACACCTGGTGGTCTAGACGTCTTCTCGAAACCGCTCCGGCTGCACCCGACGAATACCCCTGCTCTCCTTTCTCTCATACATCGGCTCGTTCGCGGTCCCCCTTTGCTCTCGATGTCTCGATACTCTTCTCCCTTTTGCTTCCCTTTCAGATTTCGCGAGTCTTCGACCCTCGACTGCGGGACATCGATCCCATACTTTTCACGGTTATGTCCTACCTAATCGTTCGCTTCCGGGGTTTTACATGTTGATACGATCGAGTAGCAAATAATGCCATAGAAATGTTAACCATCTTAGGGTAGATGTACATACTATTTCTGGCGACATGACCACTTGCACAATCATCAGTCTTTGTAATGACAAGACGGTACGAGTGACGTAGCATCACGTAGCATCACGTAGCAGTCACGAATCATCTAATGTTTTCGGTCTTTACTTTGATTTTGCGAGATGTTCAGATGATGTTACACGCAATGGAATTAGATAGCCATTCTAATTATCGCCATTCGATTTAGCAAAAACAAAAATTAGCAATGACTGTTAAGTGACGGTCGTTCGACTGATCCGCAAATTGTCGGTCTTTCTGTATTGTTAGCTCAGCGCATGAAGAGCAAAAAACACGGTTGTCCGCAGTACTGAACGCGGTACTGTACGAAGTACAGTAAGAAAGTACTGAAATTGCGTAAGGGGATGGCGTCCTACCGAGAATAGTAAAGGCAAAAAATAGAGAAGTGAGCACAGGAAGTTGGTGGCTTTCGAAAGGTGATGAACACTGACCTACCGTATTATCTGACCGAGCTATAGTAGTTTTCTGTTGTACCCGGGCGTTAAGTAAAATACGTGGGCGTATCTTCCACCCCTATCGTATTAAGATATCAAATGGCCAAATCCCCGAGTCCCCTTCGAGACGTCATGTGCCACCACCAGCTACTGGGGCTTCTGGTGATTCTTGGCACTGGTGGTATGAGAGCTCTAGCTAACGTCGGGGACCATACCCTTTTCTCCCGCTGTTCCCGTTGGTGGTAATGTATCGCTTGCCCTCACCCGAGGATTCGGCGGTATATAGAGAAGAGACGAGAGAAAACCCGGGGGTGCGGGCGCGTTCGGGGGGGTCATGAATGAAATCCCTCCTGGAGGGTCGGTTTCTGGGGTGTCCGACCCTCCTTATATCTATCCCTCCTCGCCCACTGTGCCACCCTGGCTCTCGGGCGAATGCCCTTACACTCAAAACAATAACATCACGTCCACGTGGACATTCCACGTGTCGTTTTGCCGAATCTCCGACACCGGTTGCTTTTCTTATTTGCGATAATGATTCGGAGGAAGAAACATTCCTCCTACCATCGAATACTCTCAGATTACCTTTTCCCGTCGGATTTAAAGATCTGATTTCCCTGCTGAGGCCATCCAAGAGCCTACGATAATTTGCATGGTGAGCACGGCGTTTGATTTCCGGAAGATGGAAGAACGGGAAGATGATCAGAGTCAACATTCTCCTCGAATCTTTAACATTGGCGGCTCTGCATAATTGTATTTTTTGTCAAAATTTAATAATCCCTTTACCGATCCGGATCCGTATCACCTCGAAGTTCAGTGGCAGAATTAGGGACAACCACCGAAGTTCTGTTGGTTTTCATCTCAAGACGGAGGACTCAGACTACGAAATGTTGGAAAAGGGTGAAGAGTGCCTCCTCGAGACGTATAATTGGGTAACCGAAATGCAGAGCCATATGTTTTTGGGGGGGTGTTCTGTTCATCGTCTTGTCAATGACTCTGTCAGTGCAGTTGTCACCGACTACCCTCGCGACTCAAGTGTGAATAAGACGAAAAGGGGCGGAGGCGTACGAGAAATCGACGGGAGATATATAGAGGGTCGAGACACACATTTCTGTGGCATCTATTTTCGGTTCTCAGTCGACTCGGAAGGAAACGACTAGTCCTCGGGGGAGGGTTGGCGGGTTGGGCGACCCCACGAGGGCAAAGTCGCCGTCCGCGCGCGTCACAGGGTTGTTTTGGTACGAGAATAAAGTCTCACACTCCCGATCGAGCGGAGCGTGAAGCCCGATCGAGACTCGGATAATCCAACCGCGTGTCGACATAAACCCGCGAATTCCCCACAGCTACAACTCAAAAACATCGTGAGATCAAAGTTGATCGTTATCTTTTAATGACAATTAATTTTCAACAACATATTTTCGTATTCGTTATTCACATTTGAAATTAATCGTTTCATAATTATCGTCAATGACGACAAGTCGATGATTTCAAGTCATATAAGATCATTTAAAGAAAACCTTTGATGTATATCGAGTCAATAGAAGAATTTCGTGCAATTAATAACAACTTCTTGTTGACGACAACTTTGTCAACAAAGTTTTATAAATAATCAATATTACAATAATGTAACGATGAAACGAAAACTATAGGAAGCGGTCGGAAGCGGCATTCATCTTATCTTCTTTTACACATTTGTAATCGGTTGCAATTTCAACCGTTTCACACGACTCAAAAACTTCAGCAGTTTTCCAACGATTGAAGATCGATACGATCTTTGAACAGCACGATAAACTCTTTAGTCTCGTCAGTAAAGTGAATTCGCAGAAATTTAGTTTCGCGACGGCAGTAAATGAGTCTTCGTAAACGGAATGTGCGTAGACGGACGTACGCCAGCGTTGGGGAGGAAGAAGGAGGTTGGTGTCGGTGCCGGCGTCAAGGGTTATACACTCCGGGCGCCTGCTGTTCCCGCGTTCGCCTCTGGTACGTATTACTATACGAAAGAAATATACGAAAGGCCACCGGAGAAAACTAGGTGGAAGGTTCGTGGCAACCCGCGCAACACGGGTAAAGAACGTCGGGCATAAACACCGGTCTGTATATCTGTCTCTCTCGGTGTGGCAGTTTGACGGGAAAAAGGCGTGCATCCTGCGTGCCCTAAGGGCGTAGCCGAGGCCCACGATACTCCGGGGCTGGAACTCTCGCGCGCGTTCGCATGCAGGAGCCCATAGTGTGCAAGCCCTATGGTCTACGGCGCGATCCGTGGCCTCTCTTCGGGCGAGTTGCGTTTCGTAGCGACGGCAGACCCGGAGGGCCAGCTGCGAGGCGCCCGACCGAGACCGTTCAAGACCGCGTGCGCGCGCGAGACCTCACTATCCTATACTCGGAAACGTTGTAAAAATAATTATTAAAGCCGTTACCGCAGTCGCTTTGCTCGCGTTTGCGCCCGCGCGTTCCCTCCTCGCTTCTCTCGCGAGTCTCTCTTGTTGGGTATACGGAAAGCAGCAAAAGGCTAAATCGTCCTTAGCTCTTGAAGTTCCACGGACACGATATATACTTCATGCTCACTTAACATTATAGGTGTATTTTATGTCTTTCTTCCTTCGTTTTATTCTCCTCTCTTTCACGGCTTTTTCTTCTTCTTCTTTTTGTTGTCGAGTAATTATATCTATCGATTGCGAGGCGTACCAATAATTATCCATTGATTGGCTCAGACCGTAGTTCGCTAAACTACTATAGAATTGGACGAAGCGGTATATTACACAATTTTTCTGTGAGTTGAGGAGAAAAAAAAAGTTATTACAACTACTGTCGTGGAACGATTTATGATGCAGTTCTTCGCTTTCCGATGCAGTTGTACCGGTCGATTTCGTTCGGCATTACAGTGACGGGTTTTTGTAATTACGGTGTTTATCGATATTTATTTGTTTTATGGTAACGCAGCTGGAAGATATAGTAACCGCGGGGTTCCATTAACGTCACGTTTTTAATTAAGAATTTCTAACATTCGAGGATTTAATGGAATTGCGTTGATGAAAAGAATAATAATTTTCGACGAACCGATCGTTCGAGGTCTCGATACCGATGCGCCGACGAAATAAAATACGTATCGTGTTTCGAATCGAATCGGTGAAAAAGGTATTGAATTTCGTACGGCGGGGAACGCGCAATTCATCCGAATGCGCCACAGTAACGCCCGTGAAACTCGCGAACGCAGTACTGAATCGCAGTCGCTCGCATGAAAAACGTACAGCGACGGGAGAAAAAAAAAGAAATTATTTCGGGGTATATGGTTTGCACCGATGTGCAATCTGGTGAATGGTTCCGAAAGTCATCAATTCTGCCCGACGATGCGGGCATAATACGAAATTATTATTCTCTTTTTTTCACCTCGTCCCGATTGCCAAGGGAGGGGTGGGATTCCAACTTCCCTCTCGTGAATGTATGAACGGAATCGAATCTATTCGATACGTCACTATGATTATTACTTCTTTCGCAAATGTTACGCACGATTCGTTGTCGAATCCATTCTCTGATAGCCCTTTTTTTTTAACTTTTCAAATTATGTCGCAAAGTTCGTGTTTATACAAATGCACGTAGAAAAATCAATAATAACATTTTCTGACCAATTCAGTCAGCAAATTGAGGGCTTCACGATTTTCAATTTATCTTTACATTCGATAGCACATTCGCTACAAGAATGCATGACAGCTGTCTATAAACGCGAAACAACAATACCGATAAATATTTCGAGAACATTATTATCAAATAATCGATAACATGAATTGAATAAAAAAATAGCGAAATAGAAATTTTGGACGAAAACCGATTTACGATCGTGACATTTGGTAATCTCGAATCTCATTCGCATGATTTATAATACGTATTAGGAATTCTCGTTTGCCTTTCGGCCTTCTCGGGTCAGTCACAGACGAATGTTATAGCAGTACAGAGCGGACGTGATCGCGACAACCTGTTCCTAACCGCCCGAACCTTCTAATGGGGAAGCAACGGCTCTTTCGGGGTCGGCCAACGCGCCGGCCATCTGTCGTCGTGTAGAATGAAATGGTTCCTCTTCGTTACGAAATTAAAGTCAGCTGAGAGGCACACACACACACACACACACACACACACATAGCACATGGTCGTGTCCGGCCGCGCCTTTACTTTCGCGAGGCTCCCAGATCGGCCAAAACCGATTCCAGCTGCCGTACAGGGCGGCTAGCGCCGTTCAATGCGCCCTTAGAACTTCTGACGGAAAAATCGTTTGTATCGACTCGTGCCGTACACCCCACTGCATCCGCGAAACAACGTACCACAGAATTTTCTCGACTTTTACTCACCGGGGGAACATTTTTCATTTCACTCGACCCATTCAATCTGTGACATTTTTATCTCGCACCAGCTATTGTCTTTGCCCCATTCTATGTATGCGCTAGCAGACTGATGGGGTGCCGAAAACCCGAGAAACGCGAGAGTGAAGAGAATGAACAGCAGAATAAAAAATAAATAAAAAAATTCACAAGGAGAAGGAAATCGATTTTGCTAGATGTTTGCCCGTCGAGCTTGCAACCGATCGTCGTGTCGCTGTGTACCGGGAAATCCGGAATTCTTGTTTTATTTTCGTCAGTTTCGATTTCTCGCGTGTTCATTCCCTCGTTAGCGTCACTCGCGTTCTCTTATTATTTTTATTCTCCGATAGATTTCGCATTCAAGCCGCAACGTCGGTAACCAAATCGTGGAATATACAATATTGCATTATAGACGACTGCGGCTCGACGGTGCGTACAATTCGAACAGCTGTGTGATACACGAGAGCGCGACGAATTTCGACTTTTCGGCTGCCATTGTACTGACTTTGGGTTGAGGAATCGAGTTTAGAAAAATGATTTCGCAATAATAACTCTTGGCGCAAAAGTAAGCGTTTTTGTTTGAGCGTTTAAGCGTTTTTGTTCCTTTATTGGAAATGGCAATAATGCCGAAATTTTAAAAATGATATATTTTTAAGAAAAAAAAAATGTAAAGGAGAAGCAATTCAAATTTTTACCTTCAACTGTTTGGGAAAAAAAAGTTGTTTTATTATAATAACATTTGATTCAACGACTTTAGACCAAATGTTCGTCGTCATCGGACTGAAAACAAACAAAAAAAAAGAAGTTTTAGTTTTCTGTGACGCGTTGCACTTAAAATCCGTTTGTGTTTTGGATCCATGCATTGAGGGGGCGAGAAAGCAGACGGATAAAGCGGAGGGGTTCTGGTATCTCGCCTGGTCTCGCGTTTATGTCACTGCCATCGCTCGCGCGGTGCTTCGAGTTCGTATACATAGGTCTGAAAAGCCATATTGCTCGGTATTCCATCGTGAGAACAAAAGTCTCCGCACATTAGTGCGACACACGGCGTAGTCGACAGAAGCAGAACAATATCAAAAATGTATAAAGTTTTTTTTTTTTTTTTTCAATTGGCGTAATAACCGTTTATCAGTGTATACTTGTCTCCTCGTTGCATCAATAACGCGAAATTTGCATCGATACGTACCGAATAAATAATTATTATCAAGAAACGTCACTTGCGACGATAGCCGACAGTCCGTTTATCTATTCCGAGGCATCTTTGTGCCGACGCGAACGGAACCCTCGGGCGAATGAGTTCTCTCCGAGACGCAGAGCTACGTCGACGGACTATTTACGAAATATTTTAATTAGCTTATCGGCGCACGAATCGTTGACAGCTGCCGCGTGTCCCGCGTGCGTCTAATTGGTCGTCTTTCTCTATCGCTTCGGTAAGCTTGCGAAGCGTATGTCTCATACGCGCGTCACGCGAAAGAAACTTCGTACAGAATAACGTCGGGAATGATGTGGCTATGGTATTTTTTTAAGCATTGGACATACGAGAGACGGGTTGTACATTCATTAGAAATTTATTGAATAACGGTGATAATAAATTATGTAAAATATTGTTTGTTTGCGTTTGACGCTGAATTTTGGACAAAGAGCCGATGAAAACAATTTAAATTCTTGAAAATATAACGGCGCATGACGCTTTGAAAAAAATATGTTCCATTTATAATATTCTCTTGCGATAATCTACCGATGCAAAAAGCCTTTGTGAGATCTTCTTTGCATCTTACAACTGCGTTATTCAACCCCTTTGCAAATATCTAATAATAAATCGACGAATCCTTCCTTCGAATCGAGTTTCCTTCGTCGATCACTTTGCCGCGAAGAAAAAAATCTCAATCGCACCCCCCGACACAAAGGATCGTGGAGCGATCGCGCCTGAATAATTTTTTCCTTGTCTCGTCTTTCCGCGAAATGTTTGCTTCATTGAATAATACCTTATCTCAAGCGAATCTCCATCTTCTTGCACGGGGAGTGATCTTCCGCTTCTTTAGCAGCGGACACTTGGCGTTGTAAGAATAAAAAACGAAGGAGAGCGCGTTTCTCGCGTATGATTCGTAAAGGTACATCGGGAGGGGGGATTGGTCCCCTGATGTTGCCCGCCCGCAGCATCATAAAATCGTTCCGCGTATATACGTGTACCCGAGCGTACGTTCTTTATATTTCCATGCGTGAGGAGAGTCGCGATGAGGGGTCGAACCCCGGCGGTGGGCAAACTAAGCAAAAGCGTTCGTACACACAACCCCTCGCGCTTCTGTACAGAGAGTTCTCGCACTCGGTATATACACATCTCTAGTAGCAGATGAGAGCTCCGAGAGAAAGCGAGAGCAGAAATTCTTTGCTTCCTCGCGATTAATTACGCCCTCATTCGCGCCCCCCTCCCTCCGCCCTCCCGCGCCCCCTCTCAAGTGCCGCGGCCGGGTTTCCTTTCAGCGATGCATCGTCGATATTGACATTTGCCTTGCACCTACCTCTGCTCCTCTCTCGCTTGGTTTCGCCAGCATCTCGGAGGAGGAATAATCTCTCTATCTCTCCTTCGATGCGAACTGCGATGAGGGTCCCGTGCGAATGCTCTCCCGGTAGGATGTATGATGAGGGCCGAGCTTTTCCCGTAGTCGAGGGTCACCCCGTCCTGGTGCAAATCAGGAGGGTTTTCTTATCGTCGGTGCAGGGATCAGAACGGAGGAAAACGGGGTTGAAAAGCGCCCTGGCGATATACTAGCACGCAATACCACGACCCCTGTCTCTGGAGCGTGCGCTCATTTAACCCACCACTACAACAACAACCGCGCAAATACGGGAGGTTTTTTTTTTTCTTGGCGGATTTAACCCCGAAGAACGTCGGACGAGAGAAGTGAGAGCACAGGTAGGTAGGTGGGTAGGTACATGGATGGTTGGTGTACATCGTTGTACTGTAGGTTGGTAGGTAGGTAGGTGGAAACGTTACGTTATATAGGTTGGGGAGAAGGTATACGAGATTGTTGGTGTGAGAGGAGAGTTTACAAGGGAATTAGACCATAATCGTTCACGCGTGCATTACGGAGGGGATATGCGTGCACGGACCTCGATGTGCACTCAGCTCGTACAGCAGTAAGGGTCGGTGCGGATTTTCCGATATATGGATGAAATTACATTTCCCGATGAGTAAAGCGATCGGAAAATTATGTCACTGGTGTAATGGTCAATGTCTTGAGAATGTGAGCGGATATGACGTTATTACAATCGATTGTAAAGTTTTACAGCGTAATCCTTCGGTTTGATTCAGTTCGCAATAGTTCCTCAGGTTTTATTTCAGCTCAACTGACAATCGGATTTTTCTTCATTGACTCGCTAATTCTTTGATTTTACCGTTTTGGGACTTTTTTGGTTGGAATTATTGAGGGGTTTTTTATAAATCAGATAATTTATCGACTCGACATCGTACGTTTATAATTTACCAGACTTTTTTTTACGATAATTGCAGCGATAACGGAGCATTTGGAGTCATTTTTAACCTCATCGGAAATAGTAATTCACTATGTGGTATATTCATAGGTTATACCGTATTATTCGGAATTTAATCATAGAAGATGAAGACTCTTCGTCCGTAGTGTGTTCAGTCGTCGAGAATTTTGTTGGGTAGATAGTGGAGTGTTCGCCAGCTAATTAAAAGTCTGAGTGTACGTATGTACACTGTAGTGGTCTTAAGTGAAAAGTCGAAGGTGCGCTGTTTCAGCATATTTTACGCAAAAGACTTCACGAAATTTTAACATATTTTTTGTTATTTCTTCTAACGTATTAAAATTAGTAAAAAATTACATTAGTTAAAAGACGAAATGCAAAAGTGTCGCTAAAAATTTTACTCTCAATTTTATAGTCTCGCGGCTGGATAATATTTTGACGTTGATAGGAGGCCTGCGGGGTCTTTCTGAAAAGAGCTTCAAGAACTCGTCACAGTCCCCCAGCTCGTTCGACGCAAATTTGGCTCGGGACGTAATTCAATTTCGCGAGTGGTAGGCGCGCAAAAAAAAATCAATTTCCTTTCCATTGCGCGCACGCTTGCGCGAGAGTCGACCGTAGGAAACTGCCGGAGCCGAAAGAGCGCTGTTACACGCCTGCAGTCGATAGAAGTCAGAGAGGGCTTGTCGACTGCCTTTCCTTCGGCGGTTATACCCGCTACAATTTTATGTGTCGACAGTCGGTAAGACCGACTGTCGGCCCATCGGAGAAAAAAACTTGCAACGATAGCGCAGGGACCTGTAAAAAAAATGGTGTATACTAAACTCACAATTACACCAAAAACAGGACAATACTTTCATTTATTGTCCGTTAACGTCTGCTATTATTATGTAAATTTAACGATAGAAAGATAGAAAAAATCTATTTTTTAGTAATTGTAAATGTAGAAAACGGGGATACCGACCGGTGGTACGCAGTCGATGCAGTCATTTCCTGCAAATCGCAACATTTAATAGGAATCTTCTATCGTTTCTGTTTAAAAAAAGCGCTTTCAGCGCTTCGATCGATTAAGACTTTCAGATTTATCTGTACTTCGCGTGATGCTTTCAATAAAATGCAACGCGTCGATCGAATAAAATCGGTACATTCATAACCACTTTTTATTGGAGTTAACGAAGACAAATAGAACGATATGATTGACTTGGTTGTGCTTCATACGGCTCCAAAATGTTCAACAAACGTACAAATGTATAATTTCTACTCGAGCGAAGACTATAAATGATTATAAATATGTAAGAGTAGTGTACTAAGATTTCGTATTTCTGATTATTTCAGCACCTGTACCATCTGCAGACTGGCGAGGGTTTGCTGAGGGAAAGAGGAAGAGGCCGAGGAAAAGGTGGAACCAGGGTAAGTCTTTGATTAATTTTTTATTGTTTTTTTTACATCTTCTCATCTTTCTATAAAAGAAAAAAATGATCGCGTGGTTCGTTTGTGTCGTTCTGTTAATGATGAAAATCACAATTTATTTCGAATTTCAATACGAAATCCGTTGAATCCGTTGTTCCAACAGAGATATAAAGTTATATGTACGGTTGTTGAATAGCAACGACGACCGTAAAGCCGGATAACTTTTCCGTACGTAAGTAAGCATCGGTCGTCATATAACTCGAGCAATGCCCACTCGAACGGCATCGTAAAGTCCGGAAGCTGTGTGCACCAGTGCTGGACGCCGAGAGGGTACACTCGACGGAGACTACGATCTTTATGATCGCTACTCGCCCGTTTCTCTATTTGCTCCCACTCCTCGTATATGCTCTCTCGGCAAAGCTGTAGCACTCGAAGCTTCCGGTCTCGAAGTGTGTACCTCGTTTCCTGAAGGATACCACCCACCAAGAGACTGAGACTCACGGTTGTTTTTTTTTCTCCTCTTTTTAAATTCTCTTCCATAAATCATATCTCTGCCACTTCCACAAAAAAGCATTCGTCACATCCGAAACATAACAGTTTCGATCGATTCTTTTAGTACTTTAAAACAAAAAAAATGCAACTTCAGTTTCCTTTAGTTATCAATAAAATTTCGGTTAAAGAATGTCGAAGTTTAGTTAAATTTTGTTTAAAGTTTGGATAAAGGGATTTTGGATACGAGATAAGCGTGGAAAGTAATAGCGCGACGAGATTAGTTTTTTCTCCCATCTTCGGCTGTCTCGTTCTTGAAGTTGGCTGTACAGGAGTTTGAGAACTGATATTAAACAAGGCGCTATTGATCGATGCGTGGTGCGCCTGCTGGTGGATGTGCGGGCACCGCCATGTTTAAAATTTTCTCCCTTACTGCCGGTGTCCGCCTGGTGGTTGTAGTTTCAACTACCCTCTTTCGAAGCCCCTCGTTCAACGCTCGTTGAATTTTCTCCATCGACAGCCCCGCCGTTGTTTGCTGGTCCCTTTCACCCTGCGCTATGTATTTGTACTGAACATTGCGCTTTCCCTCGCGAAAACCTTCATTTTTTGCTTTTCGATTTCTTTCCTCTTTTTTTTTATTTCAAACGAGGCACGTTCCTTTACACCTCGCGCTCATTCTTTCTGCTCGTTGGTCCGCGATGCAGAGCTTGATCGCTAGGCATGCGTTGGTTAATTCAGGACAAAAGGAGCCTTTGCCTGTATGCCGCTGACAACGGGGTTGGAAAATTTACAAAGCGTTACATTAAAGTGTATACGCTTCTTCTTCCTAATATGCGAATTAATGACACTCGAGTTTGAGGCGTCTTTCGAATATTTAAAAAAAAGTTTTTCGATTAAAAATCTTTGAAATTATAAAAAAAAAAATTGAAGCCTCGTATAGAAAGTAATAGACTCTGCGAAATGCAAGATATTTGAATATTGAAAATATTTCGATCAGCAAGCTAAGGGAGAGCTTCTACGATAATTAAATTGTTTGCAATCGCAGAATCATTGATTGCATTCCCAAAATCGACGGCGTTTAATGTTCGCGACAGAATGTTGAAATTTCGGAATACCGCAACGTCATAAGATCGTGTGAAAAATAATCAGAAATACGATCGCCAGGATAGCAAGCAGCGTTTTCTTTCCTCGTTTGAGTAGAAAAAGCTGAGCAAAAAAAATGTGTAGAGCGGTGGTAGGGTAGCGTACGCCTCCCCTCTCGAGGTCTAATAAGATACAACTGTCTCTAACATTCCGTCTAATCACAGTCGCCCTCTCGTCCCATCGCCCACTCATCCCCGACAGAACATATAGTCTCGACAGCGATCATTTTCGTATGAAAAAACATTCGTACGGGAAGAGACGCTGACGACCCTCGTTGGCGCCGTACACTCAGGCTATTTATGAACTTCGTAAAAGCCGTCGGTACGTGCGTGTTTGCCACCTGTCTCAACCCCATGGCTCGCCGTTCAATCGGGGGGTTGTTCCGTGACGGAGTGTCATTTCACTATGTAATTCACGTCGACGCATGGTTAACGAAAAAAAAAAAACGTTCAATCAAATCGTCAAATTTGTCCTTTCAAATTGGTTCTTTATCAATGATCACTTCGGACCAATATTTAACGATGATTTGTTATAAAATCGCGAATTCTGAGCCCTTGCATCAAAATTATTTTCGCTGAAAAAGGTTGCGCACAATAACGTGTCATTTTCCGTAATCGATCGATCTATTTATACGATACGAAATCCTGAGACAATTATTGCGGATACTCGTTAAACCTCCTCCTTACGCTACAGAGAAACTCTACGAATGATCGATGATAGCAATTCGTTATTTTTTACAGGATACATTGCCTATTACAGCGAGACTATAATTCTCGAACGCGCTGAGTGCACAAATCCCTGTAACACGCTATTAAATATACGCCACGGTATTTATAACTCTTCGTGTCTAATCTAATCTAATCACCCGAAATTCATGATAAGATGATTTAGTGTTTTCATTCGCGACCGCTCTAGCTTAGCGCTTCGGGTATATGCGCTTCTCGGTGCTTTCGGAGTGAGATAAAGATAGCCATTAGTCACGCAGGCAGAAAAGGTTTCTTACCTAATAATAGCCAAAACTCACTGACCCATGTATCTCGAACGAGTGGAAATTACGCTGCTAATGACGGCAAAATTTTACGCGAATTAGCATTTTTTAAGAATTAATTCGTATCTTTTTAATATAATTTACGATCGTTCGGCGACACATATGTCTACGCCTTTGTGAAATAATCCGAAGTGTACTTCGTTGGCGAGAGTTGAGTCAGCTATCGCGAAGGCACGGGTTGTGCGTATATGCGTCATATCGATGCAACGTCGTCGAGGAAGGGTCAAACTATACATATATACGGCGAGGTCCCGAGACGGACGCCATGTCCGCGTATCGACGTGGCGTCCACTATCCTCCCGGGCATCTCCAACGGGAGGTAAAATGTCCACAACCTAGCGATTCATTTTCCTTCCGTTTTACCGAAGACAAGAAAGCTAAAAAACCGCCCGTATCCCACGAATGAAATTGCTCCATTAATCACCATTCAATTGTTCGGACGTATTGGAGAAAATCGTAAAATTATAGTCACGAAAGAAAAGATCGGAGTAGAAATGAAATTTAAACTATTCGTTCCTTCTCCGCCATTTCGCAAATTATTCTACAGTTCTTTGTTATTTATTGACCGCGGAAAAAAAAGTTTCTCGTGCTGAAAATGTTCGTAACATTATCAAAACACAGACAAAACGACGAAGACAAAAATAAAAGTATGAGTTAATCATTTTCACGGACATTTTGTATTCAACGGTGATAAAAAAATTTCATGGAATCCAATCACTTTCTTTCCTCTCAGATTTTTTTTTTCCGTTCCAATCTCGTGTTTTTGCATTTTTATTGCCTGGAACGAAGTTTCCGGCGACAGAATTTTTTTTTGTATTAATCCGCGAAGGGGTGAAAGAATTTCCGGGTTCGTCTCCCCAAGGAAATAGGAAAACTTTTTTTTTATATTCGGTATACGAGCATCGAATTGCGAGATGTAAAAGTAAAACTTCGGTGTTCCTTCGGGACGAGTGGAGAAATCCGGTGGTGGTGATGGTTTTACCAGACTGGATATGCTTTTTGCTTGTGGTAATCTCGGCGATAAGGAGTTGAGCCGTTGGGACGAAGAAGGAGGTGGAGAAGGAGGAACTCCGTGTAAGAGCGTTGTCACGTCGTCGTTGTCGTCGGTGATCCCACAAGGGTAGAGGAGGCTAACCACACCGACGGGTAGCTCGGTTTCCTCCAAGAGGGATGACGGGAGCCCCCGGAGTGAAGTGGCGTTGAGTAGGGCGAGCAGCGAGCAGCTCTCGAGGTGTTTGTAAGTGAGAGTGAGACGAACCGAGGTAACGCAAACCCTCCATGAATGAGCAAAAGAGAGCCATACTGAGGGAGATACCGAGAGAGGAAACAGAGAGTCAAAGGGGTGTGTTATTTCACCACTCCAAGGCCAACAGCCGCAAAGCTCTCTCTGCAACTTGTTGCAGCTTCACGTTAATAAACGAATGCCTCGAGGATTCATCCCTCCCACCCTCGTCCCTATGGTTCGATTATCGAAGAGCGGCTACTAGCGCTACAGTATTTATCCTCCCCGTCCTTGAAAACCGTTGAGTGGATAAAACTCGCTGACGTATATATCCTCTCTCGAAAAATAAAATTGCATGTGTCAGATGCATTCCCCTTTCGGCGCTTGTGAATGCACGAGAAACACATTCTTCGAGGGGGAACGTTGTACGGGTTGTTCGTACAGCTCGACGATTATAATTACCAAAACTGGTAAAAACCGTGTAGGGAAGGAAATTGCGCGTAGGGTGAATTAATAAAACAGAAAAAGCGGGTACAGGATCGTGTATTGGGTAAGCATGTGATACTGAGGGTGAAAAGTATCGTCATGGCTACCGTACCGACCTACAACATTGTCGTTTTGTCGAGGGTGTCCAACAGGGGTTGCCTCTCGGTCGCATCGTGGAGGGGGGGACGGGGATGGGAGTGGTAACCTCGATGCCACGAGGGGGTTGGTTAGAAGCCTGAGGCGGTGCCGAAGCATCAAAGTGATGAGAGTCGGTGCCCATCGAATCTTCGCAGGGCTGGGAAAAGAGCATATATCCGCAGTAACGACGAGTTTGCGAAGGTAAAAGAGGCAACGTCGCCTATTGCGGGAGGCCGTAGAGGTCGCGACAAGAGCGAGACGCATGAAAATGTTTATGTATCGAAAGAAACGGAAAGCGAGAGACAACCCAAGCAGCAAAAGCGGTAGATGAAGCAAGTAAAAGACAGGGGGAAACCAGAGGGCCCCCCTGTGCATCGACGACGGCGACGAAGAGAGATAGCGATGATATAGGAGGCGGGGAAGGGGGGGGGGGGGGGGGGTAAGAGACGGTATGCCCCACAACTGTCCCCGCGTATCCCCTCAGGCCGACACGGAAATGCACGAACATAACCGAGTAGAGTTTCGTTGGTGATCGCCGAACCTGCGATTCTACATGTACTTCGTTGCTATCCGACGGTCTCGCTGATGCTGCTGCTGCCGCTGCTTGCTGCTGGTGGGTAACTCGGGATTCTCTAGCTTCTGGCTGCAGCTGACGAAGACGCGAAGAGAACGAGAGAACTCGCTGTGGCGCGCAATTGACGCCGACGCGGCGGCCGCGACGCCGACGCTATACGAACCAAACCGACTTCGGGAGCGGGAGAACCAGCCGACCAACCAACACCGTGGAACAGACTCGCTTCGCCAGACAGAGAAAGATAGATGAAGCGAAAGAGATATGGGGCGGAGGGAAGGGGGAGGGGGTAGAGGACGGTGGGGCGTGGGTGAGAGAGACGGTTTAGTACAACCGAGTGAGGGTCTGAGGGATAATCGGGAGGGTGGAAAAGAGACAAGAGAAACGAGGAGGACCGTCTATCGGCAAAGTTCGCGGGACCGAGATAGATGCAATGATGAAGGTGTACACTATGTAGATATGTATATATATGTGCATTGAGGGAAAGAGAGGAGCGAAGAGAGGAGGAAAATACGCTGAGTGAAACAGCGCATAGGACAGACCCCCAGCGCGTATATACTCTATATACAGCGGCGTTCACACGGCACGCGGACGATAGATAGTCGCGCTTCCTCTCGCTCACGTAGCAGACGCACGAGAGTCGAGGCGAGTACCTACCAATATATCGCCGTTTTCTTTTAAATACATCGTGTGTAAAAAAAAAAAACAATAAAAAAATCATTGTCGTATTCCGCGAGAAAAAAAAATTTTAATTGGAGTTACGATAAATCAAATAAATTGATTGATTATTTCGATTAATAAAAAAAAAAGAATACATATTATAGAAGTTCGCCGCGTTTATTTAGCCACTTTTTATTTTTGTGTCACACACGGTCGAAACTCCCGGTTATTATATTATAACAAGCTATAAGGAAAAATATCGCAGCTCGGAGATTGTGTGTGCGTGTCGCGAAAAGATAACAATTGCAAACAAGTTTCGCTTCGATGTATTAATCCCATCGAACGTGAATTGTAAAAATACAAATACAAAAATTTTTTTTATCGTTAATTTTATCTCGGGGTGTGGTTTTCATTGAAGAAAAGATTCATTGTTGGAGAACGAACCTCGTGTTGATTTAGCATACATGTGCTTCGTGTGTCATTATACTCCGAATTATTTTCCATCGTTCGATATACACAATTAAAGAAGTTGGCTATTGTCACCGAAGTCTCGAGACGAGGGGGTCGATTAAAAGAGAGTATAACGGAGAAAAGAATCGTGTTATGCACGCGAAGGCGGTAACCAGTGATAAGGGTATGGGTACCGGACTATGCCGGAATTCGTGATAGGAGTATTGCGATAACGTTGTACACGAGAGTGACGAAGAGGTGGATATTGGAGGATAGAGAACGTTTGTGAAGGATATAAGATAGAAGAAGAAAAAGAGGAGAAGGAGAGACGGGATAGCGAGGGAGAACGAGGCAGAGAAGGAATCAGCGAGAGGGACGAAGTGAGGAAGGAAAGAGCCTCAGCACACGAGGGGCCATCGAACGTGGAGAGCAGAGACTCGTCGTGGCTGTGGAACGGTGAGGGACATTGAAAACGTTTAATAAAATCGTTTGAGAACAACGTACTAGTAGATTCATTCTTATCACTGTTATATTTACGTACGTGTATGTATATAGTATGAATAAAAGTGTAGATATACGTATTGTTTTGCTCGAACGAACGTGTTTACCAACGTACCGGCAAACGTGGTGAAAAAATTGACTTTCGCGGAAAGGACAAAAAAAAAAGTAAAATAAAAATTCGAGCGATATATATAGAGGGAACACGCAGGAATAATATAACCGCCTGGTGCTGTCTGGAAACTCGGAGTGCCCGTAGAGTCGAGTCCGCGCGCCGTGAGGCAGAAATCGATTTTCCCGCGACGGTGGTGTCGAGTACGACGTCGACGACGATAAGAAAAGGTGAGCAGCCACGGGATACTAGAGAGGGAGAGTGAGAGAGATGAAGACCGATGCCGATGCGTTTACGTGCTCCAAAAATATTGTACCTTTTTTTTAATTAAATTTTTTTTTTTTTTTTTTTTTTAACCCGTAAATATAAAATTTGTTATTTGATCGAAATTTAAATTAATGAAGGCGCGGGAAAACGCGATATTGAATAAAAATAAAAATTTCTTCGGATTTTATCGTTGATGAGTATTTCGAGAATCGAATGAGTTTAATGAGATGCATTTTTTAATTACAGTCATTTCATTTTATGACAAATGTAATTAAAATTTCGGTGCCGCGAACTTTGATAATTCTTTGTCTTGCTGGTCACCCGGTATAACTTCGTACTCAATGCACAACGGGTGTGCCGAGATTTTTCGAGAGCCATGCGCGGGACGAGGAGGGATTTACAGACCGGTGTGCGACTCGCGAGCGCGCGAGGGATTCTCTCGATTCTCTGTCTCGAGGTCTCTCCCCTTCGTCTTCGGTCTCGTCGTATCGTCGCATATATCTCGATGTAGCCGGTGAGAACGAGAGAGTAGACAAACCACAGACGGAAAGCATTAAAGTCAAAGTCCGAACCGTACAGTACCTACGGTTTGTACTCGGTTTGTATTTTCTTTGGAGGTACGTGCAGTCGCACGTGGCACGTACAGTTTACACTCGAAACGTCTGTATACCAGTGAGAACGCAGGAGGGAAATTTTAATTGTTTTTCTTGTGTAATCACTTGTTACGAGTGCACACCTTTAGTATACCATTTTAGAAAAACTCTTAAAGTCATTGGATAATTACATAACCAATTATTAACAAACAAAAAAACTGAACGAAGCAAGGAATCGCATACAATCGGACACTATACATCGTTCGGAAAATCTAGATATTTCACTTGTTTTTCTTTTTCTCGTACAACATAACGAAACAGTTTTTGCAATCGCTTTCATTACATAACTCTAAAAGAACTGTGTAATACAACAGCAGCCGATTTATTCTGCAGTCTATAGTGTATTATAATAAATTCACTATAAAAAACAATTTGTTAGAATGAAACCGAATCATTCGAATACCGAACTAACAGAACTATTCGGTAAGCCGATATCCAAATAACCGCAACAAATTTATTTCATCTTCGCGTGTGAAGCATTTATTGAAATGGAATTTTGATTTTGTGGAAACTGTAACGCGATTTTAAGTGAAAATTTAATTGATCGCGGCATTAGTGGTTAACCCCGATAACATTTGGATTTTTAAATTGAATTAAATTTATCATAAAATGTATTATTTCATGGTCATTTTTCAGTACATATTTCGCGCTCACGAAATGTGAAATACTTTTATGACGTTTGAAAAAATAAAAACAAAATTTTTGTTTTCAATATTGTGTGATAAAATTAATTTATTATTTTCATTCTCCTTTTACAATGCGTGTATATCATATTGAAGATCCAAGTATTCAACATTTTTGTCCTTGAAAATTGATTCAACGCTGTGACTCACTAAGTTTTCCGATTTTCTTTGTGTTTATTAAAAAATCAAAATATTGCCAAAATGATAAAAAAAATCTTGAAAAAAAAAAAAAAAAAAAAAACAGCGTGCATATTATAGGCGTTTATTCGATGTATGAACCATAACTAGTATCGGTTGAGCTCGTGACGTTTGCCTTCGCTGCCGTTGCCCGCGGGCCCCTCGCGTCGTTATCGGACGTCACGCTCCAATTTTTTTTTCGTAGAGCACAGAGACCCCCGCGCACATCCTCGGGAGAAGCACGAGAATGCGTCCAGCATTACCACATCACGTACTGCAGTAACGAGAGTAAAAACTTTTCGAGAATATCCCATATTTCTTCCGTCGAATAATCTGAAAGAAAATCGGCAAAATTCCGTCGAATTTATGAAATGAAATTTTTCATTACCCGGGAATAAACGAGGCAGTTGAAAGGTTATAGAAAAAAAATGCACGTAATGGAGTTTCCATTTTTATTTATTTTTTACGAAATTAATGAAATTTGAATTTTATCAAATAAAATCTTTCATTACCGGCGAATAAACGAGGCAGTTGAATGGTTATAAAAAAAAAACAAAAATTTCATGTAAACGAGTTTCCTACGCATTAACGATTCCATTAATGAAAAATAATATCGTCCTAAACAAATCCTGACTTTCCGTATTATTTGTTCGTAATCGCGTGCTTCACCGCGACTATCGTTGATGTTTTATAAATAAATTCTATAAGCGCCAACGTGTACCGCGGCCTTCATGACGGTGCTTTATCAGCGATATACGAAGTCGAGGCCCTTTTTTCCCCCACAAGGATCCACAATATCTAAGCGGTGTACAAAACTTGCAACGTTGCAACGACACTGCGTCCAAGCGACGCTCGTACATCGTGTGTAAGCGTTGCGCAATCATACGACTCTATCGAAGAGGTATTCAGGTCACGCGTTGTCCTATGCTATTACCGTCACGCCATAAAATTCAGCACATTCGATGATCCACCTTTTGTTTTTTTTTCTCTCGTGAAGAAGCAAAAAAAAAAGAGTCAAACGTGAGCATGTAAAATAAAAATCGCACGTAAGCGATTTTCCGAAACTCTATACTTGCAGTGTTTTTTTTGCGTCACAAGAAACTGGTCAATTGGATTTATTTTCCCACCCTTCTTGATATGCATCAAGAACCACGTGCTCGTCCACGTGGCGGCTATAACTACAAGTCTGACCCGTTGGCCTCCTCAGCAGGGGAGGTGTAAAGACGCAAAGGGAATAATCATAGCCGCAGCAAAGCAGTTGAAATAACTCTAACTACTTCGTCTACAAGTTCATTCGAAGGCCACAGGAAATAATAACGTAGCGCCTTTTGTAAATCGTTCGATATGTTGATTCGGCTAAAATACCGAAGCGAAATTTTGGCCTCTTTCCCGTGGTTAATCCTACCGCGGCTGTGCATCTTCCGGGCGCATGCACACCGGTCCAACATCCGAAAGATTGCCGCCGGCTGTAATAGCATCTTTTCCCGAAAAAAAAAAGAAAAATGAAAAATAAGATGATTGACGGGTCCAAAGATCTCGCCCTTCAATCATCTCTTTATGACGGGTACGAAGTATTTATTCTTTTTCAACGATAGCCGTAACCGTCTGCTCTCATTGTTATTTCGGATATCTCGATTACACGCTTCTCTTGTCTCGAATTCTCGAAAAAACGTTCGAACAGAACGAACAATAAAAAATTTTCATTGAAGTCTCGTGAAATGGAAAGTACGGAAAAATTTCGGAAAATTCATCAAACGAATTAGGCAGATGCATCAAAATTTTATCTACAATGATTCTGGATAAATTGTAGTCAACAATCGAAATAATAAATAACAAAGAAGCACATGTTTTTTCGCATCAAATTGTCAATTCATTTAAAAAACAATTGACTTTCTATTTCTAACGTGAAACTTTATCGTTTTTTACGACCCGAATATATAATTCGCGATGTTTCGCGTGGCCATGTGCACGCGGAACGAACTAGTAACAAGCCTCGTCGCATTTATTGTCGAGGTCGATTATAAATTGGAGTGAATATAGCGACGAGTGCCGGATGCAGATTAAACGAGTCGAAATACGTTTTATGAATGTAACGAGAGAGGCAGCTTTAATAATATATATATTTCTCTCGATGACTAAATTAGCGGTGAACGAGCATCAGTGTCAACTACCTCAATAAACTCTCTGCTTCCAATAACGATGTCTAATTATGCAACACGTGATGTTGATAATTCATATTCGCGCCCGGTGTCATGTACAGGTTATGTTTTAAAGCACTCCGGGACACAGTTGATTAAACGGAAGTGTACGACATGATTTTCACGAACAAAAATTGCAATTTTATGGCAGGTGGTTAGAGAGTGTCTGTACTCTCTTCCTCTCTGTGTGCTATATCTTTATCTCTCTTCGCTCGGGGGACCTGGCATGCCTCAAGGACTCCCGTCTCTTTTTATTCGACGACGAGTGCTCGAGTTAATGAATTTCCAACGGGGCGTAAAGTCTGCAGAAGTGGAAGTCGTTTAGCCACGTTGCCGTCGTCGGTCGTTAAGGGACGTACTCGCGTCTCTTACTTTCCGCGCTATTAAAAATAAGAAAAAGAAAAAAAAAAAAAACGTCTATACCCGCAAGCGCATGGCGACGACGACGACCCGAACCGAACGAAACGTCTACCTCTGAGTCGCTTATTTCTACGGCCTCGTCGACCGGCCCGTGGTGGTCGTTCAGCCAACGGCGTCGACAAAGAATCTTTCTACCCATAGCAAATTTATTTCCGACGTGAGACTTGCTGGAAAAGGTACCTCGTAAAGAGAGCCCACGCTGTGTTTTACGATTTTGACCCTCTGCAAGCCTTTTTCATTATTAAAATTTCAGCTTTTCCGCGGATTTTCCGGAGATCCAATATATGTACAAAAATCGGAGTGAAACTTACTCCGAAAATGTTTACCTACTGTGCAGTGAAAATATAGATATTACGGTTCAAATTGCTACAAGCATTATCGGCTTTCATTAGTTTCAATTTAACTTTTATTATCAAATAGTCGATATTCAATGAAATATCGATTGTTTATTCGTTAACGCACTGGATCTGCGCAACGGACCCTTTTCGAGTGCAACTTCGAGTACAGACTGTACCGTACAGTATCGTCGATAATCGCCGGTTGGCCTCCCAAAGGGTCCTTCGCACACTCGTCATCGACATTAAAGTCATGCGCGCGCGTCTCGAGACGTCCCTGAGACTCATTCGAGAGGTATTGTTCGGGACTGCGAGACTCGTGGGTTTTACGACTATTCTAGCAATAAGAATCGACGGTTGCCTTTGGCTTTGCGCAACTATAAGTACGGACATCGTACGCGGTTAACCTCTTCGTTGATAATCGATGAATATAGTATAAAAAAATCTTCTACACGTATACATATTATACTTTATATGTGCTGACTGATCCCTTCGTTCATCTGTTTCTGGCACCGATGCCACAGCGTAACGGAAGTCTGGCAGACTCGCGGAAAAACAAAATTGAAAAAGCCTCGAGATCGAGCTCTCGAGGCGCCCCGGAGTTCAGAGGTAATCGAATTCCTATCGCTAGGGACGGAAGGGGCGATCGTTGACTTCCGGCTTGGGCGTCGTGCCAAGAAAAAAAAACCAAACGATCTTACGTAGATATAGTACTATAGTCTACTCGACGAACGTTTTCCCGATTCGACAACGATCAAGTATTGTCGGTACAAGAATAGCTCGTTGTTATGAGAAACGAATTATCTTTAGTATTGTCCGCAATTTTGTGCAGACACCTTGCGGTTATTTATATCAGAGGAAACATCCGCCAATTACGTGACTCAATGAAACAGCAACATGTGTGACGTCGAGTGAAATTTAGACTTGTCATATTTGTAATTAATTCAGTCGACAGAGGGGTCGCTGAGTCTTTTTTTACTGTTTTTTTTTATTTTCGATTTATTTCGTATGTGAACGGAAATCGAGTCAACCGTTCAATCGGACGGTTTAATAAAATATCTCCGCGGGAGTATATAGACCCGACATGGATCCATTCGGTAACAGCAGAAGTAGCCGACGGCTCTCCCGGTTAGCTTAGCGTGGGCCCGAGACCTTGTCTATTTATAAATCTAATATGTATACAACGAGAGTCGAGAGACACGCGGTGTATGGCTCAGACGTGAATGTGTATAAGCCAAACGGCCAGAGGCTGTTTCGCGATGCCTATACTACGCTTACGCTGAAAATATCGTATATTTCACTTTATCGTCGCTCAACGATCTACCTACTCGCCGAAAGTGTATCGTACGAAACCCACATGGTGGTCGACTTCGCGACTTTTTTTTTTAATAACGTTTAAACAACCCTTTGGCTACCGGAAGATATGTTTATGCACGCAATTCCGTCAAAAAATTTGTTCCAACAGAAATTAAATGCCATACTGCTACGTTGAGTCTCTCGAATTGCTATATATTTTAATCGATGTATTGAAATGTTCGTTTTAATGGATTGAGTGGCTTCCAAAAATTTCTAAGAAGATTTTTAAAATATTTTCTCAATATCCTTTTTTTCTTAACTGCGATAAAAATAATCCCGAGAAATGAATAAACGCTTTCTGTTGCTAAAAAATTGACAAAATATCCACAGTGATTATCTGATAAAAAAATAATAATCGAAATTAACCTTATTATTTATTGCTGAATTTCATCACGCGAATGTGATTAGAGCACAGTAATCGCGTCGATTTATCGATGAGCAAAGAGTCAACGACTTTTGATTTTTTCACTCCGCAGGTTTACCACCTTATCGATCGTACTGAATTGTTAAAGTCAAATGAAACGCGAAATAGTTGAGCAATTGGTGTGTTTCGAATACACGAGTCACGCTGGAGATTGCCATCCTCACGATTTTAGGGAAGGTATACACGTTGCGATACGGAAAGATTCATTCCGTATTTCTCTCAGTCGCGCTGATATCTCTTCTCGAGAAATTCTCGTATTGTGGACTTCGGGCGAAAGCTACGAGACGCTCGGTTACGGCTATAAATCGGTAAAGTTTACCAAAGAAACGAATAGACGGCGGGCGAACAGTCGCCATAGTCGTCATATACTGTATACGATATATACATATGTATGTATATATACAGTATATCGGTGCTAGTCAAGCACGTTGAACTATGGAAACGATTTCAACGAGCGCATACACAGCACCACGTTCTACTTAAGGCCACGTGGATATTTTTAGCATTAGGGTCACAACTACCTCGGCTTTAGCTTTAGTTCTCTCGGGTTCTCTTCAACAACGTGAGATATATAGAGAGATCGAGCTATGTATGTCTTCGCCGTGTCTCTAATTGAAATTGTCGAGTTGAAGAACGAAGATAAAAGAACGCTTCCAGCTTCGTTAAGCCAAAATATTATTCTGCAAACGAACGTGCAATCTTATCTATCAATACGAAATGCGTTATCACTGAAATTGTTATAAATCGATCGAAAAAATTGTATCGTTACATAAATATGCCGGCAATCAATAATCGATGCATCATATTAAAAACAATGATTAATGGAAATTAATTTATTTTTTTTTTCAGAGTTACCGCAAAATAGCGAGACAAGTCAGTACCCCGGACAGTGCGCCAACGGGACTCGGCAGTCCTCAGGCGGGAATCGGCGGAATTCAGCATCAGCAACAACAGCAGCAGCAACAACAACAACAGCAGCAGCAGCAGCAACAGCAACAGCAATCCCAACAATCATTACACGCAGATCCCATGCAGCAAGCAAAGGACAATCTTAATCCGGCGGCGAGTCAGCAAACGGGCGTTCTTAGAAACGGAAATCCACCGCCTCCCGTTGTCTCAATGGTAAGTCATCTTTCAACATTTTTTATGCAACTTATCGAAAAAAAAAAAAATTCTATGAGCACAAAAAAAAAAAAATTGCATCACAATTCAAATCATTCGATGATTGAGCTAAAAATGTTGGTAACTCCACGTTTTTTCGCGGCGTAGAAATAATTCATCGTAAGTGTGGCGAGAATTATCACGAGCTTCGTACGTTGAACTGCCTAAAAAAAAAAAAAAAAAAACGTAACTCAACCTCGACGTATATAATATTCAGTGCACGTAGACTCGCGGTAGCTTATCCAGACAGACACACGGGCCACTAACGGAGTCTTATCAGACCGTCGCTCGACACATTCGCGCAGACAAAAGGTGTGCATACGCTCTCGAACGGTTGCTCCAGTTTCACCGGAGTAATAGTATCGCCTTCGTTTTCCTCGCACTCGGGTTATTATTACATCACGATTCGACGTTTATACACCCGCGGCGTTGTATTTTGAGAGAGTGAACTTCTCGTGGCGGTTATACGCCATATACCAAAACGTACCCATGGCTACCGAACTCTCGTATTATTTCAATATCTCGATGATTTCAACGGATCGTATGTTTTTCCTATGAATATTATCGTAATATAGCAACGTATGTAAATACAGCAAATTTCACTCGGCGATACGTATGGATGACGATACGCCCCATGAAATCGATAAAAATTTCGATGAAATTCATTATTATTCGGTCGGAAGTAATAAATTCTCGAGATAATCATTTGAGAATACGTATGTATTCGTGTTCTTCGAGTCCTACGCTTTTCGAAGGCCGTCTCGTTCGTTCTCCTCGTTCACTGTACCTTTTACTAGAGCTCTTTCTCTTTGTCGGTGCCCTCTTCGTTCCGTGCCTCGGTGCTTCCTGTTTCTGCGGGTATTGATTCGCGTTGGCGGTCGGTCACCGCCCCCCACAGCCGGCGTCTACTGCTCGTCTACCCCCTTCTTGCTTTCCTGATAGGGTTCGGTGTATAGGTTTAGGTACAGGCACAGGTATGTACCTGCCGTTTCTCTCGAGACATTCCGCAATGGCTCTACAAACGCTCGAAAAACGATTCATGCGTGATACGAGGGGTCATACTTGTGTCTCTATCTCTTGAGACATCGCTGCGCTCTCGAGAAAGCAACTGCAACACCTTCTTCGCCTAATCGGGGTCAAGATATTGTTCGAACGCGACGGACGATGCTGCTACACAATATTTTGTTTTACTGTTTTTCTTTCTCAGTTACTGAAAAGCATTGTGATATACATGAGTTATAACTTTTGGGAGTAATTAAATGATGAAATTCCGAAGTAAAACGTCTCCTAAAAAAAAATGGCGCAAAGTAAATTGCCGCTCTGTGGTCAGCACTCTAATCCGCTTATATCGAAACACCACTTTTCAATGTTATTTCACGGGCGCAAAGTGAATCTTTGCAAAAGCGGCATAAAAGTTGTTCGTATGAGTAGAAAATACGATCAACTCATAGCTGTACGAGCGAATTCGTTGTTCCTGTCGTACGGCGGACAGTTAGATACGAAATTGCCACATTTGCCACATGCAGTTGAAATGAAATTCGCCGCGGCGATAGCGCTATTGGAATTGATGTTCCAGAGAGAGGTAGAGACACATACGAAATGCAAACGTGCGGCAACGATAATTGGCAATATCGAGCGATAAAGGAATCGGTGTTCCCGGAGCATCCATCGAAACGCGCAATTATGCAGCAAACCGTAACCGCGGAATTCCGGTACTCGTTGGGGATCCCCTCCCCAATGAAAGCGCGGCAAGGGGATCTGCTGTTTCTACTCGTTGCCTAGGGTACTACATAGATACACCGCGTTATATAGGGTAACAACGAGAGAATTGCAAACTGGACCGCAGTTGAACGTGCGGTTTTCGCATCGATGGTACCGCGAGGATACACGATATCGCGAAATGTTTGAAGGGAGGGTACGTTGGTAGGCATATATGTACAAAACTTCGATACGTATATGCATCGCTGTGGCGAAAATGAATTCCGTAAACAGAGCACGCGACATGGGAAAACAATATGATTCTCGTCATATCGAAACATCAGTATTGCGTTTGTTTTACACACGTCATTGTAAATTGAAATCCAATTGTCCCGCGTGTTTTTAACTGCTATTCGACTCCATACTATAGACGTGCAATTTACGAATATATTTTTTTGAGAACAAACGGACGAAATATATGTATGTACAGTGGATTATCAATGTATATAGGTATACATCGTGGAACGTGACTATTCAGTAAATCCGATAAAATGAGAGGGATTTCAGCAGCATCGTTGCTTCTCTCGCTCTCCTTTCTTCTTTTTCTTTTCTATACGTTTCCCTATCGTTTTCTCGTTTCGTGGATAAATGTCACGACCGTCGAGGGTACGAGAGACAGAGAGATCCGCGGAGAATGTGTAGCAAGACGGGGAAGCAGAGAGCGTGGTACCAGGGGCTTTACTACCCCGGGACGATCGCGTTTTATGGCCCTTCGCGCAGTTTCGCGGCCAGTTGGCTCTGTCGGCAAAAGCGAGAGATTGAAGTAGGTACCAGTGCGGCGATACAACGAGTGAGGGGGATCCCTCAATCCCGCGGCCAACAACACCCCCTTTGCGATATTCGCTAAATGAATTTCTGTTCCGTCACTCTGTTGCGCACTAGAAACGGCCCTCACGATTTAATGAAATGATAGTTAATACGGCGATAAATTCGTGAACGCTTGTCGGTCACCCCTATAGCTCGCGTGTAAAAGCTCAAACGGTAACTGCGAGCGGAGGTGGCGTTATTAAATCGTCAAGAGGCTTTCGAATGAATCAATTCAGAGCTCGAATCCGCGAACGATTTGGAAATGCTGGTAAATCTTCGCATGTGTATACAGGGCTTGTGTGTGTCGCTCTATCTTTTCGGAAACTGGTGGGCAACGCGTTGAAATTGAAACCGCGAATTGGCTGGTAAAATCGACAGGATCGCGCGGTCATATACGCCTGTAGCCAGTCAGCCAACGTGTTAGCTCCACGGGCACTCGATTACCCTGAAAGCTCGAAATAAAACTCGAGCGAGTAGAGCATTCCAAGCGTCCTCGCCCTTTCGTGTTCCACCCCTTTCTCTCTTTTTTCTTTTTTTTTTTTTAATCCTACGCTGTTTTTTTTTTCACCACTCGCGCATAGAGGCGAGTGAATGGTCGCTTTGTAAAGTGGCACGGACGGTGGGTGCGCGTTCAACCGCAAAATAGTTGCTGATATTCCATTTTTTTTCTCTGTTTCCTTTCTGTATCGCATAGAGCAATTTTTATATTGAGATACAGCGGTTGCCGGCTGATGCCACTTTGTCGATTAAATTCGTTTCGAGTGGACATATGCCGATTGAAGTGATGGAATATCGAGAAGATTGGACGCATATCGCGACTCACTTTCGCGGTAACTCATTCCATTGTGATTGATATAAAAAATAATTTTTTGAATGACGAGTAAATGTGTTGTAACGAAGAATACTATTGACTAAATAATTTTTTTTTTTTAATAATACTTCTTTTTAATTCGGCTTGTTGGTTATGTCGTAGTGTCAATTATTGCGTGTCGATTTCAATCAACCCTTACAGATTTATTTGTGTATACAAGCAATCGAAAGTGTTCGCCAAGCGATCTCTCGAGGATGCGAAAGTTATCCGTAAAGCGCGGTAGAGAAATAAAGTAGGATAGGTCGAGGTCGAGGTAAGCGAGGGCTTTGGTTCACGATATATACGATACCGCGCACGATATACCGTACAGGGATAATACTCTGGTATAAGTAGAACGAAGAGGGTCGTGGCGTGTCTCGGGTTTCCCCGGGGTTATGTTTGGCCCGTTGTAGCGGGCGCCCGGTACATCCCGTTTTATCACACCCAGAGGCGGCAAGTTCACCGGTCTCGTTTCTCACGCTTGTCGTCGTTGTCCTCGTGTTGTCGTAGGTCACGCTGCGCGCCAGAATTGTCGAGAGAACGACGCGCAAGGGCGAGAGGGCGAGCGATCGAGGATTTCCCATCGTTTCACCCTCGTCGCTTATACCGTTACTCACAGTCTTGTCGTTCTCTCGTGGCATAGTCCCAACCGCTGCGTGTGCCAAGGGGTTGCTGGAAGCTTCGCGCTTATGTCACGATGAGGGTTGAGAGTAAACGGGTCTTTATTTCTCTCTCTCTGTCGTATATATACGCCCGCTTGGTCTATAGACTTTCACCGTCGTCGACCCTCGGCCGGTGTCTTCGATGCTATCATCCTCAGCCGCAAACACCAATTCACGATTGGCCACTTTCGGCCGGCGGCTCTGCTGGTCTTCCCATTCGGGAATTCTCTTCAGCCCCTGAATCGACTCCGTGATTTTTCTTACTCTCGGGATTCGAAGACCTTGATACCGTTGAGAAAGAAGACAGTGGGAACGACAACGATCAAGACACACTTAGCAATCCGCCCCGACGATCGTTTTACTCGATAACAAGAGGACTGTTGTGTATCCATTTGTTTTACGAACAGATAATCAACCTCTGATTTTGTCCTTTCGTCCCTTTATCTCTCTGTTGATTTAACGATGATATATCTGCGTATGTAATGGGCACGATAGATCAGATAGATATTTGTTCTACGCGCACTGAAATATCCAAAAATGGTTTTCTCTTTGATCGAAACTCCGGTACGTATTTCTTGCGAATTAAACTTCGACTGCGCCACAACAACGCGGATTGCGCAATGTGAAATCGATTCCGCCGAGACAACCGCAACAGGACAGAGAAAACTTTCTCTCTGTAAGCGCGCGTTCGAACGGCGTTTTCTGCAACGATTATAGTGAGTGCAGGCGGATTGTACAGCAAAGTATTACAGGTTACACGCGTATTCAACAACCAGTAATATAATTAACGGTGTATGACCCCGCCGTACGGAAACAACGATTCGATCGCTTCTCGATGAGTACACACTGTACCTCTGTAAAACATGAGTGACAGAAGAAAAAAACTGGAGGACAAAATACTCGACTACACCGCGGAGACCCCCGGGCGAGTTCCGCCCCTCGGACGCGCTAATGAAGCGCCACGTCGACAAACAAACTCGCTAATTACTAATTAAATCTACGCGCGTACAGTTAGTAGCGTCAACGAGAATGCTCGACCGACGAGCTCTCTTCAACACTGGAACTGAATTAAACTACTCGGTGTGTGCCACGCGCAGAGCCAGTAATATATTTGTTATGTACACCGTGTATGAAGGGCTCTCGCCATTCCCCGTTACGAAAAAGTAACAAACTTCGTTCGTTAATTAATAATTAATTTACCACCGGTCCTGTTCGCGCCTCTGTATATGCATATTTTTCGCGTGTGAGATTTTGTGGAAATCCCGATGTAACTTTTCACTCGTAGACGGCTCGGGTAACAACGCACCGAAATAAATTCCGCCTCCGTGCGGTGCTTCGAACTTATCGGATTCGACATTGTTTCGCAACCTCTCGACGGAAGACTATCGGGATTACCTTTGTAATTTAATATCTCACTTACTGAGCTCTTAATGAGCGTAATAAGCGACGTCACAACAGCGACGAGATTCGTCTCAGACGCTTCGAGGGTCTCCTACTTTGAATTAATTGCTCGGAACGACATCATCCCTGCAATTCGGAGATACCTCTTCAGTTACGAAGCGGTGGGTTTTGAGGAATTCCGAGCTTTCACCGGTAGATCGATCCATCCATTGTTGAATTTTCGAGTCGCAGACCAGACGGTTCGCGCTAAGCCATTGTTCATCATGGGAATTGTTCTCAATACCGGGTCTATGGAAATTGAAGAAAAAGGAACAAACATCGAAATGAAAACTTCGATAAAAATGGTATAATCTGTTTTTACGATTTCTTCTGGTCATTTGCGGCAGTTTACTGATTTTGCTAAAATGCGAACAGAGTTGGTTTGCCATTTTAAATATTCGAGCGCATTGTTTTCGAGGTTTTTTTGAAATGCAGATATCGAAACGCCAACGCGTCTCTTGGGTACACGTAAATCGTCGTTTGGGCCGAACACAGCTTTCTATCTGATACGATACTGTTGAATTCTAACCGAGCCATTGGATGATTCAGCGTGCTCGCGATCGTTGACCGGTTGGTTTTTCGAGGTCGAGGCCGGAAGTTGACCCTCAATCAGAATCCGAGTTGGGCGACCCTCGGCTACTGGCCTCTCGACTCTCCGGCCGCTCCTCGAAGGTCAAAGAATTTGTGCTGTTCTGCCAATAAATTATTCCAAAAGCCATTTAATTGGCGTATATTCTTTACTTCGGAAGATTGAATCGGTTCAAGACAGTTAAGCTTTTTTTTTTTTCGTTGCAAAAAAGTACCCGAAGCCACGCGGCTAATAGGCGAACAGGAATTCCGCGTTTGGAGCCTTTCGAAAGAAGGGAAGAAAGAAGAAGAATTGGAAAATTATATTGACACAGAGCGTTGTATACGATACCACCTTTCGCGATTCCTCCGCGTGAGCGAAACGAGAAACCGCGCGATGGATGCTCGGAGGCACGGAGAGACCCTCGCGACTAAAACATCGCGTCGTTCTCTTTTTGTACTTAGTTTTAAAGGCTGTTTTGCGAGGTTGCCGAGTCTCTCTCCACTGGTCTCGGATCTCACGATTCTCTCAGCCGCAGGCTTTGGTGAGTCCTTCTTCGTTTTCCATTTCTTCCTCTTTCTCCGGGATTATATCGCGCAGTTTCTCCTGTGTTTCAACTTCTGTTACGGCAAAGTGCGATTAATTCGAAACAACGAAACGACGATAATGGTGATGATAAAATGTCGTTGGGTTAGCAGGGATGTAAATGAGATAAAACAAAAGACGAAGAAGAAGATTTAGCCAAGTGCTAGACGCGACGCAAAAGTCTCTCGTAGCTTTTCCTCTCGGATCCGTCTCTTTCACTCGTACAATTTCATTGTGTTAGCAGCACCACTGTAGCGCTATTGTACGGTTAAAACATGAATTGCCGGCGTTCTCGAGCTTTCCAAGTGTTCATACATCTACATGACGTGTGTCTGTAGTACGCAAACCTATGTACGTCTATGTCAGCACATAACGAAGCTGTAGGGAAAGAAAAAGAGTCGAAGAGCTTCCGCATTTCTCCCTGCGAGCACGCGGCTATTTTACGTACCCTCAAAGCTCCGCCGACCCTTTTCACCGCGGCATTGCCATTCTCGTGGCGTGTATCCACGGTTATAAATTTTCACGGCGCTTTTCACAGTTTTTCTCCACGTACGTGTGTACCGCGAGTTTTTCACCGTCGTTACCGAGAGATAAAGTGAAATAGAGAGGAAAAAGTATGACGAACGAAAGAAAAAGTGATTAAAAAAAATAAGTATATGGTACGCAGGCATCAAAGCCCCAGGCCTGAAGTTTTAACGGGATAAGCCAACACCATTCGCACGCGTTTACCTTTTTTCTGAACCTTTCACCGTTTTACATATGTACATGCGGCGCCGGTTGCCGAATGGTACGAAAAAAGAGAAACGCTGAAGGAGAATGAGAGTAGAGCTTTTGAAGGGCTCTTCGAATACAGAACCTTGGCTTACAGTCATCCTGGCGCACGAAGACGCCTTCTCGCGGAGTTTTTGCCCCTCGACAACGATACCGCGAGTCAACCTTGAAAAGCTCTCAAACCCTCTTATCTTTTATTTCATCCAGTAAATCAAATTCTAATCACTGCTTCCGGAGGAGTTTCCTAGTGCACTCGTGCGGCTAATTTCTCGACTCGAAGGTTTTTGCATCAACTTACGTGTAGACTTTTTATGATTTAAATCCATTCATTTTGCAAAGCTTTTGATTCAATTTGCTGACTTTTCTATTGTACTAATATAAATATTTATTGTTTGTTGCAGTCTCCCGGTGTAATGCCGTTTTACGGTGACGCGGGTGCTGGCTTCCGGCCGGCAGCCGGTTTTGGCAATCCTGTGTGGCATCAGGGTGTCGGTCCAGTCGGTGCTGTTACCGTCGAAACGACACCCGCCGCTTGGCCACCACAGCAATTCATTCAACAAATTCCTGCGCCAAATCAATTGGACGAGCTGAGGTATCATACCCAGTACAGCGCCGCGACACCTTACCATCCTCAACCAGGTTAGTGAAAATCTAATCGATCACCAAGTAGATGAGTGCTGACACGACGAAATGGAACTTCGATGATTGAACGATATTTTTATGATGAAATTGCAGTCGCTTATCAGCAGCAAGCTTTCCTAGCAACTGATCAATCGGCTTTTCAACGAGCCGGTGCACCGGGACAATACGCAATCACGGGACAGCCTTCGCCGTTAGCCCCTGTCGCACCGCAAAGTGGGGCTGCGACACCTCAAAGGCCCTTGAACGGCCAATTTATGGACCCTGCAGCAACGCCCGGCCAACAGGTTGGCTACGAGCGACAGGAGTACGTAAACGGCTATCAGCAGCAGGTAAGAATAACATAAAAACAAAACCAAATGTACCTTTCACCTTCTTGTTGTTCTTCTTCTGCTTGAAAAACGTAGAAACTTTGTCGGTGCACTGTGTGATAAGTAGAGAAACAAAAAAAGTCATACGAAACACGAAAAAAAAAAAGAAGGAACAGAAATCTTTGTAGGCGTTTTACAGCGAGAAGACACGCGGCGAGACTCAAAGCGATCGATCGGTTTTAAGTTACAGATCGAATGATCCTCTTTTCAGGACGTGACGATGGCACCGCCGCCTTCGACCACGCCGACAAGCCGTAGCAGCTCGGTTCACATGGACACACAACAACAACAGCAACAACAACAAAGTTCCCAGCAGACCCAACAGCCACCACCGACCGATACTCAAGTCAAGGGCTTCGCGACGATTGCCGCGAACAACGTGTCGGGAAACGAGATGCCTGGGTATCCACTTCAACCGGCCCCACAGAGTTTACACAACTCTAACGGATATCCAGGCTACGTGGAAATGGGTCAACAGCAAGCGCATAATCAATGGCAGTCGCAGGTTGCCGCCCAACAGCAAGCGCAGCAAGTGGCGCAACAACAAAGAGAATCCCAAATGCCGAGACAGCCGGCTGTATCGGACGCGAGTCAGAGACACATTTGGTCGGATTCTAACACGACTGCAAAAATTGGTAATGTCAACAACGGCATGAGTTGGTCGGATGCCAGCTTGCAAGATCAGACGAGGCCAGCGAGTCACATGAGTTGGGATAACAGTAGTGCGAAGGAACCTCGTACTCCACAATCCTGGAACGACAATAACGGCGAAAGTCAACAGCAACAGTTGCAGCAACATGCGCAACAGCAAAGAGAACAGCAACAACATGTTCAACAGCAAAGAGAACAGCAACAACATGTTCAACAGCAAAGGGAACAACAGCAACAACAACAACAACAACAACAGCAGCAACAATCATCTCAGGGAAACTGGTCGCAGCAGAATCAAAAGATGCGCGAGAGTCAGAATCCGAGATTGACACCGTCCGCTCAGCAACAACAATCTCAGCAGCAGCAACAAATTTGGCCTCAGCATTCACCGAAAATGTCTGATCATCAGAACTCTGCTCAACAAAATTCAAGAATAACGCCGTCCAGTCAGCAGCAGCAACAACACAACTGGCAGCAGAATAGTCCCGAGTTGCAGAATCAGCAACAAAACACTGGTCATCAGAATCCACGATTAACGCCGTCCGGTCAACAGATGCAGCAGCAACAACAGCAGCAGCAGTGGGCCCAACAAACGAAAATTGAACAGAATCCCCGACTGACGCCCTCGAATCAAATGTCCTGGCCGGACACGCCGACTAGTCAACCAAATTGGTCACCGAGTAGTATGAAAAGTGACGGTAGTCAACAACCTCAGCAGCAATGGCCAGAGACTCAACCGAGTCCGAGAAGAACGCCTGGTCATCAGACGAGTTCCTGGCAAAGTCAACAGAATCAGGACAATAAAATGGACACCCAAATGAGCTGGTCGCCGAGTTCGGGTTCGGAAAATCCAACAAACTGGGGTCAACAGAATACGAAGCAGGAGATGCAGAATTCCGGTGAAAGAATCATGTGGCAGCAACAGCAGCAGCAACAACAGCAGCAGCAACATCAGCAGCAGCAACAACAGCAGCAGCAGCAGCAGCAACAGCAGCAGCAACAGCAACAACAACAGCAGCAGCAGCAGCAGCAACAACAGCAACAAAATGCCGAAAACGACAAACAGAACGGTTATCAAGAGAATCAAGACGGCTCGGAAAGCAATATGTATTCACAATCGAATCGCGTTACGAGTCGCTTGAAAACAATGATTCTTAACAAGAAACAGCAACAACAGCAACAGCAACAGTTGCAACACCAACAGATGCAACAGCAGCAGCAACATCAGATTAATCAGCAGGAGTTGCAACAACAACAGCAGAATCATCACGTTCATCATCGCATGTCTTCGCAACACGGCAACGGTAACAACGGTACGAGCAGTGATTTTCCAACGGATGATAGAATACGAGAGTCACACGAGAACGGGAGCGATGAGATGCAGGAGAAGAGACCGGAGCAATATTTAAATCAGTCGGCAATGATGTCGATGGCGCAGACGAACGAATCCATGACCGGTAATTTTTTATTGCATAGCCACCACCCTCGGGCCGATAGTTTGCCCGACGGTGGTGGCTTATGGGAATGGACGGGAGGTGGAAACAATTTGACGAACGCCAGAAACGTCGAGACCACCGAGATATTGCCAGAGACTGGTATAACGGCTATACAAAATTTCATGAAATTTGCGACTGACGAGAAATCCGAGAACGAGAATTCTTGCGACAATCAACGGCAATCCACGTGGTCCGAAGTTTCTTCGAAGACGCAGGACGATCAGAGCGTCGACGACAAATCATTTCAGCAAACTCTCGGAATCGCCTCGCCCGGCGGTGTCGATGATAAGACCGACAACGCTCCGCGAATTGAAGAACCGGAACGCAAGGATGATGCGATAATCGAGAAATTTGACGATATCGATTTTCTAAAAGAAACCGATGTGACGGCAACAACGGAAAACACCGAGAGTTTCGCGAATGAGACAAGCAACAATGACAACGTAAACGACGATCAATCTGAAGTGAAGTACGACAGCAATCAGACAATCAAACAAGAAACAACCGATTACGTGTGTCCGAACGAGTCTATCATCGAATCCCACGACGAGGATGAAATACCACGAGTAATAAAAGAAGAACCGGATCACGAAGACGTGGATGGAATTAATTACAAGTTCCGTGGCGACGGCGGCCCAGCTAAAGTGACGACCGGCGTCGGTTCTTGGTGCTGTCGACGAGGCGGAACAGAGCAACCGACACCGGAACACATGCGCGAGGGCTGTTGTCAAGGGCTTCAAACCAGAGACGAGATTCTCGCCGAATCACCGCAAAAGACAGATGCGAGTGTGAAGAACGAAGATCCTAATAGTCCGAAAAGTGCTACGGGAACGGCGACGACCAAGTTACAAGATCATCTGGACAAACTGAAGAACAATGTGAGGACCGAAGTGCCTGATTGCAACTGCTTTCCCGCCGATAAATGTGAGTTCAGCACTCCTCTATTGCGTATAAAGATCAACACTAACATTGAGATAACACACTAACCGCCAACGCGTACATACAAGCGTTACTACAAATCAATTGAATCGGCAAATGTAAAAGTAATAAGCTTGATAACGAGGGTAAAAAACAGTTACCAAAACGACACCGATCATCCTGAAGAGCATACGTAATTTTAATCGTAACGTCCTCCTTCCGACCATATCGTGGTCACGTGAAAAATATTATCTTGGGAGGATCGCGATATTTCAACTGCATATTAAGCGCTATAAAGCCACACGTTTGCTTCTATTGCATTAACACGCGCCACGACGTTGTAAGTAAAATGAAGTTGAACCATAAGGTCCACCGGAGCCGGGATCATACTACACCCATCTCGGTGCAGCGGCCAGCCTACCCGATCTTCGAAACGATCTCGAGAGGAGAACTGGATTGAAGGGGAACGCTATAAGATTTGAGAAAGTCGTATATACGGGAAAAGAAGGCAAAACGACGCAGGGTTGTCCTCTGGCCAAATGGGTAAGTTGATTCAATATTTTTATGGATATTTAAATTACGTACAACTCAACGGCTATTCCGTTGGTATCACAAATTCACTCAATATCTCTATTTCTCCAGGTTATCAGGCGATCCGGAATCGACGAGAAGATTCTGTCGGTCGTGAAACATCGACAAGGTCACAAATGTGCTACTGCATGGATCGTCGTCATAATGGTCGCCTGGGAAGGAGTTCCGACTCACGAAGCCGATCGGATATATTCACTTCTCAGCCACAAACTCAATCGCTTCGGTCTTCCGACAACTCGAAGATGCGGTACCAACGAGCCAAGAACTTGCGCGTGTCAAGGATTGGATCCTGACTCGTGTGGCGCCAGTTTTTCTTTCGGATGCTCTTGGTCTATGTATTACAACGGGTGCAAGTATGCGAGAAGCAAAACCGTTCGGAAGTTCCGCTTGTCTGTGAGAACTGAGGTAAAGTTTCTGTTCAGACTGACAATTAGAAATAGAGAAACTGCATTTTATGCAACAATAAACATTAACAAATGAAAGAAAGGATGGAGGAGATGATAGTTATTTTATAATGTGCTTTTTTATAGGAACAAGAAGTGGAGGAAAGAATGCACGTGCTGGCGACTCTGCTCTCACCGCTGTACCTTAGCCTCGCACCCGAAGCGTTCAACAATCAAACGCAATTCGAACGCGATGCCAGCGAGTGTCGATTGGGATTTAAACCGGGGAGACCTTTTTCCGGAGTTACTGCTTGCATTGACTTCTGCGCTCATTCTCACAGGGATCTTCACAACATGAACAACGGTTGTACAGTGGTACGTTTAAAACGATAAAAGAAAAAGAAAATCTAAAAAGTATCTTAAACTATAAAAGTACAGTCGATGTAATAAAGTATTTAATATTTTTTTCACAGGTGGTGAGTCTCACGAAGCATAGATCTCTGAACAAACCTGAAGACGAACAATTACATGTACTGCCTCTCTACGTAATGGACGATACGGATGAATTTGGTTCGAAAGAGGGTCAGGAAGAGAAGATCCGATCTGGAGCGGTCGAGGTGCTCACGAAGTAAGAATATGCATTTACATTCTATATGTCGTCAATTAATTTCATGATATTAATTACTAGTAGTATGACGGACATTGCTAGTGTTAGTATCATTATTATTAAGAGAAACTCATTGTAAAAAACTACTTTGTGCACAGATTTCCATGCGAGGTTCGGGTGCGTTCTGTTCCCCTTCAGCCGTGTAGACGACACGGCAAAAAGAGGAAAGAGGACGAACCTGACACAGCAAGCAACAAGAAAGACACTGCGAAAAATGCTGAAAAGATGGTAGAGCCAAGTAGAACTCCGGGTTTTCAGGATGCATCGAGAACACCGGTACCCCGAGATCCTCAATTATCACTCGAAATGGCGACGATGTTCGAGGGAATGGATGCCCAGTTGCAAAGTTCTCAAGTTTCGTCAACTGTTCTCGACAGTCCAGTATCGATGTATCAAGGTTGGGGTTATCAAGGCGATCAGCAATGGGGACGAACCGGTTGGCTCGATCAGCGGAAAAACAACTGGTTGAATCCATGGGGCGAGTACCCATTCGCCGGTCTCGAAAGGGATGTGAAGGTCGATCCTGATAGCACAAGTTTGGATGACACGAGACCGAGAAGCGCGATATCGCAAGAAGATCAACGACCGGGTTCGAGAAATTTGCCAAATTCTACAGTCGATTCGCCGCGCGGAAATTACGTTCATTCCCCACGAGGACATCCTGTCTCACCGAGAAGTTCGCATCCCGGAACGCCAACGGAGAATTTTTACGCTATGTCACCGAGAGGCAACGCACATCCGAATCCTCAAGAACAAAAAATCGTTTCGCCCAGAAGCTCCGGTTACCCGGGAACTCCCGGCGCGGAAAGTGGCTATGGACTCGCCTCGCCAACTGCTCGGCCTCCTTATCAAAACATAGTGGACAACAGACAAGCGAGTGTATCGCCGCGGGGCAGTGCTGGTTATTCGCCCTCATTGGCGCATCTCGAGGCGCTGCAAAGAAACAATTCGTCACCGAGAATCGGTCATCACATGACTCCTCCCGGTCACGGTGAGGTTCACATGAGAAATCAATCGCCGAGTATGAATCCTCATCAGAGGCCCGGCGGACCGATTTACGATCAGCAGTATCAACAAAAAATGTCTTCGCCTCGTAGTACTCCTGATCACAATCTTCAATCGCGTTATCCCGTCAACGTGACGCAGAATTGTATGGATCCGCAAAATCCGGCGAGACTCCAATCACCGAAGTCGCAAATGGATCCGAATTACGCATCCAGACTTCAACAATCGTATCCGATGCAACAATCCATGCAGACTCCGTCCAAAAATCTGGATTATACGCATCATTCTGGTGAAACTAATCCACCGGAAATGATGTCGAGCCTTTCGGGAATGCAGTCGGGCGTTCCGTGTATAGATAAACCTTACGGTGGTCCAAATTCCGACTATATGATGCACAACTCGTTGCAGATGCCGTTGGCTCAACAGCAACACGGCCAACCCGTCGATAATCAAGGATATGTAAACGACGGTAAAAAAATTGTAAATCGAGGACACCGACAAGCGGACGTCAAATTGCCGGCGTTCAACCACTACCCACCCGCACAGCCCGAACAAATGGGTGCTTCCAACTGCGCTAACAACTGGAATCCACTGAATAATTGGCCCGCGGACGCTATGAAACCGTCTGATCAGCAAGCCAATCTTCATGCCGATCATCAGATGTCCGCGGAACGATCGCAGCAACACCCGGAACATCAGAAACTACCCTCGTGGACGGAAAGGATACCGCACTCCGATCAGGCGAAGAATCCTTGTTGGGATGCACCAACGGAACCCTCACCCTTCAGAGTACCGAAGGGAAGACCACCTTCGAGAACCGCCGGTGCACCGACGCAAAATCCATCGGAGACAAGCAGCTTCCACAATTCGTTCTCCAAAACTTTTTTAAAACCTCAAGAGCCTCTAAAGAACAATCAAATTTACACGGAGAACTTGCCGCACGGTTCCAAATCAGCGATGAATCATAACAACAATAATAATAACAACAACAACAACAACGTCGGTAATCAGAGAAGAGCCGAGTGGCCTGAGGAAAAGTTGCGCGAAGGTTTTCACGAGGGTAATCGGCAGGAGCCCGGGAATCCGAATCAAAGTTGTCTTGCGTGGGCCGAGGAGATGAAACAAGTGCAAGATTTTCATGCAATGTCGGGATTGGGACACCACGCTTTTCCGCAATACGGTTATCCGAGTTATCCGGTCTTCGAAAAGCCGTATTCCAACACGTGGGAAGGTTACAATTATCATCAGCCTTATCATCAGACACCGGAGTATCCACCACAATTTTATCAACAACCGAAACGCGAGCCGTGCTTTCATTCCCCACAATATCCGTATCAGGGAATGCCACCTTATCAGGGATTGAATCCCGGATGGGCGCGATGGGACACTCCGCGTTGGGATCTCTACGGACCACCGTCATACTTCCCGGTTTTGCCGGAACCACCGCCGAAGGCCGAGCCGCTCGGCGAGGTTGCCGACTTCTCCGATAACGAGGAGTGTTTCAAGGACTCGCAGATGGGAGGTGTCGCTATAGCTCTTGGTCATGGTAGCGTACTTCTCGAGTGTGCGAAACACGAGATGCACGCCACGACTGCGTTGAAAAAGCCCAATCGTTTGAATCCAACACGAATCGGTCTCGTGTTCTATCAACATCGTAACTTAAACAGACCGAGACACGGATGGGACGAATGGGAGGAAAAGATGCGTCTCAGGAAGCTCGGCGTGACGGCGACATCAACGTCGACTACAACATCGACGACCAACACGCAAGCTTCGCGACCGACGACTGAGAGTCCGGGCGTTGCAGGGCCCAGCGAAACAAAAGAACCACCACCTCCACCACCACTTCCGCACATACCGAACGTACCGAGTTCGCAATTCATGATGAGATCACCGACTTACACAACAATGACATGGACCACTTTATTCCCCATGCATCCCTGCATGATAACTGGTCCATATCAGGAGGGCGGCGCAATCGGATGAGTCAAAAACGAAGAACGCGATTCCAGTCAGTGATGATCGGAAATCGTTCGGGGAAAAATTTAACGACTATCAAGCCATTGAGCTTGAAAGGAGTCCGAGACGAGTCTCATCCAGAGATGTCGACAATGACTGTAAATCAATATAATTGCATGACATTGCGTAATTCCCGATTTTAATCCGACGAGACGGACGTAGTTAAAAGAAAAAAGATGGAACTATGATAAAAATGAGGGAAACCGAACAAAAATTGCACTGCCATTTTTCTATTCCACGTTTTGCGTTAAATACCGAAGGGATTGTAAACGAGGAAAAGGACAGTGGGAGAAAGTGTGGATAAACGAGACGTTATAATACACGCATTGTATCGTCCTGATTTGCAGGGCTTCCCATTTCTTTTTTTATACGGATCTTTTCTTAGATTACCGTAACACGAGCGTAAAGTTAAGAGACGATCGCGTGCGCGCGTAAGAACCGCACGCGTGTAATAATCTTCGCGAAAGAGGGAAATGAAAACTGTATGAAGCAGCTTAACGACGAGACAATGTATGACACGGGGAGGGGGAAAAGAGGGGGCTACTCGTCGACACGGGGGTTGACGACGATGATCGCGTTCGGTCAAACGTAGCATCCCGGTAACACGCAACGCGATGACGAAACGCTGTGTTATTTCTCTTATCGTGCAGACTTCAAGAATACGAATAGTTTTAATGAACGAAAATGAAAAAAGGAAAAAAAAAACACGTACGACTGTACAATTTAATTGGTACAGTTATTGCGCGTTCATGCGAGTGAGAAGAAAAAAAAACAAATAAAGTAAAAATAAATAGTATGCGTTTCGTGTTTTAGTAGCACTGTAATCTTATTAACTAGTCTACGCCCGAGCGACGGTTTTTACACGGGAGAACGCATATCCACATACACACACATACACACATATTATTACACATCAATTCATACATTTTTATCATTGCACTCAAGGGGAGGCTAAACCTTGTATCTCGACATACTGAGATAAAAAAATGTCAACACTTTTTTTTTTCTTTCGGAAACGGTTCGAGATCCAAGGGTAGGATCCGTCATTGCCTATCTATTACGCAAAAAGAAAACCGTTTTCGTAAAGAGAAAATGGATAAGAAATTTATTGAATTTATGTTGACGTTGCGCCTCCTTTTCGTGACACAGTCAGACAGAGTAAACCGGAAGCGTCGTTATTCGTACTTTCGCACATCATCGTCATTATGTATCGTCATTCCCTCGCACGCGTCAACCCAATCAGATCGTCAGAACTTTTTGGTAATTTCTCAATGGCGAAGAGAGATGAGATTTCTTATCGTTGACAATTTGTACAAAAAATTGTACAGTCTGTTGTGAACTTTCGCTGATATAGACAAAATGATTGAGAAATATAGGAAATGAGTAAAAAATAATCGAGGGGAGAGAGAAAAAAAAGAAAGCTAGAAAACGAAGATGATCTCAAGTTTATTAATTACGGTAAATAATTTTACATTTAAAACGACATTTGTACATTGCGCTTCGTTATCTCGTATTTATTTTTTATCGATCGCGGTCTTTTTTTTCGCACTATAAATCGTACGAATATATAATACTAACCACTCGCAACCGTTTGCGAATGAGTACAAAGCATCTTTTTTCTAACAAGTTCTCGTAGACACGTACGAGACGATAATCGAACGACGTCTCGTTCACACTTTCTCGATATACCGGGCGGAAAGGGAGAGAAGTGAGATATCCTTTTGTTCTTGATAAATATTATATTGTAAATGATATCCAGACAATGGATGAGTCCGTGGTGATTTTTGGCAGAGGAAAATGAAAGCGTCAATGATAACAATGAAATACTCGAACGACTCGGATTTACATTTTTTCGCTCACTCCGAGAGTTAATTTGTTTCTTACGCGAAAGACTCTCGAAATGTTGTAAAGAAAGAACGTAGGTCTTCGTGTAACGAAATTTAATTTATATTACTCAAATTTTTTTGTTTCTGTACATATTAGATAACGTGTTCATCGCTCTCGGACGTAAAAAAAAGCCCTTCTTTTATAATTTTTGTATTATTGAATATGTGTAATCATTTTGTCAAATATATACACAAGACTTTTGGATTTCGTAAAGGAGAGAAAAGGAGAATCGGTGCGGATCTAGGATCGGCAAAGATGAAAATAATTTCAAACTATTTATTTATTTCACTTTTTTTTTATTTTATTTTTTATTTCGCGACAAGTTTATATTCCTCTGGCGTCGAGACCTCGACGATACAGATGTGTAGCATGATTTTAGACGATTTATAATTGTATCTTACGTTTAGCGTACCGTCGTTAGAGGTTTAGGTGACGATCGATTGTGGATCTTTTGCCGTATCTCGAAGACGAATGGGATTGCGAGGTTACGAGGTAATAATGAAATGAAATTAATAGTGGCAGATAAAACTGGCCATATGACCCGCATATCCCGTTCGTAGTATTATAAGAATCATTAATATATTATCATCCATTATTATCGCATATAACAATTAGTAATATAATCTAATTTAATTGATTATTTATTAATTAAGTTTGACAAAGTGTTATTGTACTACTATTACTACTACTACCACTATTATTACTGACTACTTTTAGCGGGCTACGGTTCGAGATCTAACGTCGATGCTCGACAGTGCTCCTTCAGCCATTCAATACAGAATATCTCCCAGTCGAAAGAAAAAAAAAATAATAATAATGACAGCGCTCTATCCAGCCTCGACGATCGATCTGGACTAATCCTAATCTATTCCAAAATTCTGTATAAGCTAAGTTCATCAATCTCAGTTTTTTGCATTATAGATCTTGTAAGGACGGACAGAGATATTCCAAGTAAAATACTCGACATTATTATTATTCACTACCTTCATTTTTCTTCCTTTGAACGTTTTTTTTGTTTTTTTTTTTTTTTTTTTTCGTTTTGTAAAAGTGAAATTCGATGGGCAAAGCCCGAAACGTAATAAATAAACAAAAACGAAACACACACTAATGTAATGTTTTATCGTGTATTCGCGAGCGCTTATATATGGCAACTACAGTACAAGAACCATCACAAATCACACTCAGTCTTTCATGAGAAAGAATTAATTTTTCGAATAAAACATCTTCCGTCGCTGAGGCAGGAACGCCTTTTTTTGCTTTTCTATTGAATCATTCGTCGTGTTTGAGACGCCAGATACGCGATGTAACAGCTACGGAATCGAGGTAACTTTTGTTTTATTCTTTTCTTTTTGCGTTACAGCTTCGGTTTTTCTTTCATCGTATTACGACAACGCACCGCACTTACAATGTATACGCCGTATAATCACACATTGCAGAGCCTGGACGGTACTTTTTTTTATAGTTTCGCAAAGAAGCATAAAACAATTTAAGACGAAATCATTATTTTGGCGAATTCCGGGTCATCACGGACAATCGATGACAAATGGTCGTGCGAGTTGAAAAATTATTCACCCACGACGCGTACTTCCACGTGCCGCAGGAAACAAAGAAACAAAAAAATAATAATAACGCATACAGAACGATTAGTATGACTTTTTATAAAAGTTAAAGTAAAGAAATGAAAAAAAAAAATCTCGAAAAATTCACGCGACGATGCCAAAATAGTTGATAAAGGTAATAATTAGAAAGTAATATACTTGTAATAACTATAATGAAACTATCAAAGTATTTAAGGATGAAACAAAAATCATTTTTAAAGTAATACGATTATCGAAAGAATTATTATGATGAATAAAAGAAAGAAAAGAAAAAACACTAAAAGATTACGATTGAATAAGTATGCAAAAGCGTAAGAAAAGTTGAAAAAAATGTATTTTTTCTTCCAATGCCAAAAAGATGCCATTTTGTTTTATACGAAAAAACGGATGAGAAAAAAAATAAAAAAAAATAATAATAAATAAAATTAATGCAGAAGTGAGGAAAAAAATTTAAGTAGTATGTAGCGAACGTATGTAAGTTGTGTAACATGACAAAAAAATTGATGTGTATGTCTCGTGAAATAAACTTGTCCGCCTTATTATGAAGCAAAATACAATAGTGAAGATAAAAAAACAATATTTGTAGAATACAATAACAGAGTTTGAAAAATAAACAATAGTAATAAACCGCAGCAGTGTCGAATTGTCCAATCTCATGCGACCGTCTTGAAGAATTGTCAGGTGTTTTTCTATCGTGATTCGTGAATTCGGCAATCGAAGATTACCAAAATTTTCGTGATTTATCTCACGATTTTTCAATTTCGGTATTGAATTTTTCCGAAGCTCCCACCGTAGGACATACGCACGTAATCAGTTTAGGCGGAATATCAGTGAAATCGCAAAGCAATGTCGGAAAATAAGACTCATCTTTAACGTAAATGATAAATTCAGATTTAGCACCAATGAAAATCTACGATATTTGACGCGTTGTAACGTCGCTAAGATATTATTATGTATAGATGATAAAGAAATCATTATTTCCGGTTGATCTAAAAATGAAAGGTGTACGTTTTTTTGTAGATGCGTGTTGAAAGGAGATAAAGAAATGATAAAAACAAAAAAAAAAATAAAAAAAGCTACTTACGATTACATACCATCGTAGATTAAACTACGGAGACGGCAGCGAGAGGAAACGGGCGTAAGTATAGAGTCAAAGGAGTTATTAAGATACTGTCGATAGTTATTCATCGACATAAGAGTAATATGTTTAGACAAAAATACATATGTCACCTGTCATTGTGAATATACATAAGAAATGAAAAATTATAAATACAAGAAACTTTTATGAATAATTTCAGCAGTTCTATATTCATTAACCCTTTCGTGACCACTGACGAGGTAGAGTAGTTTATCCTGTAACTGGGAACATGTATATCAGATATACCAAGCTTCACAGCTTAGCGGCGATTAACATCCACGTTTTTCGTATTTTTCGTTTATTCGACACTTTTGGATCGCCCAAAAGTTATTAGCAAGATTTTGGTATATGATTACGATATTTACGATAACTCGACGAGTACTGCATTTCCACCGCCAAACAGTCCGTTATTCCAGCACGATATTTTACTGCGAAAAATATTGTATTAGAAATATCCGAAATAAATTATTCACTTTCAATTCCCTGAATGACAAATAGTATAGTTTTCTATACTCTCCGAATATAGAAAAATTACAAGGAACTCATGCAAGAAATGTTTTACGCACAAATGTGCTGTTGCCGCGATGTTCCTCACGCATCTTGACTATAATACACTCTATGCACTACACACTTTCGAGGCACACAGTGCCAGACACGCCGTTAAACTTTAACGTTTCGACTTTAGTGCCCCCGCCGCGCGCGGCATTATTATTACACAGCAAAAAAAAAAATGTCCGTCGCCGCCTCTTCAACGGCACTGTGGTGGAATAGAATTTACACGTCCAGCTCACCGACACTTTATGGCTGCCAAACACCGCTATGAGATACATTTTACGCCATCATATTCTTTACTGATCGTATAGTGGTACTCACTCCTGGAGGACCCCGTCGACTGCGAACACAAAAAAAAAGAAAAAATGGTTTATGAAATATGAGAATGCTTGGCAAGCATTTCGCCGAAAACCGGTGGGGCTTTAGAAGATTTTGATGCATTTCGACGCCGGCAAAGACCTTTTTTTTATCGCCCCAAGAAACATTGAAAAGGGCCATTTGTCGATAGGCTTCGAAAAAGCAAATTAAAAATGTTGAAAATGGCATCATTTTTCGAAATACGAAATAAATAAACAACATTTTTCTTGCGAAAAAAAGTAAATAAACGCCGTCAAGTACCATGCATGTGGTTTGTTCAAAAGAACGTTTGAATAAAAAAAGTCAAGTAGGATTATTTTTAAAAAATTAAGAGAAAGCATGGATAAATTTCGGTTCAAACTCTTGGCGTCCCAGTGTTAGTTGCCGGACACGGTTTGTTAGGGAATCGCAGAGACATATGCTAAATGTGCATTGATGTGGGCCTGAAGCTGGGTTAATCGCTTCATAACTTTGATACGTGTTCTAATTGCTGATATTTCACAATCAACGCATAGGGTCACTTTGTAACCTGTAATCCTCTTATTTAAAAACTGTATCAACTTAGTTGAATATAGGTACCCCCTTCGTCCGAGATTACCACATCCACTACATCCTGCACTCACCACCATCCCGAATCATAAAGGACACTCCCCCACCTTCCACTTTTTTACCTCCCAAATCCATTTTTCGCATATCATTGAGATTACTGACAGTTTCTTTTTCCTCAATTCCCCTAACGAGCCGTGTATGAGAGGTCACGCCAGGATGCCAAGGTTTTGAACTGCAATTTAAGCATATTTTTTCTTGGTTTTTTAAAAATAATCCTACTTGGCTTTCTTTATTTAAATTTTTTTTTTTTAAATCACATTCATTGTACTAGGCGGCGTCTTTTTTTCTTTTTTTCGCAAGAAAAAAATGTATTGAATACGCTAATTTGTTATAGGACACTTTGATTGTGTATCAGAACGTGTGATATTTCGGACTGCAATTTTTCGTACCTAGGTGCGTTCGAAAGATTGAACTCAAATTATATTATGAAAGCATTAACCAAAAGTCGATCTGATATTTCATTTCTGAGATATTTTGATCCACAGTTTCCCTTCCGGTTTTGCCGATATTGTCCGCCTCTTGATAAAGAATTAGAGTAGTAGTACGAAATAGTATAATAACAAATCAATAATGGGAAAATAAATCTGAGAAAACATAGAAAGTAAGGATAGAAAGAAATTTTATTATCGCTTTTGACGCATATGTAACTGTATTCGCAAGAAATGTTGATTCCATAATTAACAGTAATTGTTGCATGTATATATTACATATAATTAATCCGGGAAATATTTACGTAGCACCTGCAATGAAAAATAAAGAGGTTTAATCAAAACATATTATTTACAGTATGATATTATTCTATATGATTTTTTTTGTCATATTACCGCTTGCTTTCTGTTGCACGTATACGCATTGTATGCCTTCTCACAGACGTCTTTGCCCGCTGTAATGAAAAAATTAATCAATTATTCATAATGAAATATATTGATTAAAATGCATATAATGTGTGGTATGATAATATCACAACAGTGTGTATTAATGTATACATTTACAGATATTCGTACTAATTAAAAAATATTCTCGTCTCAATTATGATAAATCTGTATTTGAAATACATGCGTTACTTACGTTGATTAGCGCAGGCCTGCAACGCTGCGACAATTTTCGGTTTGTCAACAGCAGCTTCTTTCGGAAGCTGTGTGGCTATGACCTGGACGTTCATAGAGCCATCCGAGTTCAGCTACGAAATGAGGTAATGCTTTTTTACTCGCTTTGTTACTTATTTTTACTAATGAAGAATGTATATCTGTATACTTAAAAAAATCACCAATGAAGAATTTAAATAAATGCTCAATAAATTAATTAATTTTCACATTAAATTTTTATCGTTCACTCACGAGTTTATGCTCCATCAAAACACACGTCCAGTAACACCTGCTTTTTGGATCATTCAGGGGCGAGGGCTGCATAGACAGATTTTTCACAAAATCGACGCTTATGTTGTGTTCGACTCTGCATTTCTCTTCTTCAGGGGAAAGAGTTGTCTCAGAACGGATGTGGCGAGCCTGGAAAAATAATTTCAAAAATGAATAGTCATTTAATTTCAACGCAATAATCCAAAGACGTTTCGATAAAATTTACTTACCGATGCCGAAAAGGCAAAGAGCGCGACGATGCAAAGACTTCGATACATTTTTTTCTCTTTTCTTCAATCGTCAATGGACTTGACGGTACTAACTTTGTTCGATCAAGTGAGCCGTTCTTTATATACTAACGCATGGAACATTTCGATATCGCTCTGTAATATTTCGGGGATTCGTTCAACATTTGGATGACAATGCGATTGTTTAGACAAACGATAAGAGCAGGTAGAATCAATAGAAACCATCTTTTAATAGCAACGGTACAGTAAAAATTCGTGAATTTGTCAATACCCATTGAAAATAAATTTTCCTCAACTATTTCAAGTCATATTTTATTTTTGATAACAAGCAGATTGACTTTAAAATACAATAATATTATTTTGTATCCGTTAGCGAGTTAATTACAGGTCGTCGATCAAAAAACTGTATTAACACATGGAGGTGTTTCTATAAATCACTCGATTTGCGCAACGAAACATTATCACACTTGTGGTTGACATCAGCTGTGCGACTATTTTTCACTACTTCATTGTAATTACTACGTTGAGTAACGGGATTTTTAGGAAGGCCTATAATATAGTTGGAAAACAATGTATAGGTTTACACAAGTGGGTTACTCATCATTATTATCATATTTGTTTGTTTTTAGTTCTTAAAGTATTTACTTAAGCTGTTTGTTCAAATATTGTTGATCGGCCAGGAAGTCATTCGTTCACCGGATTCACCGGTATGCGAAGTTTCCTTGGTATACGCTGTTGATTTTGTTTCGAAATTCCACAGCCTATTGCGAAACGAAAGTTTCGCAAAAGATTTCAGTAAAGTGCAATGAACATACTATTCACATTTAACTAGTTGACGTTCATCCATTTTAGTTCGAGAAGAAGAAAAGGTTTATATAATGAGGAATGGATTATCTATGAGGGATTGATGCGTGCGTAGATTTTGGGTCCCGCACATTGGAAAGCTTGCGATAGATTCAATAGTTGACGGTAAGATCGGTTTCACAGGTTGCCCTTACACGCCAAGAGACAGGAAATTAATTATGTTTTGAGATCATTGGTGATATGTTTCAGCAATCAAAGGAACTAACATGTTAGTAATGAGTCGTCGACTTGTATACATCGCAGACGTCTGATGCTAAATGATGAACCACTTTATCTGAGATGCAAGGCGGAGGAAGAAACATCCCTCCTCGTGATCGCGAAATCCAAGGCGCTGGAGGACATTCGAAAGAGTGTTCTCGGGGTCTTTGCATTCGCACTCGAATTAGAGAATGCCGGGGTGGGCGGGCTTCTGCGCTTTGCAAAGACGGCACAGCATTTTTTTGAACGAACCACATTCATGGTACTTGGCGGCGTTTTCTTACTTTTTTTTTCTACGTGAAAAACAAGTCGGGCCAGGCAACTAACACTAGGACTCCAGGATTTTGAACCGGAATTGAAGCATATTTTTTCTTGATTTTTTTTAAATAATCGTACTTGGCTTTTTTATTTAAACATTTTTTTTAACAAACCACATATTATAAGGCATGTATTATTTTTTGTGTAAATTTAGTCATTCACGAGAACAAAACGCTGGAACATTAGGGTATCCAATATTGGCGTACAACTATTTGGTACCGCTCAACTGGTATAAGTTTGTTGCGGGAACTTATTACGTTGTACTGCTACATGGCGTCGAGACGCTACCGCATTTCTTGATTTCTCTACCGAAAATACGTTATCGAAAAAATGACTTCATTTTTCCGAACACCGTAAAAAAATCGTGAAATTTTCGTAATTTTTGCTGCAATTTAACTTCTGGGTGGAGACTATGATTTTTAAATACGAAGTGACGTTGTCTAAAAAAGATTTCGTGTTCGTAACGTATTTCGTGTATTTTTCCGAATTCTTTGGCTCCCATCAATCCCTGTCCGGGAGATCGGTGACTCGTGATACTTTTGGTGAGTGAAATACTTGGCGAGCTGGCGCAGCCCGGTTTCTTCGGTGGATGGAGCCAACAAGAATGTCGGGTTAAAACGTGCATCGACAGTACAGCAATTGCGGCGGCATCATCATGATCATCATGCATGCGTATGAGATAAGGTGAGCTCGGAAGACGTTCCGCGTGCAAGTATTTATTTTTCATCGGCTGTGGATAATTGCCCATTAATATTGACGTCATTGCAGCAATTTGATTAAGTTAAAGTCTCCAACTACAAGAATTCGTTTAACAATATTGGGATCAACGTCGTCACCCCGCGGGCTTTTAACGATTTTGCCGAACTATCGAAAGAATTTCTGTTTAATTCGGTTCGAACTAAATTACCAACGAAATGAGCGAATGAAATGCTTACACGATTATTTTGTCGTCGATCCTTACCCTTAGTAAGAATTCGTGGCTCATCGGACTCATTAGAGTGTACATAGGTGGCCCTTCGCTCATTCCATGGCCAAGAGCATCAGCAGCAGTTCAAGCCAAAGAGTTCCGAGTTAGCGATAAATAACGGATGGCCGGGGAGTGGACGAGAGTTCGATGCAATAGCTGTTGGCCTTGAACATTGTTGGGTGGTTTTTGCCCTGTACGTGTGCAATTCTGCCCTTTTCTTCTCGGTTTCATTCGTGCGAAAGTGTATGTGGAGACACACGTATGAGGAAATGACACGAGCTGAAAATCCTCAAGGAAATGTCATGATATAAAACAAATGCCAAATATACAAACGACAGGTGAAAAAAATGCATCCAATATGTATACGGATCATTACGTTTTTTGTGCAAAATTAAAGTAGCACTGTCATTAAATTATAACACATTGAAAGCACTAGTCATTTAATAACATTTATATCATTGCATACTACCAAATTATACGACGCCAATGAGTAATGAACTAATTCATTCTTCTGCATTAAATAAATTTTCCCAGACACGCTATTATTTTTTTGTCCGCAATAATTATTTTTCAAGTAAATTGACGGGCTAATGACAGATCGCGTCGAAAAGAAGTTTGGGTCATTTCTATTCTTAATGTAGTTTATACCGTATGTTACCGAACAATAAAGTGTGGCAATCGTTCCCTTCCACAGAGTTATGCGTTTCTCCTGTAATGGCTGTCTCGGTGACGGAAGTGATGTTTATAACCACTGCTTTGTGCGAAATCATCATTTTATTGTTCTCTTGAAAAGATTGAAGTTACTACACAGCAGCTGCAAAAATTCCAGGCCCATTAGTTTTTCCAATTATTGGTAAAATTCATTTTTTTTTAGGGAACAGACGCGCTTTCGAGATTGGCGCTGGCTATATACTAAACGTTACTCTTTTCTTATTTTGTATTAACACCCTGCTTTCATTTCTTCTTATATACTATGTTTTGTTTTTCAGTTCAATTTATCGATTTTCTCGTTTTCATCGTGTACAAGACTCACTCAGTTTTGTCGCTGGAAAATTATCCTGTCATGTCGAACGCTTTGTGTTTTATTTCTTTTATGAATTACAATCATAATCGATACATTACTCAGAAACTGATTTTTAATTCCTAGATTATTTCGAACGGTCCGAAAACGGTGTCAAAAGAATTTGACGGTTGGAACAAAAAGTGGCCCATGAGGGGATCGAACCCGCGACCTTCGCGTTATTAGCACGATTTTTTTTTTTTTTTTTTTTTTTTTACGAAATGTTTATTGTTTTATACGATTATACATATTTTAGTTTACAGGATACAAAAAACATACAACAAACTCCTCTCCTTCATCTCAGTACATACATGCCAGAGCGTATTCTGGACTCGTACATAAACAGTTTCTGCATATACGTAAAGTAGAAAAATAAAACGTCATATTAAATACTGGTCTGTTGATGACCTATTCTCCAGCGCTGCCTGCCTGTGAGAAAGGGAAAAGAAGTACTTTAAAAAAACCCTTTTGACGATATCGATGGCAACTATTAAAAACTACCTTACTTCTAATTTGTATATACATATTTACAGGGGTGGACTTAGTCCCTCTTTATTTTAGTTTCTCTGCTGTCTGGCTAGCATTGCCCGCAGCCTCTGTTGGTGTATAAACAGATTTCTTCTGTTTATTAACTCTCGTATATGATGGGACTCGCGATTGAGCCATCGATATTTTAGGAACTTCAATCTATGGAAGTCGTTGCAGTCTCGTGTAGGTATAGCGGTGGAGCCTATGAACTTGTCACGATTTGTTGCGTAACTATTATGCATTAGCGATATTCTTTTATCGGCCTTATTTCTCTTCCAGTGATACAATAAAGGAATATTCATGCTATCTTGAATCAGTCCTTGGCGATCGCAGTAAATAAATGCTTGCGGGGATGTATATCCATTAACCAGCTGTCGTCTTGATATTGCGTCATCTTGACTCGATACTTCGTGTAAAGTGTCATTGTTTATATTAGTTAAGTTACTATGGTAGTCGCGTATTAATTTTATTATGAAATTATCAAATCTCGGGATGTTGGCTGCATCGTAAATTTTTCGATTGCTGATAAAGTGTAGGTAATCAGTGTGTGCGGACCTGTACATTTTTAGACAAGCTCTTAGGCATTTACGTTCAAACATTCGGATTTTTTCTATTACTGTTTGACCGGTATTCCACCAAATCGGCGCTGCATACGATAGAATCGGTCTTATGAGTAGCATATATAGAATTATTTTCGTTTTTGGTGTGAGGTTTTTGTTGTAAAAAATAGCGCTATTTCCTTGAAAAGCTTTCCGTGATTTGTCAAGTTGAGTTTGTAAGTGTGCGTTGCCTCTTAATAAATAATCGATCTGAACACCTAGGTATTTAACTATTTTTTTGTGTGGCACGTTTGCTTTCTCGTTAGTACCTGGGATTGTCGTTTGGATGCTGAAATTTTTGTAACCGTCTTTGGCTTGCGTTGAGAGTTTATTTAGCGGTTTACGGAATAAAATTGTCTCACATTTGCTTGGGTTAAGACGCAAGTTCCAATTGCTATAATAATTATTAATTTTTTCAACAATATCCTCCAGGTCATGTTGAACAATCTTAGTTTTATTGCTAGACGTATATATTATTAAATCGTCTGCAAATGCTATGGCTGACTTATTATTGACTTCATTAATACCAAATCGTCTTAGTATATCACATGTGAAAATATTAAAAAGTATTGGAGAATTAACAGTACCCTGTTGCAAACCCTCTAAAATTCCAAACTCTTCCGACGACAGTGCTACACCGTCCCAAGTAACGAATTTCTTTTCAGAGATCATATCCCATATTGAAAGCACGAGCCATCTCGGGAAACCCTTCCTCAACAGTTTGTATATTAATCCATTCAGCCACACCGAATCGAAAGCTTTCTCAAGATCTAGCAATGCTGCTCCGACTAATTGGCTATTACTAACTTGCATATTGATATCTGAAAGTAGTTTATGTATTGCATGGGTGGTCGAGTGTTGGTGTTTGAAACCGAATTGCGTATTTGGAATGATGTTGTTATTGTTGCAGAATGACGTTATTTTTGTGTTGATTATAGATTCGTAGACTTTACTTATCGCAGGCGTAAGGCTTATGGGTCGATAGCTTGATGGGTCGTTAGGATCTTTGCCTTTTTTCAAAATTGGGAGAACCTTCGCTTTTTTCCAAATTGCCGGAAAGAAAAATTTATTTAATGCATTGTTAAATAGGATTGTGTATGCTCTTATAATTTTTTTTGGAAGGTGTTTAAGAACTATAGGCGGGATGTTGTCTAGTCCACATGATGTCTTGTTCGGAAGATGATGAAAAATTTTACTGATAGATGAAACGTTACAGAAATTATTGATTTCTTCGTCGGTAGGTATCGGGTGAGTTGACCTATTGTGATTTGAGAATGTAGTGAGCGCTTCTTCAGTCGCCCTACTTGCTGCAAATTCTCTTTTAAAACGTTCGGATACGTTGTTTACTAATTCCTGGAGGCGTGTACCGTTGTTCAAATATCTCGGGGAATTAATGGACTCATAGAACGCTCCAATTATGTTAAGCTTATCGGTAGCGGTTGAAAATATATATTTATCATTATTTTTATGTGCATTGACTAAATCACAAGCACTTCGCCTGAGTAAAGTGATATTGTTTTCGTCAATATGCATATTGTCAATTTTAATTGAATACTTCGGCCTCAAGAGTTTATTTATTCTGGGGAAAAATTCCTCTGACTTGCGAAAATTAATCTTTTTTAATTGTTTGGACCAGAATGACTCAGTGATTTTCCGTAATTCGTGTTGTAAAACTGTTCTGACTTTTTTCAGTGTTTTTTTAATATTTCTTTTTTGTAAATTTCTTGTTGCCGGATGAGATATATGGAGCGAGTGTAATAGTGATACTAAATAAGATTTATTTTTTTGCAGATTTTTGATTTTAGTATTAATATATTTAGTAATACTATTCGTCGCTTTGAAGGTGGGCACTGTGCTATTTATTGTATTGGTTATTATTTCGTTTATTGCTAATAAATTAGATTCGATTTCATCTATAGTGAGGTTACGGTTCTCCGGGATATCTATCTGGAACGATTCGTCGAGTTTATGCATAAAATTATTCCATTTCGTGGCTTTATAATTAAATCTAGATGGAGCTGCTTCTGCGTTTGCTGTCTGTATATTATCGTTATCAAACTGTACTGTGAATGAGATGGCGGAGTGATCACTGTCGTACGGAAGTGTTTGCAATTTCCCATTATCACAGTTAGTTATGTTTAATCGGGCATCAAAGAGGCCTATATCTAAGTACGAGAGCGCCGGTTTATAAGTCGGGTGGGCTGGTGTTAATATTTTCAACTTGTATTCGATACCGCGATTGTTCTCCCACTGAGTTAGGTATCGGCCTCTTCGATTGTTTACCCGATCGCCCCACGAGGTACACCTCGCATTTAAGTCACCGGCGATGATATAATATGTATTATCATCTCGTAGTTTAAGCTTATCAAAAAGAGTCTCAAGTTCTTTTAAGAACCTCCTTTTGTTGTCGTTCGTCGCATACACAGCCAAGATGAATAGTTTTTTTGCACGCGATGTAATTATTTTTACTATCGAATATTCTAAGATATTATTATTCAGAGAGGATGGAAATTGAATTGTCTCAAATGGAATTTCTTTTTTCAATAGTATAGCTGTTCCACCTCCTCGTGTAGAGTTCGGTCTGTCTGTGCGTATCATATTGTAATTTTCAATTGTGATTTTATATTTTGCATTGAGTTTAGTTTCCGATAATAGTATTATATCGTGGTTATGTGTATTGATAAATTCGTTTAATTCCAGTCTTCGATAGTTAGCTATGATTGAGTTTACATTAATGGCTGCAATGTTGAATTTATTAATTGTATCTGTTTTATTCATTATTTTGATAGAGGGATGTTAATATGAAATCTATCTTGGCTGTGTTTGCTGCTACCTGAGATGCTATGGATTTAAGTTGGCCTGAAATTATCGCCACCAAATCTTTCTTCAGATCATTAAGCCACGCTGGCTCACTCGGCGGTGGTTGACTAGAGTTGTATGTTGTGTTGCTGAGATACTCGGGGTTCATGAAGGCGGCGGCTTCCTCTGTACGCGTCGTCATCTGTGTATTGGTGGGGATATTTGTCCTCGTCGCTTGAGCGAATGATACATTCGCGTTCACCGTTGAGCGTATACGATCGACTCGTTGTTGAGTTGTCGTCTGGCGCTGCTGCGTTTGTTGTTTTTTCAGTCCCCTTGCTAATTTTAGGTATGGGCATCCACGATACGACGCCGGATGTCCCTCTGCGCCGCAGTTTGCGCATTTTAGCTGTGACTTTTCCGCTGTTGTCGGGATCGCGCAATTACCGGGTCCATGAGGTAGGGCACACTTTACGCATCTAAATTCTAGATGACAATTTTTGCTTGAATGCCCTATTCGTTGGCATTTTTTGCACTGAAAGAGGTCCGGTTTACGCAGCTTCTCCCATCTCACTCGTTGGTACGCAAGTACTTTTACTTTAAAAATATCAGTTGTCGGGCTGCTGCTAGAGATTTGCACGATGTGATGACGTCTAGTGGGTTTTTTTTTATCGAAGAAGAAGTCCGTGACGTCAATTATTTCTACGCCCGGAAGCTGCAACTCTTCCAGTTCTTTCTTTATCTCGGCGGCGGTGAAGTCTCCTTTCACACCTTTTAGGAGAAATGACTTCGGCTTGAGTTCTCTCGGTGTATACGTGTAGAAGGGAATGCCTTTTGCTTCTAGTATTTCTTTTATTGCGATGTAATGTGTGTTTTGGCTCGTGAATATTGTATGGTGCTGTTCATTATCATCATCTGTCTCGACTTTTTGTATTGTGAATTGGTTCTTTGGTACTTTGGTACTCATGATAAGCTCGATGAGATTCGCCATTTTTATTTGCTTCGTGTATAACGGCGGCGGACGTTCGCGTTTCTTTTTCGGCACTGGTGTCGGCTCGTTGTCCTTTACGGTTTCTTCTAAATCGCTCGCCTCGGACAGAGACGAGTATTTGTTGTCGAGATCCATCCCCTCTTCTTCCCTCTCGTATTGTTTTTTATCTCTTTTTTTTATTGTTTTTTTAGGTATTTTCCACTCTCCACTAGGTTGACTCGCCGCACTTGTCGATGGTGCTTCATTATCGGTCACTGCTGGTGACACCGACGTCTTTCGCTTTCGCGCCAACGGGAGATTCGGTGAAGCATTTTCGGACGCTGTTGCTTCTTCTATTTTTTTTTGTTCATTGCATTCCTTTACAGTTTGTTTATATAAACGATCGAGTTGTATCGAGTTCAGTTTAGTATGCGGGAGGCCTCGGATACGCGGAGTAAGGGCCTTAGCGTTGATATTTGACGGGCCCCCCACGGGGGCGACGCGTCTATTCCCGTTCGCGTCGGCCATCTTGGCCGTTGTCGCACGCGGGTACCGACCCGCGTTTTGCGTCGTTATGTTTTTCTTAATTTTCACTTAGAAAGAGTCACACTACCACTAACAATGAGTAGCTCCATGTGCTACTAGCACGAAAGATAATGTTTGTACACTTATTTAGCGAAAATGATTGCGGTAGAGTGCGATAACTGGAATAAAAACGCGGAGCGTTTGACAACCGATGCGCACGCTACCACTGTCTCTACGAGACTCGCGTTATTAGCACGACGCTCTAACCAACTGAGCTAATGGGCCGTTCTTGCCTGTAATTTATGCTATAGTTCAATTCACTCGCCAATTATAAGTGCTGCAGTCTTTTTAGCAACATAAGTTAGCATTATTTTGATCGATCAACTTTTGTTTGTAATTTATAATAATGTTTGGCGACAGTTATCAGATTCCGGAAAATTGTAAGCGAATTTACACTTGTATTTATTGTAAGAAGACGTTTCGGCAAAAAAATCATCTGAGTTCCCACAATAGGCAACACTAAGAACGGCAAAAAAAATTATAAAAATAAGGTTCGAAAACAAAATATCATTTGTACACATTATTTTTATGTTCTATTTACGATTCGAGACTTTTGACGTATAATTTTTATTCTCCGAGATGGCCGTGAGTGTTTGTGAGTGTCTGTGAGAGGTGTCAGTGAGTATCTGTGTGAGTGTCTATGAGCGTCTCCGGGCCAAACATACATTAAAAAACGGAACTTTCTTTTATATATATATAGAAATATGTTTATGAGACGATTCTTCTCTATCATTCTTGCTCGTCTCTTTGGAGCACGCTTTTTGATAGATATTTAGAGAACGAGTGAACATGTAATTTTCATGTAGTTTGCAATATGCATAATCCCAAAAGAGATCCGATTCTTCAAGGATTTTTGATCTGTTTAAATCCATCAAACGTAACAAGGCACTTGATGCCAGGGGATGACGGTAACAATTTCCGTATTGCGTCGTATAATTTGTCTGCGGTCACTTCCTCGCTGTTCAGTAATTTTCAGGAACAAACGCGCTGTTAAGTCATTTTCAAAGCGCAACACGCCAATCAAAAGCATGCATTTTGTTTAGTTTTTCGGGATGCGCCGTTATCTTTTCGTTCCGTTACTTCGATCGTAACTTTGTTAATAGTCGATGCTAGTCGGTCGATAAGAGAGGTCAGTTTCTCTAAAAGCTTCTCGTTCAGTCTCGGATGAACTGTTTTGGGGAGTTATTATCACTAGGTTTCAAAGATGCTTGCATAGAACCTTTTCTGTAACAGTATTGTAGGATAACATATTATGAATAACGTTTCTACACGAAATAAACGAATCGTAGGTATGATAGATAATTAAGTTTTATTAGAGTAACGTTCTTAATGAATCTCCGCGTAACATAAAAATGTCTCTCTCTCCTTTTTCGTCGTGTTGACTGACGTCTTTTGTCCCGTCGCTAGCTACATCGATCTATCTCGAAAGTTCGAGATAAAACAGTCGAACCTCTGTGTAATTTATACCACAGTATCTATATACCTATATAGCTATCTAACATATCTATCTGGTATTCCGACTGTCTTTGCACGTGAAAATTAAATTGGCTCTGAGTGCACGTGTCTGATACTTCCTAATTCGCATTTGTGTGCATATCTTAGCAAATAGCTTGTCCGTTAAAACGTCCGATTTACCACGAACACCTCGGCGTCTACAAGGTAACAGTTGGATGACATATGGAGATATTGCAAACATGTGCGTTGCCGATATTGTCGAGACACGTCCGCCTGAAAAAGATGACAATATTAAAAACAAAACAATTAGATAAGAGAAAACAAGCTATTCGAGCTATTCGCGCAGGCCTCAACATTTTTTCGACACATTAAGTGCTGCAAACATTGGCATCAACGGTGCGCGAGTTCGGAACGATTTCGTTGAACTGTTAACAGCATTTCCTTTTGAAACCTTTCGAACTGAATCACCAAAAAAATGGACGTTTAGACGAACATTTCGTTTTAAGATCGTTTACCTTTAGCAAGAATTTGTGGATCATTGTTCTTGTCAGAGAGCACAGTGAGGCTTTGGGCATTCCGTAGAGCGGCCAATAGCATCAGTAGCAATCGAAAGCAGAGAGTTCCGCGTAAGCGATAAATAATGGATGATCAGGAGGAGTCGCCAAGGGTTCGATGCAATAGCTGCTGGCCTTGGACCTTGTCGGGTAGTTTTTGCCCTGTGCGCGCCCAAGTCTGTCCTGTTTTCTTATTGTTTCCTGTGAGAGTTCTACGTGGATATATCCGCGATCATCGAAATGACGCGAGCTAAAAATCCTGATGTAAACTGCGTAAAATAAAGCGAACACCATATCCATATGTGTATGATAGCTTCAACATAATGATAGAAAAATGTATTAAACATGGAAATATGCAGGTTAATAGAATTATACTGAAAAAATGCCTTGGTGAAAATTGCCAAGGAAGTTGTCACATAGAATTTTCGTGAGCATATGCAGATAATGGTCGCTATTGTTTCATTTATTTTCAATCAAAAGGGTCTAATGTCAACTTTTGGCGATTGATCATCAGATTTGTTACTTCTGACTTCGTGTAATTGGATGCACGCCAATCGTGTCATATAGTCCCTTTCGTACGAGTCGTGAGATCAGCAGCATATGCGAATAAAGTACGTATGCATGTACGAAGGCGGGAAGCTCGCGGAATGCAGTCTGCACCGGTCCGTGAGTCCTGCTGAGGGTCCAGTCTCCGCTGGATCTGGAAGGAAATCACCAGCGGTATAGAACTATACGTGGTGCGAGCGCCGTAGCAGGTAGACGATCAAAATGAAAAGAAGACTCACCCTCTTCGTCGAGGGCATCTCTCAGCTCTCTTTTTCGCCATATTCCTTTCTCTCTCTTAAATTTACTGGCCGGCAGCAAGTCAGCCGAGAATCGTCGGCTTGAAATCGGCTACAAACTGGACTTCTTTGCCCAGCGGCACGTTCTCCGCGGGGATTCATCGAGACACGCCTACTGTAACTATGCTGGTACCATGTATATATACATCACATAGCTTCTTATTAATCTCCTTTTCATTTCGTTTATCGCGATTCTCTTCGGGAAACGATGTAATAACTATTATAAAGACGAGAAACAAAATTTCTTAGATTTATTATCAAGCATTCGAATGTGCAATGCCGTCTCGACAGACCTACTGCGTACTACAAATAACTTTATTCTTCGAAAGTATATTTAATGATAAATGAATGAAAATAGAATAGTGTCATTCCTGTCGCTGGATTGTGCTCATTGATCAAATGAATTTGAACTTGCGGTGGTAAAAGTGTATCGAGGTCGGCGTTGTCGTTGTCATTGACATGTTCTCCTCTCAAGATGTGTATACATATATAGGTATATATGTATCATATACAGATCACGGGAGCGCGAGCCCTCGCCGAAGAATCCGGCAAGAGAAGTCCACTCGCGCCCGCAATCCCCGCGATCTTATCGATGCATCGAGCCGGCAGATCGTCGCTGGAACGCCCTTTCAAAATGGCGTAAAGAATCTGGATCAGCGTCAAGAGATTCCAAAGGGGACCTCTGTTGCTGTTGGATTCTTGGCTACCCGATGGTCTTCGTGCGTTCGCTCTTAGCTTCTCGAGTTCCGGGACCCTCCCGCAACAAAACATAGCAGTCATTCGATCGAATCGAAATCGTACGGTGCAAGACAAACGTTCACGTGTACGACTTGTATTGCCCTGTCAATTCGTTCGAGTCAAGTGTAATTGGGTGAAAGTAGTGACTTTATACTTGACGTTCCATCAATATATTTAGCCTTATCTGCTCTCTATCATAGAACTCTAACAGGACATGGTACAGTAAATAGATATAAACGAGGGCTATATAATCGATGATATAAGTATACAACCCGGAATTAAAGGAGAAACGGATCGAAAGTGAAAACTGTATATAATGAATTTGTACAAATGCATTTAGAAATTAATATGCGATCATTTTAAGCCATTTTCGCTAATATGTATTAGCCGAAGAAACTGCATTAATAACAAAATTATCCACGGAAATAAATATATAAAAAAAATTTATTGCGGAAATTCAATATAATTCAAGCAAAGATATCATTTTGGTCGATCCATCGGTAACTGTCCATTTATTTATATTTTCCAACTTTTCATGAATTTTTCGTTTTAATTTTAGGTTTAGGGATATTTATCGTTCGATAAATGATTCCTTTGTAAATCATTTTTGTTCTCATCATCCATTTCCATGTCGATTACGTGAACAACATCGTCTTAATCTGGATCAATGTCACGGTTTTATCTTATGATTTTAAGCATCGAGTCTGGGAGGATCAGTATTCGCAACAACAGCAGCAATTTACACACCTTTTCGGTCCCTTTCAAGATACGAGCTGCATTTCGATCCTCTTCTTTTCTCGGTTCGTTTAGTTCGTTATATTCGAGACTTTGAATCCCTGAGCGGGGCGCGAGCGGGTTGCTGCAGTAATTAAACAGCATGCCACACAGTGGGCCCCGTGAGACGCCCACGCCTCTCCCACGGTCTCTTCCTTCTTACCACTCGTCTCTTGCCACTTTATCCTCTTCCACTCCGGGTTCCTTTTCCACTCGTCGAGATCGTCTTCTCGAAAGCATCACGAATTCTTCCCGTCGTCCTGCAGTTCTGGAACGTATAGACGCGAACGCGTTCTGCTGTTGCACGCGTTCGGTACTCTTCTTTCCCGGGACAGGAAAAAAAAAATGGAAACTTCGGCGCGCAATGAACCGGTCCTAAATCTTGTTCGCGGTACTTATATTCAGTATATAGTATACCCGGCAACACGCAGCCTCCGAATGCCGGCGATACGTGTGATGAAGCATCGTAACGCATCGACAAAATGTTTTCGTTCGATGCGAGTGAACGTCTGTCATATATTTCTAAGTAAAGGATACGCTTCCGCGACAGCTCTGAAAAAAAAAACTTCTCGATGGTTCCGTTTTTCGCTCGTGTGCACGATTAGCCATAACGTATATGCAGATAACGCACAGAACTAATCCCGCGCGACTTGGCGAGAATCCAGAAGAGTGACAAATCCCTTGAGGCATTTGCATTTTACCGCGGCGGCACGCATACAACTCTCAAAACCCGCAACAACGAATTCGACGGCTTGCTATACGATGAGACGAGCTTTTCTTCCGCTCGCGAATGCGTGAGAGAAAAAGAATAAAACCAGTTGGCAGGTATCCCTTGAATTTCATAGATTTTATAATACAACTACAGCTACATTCTTCACACCGTCTTTAAATTTTATTCTCGGGAAACACGTTGCTGAACAGGTCCCGCCGAGACAACCGTTTGTCCATGGGATCGTTATCGTTACAAAAAATAAATAAAAAAAATCATGCATGCGGCTTAGAAAGAGCCGCTTAAGGTGTGTTTTGCAGCATCACCCGCCAGGAAGGCTTAGAGCTATAGAACTATGTATTATCAATCACAACGAGCAATACAACTACGTATATAGTATTCTATATTTAAGATTGCAGTGTCATTGTAGCTTGAGGAAGTTGAAATATTCTAATAAAAATTAACAACTAAAGTGGAAAGTTACAGAATCGGGTAAAGTAAAGATGCAAATTCTATTTCGAATTGGACTTAAAACTTTTACTAGTCAACTGTATGTTTACAGATACTGCTAGCGGATATGGAGTCAAGAAAAATCCACTCGATGATTCCAATAACGATACGTCAGTCAGTCTTTGTTTATCATATATTGATAGTAATATATATATTTCATTCGAAAACGAGATGCCTTGTCCTGTGACATCTCTGCAGAAACACACAACGTTTTGCGTACACACGCAGGACAGGAAAATCGGTTGGCCGTCACAATAAAGATCGGTAAACGTTCGTTGAAGAAACATAAAAAAAAGAAAAAAATGAATAGCCTCGGGGCTCTGTATTTATGCAAGAATTTCCATCGGAGCGTGCGATGGTCTATAGGGTATAGACGTCATGCAGGGATCCGCCACTAGCAATAAGCTACAGCACAACCGCCGCCACTCTCTGTCACGGAGAGGAAAATCGGTTCGACAACCCCATAACGATCGGTCAACTTGTGCCTCGAGGCTTTATAGTATGCTGTTTCGCTATTATAATACTGAAACGATGCACATGTGTGCGGTATATCGTGGATGTGCGAGACGAAGCTGCAGCGGCAATACTCCCGTTGTTAGAAACAATAGCGAACAACATACGCAATGGTAAAACGTGTGGGTTGGTGGTCGCGAACATTGGCCCTAAGGCGAAAAGGGTCGGAACGTAGCGTTCATTCGAGAACTCACGCCCGCCACTCTTATTTTCTCCTATGTTCCTCCGCGCGTTTGTACCTCGTGACGACCGGACCTCGTCATGCAAATAACGCTACAATCGATTGATTTTTTTTTTTTCTGAAATCGTCGTCTCTCGAGACAATCGATAAAAAATAATCAATCCCCTCTTACATTGCAATAATTTTTTTGAAAATCATTTAAAATCGCTATCCGTTGCTTATAACGATGGCGATGGTAAATTGGTCCCGAGGCCACACAAGAAACGTCGGAAGTCGACGCATTCAACTGCCAAGCATTCTCTGCCGACCATAGGTACAGTGTATTATGGTAGATTCATAAAATTTCTTTTTTTACAAAAACTTGTGCACAGTTACCGAGTTCCAGATTTCTTTTTCTTTCTTATATGAACAATTACTCGAACCATTTTGCATCATTTATGTCGGTACATGCCATTGTACGGGAGTGCACACTGAAGGATATCGCTCGGGGGTACATTATGCTTGTTATTGTTTTCTCGTGCGTATGAGCTCCGGCATCTTTTTGAGTACCTCCGGTTTTTCTTTCATATACCGTTTCAGGCGTGTCCAAGGGTTTATGACTACGGTATAACGTTTTGCGAATGAGCCGAGAGCAAACGGCTTTACGAGCGTCGTAGACTAAATATCGAATGCATGCTGGAACCTTCGCGTCTATATGTGGCAAATTCAGTTGCAAAGGAGAATCACACTTGTGGCAATATTTACGTCAGAGATTTCGCGGTCGCAAGACTCATTCGCGAGATCCAATAAATCTCTCGTCAAAGTAACAAACATCGAGAAATAAGCGTTACGATGTATGTGTGTATCGAATATCTTCAAATACACGAAGAAAAAAAAACCAGTAGTTAAATTAACTTAATTCAGTGGTTAAATTTGTCTGCCGTTAGAACAATAATATGTCCGAGTAAAATAGACGATTGGCACAGTATCTATTCATTTTCCGTAAAACCATTAATTTTCTTTTGCCAACGCCTGTTTGTCGTGTCTATTCTACTGCCAAAGCAGATTATATAGATCGACAGGTTTCGTTAGAAAAATATAGATATATCCAAATAGAAGATTTGCTACTGAATAACAAAAATCGTTTACGAAAAAGCATAATGTCCTTTGTATTAAATTGGATCAAAGTTTGACGGCAATTTTATTATCCGTTGATGGTTTTTGCGATGACCCACTGCCAACGAAACGCCAGTGGGCCATAGAACGCACGTGTCGTCGGAATTTAGCATGATAGCAGGTTGGTGCACCGTGAAGCCCTGTCGCGAACTTCTCCAGGCGTTATTCGCAATCTGGGACCCTCTTTTGGGAGCTCACACTCTTACGAGCGCATCGCTTGGGGCACGCGCGACCGTTAACCTACCGTAACGTAGAAACGGAGGTTGGTGAAGAAGCCGCGAAAGAGCGATGACGACGGTGCGGGTGCAGGCGGCAATCTACTGCTGCGCGGTTTCGCACTGAATTCTCCTGCACTGTGTAATACACGTTCGACTTTGAACGAACATATATCGTCGGCGTATAACGCACAAGCCGTACCGCGAACATACTTACGTACCCAACATTTCGCTCGTATGTACTCTGCTTCTCTCGTGGTTCCGGGCGGGCGATCGAACCAGATGAGCACGCGAAACAGACAAGTACGGAACACATACGTCACGATTCGGGTACCGGCATGCAACATCATATATGTATCTGTGTGCGCGCGCGCGGACGCACGAGAAGGCCTCCTTTTTTTTAACGACGGAATTGGGTCTATAGGTAACGCGGTTTGGGACCGCGTTCGCGTTCGTTCGAGGTTCGCGTTACAGCGAACAAGTCAAACCAGGCAGACTGCTGGGTTCGTGAATACTTGTCTGGAGTAGCTGCACACCTTGCGATCGAGCATCAACCGTGTATACACGCATGCGAGTAAACCGAGCGGAGGGTCCACCGGTCGAACGGCGTCTCGTTGATAATAATGCCAGTGGGTAAGTTGCCGAACGCGAAAGCCTTTTGCCAAGCATCGAGAAATACTTTCAAGCGAGACTCTCCACTTGCGGAGTGTCGCCGGAAAATATACCGCAAGACGGAATGTCGTGCGTTCATATAGTCATGTGACGATCGATTATCGAAGGAATTTTTATAATATGGCGACAGGGTATTAATTTGGTTGTCTGCGGAAGAGTTACTAACTGGGTCACTATAGTCTTTCAGGAGAACAAAATGCAGTAAAAAATCATTATAAAAATTGAGATAAACAGACATTCGTGTAAGCTGATTGTATTTGTAGCGCTGTAGCTTTTAGTGCGTATTAGATATACTTAAGAAGCGCAATTTACCAAACAAAACTGAAAATAAAAAGTCTTCACGATGAAAAACTATTTTCCAAAATATTCGGTTCCGAAATCATGGTAAATGCGATATTTTTTCTAAATTGGATATCCAACAAATGTACGTGAAAATTACGATAATCTTTAAATCGTAAAATTTCCGAAATTTTCCTCGCATTCGTCACTTCCAGTTTAAAAATACATATTGTCCACCGCAAGTAACATTATAGAGAAAATTACAAAAATTCGACGATTTAGACAAAAAAATCCGTCATTTTTACCGTGACGTCAGTTTCTATCGAAAACTGAGGTTTAAAAACCGAAAGTGCCGTAAAAAAGCCCTAAATTTCCTTTCGTATACAAAAAATATTTGAATTTCTTGTGATGTCATTTTGCGAAAGATGTTGAATGTACGTTACAATAAAAAGACCCAACGCCCAACGAACTGCCGAATGGTGATAGAGTAGCAATAAATCGTATCGGGTAAAACTCCATTGCCTGCATCGATGCTCTGGCTTGCGGTACAGCGTTAGTTCGTATAACTTTGGGTCGGACTAATGAGAAGGAGAGATCGGTAGAGCAGTCGCTCCCGATAGTCTGTACGTTGTATACAAGGTATATTCGAGGAGGATACGATGGAAGCATCGTAGCAAGCACTCTCGGATGTACTTCCAACTCGATACAAGTACGAAACGTCGAGAGATTCGCGCTGCCGCTGTTGCTGTTGCTCGTTCCGTCGCGGCCGGCAGTACATCAATACCGAGATTCCCTATCGCCGGTTGTAAATTCCAGTCAGATTTTAATCGTCGGACACGAGAGTGCTGTTGCGTTCGGCCGCGATAGATCGAACGGGAGGTCGCGCGGCCCAGCATCTCTCTCTCGCCCCGGCAACAGCAACCAGCGGAAGCCTGAGAGTCTGAACGAACGAACGGGCGGGTGTTTTCTACACGTCCTCTCCTCTCGTCTCTCGGTGAAACTATCTTTCGCATTTGTATGGGCTTCAACGGAGGCAACCAGCGAACTTTGGATGCCTTGGCTCGTCGAATTATTTCATGGGAACTCGGTCGCCCTCGATATTACTCTCGTGAAACACCCGGTGAATAATTTCATATTCAGCTGTATAGCTTCCGCGATTTTTTTTTACGAATTGCTTCATCACTGCGGAACTTATCGAGAGTCGGACGAAGTACAAAGTAGTATAGAAAGTATTGAACAAAGTTTTTGTACATCGCTGTAAGGTACAATGTAAGCCTAAGTAGGTAGAGCGATACCACACTAATCTTGTTTTTAAACAACATTTTTTCGTTTTTTATTCTTGTAAAAAAAAAATTGAATTTTTGTTGCGACAAAATTTAGCCCGATGCGACTTCGTAACGAAGTTATGAACTTTTTTTTTGGCCGTTGAACGTTGTTGAATTTTTATCAGCTTCACCGTAATTTTATTTCCGGTAAAAAACTGTGATTTTCAAACCGGAAGTAATATCATCATATTAAAAAAAAATATATATCTTATACAATGATACATGGTCAATGACTGGTACATCCATCCTACAATGTCTCTAGTTCTCTCTCGCGTAATCTCTATTTTATTATAAATATATACACACACCGAACGGAGTCTGTGGTACCGGAGATGCAGGGTTTCGTGTTTCCATCTCGAGCACGAATTACGTAGGTACTTATCCGCGTGCGATTACATACGTAGGCGTGGGTGCGAGCAAACCTTCGCGCATGCTGTAGTGTCGCACTTGGTTAAAGATTCGACTGCAGTATATATATCTGTTTGCTTATACAGTAGACGTAATGCGCTCGCAGGTTCGAGCGCCGAGGCACGTTTGCGGTGTCGAATGCACGAAGAACTTATCGCCATTGGACTCTCCTTCTTTATACTCACCTATGTACACTATATCAACGCTGTAATACGTTTCGCGAATAGTCGTCACGTTTTCACGTTCTCGCCGATCTCCGTGTACCCGAGATCTGTATAACGAGAATTACTCTGCCACGTCATCGAGTCTTTATTCACGGAAATTTATGCTTAAGATTTAATCCTTTTTGCTTCCCACAAAGCTTATACGTAACTCATTGGCTGAATGTGACTGTTTATACTTTATTTGTCATTGGCTTAACCCATTGTTGCTTGGCGTTCCATTTATAGGCAATTTTTCGAAATACAGATACGCGATTACTGTGGAAATAAACATTGCCAAATATTCGATAAAACAGTATTAAGCGTATATGTGTTTCTCAGGATGCCGTTTAGATTTTGCAATACTTTACTTATAGCCCTACGAAACATAAGGCTCTTTAATACGACAGTAACGATATCACGTTTCACAGCGTAACCGCAATTTGTCAACTGACGGCAGAGTTAAAAAAAATCGTTATTAACTTTAACCAACGAATTTATGGGACGAAAATGTTGGAAAAAAAGATAAGCCAATTAACGCTGCGTCATTAATCACAAAGTGTCCTTTGATCATAATTTTATCTTATCTCGATTCGTTAAAGAAACAATAAAGTTTTTTCGAGATCTCGTTGCGAGAAGCGAGAAAAAAAAGTTACCAAGTATTCTCGACCCGTAGATTTTTTTTCTTACAATCTTTCGTTACAAGAAGATAAACGAGCTGCCTTATTATCGTTCGAGAGTTTTCGTTGCAGCTGAAGAAAAAAAAGGACGTCGCCGAGGATTGACTTCAATGGTCAATATGCGGGCATCTGTTAAAAGTCTGTGACTCCCACGCATCTCGCGGACACGCGGGGGACTGAGTCAGCGCGTGATATGCTCGCTGCTTTCTTCGTATTAGTTCCTTGTCGATGTTTATTCGTACGCGATGGCGTGCGATCTGCTTGCGCAGAAACGCCTGTTTCGCGATCGCGATGTTTGAATCGACAGGGATTGGCACCCGACAGCATTAGATCAATCGTGAGATCGATAGGTATGCCGGCACGATCTCTCGTTAATTCGTATAATTTATTGATATTAAACAACACGTACTCGCGCTATATACGGGTGAATTATTGATTACAATATATGCATTCGCTCTTTGCTCCTCCCATATATCGATGTATCGAAACAACTCGACGTTAAACATGTCCACAGTTCATACTCTGTCGATCAACGTTCGTCTAAGTGTATCGTGAGGTATACGGCAAAATAATTATCTAGTAATGTCAGAGAAACTCGTACTCTCTCGTTACTTTCGATCGATTTAAAATATTCGTAAGTTTGTACTAAACGGAGGCGTACTGAGCAACAGGAGCACACGCCTCTGATACCTACTTACCACTGGGCGATCGGGCAAGAGTTCGAGTTCCCAGGCGCACCACCGAAGTAGAGTCACCCATGCGGTATCGCGACTGTGTGAGCGTTCGAACATTGTGGTGGCGACGGGATACAGATACCCACAAGAGAGTTTAACGTTCGAGTACATTCAACATGTCCTACCGCACGTCGCCGTGGCGGAGACCGGCCACAGCTTCGGCGCCCACGCGGTCCTTCGCTGTTCTTGTAACTTCTCTTGTAAATATTTCACTCGTGTTGCTCGACTGCTCGCAGCTCGGCAACAACGGCAGCCCCAAAGTCAGCTTCGACCTCTGATATATGATAACGACGCGTAATATAAACGAAACCGGAAATTTATATTTCTGTACTTTGTTTCATACCGCTGTACGTCATTATACTCGTTAACATGTATTTCATTTCATTTTCTTTTTTTTTTACTCACGACGAGACAACTGCATTATTTCATTTTTTTCACTGCAAATTTGTATTTTTATCGGAGGGGTTCAACATGTTTAAAAATCATTATATACTTCCCTGAAAAACATACCGAATGAATTATTCTATCACTGAGGACAGTTTATGCAGATGAGACGAGCGCTGTCGCGAGGTCAGCACTTCCGTACTTCTCACGACAAGCATATAGCCTAACAGATATCGCAAATCCGAGCAACCAGTCGCGTTAGCAGTGCGTGTAGAGATGCGCTCGACTCGCAGTCGGTGGGTCGTTGCTATCTCAGCTGCACGCATGAAGGAACACTACCATAGGAACACGACACTACCGTGTTACGTCCAGTTATGTCACGACTAGTTATGCCAGTCAACTCTGCTTCTTTTTATTTCATTTTTATTTTATATACTGCTCCTCTCAATTATTTTTTTTTGTATTATTTGAACGCAACTCTATAGCGTATATAACTCGCGAAAGGGTAAGAAGCGGATACGCTTCTTCGTCGTGAAATTTATATCACCGTATATACTTATTACGAATACACGGATTGTGTAACGGTATATTAATAATTTTTAATTCAAACGTCTTGGCGACGAGGATTATCGAAGACGCAAATGAAAGATATGGAAATTCTTTCGCGGTAAATGCAAACACGTTTATTAGATACAAACGTTCATTTAAATGCGACGCGCTTTCCTGTGGGTGGTTATATTTTTTCGTTGTATATTTCTTATCTCGATATTTACGAAGATTTTCGTGTTTTTTTATCACTCTTCCAATTAGTGACTACCAATTAAAACCGTGAAGATCTTTACATCTTGCGCGTACGATCGCCGTTTATATTATAGTATGTTACCAATAAAGTACGGTTTATCAAGTTCCTGGGGCGTCGGTGAATACCTCCGAAGATCTTTCTCTGTGAAAGCGTTATCCGACACTGTGAATCGATGTTTTGATAAAACCTTCGGCGTATCCGGTGACCGGCAGCAACAAACACAGCGAGCATGAATGACGACAATCGGGCGTTGTAATACGGCCCTCACGTGTTCACATCGTTCTTATGTCTAACGTCGGTGAAGCTTACGTAGAAATTACAGAAGAACTGGAGATCGGCTTGTAGATACATGGGTCCCATAGCGTCTACGAAGCATATGTAAGTCACAATATTTCCCGATGTATACACCCGATTCGAGAAATCTAAAGAAACAAAAGAGCATTCGGCGTTCCTGAAGGGCTCGCGTGACCCTTTCCTTTTATCTTGATATAGAAAAACTTGGAGTTCATTGACCCATTTTTAAATGCATCTGAACTGTAGTGTTTACCAAACATCATTTCGACAACAAACATTTCGAGTTCATATATCTCGAATATATGTACTCGAAATTTCGTGATTCATGAACAGGGTTCGGGAATCTCGGGGAATCTTTGGGGATTCTTTTTTCAGGAATTACATTTCAGTTCGTGATTTCGAGATTTCGTACATATGTAAAGAACAAACTTTCAAAATTATTTGCAAATTTTCACTTCCGTTTCGACTGTTCCAAATGCTCCCGATAAGCGCGTCTTAAAGTTGATCGTTATTTGGCAAAACGAGCAGATATAAACTGTTTGTTTATAGCAGATGTGAAATTATTTGTCGATCTCTCCGTTCGAGAAATCTAACAATACAGCAGTTGCATTGCCGTTTGAAACGGTTCGTGACACTATTTCGATCTCTCTTTGTCTCATTCTTTCTAATGTCACTTATAGTTTGTCGAGTTGGTTGACTGGTTAGGGTGGCTCTGGATTTCTCGATTCATTCACATAGAACGGATCCCGCATATCCGCGTGTACCGGTCTCTCGTTCCCTCCGACCCCAAGGGGATGACCCTCATCTGCAATAGCAACAACAGAGCACCCAGCAACATCAACCGTGATCTCGAGTCTTCGTGTGCTTCCCGGCATTGTGCACTTTCGTATTGCCCTCACGAATTGGGTCGTGTAAACTCGGGCTGGCGGTTGTATTGTATCGCAAGCCACGTTGCGGGCTGCTCTGTGAATCGTGTTCACCACGGTATACACTGCGGGTATATTTCCCGTCTCTCACTCTCGCTCTCTCTCGTATCATCAGGCAGAGCCACGAATTGAATCGTGTTGTACCAGAGGCGGTTCGCTGCCGCTGTTGCTTCATGTGCACACAGTACAACTCTCCGCCGGATCGTTGAATGCATTTCTGTTTCCATCCGGACGCCCCCGCGTCTAGACGCGAAAACGCTTCGCATCGAATGCTTGGTTAGGTATTCCATTTTAACGCCGCTAGAAATCCCAGAGCTCCGATTCCATTATGGAAAGTGTTAAACGGATATATCGCGTGTAGAAACGACAAACACTTCGAACGAGTATAATCGACAAAGCTGATAGATGTAAAGGGAGCTTTTGGAGATTGCGTTAATTAATTGAAGAGAAGATGGGGGTAAGTTGAAACACATTGTGTAAACGAATCGAAGATTTCGTGCAGAACGTACGAGACTTTAAGAAAAGATTTCCTAGAGTGCTGATATCGTTAGGTGGAATCTTAAATTTTCGTTACTTTCATGTGTCTTTTTCATGTGTCATAAGACGCTGAATCGATACTCGAATTAAATAGAAAGAATAATAGTATAGAAAAAAAAAGGGAATGTCATCCAATATATATCGCTTATACCGGGATATATGCGCTTCTTAAAGGATAGAGACGACCATATCGAAAGCTCTGGTTATGCAGAGTCTCGAAGTATTCCGCGCATTTCCGTACCCGGCGTGACTCAGCGATTACAAGTTTCACTATACAATGCGTATATTAGAAGAAGACTCGCGAGACAGAGACGTTCGCGTTTCCATGCGCGTGTCTGCGTACAGTGAAGTAACCAGGAAATCTAATACCATTTTCTTTCGTCGTTTATTTCATCGAGTCGCATACTACTTATTCGATATGTGTTCCATATGCATTACTGGTTGGTGACGATGAGGAGGAAGAGAACGACGACGACGCGCGGGCGAAAACGGCAAAGAGATTGCTAACTTGTTTTTCTGCGTCGCCCCGTAAGACTGCTATACATTCTTCGCCGTGAATATCTTCCAAGTATATATGTATACCCTGTCGCCAGAGTTGGAAAGCAATAAAGGGCTCAGCGTGGAAGTTCTCTCATTGCAGCTTCACGCACATCGTTCGCGTGTGTCTCTCGGTCGCCATAATGTGAATTACAAAATTCCATACGCACGCTTTTATATATGCACTCGCGCACCCGTTTCGTAAGGAGCAAAACGAACGCGCTATACGCGCACACATCAAAGGAGTATATATATAGACGAGGGAGAGTTTCCGTGCAAACGAGAGCGCAGGGAGTCCCGCTGGGAGGAGTACGGTAAACGTGGGAGTTGGTATATTACGAGACGTTAAATCGAATTCGCTCGATTGAGATTCAGGAATGCAGGACTGCAGGAGTCAGCGTTTTTAACACGAGCGTCGAGCTCACGAGGCCCCCAGAGCTCACCGACTTAGCGTCTGAACAAATGCTGTACAGCAATGTTGATTGCGCGCAGCGATCTTGCATAGAGAAATATCCTATACGCAGCGGCGCGTCGGCGAAATATAGACACGCACTGATACGCACGAATCTATGCGATACGATAGATTGATAGAAGTATACGATCGAATCAATGCCATAGATTGGCGAGTAGACAAACATAAACATATAGTCTTAACGAGTAGATAAATATTGTTAACAAAAAAACGAAAAAAAAATGTTAAACAACGTACAGCGAAGTTTGTTCCGTAATTTGCAAGATATACCGCACGTGTTGAATATTCTCATAGCAAATAATAGTTTCTGCGTGACGACAACTTTAGCGAATTCTTATGTTTACGATCGGCTATAAGATCGAAGTTGTTTTGCGGTTTTGTTATATACTTAAAAAAATATTTATCTTGAAACTATTTTATTCGAATTTATAGGTCGAAAAATATATTTTTCATTGGTAATATTTGTAGTTTCTCGTGAAGTGGTAAACACGAATAGATAAATAGATAGCATTTTGAAAAAAAATATATATATGTGTAAAGTATATTTGTTCGTAAAACGTGGTGCTGTAAACGGTGAAAGGTTCATTCACTTCTCCAGTCTGCAAAATACTGCCAATATTGACTATTCTTATTAGAACATCAATTTTTTCGCGTGACTATTTTCGTAACAACGGCAAACAATGTTCTTTACCTATGCAAGATAGCAATGTATATTCTGTAAGGAAGAGCTAATAATCCGTTATTCGCGTACCTTATGCTATTTCCATCGATTGTATTGGATAGACTAATAACACCCTATGGCGCCCATAACTATAAGCAATGCAATTCTTCGCTGAGAACCATCGTTCCGAAAATATATCTTTCACACTTCGTATTACACTGCTGACGAAGTTAATACCGCGCAGTTGAAAACTACAGAGCAGCGAAGCTCTCACGGCGTTGTATAAACTGTGAAAAGTGCTTCCTAGTAAAAGAGTCGGCATGTGTTATAAGTTGAGGATATAAACTCGTCGTGACGTACAAAGCCTCGCGTAAGCATACCGAGTGGAACGAACAAAAAGATCGAGTGACAGACGAAGGAACCTTTACGACAGTATTATCGTGATGTTCAAGTGGTAAAAAACCAATATAGTCAGACACGCCGATGTTTCGTAAAAAATTGTTGACTTCAGTCGAAAATATTTTATGAAATCGGATATAAAAGCGTTTTTTTTATACAGAAATCCCGTAGCAACGTAATTTTAGAATAATCCCTGAATGTCCGATGTCATTAATAATTAATAGAAAAAAACTGCAAAGAAATCATTAAAAATGTTTATCTCGAGATATACGCGTCTATGATACGTGTTTAGCTATTTATGTTTCTAAACGTTCGAAAACCGACAATCTCTTTTAAATGATGGGAAACGTAATATTACGAGATATCCGTCAATGGGAAACTCTCATCTACATATTATTATAGGTGAGAATATACTGTTATGAAGACAAAAAAAGAAAATAAATAGAAATGAAAAATGCATATATTTTACCTATGAAGAGAAGGATAATTTACCTCACCACAGCAGAAAGCGTTGTCACCGAAGGACATTTCAACGGAAGATCGTGCGGAAATGATTGCAACATCGTGAACGACACGGAGAACACATCGGAAGACATCATGAATGGGTTCGCACGAACGCCGCTGGCGAACCTGCCGACGGATCAACGACCCCCGCACGACGGCCACCGCTCTCCTGAGACACACACAGCCGCGTGTTACACGAGTCTCCGAGACAGAAGAGAGACACGCACGTACCACTCGCCAGAATTCACCGTGAACGGTGCCAGATGATGGCATATTTTTCATTCGCACCTAGCAAGACGCTTATGATTATCTTCACTGATACCCGTGGAATTGTCTTTACGTGTTGCGCAACCTATTTTCGTAATCGATTGGTTCGAGTCCTCCTTACGCTATGATTGAAGTTATCTTCGAAATATTACTCATAATTTCGATTCTACTGAATATAAATTAGTATAAAATTTTCTATCGCGGATCAGTTTAAAGAAATTATAGACAAGATATAAGTAATCGAACGCTTTAATTCCTAAGCGAGCAGAGGTTTAATTATACACCTACGAAGTTGAAGCAACAACGTTTTTTTTTTCAATTCGATAATTATTAATTGATAAATTATAACCTCAACCCGAGCGTGAAAAATACAGCTACGAATACGCGAATCTTAAGATAATTTTAGATAAACAGCGATAAGCGAGTAATCGTTAATTAGATGATTAGAAACGGAAAAGTCTGCGCAGGAACTTAGCGCAGAGTAGTAATCACAAGTGAATCACAAAATAAGTCCAAATTAACAACGATAAGCTGGGAGTTCTTAATTAAATGATTAACAAGAAAATAATCTAAAAAGCATGAAGCTAAACGCTAAGGATCGTTGGTATGTCTCGAACTATCCTGATATCGTCGATTCTCCACGCAATCTACACAGCCAAAGCCTCTGCGGTGTTCATCGAGGAAGACGGGTCCGTACAGATTCAGGACACGTCGACACGTAATCAAGGTGCATACCTTCGCATAGATCTATCACACATTTTATAGCACTATACAGTGTATGCATCGTCGTGCAACGTGAAGCGAAAGGGGATTGAGACGACGAATGACGAGAGGGACAATGCAAGGTCTCTGTAATTTAGTGATATAAGAATTATGTAAGGAGACTCTCTGAATCGCATGTAGGTAGGAATTAATTTGCTTGCAGATGACAAGACGAGAGAATCGTATGAATGAAAAGAGGTGTGTGAAAAAAAAGGTGAATAACGCATGGAATATATTGAAGGATATAACTATTTTTCTACTATTTTATTACAGTAGAATATATTTTGCGGTCTCAAGTTTCATGCCTTTTTCTCTTTGACGCCTTTTAATATTCTCTTCAATGCTATGTACGTAAAATGGAGTCCGGAGAACTCGAGTTTTGCCAACGATAATAAAGGTATTGTGTCAGACATCGATGATGAAATATCCATATATTTTATGAGTTTGGGATTTTTCTTTCAACGATTGCCTCATAGGTCTTGAGCTATTATTATCGTGTCGAATAACAAGGACGTTTAGGCCTTTAATTAAAAGTGAAGGTTGTTTCGTAATTTGAATAACAATAGCTGCTAATTTCTGTCGGTCAATTGCTGACGAGAAAATTACTTTTTACGTGTCGAAAATCTTTAAAATTTTCCACTATTCGTATGAATAGGACGATTGCGATGTGTTTAGGATTGGAAGAATGCAATGTCGAGCAAAGTGACGCATTATCTTTATTTCAATTTTTTTGTTGTTATTTCTCGCAGTTTAGTGGAAATCGAGTCGAATCTTTGTTGTCGAAGGCCACAGTTTGTTTCGATACTAAATATAAATGTGAAATATCGCAATGTTACCAACGCTTCCCTTTGACGAATTCAGCGTTAGTATAGAAACAACTTCCGTTAATTTTCATCTGTCGAAAAAAATCGTTCCTTCTTTCAAGATCTGCAGATCAGCATATGTACTTATTCAGCTTCTGGTTGAAGTTGGTAGAAATGATGAGATCTTCAATTTTATTGCCATTAGCCTCGTTGTGAATGTTTTTTAATATCCTTTCTCTACTCGGGTCATTAACCAATTTATACCGCTAATTGAGTAGAATTGTGTGGGTACATTGCGTATAAGATACGCGCGGTGGTTCTACAGACTTTAATTGGAGTTTAAAATAGATCGAAGTGCTGGTCTTTGCTAGCTGAGTTGCAGCCGCTATTGCACAATGTACATAAGGGTACTTACATAGATATTGCGGTATGTCGAGAGAACCCACCGTTGGGCACCGGCGAGCGTGAAACGTGTCGTTCGATACGTGTTTCTCTCCTCGACTAGCAAAGCGGTCTTCGAGTCTCTGACTGTATCGAGCCTTCGATGGCTTGGCGTCTTCGCCGCTATGCGAAAGACACTCATTAACGAGTCCCGTCGCACGCGCTAATACCGCTCGTTCAGGAAGCGTTGGTGCGAAGCTGACGGTGTCATCTGTGTTGCACGCGGTTTACAGAACGACGCATCCGTTTCGTCGCCATCGCCTCAAGCATTTTGTGTACGGAGAACGCATAAAATCGATCCGCCGAATTTGCCAGTGATTAGTCAGTACGCTTCCCGCTGCAGGTTCCATTCATGGATCTCGAACTTCCGGCACGCAAGGTGTAAATTGCAATTTGGACCGTGCATCGTGCATCGCGCATGCGCAGTTGAGTCACACAGCAGGAAACTCAGAAAAAAAAAAGATCGCGACTACCGCTTGATCGATTTTCACCCTGAAAGATTCCATTCTCTCTATAAGAAGATGGCTTTCCACGAGAATCCACATCCGGAACCTTCTCTATCCACTTGTGTATATCTAAGCCAACAATCAACACTCTTTCGAGTTCGAAAGAAAGTTAATTGTACGTGTTCCACTCATCCTCTCCTAGATTGGCTTTCCGAGAAGTCAGACAGAATTTCTTCATCCGACGTAACGTGAACTTAATTAACTCTTATTTGCGCCATTACGCCGGGAGCGGACGAAACGTGAGGAAAATTTTGATAAATGCAGATAGCGCAAAATCTCCTCTCTAATACGCTTGACAATTGTACAATGTATATTCACTGACAAGTGTACTATTAAACAGAGTATCGTGAACTATCCGAGCGAATGCTGCCGCGAGAGAGCACGTCGAATACTCGGATAGTTCGCGTGCTCGCGCGAGACTGTAACAACGCTGAAATAACTATCGCGCATATGGGGACCAATTAAGGCGCGTGCACCGCATTCCACAGGGATGCAAGTGTGTCGCCGGGTTATATAAGGTTGTGCGGCATTGCTGGACTCCGCACGTACTCCGCTGTATAACGCACTACACTGGAAGCAGCGTATGTGGTCCAGTCTCGAGATATTTGCGGAGTTAATACAGAATGCATAGCTATTAGACAAAACTGCAAACAAATGTTACATACTTGCTGCTGCCGCGGAGGGTAAAATTTGAATGCAGGATGATTTTTATCGAACTCGAGAAAGGCATGTCGATCTGACGATATGCCGCAACAAGTTGAAATTTCTTCTTCGTCGTCGTTGTCGTCGTCGTCGGCGTCGGCGTCAACCATCGAAGATCTCTCGGCATATAGTTAATCGTCACCCTGACTCCTCGTCTCGGTATCCTTTCTCACGCTCGAGCCATACTCGTTAGAGGAGAAGGCCGCAGCCTCTATTGCGGGGGGGTATCGAGTGACCGAGATAGGTCGCGCTGCGCCTAACGCGTATAGAAGACACTCATGGAAATCCGGGTGTCTTCGAAATAGTTTCTACTTGCATCGCGGTGCACAAGAGTCGCAGCGTTAAAGCGAAAGAACTCGAATTTATACATTGAAACAGATTACTTATGGATTGGGAAAGAGTAGAGAACATATAGCTAACTGGAACAAGCGATAGAATTATAGATGAAGATAGTGGTAGAAGAAGGAAAGGATGAGGAAAGGATTCGAATCGAATAGATTGCATCTATGCGAGATCGTACCTCGGGATAAATGCTACGTCTGGTGGATAACGAGGATAAGAAATTATGTATATCGCGTTCGATTGCATTTCTGTCGGGGTGAAGCCAGAGATCCTCCGCGCTCTGTGCGCCCGGCGATCTTCATGACTCCGTCGTGTCCTTCCGGTTTTATCCAACTGAGAATCTATCTTTCCTTCTCTTTCTTTAGCTTTGTATGTGTGAGTATTTGGTTCCACTGATGATGCTGATGTAACATTGCAAAGAGTGCAGAGCCTGAAACTAGATATCGTTTCTCGCGATAGGAGTCCACATCGTCGTTGCACTGCCGCATCTCTTTCAGTGATGTTTCACCGTTCGTTTGGCTGGTGTCTGTGTGTTTGTCTATGTTTGTCCCGCTAATGAAATTATCGCTATCACGAACGAATTATATCTATGAGCTCACGATACCCACGAAACTGTACGTATATCGTATGTATAGTATCGTTACGATAGTCTAGTTGGTTGCGGCAAAGTGATGAGAATTGCCAGTTAGACAGACACAAGGGAGAGAGAATAAAGATAAAAAGATTCGAAGAACTATATATTTCTCGCGGTTGCATCTCGCCGCTCTTGGCAATGAGCCAATTATCGCCTGGCGGAGGTACGTAGAGAGGAATACCGACCGCCTCTCTGACGTCTCATCGGCGTCTCTTCTTCCTGTTCCTGAGACTCTCTTAACCCGCGATATCCTGGCCTCGCGGTAAGACCTCCATGTGCTCAACGCTTTACCGGCGCGCAGGGCGCTAATGGCCAGCACTCCGCCGCGCGCAAGTTCTGTATCTGTGGGATATATACCTCCTTTCTGTATGCCAACCTATGACTGTGCTGTTCTAGTTGGTACAATACACAAACGTATCGTTCGCGCACTCGCTAATAACCCGAACGTGCGAGATGCTCGTCGCGCGGCATGCCACCGTACGCTAATTAGCTGCTAATTAATCTTCCAAGTTCATCGGTCTGCGCACGTATAGAGCATCGCACAGACGCAGTACGCGTCTGATATACGTGTATGACACACGAACGTTGGCAAAACGTCGATGAGAGCTCTCCCCTCGCGAACGAGACTTCCGGCAACTTTCGTACTCTCTCGTCTCTCGCGTGACTTTCCACGCCGGTGTATATAAGTAACAGACAGATTTTCCTCGTATCGACGATCGTCAATTCTCTGTGTCTGCATACATGCTCGGTACCCTCGGTACATATATCAACGTTATAGCGTGAATGTTTCAAGGAAGAGAAGAAAATACGTGCGTGTGTATGTGGATGTGTGTTGTTGCGACGATGGAAAAGTCTCGTCCGATGGCTCTCGCGAGTTTCGAGATCCCGTCGTACTTGAGTATCCCCCTTTCACGTTTAATAATAATTATTTATCGAAAAGATGAGCAATCGCCGGGAGGAGAACTCCTGGTCACGCGATACGTCTCCCGATAACCCGTCACCCGTTCAATTATCCTATTACGTAAAAGGTTCAATGATAAATCTTTCTCTCCTCTCTTCTTGTCTTTCCGTGGCAAGAGCTCGACGTGGTAAGGGAGCGCCCGACGGGTCGTTTGAATTTCAAAAGAAATGATGAACCGCCGCGAGATCACCGAGAGCGCGAATCATTGACGCGACACGTCGAACGAGCGCGGCGCGCTTCGAGATGCAGAAAATAAATCTCTCGACGAGTGTATATACTCGTTACCGCCTCTCTCGGCGTTGCCACTGATTCTCCGGACTTTTTATTTCACTAGAAATTCATTGTGCAACCGGTGCACCTCCTCAAGGATACTCCATTCGCACTGATCTCGTATATCTATAGCCACACGAGACCTCGCAAGAGTTATGCACAACGATCGTGTCGTTTTGCCTCTGCGCTGCTACTGTCGCTGCTGTGTACAAAGTGCAAGCGCAGCATCAGCAGCAATACAGCGCAGCTTTTAGCTCTCTGCTTCTAACGTTACAGTAGCGTGGTTGGGTTACAGGAATGCAAGGTTCTTCTATGGTCCGCATGCGAAACATGCCACGTTGTACCTCGTTATATTATAATATTCATCGCAGACGCGATTAATTTTTAGTCTATCAAAAAAATATTTTTGCTAATAAAATTGTTTTGCTAAAAAAATTACGATGTACGAATGCAAAAAAATAGATTAATTCGAGTAGTGAAATGAAATCGATTGATATTACACATTCGTTTAATCGTTAAAATAAAGTCGATGAATCCGAAAATCGAAAAGAAAAAATGTTAATTTTTTCATCTATTCTGTAAGCAAATACGGCAATGAGAGTAGAATAATGAAAAGTACCGTAGACCCGTTACCTGCCGTAGCATCGATACTTTTATAAATCTATTTTCTCGCAAGGTCGACCGGTGCGAGTCTCTATCTCGGTCTCGATATATCCTCGATCGTGTGTGCGCTCCCCTCGACATCGCAAAGAGTCTCGTCGTGTTTATGTGTACCTGTACCGGCGCTCATGTGTGCCCCGAAGACCGGACCGTGGAGACTCTCGTCGCCGGTAGAAAGTCAGTCGTCTACTGTTTCCCTCAAGCGAGTATGTACCGTATAGCTAGTTCAGCTGCGTGTGCACGAGCGTGTTGCATCTCTCGTCGATAGATTTAGCTTTGTACAAATACGGAAACTGTCGTTCGACGAAACCAAGCGATTGGAGAGGGATCACCACGCACGTCGACGAGGCACACAAGTCGACACGCGACAAGCTTGCGCTCGGAGAACAAGCGAGAGAGATCCAAATGGGCTAAGAGCGCGGGAAACCGCTGCTCATCATGGGTTTCCTCCGACTTACGGATGGATAACTTCGGAGATCTCTGAGACTTTTCGCCGAGTCATCAGACTCGCGGTGGCCAAAGCTCGCGACGACGTCTTGCGCGACGTGTGCATCCAATGCTCATCGCCGCGGCGGCAACGGCACACGGCGCAGACGTGACGTAGTCACTCGGTGATTAACGTTTCCCCTCTGTCACGATGAGACTTTGGCGCACTAGGAGTCTTCTTGGGAGCCTATATGTAAACACCTATCTCATCTCGTCGTCTCTCGTCTGTCGCTGCGTTCCTACCGCGACGCGCCGCCTCTCATTTAACAATCCTACACCGCCTATAGTTGCATGTCTACAATATATGCGTTTACGAGAATTTTCTCACAGCTGTAATCAAGCGTTGACAATGGGTCTTCGTTAAACGAGAACTATATTTCTGTGTCCTCATTGCGCCGTCCCTCTTATACCTCCACTCGCGATGATACCGTAATCGATTCGGAGTCTAAGAGTCGCGAGATACTCTTACTGTCAATCATAATCGATCCTTATTCGCGATTAGGAAAATTCATAGGATATCTCGCGCGCGACAGTTTTGCAGCGAGTGGATTGCACTAATAGCAGAATCGGGAGATTAGCGCCCACGGTGGGCGGGTATCGTCCTTTTGCCGAGCAAACTAGAAAGTCCTGTTAGGCATAGGCACAGGAGGTCTTTTTTACTTTTAACGAGTCGGTCGACACACATCATCTCGAGAATATGCGGTACGTGTACATAACATTTGCGAGTGTGCGCTGCAAATGATCACCGACACGTATTAAAGGCGTCCATCGACGCCTCACACCGATATCGGTGACCCTCTCTCGATACGGGTATTAACGGCATGTAAATTCCTCGACCTTTGCCACCGCGAGATCATATATTTCAACCCTTAAAATCATTTGTCAATGTATAAACAAGCGAAGGGGGCAAACAGGGGGTTCAACTTTTTTCCCGCTCGATCGGGTATGTAATCGTGGGACTTGTCCTCTGCCCGACGATGACAAATTTATTTCTACAATTATAAACCTCCCATGGGAATATAATATAACCGTTGAAAATAATAGAGTTTATAACTCATAACTGTCATAACTGTAGAGGATGGTATATACGATTATTATATTGTCACGATGCACGTAGACTCAAATGTCCTGTCCACGATTACCAAAATGGAGGGGTTTTTCAACTGTCTGCACTACACACCGGTCACGAAGTAATACCATCGCCCCGAGGACAATCGCGTGTCATCTTCGTCATCGTTGTCCTCGTCCACGTGTATCATCGGTAACTATGCCATACCTCTACCTCCGCCAGCCTACGACGAGGATAGATGTACGGTGGTAAAAGGTAAAGTACACCTATACGTATGCTTAACGTTGCACCCGCGCATTCTCATCCGAACTGTGCACGTTGCACACTATGCTCGGGGGGGCCTCGCCGGAGCAACTAACGTCGAGGAACTTTGACCCGTTTCTCAGAGTAACGTCGCTCGTGTACCGTACATATATGCTACTCTGAGCCTTCGCGGCTCTACGAATAAGAAGCAAAAGTTAGATGTTTCGGGTTGTGGCGGTGAATTGCCGTACGCGGAATATGGCCGATTACGTATCAAAGATTCTAATGCGTATTCAAGGAATAAAAATTTGAAAGTCCGATGTAAAAGTGCCGAGTATAGTTCACCTCGACTTCCGCAAATTTTCAGAATCTTTTTTAAACTGAAATATCCGAGATTTTGCCAAACTTTTTTCCCGATAACTCGTTTGTACACTTCAGCAAACATTTTTTGTTTTTCGATGCAAAAAATCTAAAATAATGAGGGAGAGTCGCTTTGGATGTATTGTCAATAAGGTTACGGATCGATAACGAGAAGTTCGTCGTTTCGCGACACTGTCAGGTGCCTCGTCAACTGTGTTGAACACGAGAGAAACTTCACTTGTTTGGTGAAGCCGATGTTTTCAACGGCAATTACCCGCATCGACACGGTGAATCGAAGGACGACAAGAGATTCAAGAACTGCAAGAAACTTCACCGTTTGAAACTTCGATGTACACTGCATCTAGAGATCCTGGAATCTCCGTGAACTTTGCGGAAACTTCAGGGAAGCGGCGATCCGCGTTCTCTCACACGTTGGTGAAAATGGCTTAACGTGTTGTACGCGTCTCTGATCATCGATGCGGATAGAAAGTATAGTGTAATCGATGGGAGAATCATTTGACGTAACGCGTTCACGGAATTACTACCATCAATTAGCGTGAGATTAGTACGATGCTATCAATTCATATGCGTTTGGTAATTCCTTCACGGAATTCTTCATCGTAGAAAAGCTTCCGCAATTTTCTTTCAATAAACGTTACTGCAATTGGATAAATCCGTTATCAAAAAAAAAAAAAAAAATTACAAACATTTTACGAAGATACGAATGGGAAAGTAATCTTACAAATTACGGTGATTCGCGTGGGAAAAAATATTTTCAACAACATGTCTGATATTTTTTAATCGTTGTGGATGGTTTGCGCGATCAGCTACAGACGATCTCATAATTGTCGACGGTTTATCTCTTTTGTACGAAAGAATTTCAAGAACCTAAGTGCTCGTGCCGATGCAGTTGAGTAATGTGTGCACAACCAACTCCAGATTCTGTTTACACGCAACGAGCTGAGTAGACACACTATACTGGTGTACCCCGTTCTCCGTGAAGCTGTATATGCTTCTGTACGCTCCTGGGTCCAAAGACCTAACTAACTACACTACCATACACGCAACTCGCGCGGTACGTGCGGGACTTACAAAAGAGTATTTTTTTCATGAGATCGAGCGAAGATTCTCCGCGTTTGCAATGAAAATTAACTTAAGAGACGAAAGAGCACTTCATTAATCTCTCGCAAGACATTTCTAATATTTGTCAAGCATAGTCGTTGAGAACAGATTTTTAAATGACTCAAATGCTTCGGCAATTGAATAAGATTTCGAGGAATGTCTATTTCATTAGACAATAACTTTGAGACTCGCTGCCGAGAATAGACTCGCACGCGACATAAGCGCGAAAACCGCAGGCCACGTCGAGTGGTTCGGGTAGATAAACTTCAAGAATTTCAATTTCTTTCAAACGAGAGATTTATCGAACGTCATATTATAGCCAACTTGCAGCTCCAGTTGATCTCGCGACGATCGAAATGCAACGACTCGCGGTAGCCGGAGTTGCGGCATACACGCGCGTTGATGTATTAAAGCCTCGTGTTCGCAAGCGATTGAGCTCGCGGGCATCGTGTGTGCATTATCTCGTGGGTTGCAAGCGGCCGCGTACCAGCTGAGTAAAGTCGGAATGTCGTAGGAGCGCGAGGCCGCGTCGCCGGCTCTTTTAAATCTGTGCTAATTGCCGCAGGGAGTCGTTTGTCCCCGATGAAAAGATCGACCGCGACTTTAACTGGCCGACCACTTCGACCGAAGCACGGGCTCTCGTTTTGTTCAACGAATATAATAGAGTGGAACGAGACGTGTATATTATCTCACGCGCTAAGCCGTATTCCTGTTCCAGCGCACGAACATTGATAATGTTTATGCACCTGAGAACAACGAATACATTCAACCAAAAAAAAAAAAAAAAATCGCTCGAGCTTCTTATCTGCCGATAATAACGTAAGCTGTCGTCGGTTTTCCCGGGGACCGGTTGGTTAGCCTCATTTTCATCGATTAGTTCATTTCCAAATACCAACCGGTATCCAGGTGGCCGCAAGGAACGAGAATTGCGCCTTATCGGTATGTGTTTAAAAACGCTCACCTCACATTTACGAAAAAACGCAACAGCAACGACAAGACAAGCGCGAGGCTCGCAAAGCAGAACCAAAAACGCTGCGAACCCATTATAAGGATTCGATGAGATTTTCTCTTTCATTTTTTTCTTTAAGCCTCTGCCGACTTTGATGTATCCACGCGACTTCCACGATACTTGGACTGTGTGCAATGCTCTTCGGTGGATTATAATACTGTATGGATCCTTTTATGCATCTTGCGAAAGTCTCTCCTGTCTTCTCATCGCCTCGTCGTGAAGCGATATTCTCGAATGGTATCTCGTTACGTTAAAGTTACGTATCATCTTGGTAGAGAAGCAACCAACTTTGGCTGGTACTGCAGAAAGGAAATCAGACTGGCGAATTCCCAGTCGCTATTCGCAAAACCACATAGCCATCGTTGTACTTCTGCATGCAAGGAGCCATTGTTCGCCATCAAGCACTTCGTCCTCCGGACCCGTTTGACCTTTAACGAGGAGAAGAAAAAGCGAGACGGAAAGAGACCCCAGACGAGACATCGACGACCTGGTGCATGAGCATATATACATCCGCGATATAAACCGGGATGGAGACGTCGCGTCGTTGCACTATATATGCAGCTCTCACAACACTCTCACAAGGGCAAAGCACTACTCGGAGTCATTCTTGTACCTCCTCCTATTTATCTCGAATATGAAACGCGAATAGAGGCTCTCTTGTCGTCGTCGCGCGATTTTCTCTTCACTTGTCGAAAAAAATAAAACTGCATGTGAAAATAAATGAAAGTTTTGTTATGATTGGCTGCTTTTTCCGATCGTTATGTGCTGTTTGTCCCGATCAGTGACAGTGATAGGTAAGTAAGGATTGCCCTTTAACTTAGAAGAGATTAAACCCTAAATAAAAACCAGTATAGCATACAGAATACAGTTAGTTAAAAAGCCTTGTTGTAATAACGCTCCCATAGTTACGAGGAATATTAGTAAATACAAATTGGAACACGCAATGAGTTCTGTTCTCAGCACGAGTTGCAAGGATGCGCACGAATTACCTTTGAGGTAATCATATTACGGTATAGCGAGTTAATACGGTACTTTTTTTCAGGAATTTTAGCCGACGAGCCGCTGAAACAACGTCTACCATTTGGTCGGATTCACCGTGCGAAAGATAGTACAGTATTGAATATGTTTAATATCATATTTACCACCGATACTTTCGCCCTCTGCTCTCTTCTCGATACAACGTCGCGACCGACACCATTCACGATTGTGCTTTCATCCATTTGTTCATCCGGAACGTCCACGAGCTATTATGCGTAGAAGAAAAGATTATCGTCCCCCTGGATCTTCGAAATCTCTTCTTGCGATCTATGGACTATGTGTTCGCGCGAAAGCTCACGCACGAGAAATTAACGCGGAGGCGTTACTGCACTCTGTGTGTCTGGATGAAGATTTTTCGTTTTTTTTTTCTTTTTTTTTGCCTCCATCGCGGCACACGATGCAAGTTGTTCGCCTGCGAGCGGCTAGTACCCTCGTGCCAAGCCGCGTGTTCCTATTTCCGTGGCAGCAGGGGCGTTTATGACTCGCGTACGAGGTCAGTCGGGTTAGCGGAGTCGTTCTTCGCGCACCGCTCATCCATACCTTCATAATCTTGCAGTTGAGCACAAACCATGATGCTCGCGGTCTAGTGAGGCAAGCGAAAGGGATTCTCCGAGGATGAACGCGCGCGCGAGCCCCGCGAATCCATCGAGTCCACCTCGCGCCTCTAGTGCATCGTTCCACCGGGTCAAATCGCGATCTCGTCCCTCCCATAATAACTCGTGTACCGGCACTATCCTATTTACGAGAAGTAATAGATATAGATACTCTTGTACTATACTCACGCACCAGGAGTTAACGTTCTATCTATGGTTTACGGGTTGTGCGACAACAAAAATTTTACTATAAACAAACTTATGTTCATATTTATTTATTCCGTTAATTAAGAAAGCAAAAATCGTTATCGGTGTTTTTACGAAATCTCGTCGTTTTTCAAAACGTCTGTTACAAATAATTTTCAAGAATAGTAAATCCGAATTTACAAAATGTGTATCACACATTTTGGGATTATAATTTTTTCGAATAATGCAATTATTGGTTTTGGTGGCAGAAAAATCGGCATATTTGTTTTCTACAACTTACCAGTGTAGTATAGTAAATATAATATTTGCGACCAAGCAGGTACATTGCCAAGGAAAACTTTTTTCTGAAGCATACAAGTCGTTTCTTCTTTGCTGTAACAGATTACAGTAATTTTTATCAAATATATATTCTTAATTCTTGAGTTTTGCGGATAATTCGATTTTGATTTCTTGATTTTGTCAGTTATTTGCGATCGAATTTGTTTTGCGGAAGATTGGCTTACCTCGCAATCGTCGTGTTTCGTCTTCGTGAATTTCGATCGATTTAGCTTATGTTGTTCAATGACATCGGCAATTTTGTCCATAACGTAATCTGAAGGATTTTCATCCCTTGTCATGATCCATGCAAACTGATTGCTGGACAATAGACGATTAGAATGTTACGTCAGTATAGCCACACGGAACATTGAACAAGTATCGTCAGAACAACGATTGATAGCGATTGATAAGAGTGTTTCAGCTATTGATTGAAAAATGGTATAAAAATAATAGACTCACTGCATTAACCTTCCGTTGATGCAATTATAAGCGATTGCGTACGAGTCGTAATCTGTTGCCAAAATCGAGTAGTCGCTTTCCACTGGGGACCAAACGAATTTCTGTTTCATCATTCCGGGTTCACTGGGATTTGGTATCTTGATGACTGCGGGTGTAGATACGCGAATGCCTGTTCTGAAACGTGTTAACTTTATGCAATATCCGTTTAATAATATTGACCAATCTATTGACATTATAATTGTATTCTTACCGTAAGGACATAATAGTTTCCACTTTCATTGTATTGCCGTTTTCATCGCGTCGCCAATCATATGTTACGCATTGAACATGATCCATCGTAGGCATGAAGTACTGTTCTATTTCATACCAAGTTCCCAAGAACTGAAGAGTCATAATGACGTTATTATTTCGGAAATAGAAGATTGGTGAACAGTTAAACATTCTGGACAAATACTGGCTGATTAATTGATGTACAGTCCCAGCTCCGTATTCTTAACTCCTCTTTACTTAACCGCTCCCTTATTTCAACTTGTTACCATGGCAACAATTTCCCTTAACTGTATTTCTCCTGAGTCCGTTCTCCCCACTCCAAGCGGTATCTACGGAGGCGTATACCCCTCATTACCCCTATTCGCAGCAACTGACCGGGTGTAGGGACGATAGGGGAAATACAGAAACGGGAGGGTGACCGGTCCCGTCGAGTTAAGAATACGGAGCTTGTACTGTATTTCCGTAAGACTGTACCTTGATAATATCAAATTCCCGCATAGTTTCGATTTCTGGACAGGAACCCTCGGAGGCAATCTGCGCTAAAGCACTAAGAGAACAACAAAAAAACACTACTAACCCGTAAAAATGTGTCATGGTGTATGCAATAACTTTAGGTTCGTTGATTTGTCAGATGCCGAATCAACTTCTATATCTAACCGAAGTACAGGCTGAACTGGGAGTGCGCGTGTTATGTAGTTTCAAATGGTCTCCGCTCCTGTAACATCTTATGCAATATTGGCGGCCGCGTGATGCACCGCTTACAATAGAGCGCACGGAAGAAAAACGGATGGAACTCAATCCCGTATTCATAGTCTTTATCTCTGTTTGTCGTAATAATTTTCTACTTGATGAACTTTTGTGCGATAATAGCAGAAAATATCGACATTTCGATGTTATCAATAGGATTAAATTTAATGGCAATAGCGTGCGAAATAAAACACAAAAGTCTATCGGATCTATTGTTTATTTTTTTTATTGAGGTTTCACCTCACAATCCTCATGATTAATTTTCGTGAAGCTCGTCCTAGTGAGGTTATGGTTCTTGATAACCTCTTCAACTATAGTTGTAACGGCTTCTGCAGGTTTTTGTTCTCTAGTCAAAAGCCATGCGCTCTCACGATGTTGACTGGAATGCAAAAGACGACATTTTCAAAAAATAAACGGAAATTGAAAAAAAAAAAAAAAAATTATATCGACTGATGATACATTGATAAAGAAAAATGGTCCAAGTGTATTAAAAAGCTATATAACGATTATGTAACTTACCGCTTCTTCTTTCTATCGATGCAGTTATATGCGAGAGCATACGACGCGTAGTCTGTTGCCAAAATCGAAATGTTCCGCCCCGTGGGTAACCAACTATATTTCTGCTTTAGCATCCCGGGGTTAGTGGGGTCAGGAATATCGACAGTTCCGGGTTTAAGTATCTTAATACAGTCACTGAAATTATATTGATAGAAAGTCACTCAACAATTCTTGGCACGAAATTGATGGTTTTTGTCAAGAAATTCAAAGCTTCTCGTTATTGTCTCACCGTGTAGTCATTACGGTTGCTATTTGAACAATGGTGCCGTTGTCATTACGCTTCCAATCGTATGACACGCACTTAACACTATCGTTGATGGGCTTGTAGTATCGTTCCATCTCGTACCAAACACCCAAAAACTGAATAGAATTTTGGTGAAAAAATATCTATTATTATTATTTGGCGTACCAATAGGAAATGACTATTTGAAATACAACAGTTATTTGACTTCGAACTCTGAAGAAGATTTTTAATGTTATTTCGGTTGTGAAGAGTGATTCTTTCGGCTCTTTACAAACACGATCACTGTTTGTTTAGTGTGAATTGCCCACTACGACAACAATAGTTGATGTACGATGTTCGCGTAATTATACCTGAGTGATGTCGAAGTCTTTCATAGGTACAACTGGCGGACAAGAGCCCTTTGAAGTTATCTGCGATCGAGCGCCGGTAAATAAACAAAAGACAAGGAAACCGTGAAACACCATTATAACCTCTTTAATTATGATTCATTTTTAATATAAAATTATCACATTCCGAGCCGACTTCTGTGACAACGAAATTCAGACTAAACTGGAAATGCGCTTAGTGCGCTAAGACTTCAATGTTTCCTCTATATTATGCAATATTATAACACGTGACAGTCAGTGTAATAAATCGGACAGATGATTGCTACTTTTGTGGTGAAAAAAAGATACTATCGAGTCGGAGATGTGGCTATCGGAAGTTCTAGTATCTAATTATGGTTATCACAACTAATACCATGTAACGATTGTAGTCGAGCATCCTGAGGTATTTAAAATAAAAACAATCGCGCCTCGAGATTTTGATATTTTCTTCGATATATCGTGTATAAACTTTTTTATAGTCGACAACAAAACATCGCGCAGTAAACTATTACGAAAGCGTGTCTTCACCGTTTACTTAGTCGCTTGTACCTCGACGAGAAATATCAGAGAAAGCGGCGAGTGGAGCAAAAATGAGGAAACGCAAAGCAGCAGACAGAGCGTGGAAACTAATATCGCAAGGTTAAGGTCAAGGCTCTGGTGTACTGCCGAGGAAATCATTTTTTTTGTTTCTTCTAAAATAAGAAGTGATCCCTAATCCGCCCCAACCTGAAAGACGAGTTGATCACGCGCAGTGCGCGCAAAGTCCCGTTCGCTAATGCTTCTGGTGTCAGCGTATCCGTGGGAGCAGCGATGCAAAAAGAGGAAAAGGAAAAAAAAAAAGAGCATCGGCACTGATAGAGCAAAAGAGGATAGTGCATAGAAACGTTGGCGCTGATACAAGCAAATGCAAAAGAGAAGTTCGCGTCGAAGCTACGCTCTGCTCATTCGTAGCCGCTTGCATACTCGTGAATATGGAACGTCCGATATATACATATACATGTATATGATTATGTCGATGCACCTTAGGTACATCGCAATTATATTGCGAAATTCTACTGCCCCTGTTTTGCTGCTTGTGCTGTTTTCCTTCGCGGACTCCGCTCAGCAACGGACGACGAGTTAGTAGGGCTGTATAGTTGGAATACTATAATGTACTATGTTACGTTATGTTTTGCTTGGTAACGGGTGCAAGCGGGGGATACCGTACACGCGAGATATATGTTATGAATTATATTACGAGCCACGGGGGCATTGGAATTTCATAAAGTCCCGGTGGTACTGATGTATATACATCGCGGATCGTCCTCGCTACACGCGAATGATGAAGAACCGAAAGGTCCAATACTAGTTTTTTCATCCCTTGTTTCCGGCTACCGATATAACGCCGAAGCGTACTTTATTATCACGGACTCGAGAGTTCGAAACATTGTGGGGATAAAACCGGTGAAACATTGATAATATATCGCCGTTTTACCTATTCGCAATTCTCGTATTTGTTGCTTTTATCATTACAAATACGAATTCACGAAGATCATATATCACGTCGTGCAAAAAAGCAAACTAATATACAGGGGAATCGAACGAAACTGAAAAGCTAAAATCACTCCTGAAAATTGTTATTATTTTTCGCAAACAGGTATTGTTTAAATAACGAACAAAATTTTAAATAATTAATTATAAGAGCCGCGGATAGTCTGAAAATTGCAATGTTTCGAAAGTAATTTAATTTTCTTCGTTCATTTTGCCCCACTGTTTCATTAAACAGCCTCTCCCATACATCGCAAATGATTATAACGATCATCCCAAGCCCCGGGGCTCGAGGCGATTGCAAAAAGTATACTATACAAACTCTCGCATCGCTTTCATTTCCTAACATTTGGGATACCCTCGCGTGTAACGTCAAGACTTTATGCAATGATTGGGTAACCACTTTAAGAAAAAAAAAAAAAAAAAAAAAACGAAAACGAAAACCTCGATCTGCGACAAGCTAAAAGAATTTGCGAAACGTTGGGCGTCGTAAAAGTTGACTCATCGATCTTCACTTTTTCAAGTTGAACGGCGTTTCGTTTTCTTGTTTTTTTCTTCTTCACTTCACTTCGTTTCACCCGGCTATCACCGGTCTCATCTCTATGCAGCAAAACCGCATACACATGCGTGCGCTCATTCCATTTTCGCACAGTGTGTCTAAGTTCGTTTCTCGGAAACGTATATGCGCGCGCATAGCACGTTTGTTAATTGATCGATCGTTGCCGCTGGTGTCCGATACCGGATTTAGCTGTTGCCGCGACGCATCGTTGACGTTAACGAGGTCACTATCCATACTGCGCCTACTGATAGAGACACACAGTTAAGAGAACTTGAAGAGAGAAAGATTTACGCGCAATGACTCGGTATATTTGTGGATTGCACTGAAGATTCCTTTCTCCTCTTTTTACACTCCCATGTCAAGAAAATTCACCTTCGACCCGATGCAGACGACCGTTGGCTAAACGCAATCAAACTGCAGCCAAGTACATTGGTACCCGAGATCATTCATCATAAACCGAATGTTCGACATCCCACATCGATGCACTTTGCAGATGAGTACAAGTGGAAACTATTGGCAGGAATCGTTTGATTCGCATATTAGCCCTTTCGATCTCTGCTCGAAAGCGAGGAAAATTCATTTCAGTGATCCGGTCAGTAAGAAAAAAAATATATATATATAGAGAAGAGGTTAATTTATGTGGAATGAACCGACGCGTATTGCCGTACGCCAGATACGAGCTTCGAATTGTCATGCATAGCAATATATCAGACATTCGCCAATAACTTCTGCCCGTATAGATCTATTAAATATTAAAAAAAAAAAGAACATCCAATATTATAATCCTTCGTTGCGAGAATATGTAGATAAGCGTATAAACAAAACAATTAATCATTATAGCTGCAATGTATATAAATTGTACAGTAATACAAGTTGATGCAGCGATAAATGCGCGTGCGCGAAGAGCAAATCGCGCCTCTAAGTCGCACGTTCGAATAACGCTGAAAAACTTTATCTTATTTCCTTTCTCTCTTTATCCATAATACAACCTTCTGGTCAGGAAATGAAAGAAAATTCCACCTTTGATCCATGCGTACATGGTAAAGGATTCATTGGACATATTATACGTGCGTAGTAACTTCGAAATCGACGTGAATACTAATATATTATGTGCGCAGGATAGGCACATCAGCCTATCGCGATAGTGCTTCTGTATCGGTGTATACGGATCTATCAGTGGCACATAAAAGGATCTTACGCCGTTTATAATAGTAACTATGATAATCTACAGCGGCAACAGCTCGCGTGAAGTTGTACATACAGAAGTGTGTATGAATTTACTGTTGGCGAACGTGTGAGAAGATAGTTTGATATATCGATGAGAGCAAATGTCTGTGATCTCTCGGCGTTGAGAAGGTGCAGGATGCATGCATCGATGCGGCTCCCGTGCGTGTGTCTTTAGTTAAGTGTGAGGCAAAGAGGCGAGCCGCCAGGAGGACTAATGGAAATCACCTTTTCCGGAAGACCTTGCATGGTATCCAACCTACATAACTATGGGGCACTCACTCTGTTCAATTGAAAAACGGGGTAATTCGGGTCAATGGGTAGATATTGCGATTCATTGCCATTAACAAAGGTTATCGGAGAGATATGTAGATAAGACTTTTTGCAACTCGTCACTAACGCCAAAAAAGATCGAGGCGCATAGGAATTTGTGACCTTCCAAGGTAAAAGCAGAATTCATTTTACACATTTGAAGTTCATTCATTGGAACTATTTAGTATCAATGAACCGCTGAATTTGCTATGAAATCGATATATGTACGTTGTGCAAATCGTATATTATTATGATTCATAATTTTCAGCAGCATTATTAATATTTCGATGTATAATTTCCTCGAACGGATTCCGTAAAACGATCGCTTTTTTTTTTTCGTCTTCACAAAAAAACAGAAATTCTTGCTTAGATGACCCGAATTTCACCGTAGTTCCTCAGACTATCAACTATTAGTTCTATCAACGAGGAGGAACGTGTAACTGTGAGCTTCGGAGGCGGCGTTGTGAGCGCGGCTGTCGACGATCCTGGCCACTTTCGCACGCTCGGAAACACGGCTTTCGGCCTCGTTAATGCGCGCCGGCACCTAGCCAGGTTTATCCCGGTTTCCCGGACGGTAGACACACATATACACACATAGAAACAGTAAGCAAGAGAGGAGACGGGGGACGCGAGAACACGGCGGCTTCGCGGTGAAAAGGTCGTGCGAGACTCGATCGCTTTGTCGGCCACGAAGCGTTACTTCGATCACCCGCGCGCGCGCGCGGTGTAAGAGCGTTTAATCGGCCCGAGGGTTCGAGGTCCCCGCGTGTATACGCTTGGGCTTTAAAACGATTACGAGGCCGAGACTTTTCGAATAGCTACGAGTGAAAGAACTCGCCGTCGAAGGGTAGAGGACGGAAAAACTGGAGCACCTTAGCACACAATTGTGTGGTCACGTTGACCAACGATTTTTCCTCGATGCGAAACAGTTTCGTAACGAAATATTTTTCGATCTCTCGTGCAAAAGCTGAACTATATCATTCGATGCACCGATCAATCAATCTTATTTTATATTGACTTTCTATTGACCTTCCACGATTTATTACCTAATAATCCTTTCACGTAATCGAGAAGAAGTTCGTGATCGCTATTAACGTTCGCGTAATATCCATAAAAGGTTTAATCGACAGCATCAAGTTCGAGGTCGCAATGAATGATTACTTCTAGTGATTGCAGTACAACTCTTCTACGTATAGCTGTTGGTAACACGCTTGTAGGTATATACATAAACACGCCCGACTATCATCAATACAAGGAACAAAAAATAAAAGTACATTGACGTTCACTGAAAAAATTGTAATTGACTAGTCTATGCGATCAATCAGGTTTCTCACGTTCTATTTATGCAATCTTTTAATTACTCGCGTGTTCGCCATACACACATTGAACGGCATTAAATAATGTACCGGTGTCTCCTTGTTATACGCGACTGATCCTGTTGGCTTAATGGATAGTTAAGGACGTCACGAGACGACAATCGGAACCAAGGAAAAGTTCGTTTTAACGAGGCTCATCCCAGTTTCCTCACAAGGAGGAGAAAATCGTCGGCGAGCCGCGCAAGTGCGCTCGTGTAAAGCGAAGAAAAAGCAGTGATTACACTTTGTCGGTCCGAGTAGCCAGCGATGCAGAGACGACGCTTTATCGTCACGAAGAGATTCATTCGATCGTTGTCTCGAGCTACGAGGTCGATATACACGAGGGTCATAGGGCAAACGCGAATGAATTGTGAATAAAAAAAATGCACCGATGCTATGGCGATTGGAAAAACGTTTCGCTTGCATCCGCTTATTTGCTAGTCTCGTGGAAAATGATCGTGAAACAACCGAGACGATGAACTCGAATGTCTTCCTTTCTTTGTCACGATGCCGATCGAGATCGTATCTCCCTCGACCGGCAATGGTAACGCAATATACTTTCCAATAAATACGGGCTTTCAATCGGTTACGGAGAGAATGAGTCACACGGCTTCTACATACACACACTCTGAATTCTGCAATGACACGGATGGATGTAGAGTACAGTAAAGGGATATACATACTACGTGCCGATGTATACCTTTCTCGTCGCTCTCGTCGGTGGAAAGGAGAGTCTTGCGGGCGTGTTTCGCATTCTAATGAGGATCAAACGAGGACCTTGAACTCGTCGTTGATTCACAAAATTCGGAACAAATACAGTGGTTCTGTAGCCGTTTAATGTGTCTGGCATGCAAACAAAGCCATTAGCTACACAGTCGGGACTTGCGCGACGACGCAATAAAATTCTGTTCGTTGATGGAATTTAAATACATTTTGTTTTCGTTGCATCAAATCTGCATTTTCTCCGCGGCTATGGCAGAGCCGATGTCATTTTAATTTTAGCTTCAAACTGTTCGTCGTTCGGCTACAAGAGCAACCGGGCGGTCATTGACTTTCGACGTAATGAGCAACAAGAAAATGTTTACAATTCGATGAAAATAGCATCCAATCGAACCATTACTCGCAAAGCAGCACGGAAAAGTCAAATTCAATATTCGCGATCTGATGAAATTTTTTTAATCGCTGGACCACACACAGCCGACTTCGGATATAACACTTTACTTGATTCCAATCGTCGGTTTTATTTTCCTATGCAATTTATTTTATTTCCCAGTAGGCATTTGCGTGCGCTGCGCTATTTGATTTTGCATGATATCTCAAGTGACTCGAGTGTAATAAAAACGTCTGTCGAAAGTGCCCTGAAGCACGTCGGACATACGCGCGAGTCCACCCTTATTTGTTCTTTGATCGCGACATCATGGTGGGGTGAAGAGCCGCTATCGATTGGAACTCGGCTTCGACATTTTCTCTCCTCTCTTCGTATATATTTGTTCAAGCGAGCGGAGGGGGCTTTTCCCAGCCTTCACGAATCCCCGGATCGGGAACTGACGGTCCGGGGCGCGAGTATAATCCATCACGTATAGATTCGAACGTGGAAAGTGGTTCAGCACGTACGTTCCGGGTGCGTGCAGTCAGCTAATGTATATATGTATATACCCACACTATAGTAGAATGTATATACAGTATATAGTCCGACTAAAATTACAAGGGTTTATCTTCCACGCTTATGCCCATCACATTGCGCCCTTCCGATTTTTTCGTCATGGGTATACATATAATCGTATTTTTTTTTATTCCGCGAGAGTATCGAATTTCATGATCGAACTCGGATAACATTCGACTGTACTCCAATATCCCGCGACACGTGTTTCGTCGAGCAGCAAATTACAACTGAACTTGTTTCATAAAAGCTCTGTCGCCCAGAGATCAACGTCGTAAAATAATGCAGTAAAATCGATACCGCGAAGTATCGCATACCAGAATTAACGCGACGGTATATCGTTCACGTAACGTCACCTGTGCGAACTGGCGAGGCACCCACGCAGGTTCTGGGAATTCGTACCAATAATAGGGAATAATGTATGTCTGCATAGCATAACCGGGAGAGACTGGAGTGCAGATTCTGATCATTCGTTTATGTCTCTCTCTCGAGTAAACGCAGAAGAGGAATAATAAGAAGGTGAAGAGGAAGAATAGAGAAGGAGCGAAAATCTCGAGACCCTCTTGTAATCGCGAGCGTACAGCGACGACGATAGGCGGAATGCAGCGAGGTCGGTGCGCATACAATGCTTGCATTTCTGCATACAAAGAGCGTACAGCCCCCGCGACCCCGCGGCGTCCCGTCGAGTCGCACGGAATTATCTCGTGTCTCTCGTGGGTGGACGTTCCCAACGCGTCATCGTTCATTGTCTAGGAATCTCCGAGATTTTTGTTTTTATTTTTTCGGTAATCTCGTATTGGATTTTTTATCTGTCTATAACTTACCTAAGATATTTCTTCCGCGTTTAATGTTGGAATCAAGACTTGGTAATAGTTATGAAAAGTCTGCGAATTATGAAATAAATGTTCAATGCGAATTTATATCTGAAACAATTATCCAGGTTCGCCATACAAAATTACTTAAGGGGAGGAGGTGGTAGGGATGCGGCGATTTCAAGCAAAAAGCCGTTTTTTTTGTTCCTCACACACACAACAACGCCATATATCACCACGCAATCACTCGTTCGTAACGATGTTTTGACGGATCGAAATAATTTTCAAAATTTGTGTAAAAAATCGTAGAAGGAATTTAATTTCCTTCAAATACAAAAAATAAAAAAAAATACTTTCATTTGTACCAAAAAAAAAGAAAACCCGTTTTTTTTTTGTCAAAAATTGCCGGAACTTCTCTTTAAAGGGACAATTACCGTACCATTGCTTATACCTAAGGGATATCACCCTATCGGATCACTGATGCAGTTAGCAATTTCGATGACGGATATGAATAGACGAAAGGAAACGCAATAAAGTTGCTCCGTCTGGAGCAATATTAACGTTGCTAGCATATTCTACCGACGTTCCTCGCACATCCCCCGTCGGATCTCAGAATCCATTCCGAATGATCGACTCTGGCTGTGCGATTAGTATCGCGCTGGCGCCTCTCGGCCCACGCGTGAACCCAACAGCAGCAGCATCAGCAGTCTTCTTTCTTCTCCTTCTTCTTCCAGAGAGAAACGAACGTTGGCACGTGGTGTGTGGAGATCTCGCAAATGCATATAATAAATTGCAGGGGTACGTTGAAGGTACAGAAAACACGCCATAGACTCTTTGGCGTTTCATACCGACGGCATTATGCCGATTGTACACGAAGAGACACATTGTAGATTGAATAAAACTTTTTGATTACAGGCCTTACAAAAGCCGATCGATTTACTTCGCTTTAGAGTTAAGGAATAATAAAACTGTAGAGCAATTTTCATTATTTCTTCGGGAGACCAACAGCGTTATTTATCGCTTGGCACATTGTTCTAAAACCTCGGGTTGTATCGTACGCTTTGTGTCTTTCTTTCCTCTATTTCGCAGTCTCTCACAGACACTCTAAGGTCGCGATGTATGCCAAGTTATACATATATATATGTATATACACGTGGATAGCGAGGGTGGTATAAAGAATAAGACAGAGTAGGTAGGTAGGTACTTTGTCGCGATACCAGTTATTATTCACTGGCATATTACGCGAGACGGCAATTATGTAATGGCAATATAAACTTAAACTCGGCTATTACTTGCATTACAAAACCCACCGTTTGCTAGTATACCGTTTGCGCACCTGGCGAAGCTCGAGCCACACGGCCAACTCGTACCACCAACTCGAACAGCGTAGGTACGTAGTGTCTCTCGCGGGAAATCGCGATTACATAGATATATACACACACGCGAGCAACTTACAAGCGAAGAGACGCACCGATACCGATCACGGCAAAGACGTGAGCCTCACACGCCGGGTTGCGACATGTGAGTACACGTACGCAGAGGCTACAGAATCGTACGCGCGACGATTACGCGAAACTCGACGGAAATGGGTTTGTCCTAAGTTCCTCGAGTTCTGTATTATCCTCGAGCAAAAATATTTGTTCGAATACAGAAATCCATCGTCAAGCAAACAATCTTTGCGACCTTTCAACTGAACCGAGCAACGAAGTACGACGAAGAGTCTTCATTTTTTCGTGACTCACAAAAAATTTAATTTCGTCATAATTTCACCTGCAGCGCACGGAAATACCATGTAAATTGAGTCAGACGACGATTATGAATACCAATTAACATGGTATTCTGCAAGGAATCTTGAAACACCATCCGCTACCTTAGGAGCGCTATATTGATGTTGCAAGTATACGGAATTTCAGACAATGGGACATAATCTATCGATGCACTCGAGATACCTATCCCATATATCGCAAACACCGTCTTTCATCGCTGACAGATCGAAATTCTAGGCAAAAGTTGGAACAGATAATGGCGAGGAATCCTATCGTGTTGGAGCTTATTCGTGCCGCTCTTCCAATTCCACGAGGCGGCGGTGGCGGCGTCGGCGGTAACCGTCGTGAAACGAGTTTCATTTAGTTTTGCGGTTGGTCGGTCGGACCATTAGGCCTGATGAACGTTTGCGGTTACGTAATCCCCCCCTAGTCGTCATCAGTACGATATTTCCTTCAGCGGAACTTCCAATCCGCCCTCTGGTCTTAACTTCTCCTATCTGCTCGTTCTCTTTCACTTTTCTCGGCTGAGCTGTGACCATTTTGCTCGACGAAGAAAGAAAGGAAAATCTAGGATATGCGGCTTCGGGAAATAATCTCTAAAGAATAGTCAATGACTGCCGCTCCCGAAATACGTTAATAAAAGGACTTCGAATGTTCAACAAAATGGCTTACTGTTCCCATTACGCGCGTAAGAAACGTCTCGATTTTTTATCGTAAAATTGGACTTCTCTGCTCGTGTAGAAATTATTTGTTTGATACAACTAACTTTCACGATGAATACTGTTAATCCAACCAGCGATTACTCTACAGAACAATAAGTTCGATTGCGATTGTACTTTGCACACGAACGATAGTCACGTGTATACAAAGCATTTCGTGAAGCGTTAGATTTTGACCCGCGTTACCATATGCGAATGGACGGTAACGCGATTATGCGAGTTGTTCTATATGTACACGAAGAAGTCCGCGAGAGGAAGCGAAGAGCTGCGGTCCGCGTACTCTCTACCCACGTTCGCTCTTTCCATAACCGCTCACGGGGACGTTTCAGCGGATGCCCGGCGCGTCCACAAGACTTCTTGTCGTATACGTGTACGAGCAATACGCGAATGCGCATTCATGTATATTATATACTGTATATCTACACACAGCAGAGTAAGATCTCAGGAACAATGGACTCTCTCGGGCAGAACCCCATCGGGAGTATAGTATGGCAACATACCTGTACTACTCGCGTGTACACCTACCTACTGCATCGTATTAACTGCGTTACCTTCGCGTAATCTATCAGAACTGACTGATAAAACCCCACAATATTACAGTTTGGTATATAAGATCAATTTCATGGTTGAATAGGATTCAATAACTATTGCGCCGGTCAAGTTTATGAGAATTTCATAATACTACGAGAGACGCACAAACACACACGTTAATAAAAGAGAGATTATAGGATAGTGTTAAGCTATTCGTCGCCTAGAGGCTTTTTATAAACGATTGGATATGAAGCGATCAATCAAGCGTGTCGCGATGTATCAATATGATTAGAATCAACCTGTTAATTGTTCAAGTACGAATAAATCTTCACTCAGCCGCACTGTGTGATGGTATATTTATAGCTTCTGCCTACGTAGCCGTGTGCACGACCGTTCTTGAACCTCTCCGAGGCCTTGAGGTACGAACAGACGAGCGCGCGCCCGCGCGCGCGTAAGGTATCTCGAAAAATCCATGAACTCCGCGCTCAAAACCTTGTCCCAGTTCATCAGGAACTCGGCACGCACATATTTGGAAAACAAATAGGTAGCTCGTGTTGGGTCATAAATTTACGCGTTAAATTAAACGGCGTTAATTTTCGTCGATTTGGAAAGTTTGAGAATGTGCCGACAAGGCGATATCCATTTGTATGTGTTCCCCCGCAGAATGCAAGCTTCGGGAAACGCGAGAGTTCTTGAACCTCATGCGTTGGAACAATCTTGAACCTTCGCGGCGTTTGTAACCTTCGGATTGCACACAGGGCTAGTCACGCGGATCCGTGAATCTAGCATACTCGAACCTTGTCCCAGTTCGTCAATCGTTTGTCGCAATATTTACACGAACATTTCGTGAAAATTATGCACGGTAATTTTTTTTTTTTTTTTTTTTGAGCGCATGTGCCATTCAGTTGATCAAAAGGGTAATGGGGATTAATTTAATTAATGTGGCGTGAGAATTAACATTTTTATGGGCAGACCAGATCCCACAAAGGCATCGAATGCCGAATTCGACCATTGGAATTTGATGCTAATGGGTATACTTTTTGCAAGCATATTAGTCATTTCCTTCACGATACGAAACGAAATTCTTAACATACCGACAACCTTCGGGTGTACTTTGTTTCGGCATCTTTTATTAAGTATCTATACGATGGGATCGATTAATCGGGAATTGTCGGTCGACAGATTCCCAGCGAAGCAAAATTGCTTTATATTCAAAATGTGTATAATTCGGTTTATCAGTTTCTTTTTTTTTTATAGAAATATGATCATTGTCCCTTAGGTGACCCACAACAGCTGTACCTCTCCACCTTCTCCGCTGCATCGCTGCGAATTGCTCGAAGTTCGCAAAGCGAATGAAAGCAAACGCGAGTGAGCGAGCGTGCTCCCCGTTACCTTATACGGATTTAGCCTAATTTCGCATCGCGCAATGAAAGAGTGACACGAGGGAGAGAGGGATATAACTTCGTTCGCCACCTCGAGAAATTCTCGTCGGCCGCGGCAAGCGGAGTTTTGCAATGATGCGAAGTATTTACTCGCTCGGCCATCACTCTCTTGCCTTACCTTGCCATCAGCGCCGGCATCGCTCCCGATGGAAGGTAGTAGGTCGCGATGATGATAATTGTGTTCGTCTGAGAGAATTACTAGTGACACAGCGTATATAGGGACGCTGTTTGTACGTAATTCTTCAAAGTAAATTTATGGTGCTCCAGATCGTCGAGAGTTTCAGTTTCTCGTAGAAAATATGTCACCAGAAAATTGTTCTTCCATCATTCTATCAATGGACAACAATTATACTATTTTTTTTGTATTTTCTTTTCTCTTTCTCTCGTACTATAACACAGCCGTCTCGACGCTTTTGTTGGATAGGTATTTCACTACGGAAAACATAACAATTTTATTTTAAATTGTAAGTTTTCAGGAAGAGAGAACGTTTCGAGAAAATTGATCACGAGACGTGCGGTTCTCGCGGTTTGTTTGCGGATACGCCGACGAGTCATACCGACTCGTCTCGCCGTTTGAGCTCTCGATCTTGCGTATAAGTTACAAAGCTCACTGGCATCGGTGTCTACGATGTGTCTCGGGAAATCTTCCGCTTGTCGAAGTGATGCATTGCGGCACTCACACGAGCGCGTAGTAAACACGACCGAAAGATCTAGCGGGATCGATAGAGACCCCAGTTACGCTCAAACATGGATATAGTTACGAACTCGCAAGAAAAGTGAGGTGAAATACTCGATTTTTTTTACTTCTACTTCTTAGCTCTACTGAAAAGGAAATAAATCCACGTTTCGAAGGCTTGGGTTTGGCGCTATCGCTGGCCGCAACACGGAGGCCAAAGTCTTTTAACGGAGTGTATCTGTGGCTACTTTCCGATGTTTATGCCTCAACGCAAGTCAGATCTCGCGGTGGTCCACAGACACCAACGATTAGATTAAATTCGATTCACTGATTTTATGCTCGACTTACCAATTTTCTTTTATGAAAGTGATGTTACATAGTAAATCTTTGAAATTAAGCGGTCGTAGGTCCGCAGATGACGCGGCTTCCGATTCTGAAACAGTACGATGACGACACTTTGTTCGATTTTTTTTTGGTGCATAAGACATTTTCAATGGAATTTTCCATATGAGAAGTTTGTCAAGTGAATGTCCTGAGCAGTAGTGAAAAAAAATCGCAACCTTCTAATCGTTCATTCCAATATCATTTTTTTTTACGTCTAAAAATAACCCTTTTACCGACATCATCTCGTTTCTTTTCGTTATTTAATCGTCAATTCGAATAGTCAGCTATTTAGTCTACAATAACCATTCGAATAACGGATCTAGAAGAAAACTGTGGCAGTACTATAATTCGAAAGAGGAGAAAAAGAGAGGAAGTGTACGAAAATATAGTCGGTTGACCCAGACGTTTGTACCGAAGGAGAGAAAATAAATCGTTCCGAATGGCCGTGTGTACGCTATCGCAGGTCGAGATACCCCGAGTCTTTCTTTGCCTCCGTTTCCCACAAAGTCTGGTAGACTGTGAGATGCATTTGGGCGTCTCGACGGGTCGGCGAACTCGAACTGCAACTGCAGTATAACAGCCATACCACACAGTAGTTTAATAAACTTCGATCGGATATTCGGCGACGCAGGCCAACTCGAGCCTTTTTTTTTTTGCTCATATTCCATTTGGAAGATTCAACGCTTGATACAGGTGGTGCGATTGCCCCTTTCTCCTTCTGGTTTGTCTCGGTTGTTTCTCGCTGCAACTGAGATAAGTTGCACTTGGCAAGAACTGAGTTGGTCATCCACCCCGGTCTTTCGTTCGATAGTTCGTCGGCATCATTTTTACAGCCCAATATTTTCGTGTTTGCGGAGGGTCAGTGAACCGCATCGACGTTTAATAAAGTTTTTTCGACAATATCCACTGCGACTGTCGACGTTCCACGTAACTCGCCAAGTTGCTCTTTCGGTTCTTATCTTACTGCTCTTTCGCGAAGTTGCGCGGAGTTTTCGTTTCGACGCCACAGCAATGAATTTCCTGTTTTCGTCTATTCGTACGTAACGCCAATGAATACTCGCATCGGATATTACGACGACTGCTATTTTCGACTTCTTCTTTTACTTTGTATTTTTTTTTCTTTTGTTGCTTTTTTTGTAATACCGCAATAACGCTTTCTAAAGAATCTTTTTTTTGTTCGCGATGACATAATTTATGAATACAGTCAAAGGATTCGCGAAACAAACGAGGGTCCTTGTGACTTTTAGTGACTATTAGCTGACGATCTTATTGCTACATCTGTTGCGAGGAGTGTCAAGAGTCCTTCGAAAATCACGGCACACATCGGACAGTTTGTAAGAGAGAAAAAATAACGCAATGTATTAAGAGTGCTGTTCAGCGATGTTTGCGATGGTTTTTGTATGCCAAGTTACGACCCACGCGAAGATTCTCGGCAGAAGCACTCTCAGCGATATAGCAGAAAGAACGACCCGACCTGTGGTGAGTACACGAGAGCGATTCACGGAGGAGTCGATCGAAATTTGGAGAAGATATACAACGAGTAGTCGATGCGGGTACGAAAATGTCTCAAAAATCTTCGAGGTTAAATTTGTGTTTAAAAAACATATTTTATTTCAATGAAACATTAGTTGTGAGGAAGCGAAATTTTTTTTTTTGCTAAATGAATAATTCATTGAAAATCAAATGACGTGTACGATACGACATGGAGATCTTTTCAAAGATTCATTTCACGCAAAGTATCCAACATTAAAATGAATAATAACCCTCCAATCAAAATAAAAATCAATTAAGCTCCCGTATAATCATTTCTCGTACAACGTAAGAGAGAATTTACATGGCAAGTCCAAGGGGTTAAAGTACGCTGATTTAAAACGCTCGCGTGTCTAAAAAAAAAAAAGAAAAGGGGTTTTTTACTCCCCTCATCTCGTATAACATATCTTCCCAACAGCCCAAGGACTATGCTTCCTCGCATGATATATTTTCGGGCCCATACGAGCGCGTGCGCGAGGTCGTCCTCGCGTTACAGCCAAAAATCGCGCATTCCCCGACGAAGGGAATGGCGAGAAGATCGGGGCGAGGAAGGAGCAACAGTTGAAGCACCGCTCGCGGTACCGCCGCTTTCAGAGCCTTCGTTAAGGAACTTTAAGGGCGTACAGACCTGAACGCGGTACATATACACGTGTTTCTCCGACCATACGTACAGGTATTTACGGCTGGTCGTAAAACGTCTCTTCACGGCACTTGACTTTGAGAGACTCGGTAGAAAGAGGAGATGGAGGGGGAGGGGGTTTCGGTCCACGGGGGTCGCGGGAACGAAAAAGTTTAGTCTCTTCTTCGTTGGTCTTTTCTCTTGCGTATTTTTCTTTCATAGCAGCGAGACGAAGAACCCGAGGTAACGCACACGAAACGAAGTGTAAGAAAAGATGAAGAAAGGCTAAAGGAAAAAGAGTCCGATAGTAGCGAAACGAGGAAGCCGAAGAAAAATGTGCCCAACGGCCTCGTCCTCGTCATTCTCGTCTCGCGTCTGACCCACACGATTTCTTTTTTTCTTTTTTTTTTCCCCGCAAAAGATATTCTCCGGTTCGTTCTTCTCACGTACGTCGGGGGCACACGATAGTTACACGCCGTATGCTACACGCCGTTGGCCATCAGGCAATCTCGGAGGAAAGTCTCGGATGAACGGCGCCAGTATATCCGAACAAGGATCGCGCGACTTTTGCGCAAACGAGTCTTAAAAATACTTGACCAATTTCGGTAAAAGGGCTCACATCGGACTCTGGTGTTTAAGATTCATTGGGACACTGAGGCATGAGATGAACAGCGAGCAGCAAGATGTGTGTAAAAAAGAAAAAAAATGAAAGAAAAGGAGTAATCCTTCTTCTGGTAGGTTGGTCGAGAGAGTGGACAGCACGTCTTCTTCCTCTTCGGTACCTACTCACGTATACCGAAGTGGTATACGCGCGAGAAGACTCTTGTATACCAGGTAACCGTATACCCTTTTGCTTTTATAGCGGCGGCGTGATTCGATTGTGGGCTCGTTGCGTACTTCTTCCCTCGAGCGAAGAGTCCTCGAGTCTTCAAGGAAGACGCACAGTGCCGCTGTTCCTTCTTCTCATTCTGCTTCCTTGTCCTCTTCATCTTCACGACGACCGAAAAAGGACCGGCGTGTCGAACGAGTTTTAAAAATACACTTTGCCGAACTCGAACTTATCGTAACAACTCCACGCCGTTGCTTATAGTCCTGAAAGTTTTTTGCGATATTTGGCGCCAGTTTAACGAGAAAACCCGCTTGGTCCTTCACTCTACCCCGCTAACCCCTACCCCTGCCTTTTGGCTTCGGCGACGTCTGCGTTTGGGCTCTCCGCTCCCTGTCTCAACATCCTCCCGAAAGCATCATCAGCTGCTCTCGAAGTGTTCTTCCTGTGTCGCTTGTTGCATATACCATATTACCAGCAAGTGCAACGAACTCTCGATGACGACGTCGCCGCAGCGCTTCACTGGGAAACGCGCGGGTCGCGCGTCGTCGGCTAAATTGTCGCGGTTACAATAATATTACAAGTCGCCGGTATAACACCTATCAACGATTTTGTGCCTCATGGCACATCGTTTCCTTGGCGAACAAAACGATATTGCGGTTCATCGGTGCACTCTCTCTCGATCTTTTCTATGAATAATTTTCCCCGTCGCTCATTCGGATGAGTGACGAAGTTTGCGATGTAAATTGTCCGGGAATTCAATTTATCCATAATTTCTCTTTGTGATTGCCTCATCGCTATGTTTGGATGATATTTAATCGCAATTCTACGGTCGCAATATATATATACCCCGACCTAGATCTACTTTTGAGACACTTTCTATGGCGTGCATCATAGTCTCTCAGGATTATGTGGATTTTCAGAATGTCACGCGGTGCGTCGTTTGCTACGTAGATTGTCATCGGGCATTATATCGTTCGTGAGTTTCGGAATGTTTTTATTATTTTTGTCAAATGATTATATGCGCGACTTTTGCGACTCGACGACCAAAGATACGTCGCGAATTTAAAAAAAAAAAAAAAAAAAAAAACAAGACAGGTACGAGGATCGTAACCCCCCGCTGACACACTCGGTGTCGTTTGCTTCTCGCCCTACCCCCGTGAGACGGCGAACGATGCCACTCGAGATTTGCGCACGACGCAGTCTCGCCCGCACGTGTACATACGATACGAGACACGAGTGAAAAAACCGGCGAGGATGGCGTGGAAGACGCGAGATCGTAGAATAAATGCTGGATGATCCCGGAGGCCATTCTCCAGTCGTATGTACCCGTAGCTCGACCTCGTCGGCGCTCGTTGCGGGCGCGCGTCTCCGCACCGGCGGTATAAGCGTCGCATTGCGACAAAATCCTGCTTCCGCAAAACGAGCGCAGAACACCGAGGTAGAGAACAAGTAACCGCTGAAGGACAAGATTTTCGCTGGTGATACAGTTTATATTTAGCAAAACGCGAAGTGCATGCCGCAGACCTTTCGCGACTTAAATTTCCTTAGATTATACGTGCACACGATCCTTTATTGTACACGTGAAAATTATTAATGCGAAAGTTACGTTGTTTACGCGCACGATATTGTTTTACTAATTCGAGTATCGCGTGCGATCGCCCGTGGGCTTGCGAAACAGCTCAGCGTAAAACTTGATTCTCATATTTACATTTTTTTTTTAGTACACGAATGGAAGTATGTCGAGCAACGAAATGAAAATATTTCACCGGGAAATAATAAATAGAACGGAAAATTAGAAGTCGGGCAGCGATGAAAACGAAAAAAAAAAAAAAAAGAATACATTTTGCGAAAAAATGATTTAAAACTCAAATTTTCGTACGGAGATTAAAGAAAAATCAATATTTAAAGTTGATTGCACGATACATATATTTCATGCTTTGAAATTGTGCGCGGCGTGTGTACGGCTGTACGGTGTATGTATACTACGGCTGTCTATGTCCGGTGTATACGGATTAACTGTGCGCACTTGATGAACTCGATGTGGACACTGTGACGAGAGCCTTATGCTTAAGTTGGAATAATAGGATGCCGGGTGTACTTATAAGCAGCGGCACATATTCGAGTCCCCCGTTTCTTTGCCTCTTTTTCCCGGCAGCAACGAACCCTCCGCGAACCAGTCGCAACAACAGCAACGTATTATTATTCAGAGACGCTTACATAAGCAGTTTTGAGTTACATCTCGTTAGGCAAACCGACGACGACGTTGACTTGAGTTACTACCGGAACCGGTAGAATCTCTTCTACTCCTTCAACACGCGTCTACGCATCGGAGTATTTCTAATGCGTGTACCAATGATACCGAACTGTTTACCATAAGAAGCGTGTTTACCGGAACTCACTTTAAGATTTAAAACTTACAGCGGCCCTCGATCTTCATAAAAGTTCTCTTAATCTTAATTTCAATCTCATTCGAAACATCAACACTGATCGTAATCGAGTGTCAGAAGCTATAAATCAGAATAAACTGAAAATTCGTCGGTTCCCATAAATCATCGAGTAACTTAATGGGGAAAATATTCTCATCGGTCCATACGTTGTTTTCGTACGATTAGGAAATCATGAGAAATTGCAATAGGAAGCAATCGGCACGTTCTTCCATTATTGTTTTAACGCACTTGCTAACACGTGAGGACGATTATTATTCAACTAGAATTCCCACAGGACATTTCATTCGTACAATTCCGTGTATAATTTGTTTAGCCGTTAGTTAAACACTCGCGCGCGATATGGCGTGCATGTAACATTGGCTTTCGCCGCGTGCAACACGAAAGACACACTTCGAGGGGGAAGAAGACCGTCGAAGCATAAGAGACTCCGGAAGAGTTTGGAACGAGAGAGAATTGAAAAAAAAGTAACCGAGCTGCTGTGTTCAACGAGCGAATTATTCAGCGGCGTCGATACTTTCTAAGTAAGCGACCGAAGAGCTTCTCTGTGTTCTTTGCGTCGCGGTATCTATATATCTTTCTTTGTCCGTTTTACTGTCTGTCGCTGCTGCCGTGCGATGTCTGCGCGCGGTTCGAATACAACGGAGGTATCAGGAAGGCGGCCCCCCGTCTAAACGGTATACGCACCACGGGAAGAACGTGTACGAAGTACACCTTACACCGAGGGGTTACGATCTCTCCCGCGAAACGACTATCCTCACGCACGTGCGATATGCGCACGTGTGCACGCGAACTTGAGTCCATCTCTCGCGGGTTTCGTTCGGTGTGCTTACGCAAGCGCGAGTTTGTCCGAGTCAAAGGGGTATTGCGGGTCACCCATTTTTAACACAATCTGATAATATTTTCACGATTGAACTTCGGGTTTATCCGAAAACTAAACAACAGTCAAAAGACCTTAATCTTTCTACACGATTCGAAGAATTTGGGAGCGCGAAGTACTGGAATGTTATTTAAGCGGGTCGAGCAGTTAATGTAACAATAGCCAGAAATTGTCGAAGTATCAATCGCAAATACATATCGATACATATCGATCTTTCGATCGCGAATAAAAAAAAATTCTTTATATTTGCGTATGATTTTTAGGTAGTAATCCAATCAAATCCTTCGAGTATTTCTCTATGGGAGTAACTAGGGTTCTCGAAAGGTTTTTTGGTTGATCCAAAGACGGATTTTACTTTCGCAGAAACTTACGGATGTTCCTGTAGGTGATCCTCATTGCCCCGTTTTTCTTTATGCTGCACTGTACGCCGAGAGTTCGCAATGTCTTGTGTAGGTGGTACTAAAATGGGTGAAGGCAGCCAGCACCTCGCACAATGGCCTTTTCCCCGACACAACAAGTGTTAGCCTACGCTCTCTCGTGGCTTTTGCATAAAACATTAATATATAAATAAACGTGACAATGGTTGCGTATAGATATTTATATATGTATGGATGTGATTCTGTGTTTGCGTTAAGTAGAGAGCCGCACGGGATTTCGCGACTCCGGTATTGCAGCGAGAGACCGTACGACACATCGTCGAAAAGTTGCGCATACGCGTGGATACGCCATCTGCGTTTATACTTGTATATTGCAGTGGCGCTGCAACCAAACTGCATATCGTTGTGGTTAAACTACGTATCGAGAGATAGCCATCCCCGGCACCCGGAATTCTTTGACGTACCCTCCTCTCTCGCGCGTATAAACACAATTTTACTCTCGAATCGGAGAATCGTCTTTTGCCTCGAAGACTCCGGGAGACTCTCAGATTTCCAGGTATGCTGATATCCTTCGATCCTGATGCAGGTTTCTAAATACGTTGCCACGGATATTTCCACGTTCCATCGTGGCTCCTAATGTCCCATAACATAACATTCCCGTAGTAGTACTCGGGATCGGCTTCTTCCATCTGATCCCGTAATAAAATCCACACTAGCGTCCGATAATCGTATATGTACACACAGACGGGGATATTCCAGTGCGCAGAATCGTTTCGCGAATATACCCCGAGTCCTATCTCTCAATTCCTCCGATACTTTACGATACAATAAACGACGAGGGTATCTTACTATGTTAAACAGAGATCTCGCAGAAATCAGCAGGTGGAATCGCGGTCGTGGTACTTATGGACCACTGGTGCCGCCAGTTGGCGAAGGATAAGAGAGACCCCGAAGTAAGATCGCAACTCTCATTGACAGTCATAGCCCCCTCGCCGGAATATTCTATCGGCATTGACTCCGGCAACGAAACTTTTACATGAGGATTTCTCGAAGAGGAAAGAGTCAATTGCACAAAGTTTGCGAACAGTTGTATCGGAGAAGAAGGCCTCGTCGATGTATACTTTTTTCCTCAGAGGACGTATAGGGAAACAGAACATACACGACAATTCTTCCCCGACTTCATCAGCATATCGCACGATTTTCCAACTACGACGATCCTCTCGCATGGACGATTTCTACGTCGGTATTTAGGTACGACATGGATTTTACGATCGAGCCTCGGGGCCGTTGTACTCGCAGCTGTGTGCGATTCTACTGTGTGTATACAGACCCATTACGATCTTTGCGAGTATTGGAACCTTCCAGAGCCGTAACATTATTGACGAAGGCAGAAGAATCTAAGGATCGCGAAATTTTCTTCGTAAAGACTAGAATCATCATCGTGTCTCACGATTCACAACTGGTATACGATATACGTTCTCACGTCAATGTTTTACGTACTGAGGGATACATTATTACGATATTATAATGTAGCAACAGAGCGGTCCAGTTAATTCTAATCCTTTCACACTCTCACTCCTCGAATAAACTTCACCCTTTCTGTCTCTCTGTGGCGAACTTACCTAACATGCATCGACCCCCCCTGAAGCCTCACTTATCCAATTATCTGCATATAAATATCAAGTCCAGTACAGTTACACAGTTGGTTACCAAGATATAATATCCAAGTGTATGTAAGTATCGTAAACCGACGCAGACGAGGTAAAGGTGATGATACACGATATTCCAAGTATAATTTCATCGAGACTTTAAACTGCTGCCCCCTCCCCCCTTTTGCACACCACCGTTCACGCGAGTTCCATAAAATAGCGCATTTATCGTATGCACACTCTCGAATATACTTTACGTTCGAGGTAACTTTACGTACATTTAATATTATTATACTGTTAACGTAGAAATAAACGCGGCGTGTGCAAGAGGTCCGCCGGTTCGATCGCGACGATCTGACACGGTTCGCTGAAAATGTAATAGATTGAGGCAATATTACCTGTTCGTATAGCCTTAAAATGCTGCGATATTGTGTATAATGTATGGAAGAACTAGCGGGACGAATAGAGTGTAAAAGTTCGTTGAAAGATCGCGAAGAACTTCGTGATGTACACCGGGATGAAGTTTCGTGGGATAGTTGAGTCACGATTAGCCCGTAGGCTTCCTTCGTTCTATCTTCTTTATATTTCATCCCTCCCTTTGTTATTTCGCTCTTTTCTCTTTACGACATCTTTATTTCTCGTGGATGGGCGAGGCTGGCACTGCGCCTGGCTTAACCTGAACTTCCTCAGCCTTATCAATTTAATGACCGCTGTCCGCAGCTGCGACGAACGATCGACCAGAAAGAGAACGGAGAGGAGCGGAGTCATCGATATATCCCATACCCTCGCCGCTTTAGGTCTCTGCCTAGCAGTCTTCACCTCCGTCGGTTGTAAACCCTATGCCGGGCGATAATCGGGCTGTTATCTTCGCGTCACGCTCCCCCCCTTTCGGAATCCTCGACAGAGAGAGAGATCGTAAATCACGAGGGACTTCGATGTTCGTTTCGCGATTCGAAACCCTCCGAGCTCACTGCATGCTCGCGTCGGCGAACGATTAAACCTTTTATACATCTTTTTTTTTTTCTTTGGTTCACAGGCGCGAGAAGAAGAATCGATGCCTTGGATCCTCGAAGATGCCTGGGATACAGTCAGCACTCCAAGACTGCCGATACTTCACTCTCTTCGGGATTCATCGATCATAATCATTTCTATCTGTTATAAAATTTACTATAAAATTTACGGTGTTTTGCAGAGCGATTGCACATTGCGATTATATAGTCGCGCTTTGACGTTAAAATATTTCCTTACCAATGAAAAAAAAAAATTCTTCCTAGAAGTGTGTTGATCAACTTTTATATTTGTCAACAGTGAAAAAGTTTATCATTGATTTATAGCCGCAAATATACACATTCAAAATTCGTTTCTAAATGTGTTTTTCAATTACACTTTATTTATATTTTTTTTTATTGCTTCGTTTTTTATCATTAAAAATTCTCTCATCGAAACAGAACAAAAAAATATTTCCCAACAGAACAAAAAAAAATAAAAAAAGAAGAATTCAAATTGAATGGAAAAGGCGTCAATCGGAGAGCGTGAACATTGAAGAAAAGATATTTTTGCATCCATCTCGTTGAATCCCTGAGAACTCAATTTCATTTTTCAATAGACCATTAAACACTTTGTAATTCAATTCGCATACGAAGTTAAATGGAGCACAGACACTCTGTCTGCCAACGGCGCGTTATTCTGTGTTACAAGTAGCCTACAATCCGATCTTATATACAGCGATAGAAGCCAATTCACTCGCTTCTCTCGTCAACAAGCTCGATTGTCTCACGCTGTCTCACGTCTCGTTCTCGTCATCGCCCTCTCCATATCCTCCCTGCCCCCGGCTCGTTTCCCGCCGGATCGCTTGGGCAATATTCTACCGTATGCCATACAACACCTTCGTGAATTTCTCACTGACACGGAGAGCTTACCGGTTAAGCGGTTTTTTTTCCCTCTTCATCGAGATCGTAAGGCAAAAGCGGATTTCATTCACGCCGGGAATAACGCTTCACGAACGATGCACCGAGCAAGATACCACGGGGCTCAACGAGGGGGACAAAATCGCCGAGTGTACATTTGCTCGTGGTTGACAGGCGCCCGTCGTCGCCGGCGCAAGCGTCGAAGCGTCGATATCGAGATCACGATCGTCTCGTAAATGCTTCACGAGGCGGGGGGTGTTTAGATCGACGACCCCGAACGATGCGCAGAGCCGTTTCAGCTGTACACACATAGAGACGAATTTCACAGTGCGGCGAGTAAGGAGCGAAAGAAAAAACGGCATAACGATCGATCGGAAGTCGTGGCTGCTGAAGACGCGCGGGGTCTTTGGCTCTTTCGTGACGCCGACGAAAGATATGAAAATACAAAAGGATAACACAAGTCTTCGGGGCGATTCTTGACCTCACTTATACGGTTAGATACACTTCCACAGCATAGTACTGTGGAGCGTCTGTAGAACAGCAATAGCAAGTTGAACTGTGTGAACGAAGATGAGTCCGTGTCGAAGCTTGTTACGTAGCGAATTGCCGCAACGAGATCAGCTGTAACGCTTCCTCTCGGCGATTGGATGAGATTCCTATATTTGCGTCGCTTCAGGGACGAGAAGGACCGTTTCAGGGTCAATGTCTTCGCGGTCCACGATCGAGACCATGACCCGATACGCGACTCTTTGTGATACGAAATCACCGTTCTATCGGTTCCTGTTTTAATGACGATGATGACGATGGTAACAATGACTCGAGCGAAAACAACGAGTCGGTTCTACGTGTCAAGACAGTTTTGGTATTATGAGTCACGGGGCTCTTGTCTATCACATAATCTACGAATCGATTGTGTAATGTTTATTGAGAATAATGTTTCGGTCTTCGGATATGATACCGTTATCAGAGAGTTTCTCTGTTGTTCTTCCCTCGGAAAGGAGTCAACAGTTTGGGTATTGTATTTTCGTATCGATCCTGATACGTGTTTATCGACGGCTTCGTTTGATCACAACAGATTCGATTCTTCTGTGTTGTCTTGCGGTAACAGCGCGGCCTATTGAAAGATTCTTAATGGGCACTGGATATACTTTTAGTGCTCGATGAATAGATGGCTCGCTCGAGAGGTCATGATTCTTTCGTTAGTTTTGTCCCTTTCTCCTTGCAACGTTGCACACTGCGATTGCACGGGGCTAAGAGAGCTCTCGTCGTTGTTGTCGTTCTATCGGCACAATCCGTTGCCAGTTGCGTCGTTGACTCGAGCAACAACGACACAGAGACCGGCTATTACGTGAAGAGGAAGGGGAGGGGTAGTGAAACGATAAGCGATCAACCCGACCGCGAGCATCGGGATTCGCTGCAACGCGCAACAACAGCAGCCCAGTAAAGGCAGACGAACGAGGCGCATCGAGAGAGAAAGTTCTATTAATCGTATGCACGGATACACTCGCGCGCGTATTGTGGAAGGACGAAAGATAAAAGAAATGTGCTGCACGACCGATCGGTACCGGTAATCATCGCCAAGGGATTCAACGATTCAACATCGCACGACAATGAATGTTGGTTCCAACTACGAATGGATGGTACGAACAAAAGATCGAACGTCAAGAACGCAATTTCGTCTTATCAAGTTTGCGATCTTTTTAGAAACAGAGAAATATTGGTGCGCATTAAATGATTTCATTGACTCACCATACCAACTTACCGATCTCATTATGCAGTTTGATCCCTACAAATTTTATCATTCAAAGTTCGAGCATAAAAAATGAAAAAGCTTTCGATTCTGAAGCCATCAAAGTCAAGATCAATGATCAAGGCGTTAATGAGAGCTTTGATTGCCAATTTGCCGATAGATATGGAGCAAACGTTCGCGCCGATAACGGTATAATCGCGTGTCTCAACGATTCGAAGTTTCGTCGTCTAATTCATCCTCGAAAGTCGCCGCGGACATATCTCGCAATGAAATTTAGTTGTCCACCGACTGCGACGACTGTACCCGGCGTGCCGCGGGGCGGTTTGAACGCGCATTCGCAATGCGATGGGCTCCACGCGCAGTGTATATACACGGTACATAACTCATATCAGCTCACTTGTATGGCAAGGGTCAGGACCTCTCTTCCGGTCGACACGCGATGCAGCCACGAGCAGCTTCACCGAGCGAATATAAACTCAGGCGTCCTGCTCGCGTACGTCGCATAAGTACGAACCGTTCGCTCGCTCAATATACCCACAAGGCTCTCGAGCGCGGCGCGCGCGGGTGTTCACGAGTACGAAGATTAATAACCGTAGCGTGTGTTCCTGTGTGCAACGAGCGACCGCCTCATACATACGTTGTTACAGGGCGACGGGGCTTCTCGTATCTGAACAGAATGGAGAGATCGACGATCTCGCAGCAGGAAAACCGGCCAACGTATACACGAAACACAGAGAATTGTCGCCCTAAGATCTATCTTCTCTCACAGCGGCATCGCCCGATTCTGTGATTCGGCAATTCTTATGCTCAACATTTCGCGGACTTTTATACATTCGCGATGCGGTACATCGCAATATTTAATAAAAACTGTTAATCTTTTTTTTTCGATGGTATCACTTCGAAAAAAAAAAAGATTTGCCTTTTCAAGGTTTAGTAACATTGAAAAAAAGGATTAAACTTCTTTACAATGTAGGGATTTCGTCATATTGCTTCGAGTATCGATTTTTTTTCGTGACTCATTCACTTACGAAATCGTCACAATGAGTCAAACGTCAAGGGAGAGCGGAAGTTGATAGCTGGGGTGTACGTCACTCCCGCATTGTACAAGAATTCTGTTCATCGTCCCATCTGATCGAGAAGCTTTTGCCCTCGTGCGCGAGAGAGCGCGCGCGCACACACACACACACTCTCATGTGGACACGCCGCCTGTCCGGCGAATCTGCTCTGTGAATTAATGAGTCTCCTCGTATCATTTTCACGACGAAGAAAGAGAAGGAGAGCTACTTTCTCCAGGTGAGCGAGAATCTCCATCCAACAGTATACTTGAATGCTCTCACTTGATGTTTCTTGTCTCCTTTTTCATCGCGAGTTTTCTCTATTCACCCCTTTGTTACGGTGTTCCTTTCGCCAGTACCACACAACGTACGGCATAAACCTGACGGGTGCCCCCCTCTCCACTATTCCCCGAAAGATTCTCACGCACGGTGAATTTTCTACATACTATAGAGTATAAACATGAAACACGTATTCTCTTCGACTAACCGTGTAAGATGTATACTCTCTTTCTGGCGAAGTTGTTGCTGTGCGCCAAACGTTGTTGCGCGCTTGACTCGTGCAAGCGTTCGCGAACGATTCTTCGTTGTGCCTTTGTACATTTAGTACATACCTGCGTGCATCTACTTCTACGTATATACATACCTTTATATTCGGATGTATACATACATAATGTGTACAGCTATTTTCTCCAATACCATGAGCGTTACCGCGGATTTCTGTACACGAGCCGACGCCGCCGTATTCAAGAAGATCGCGAATTTCAGATAAGAACCTAATCTCTCTCTGATCGGGATAAGAGAAGCTGAGCAGAGAAAGAAGCCGCGTTATACGACCGACGACTCGCTCTCGAAGCACCCAGCTATTAAGTAGCTTACATTATAAATCCGGAAATCTTGGACGATTCGCGGAATCGAAACAACGCATCTATTAGATTAATTAATCACATAATACGATTGTATACTGTATACTACAGTATGAGTATCGTATGTAATATCGTTCAAGCAACTTGGTCATTGATAAATCAGTAATCTCGAGAAACAAGTGATTTTTGTTTTTTTTTTTTTGTTCACCGAGACGTTGGTGCGTCTTTTGAGATGAGCGAATTTTTTGTCGCAATCTTAGAAATTAAACTTATTAAGGATATTAAGGACTATCTGTGAATATATACCGATATGGATGATTCGGAAAGATGCTTCTTCTTGTATCAATGATATACTTGAAAAACAACTTGTGAACATCGCGATGTCAGCGTATTATAACTGTTTCAAGACTCCTTCTTGAGATTATACTAGTTATACTTGTACTGACTTCGTAGCGCAATGTATCGTCCCGAGGGGAATCAAGAGTTGACTCGTTGTCGTTCTCGTCTACACCCATCACTGGGAGAATTCCCTCAGTGGTTTCGATGCTCATGTAGCTGAAGCGTCGCGTCCGGTGCATTAATTTTCACCTGCCCCGGAGCGCCGCCCGCTCGTCGAACGGCTCTTGCGAGTCTTCTATACGAAGGAGATGAGCAATACAAGCGTTTCCAGTACGTCGATCGCAATTAGCGAAGAAAACGCGTGCACCACAGGGATGTCCCGCGAGGGCGAAAGCCTCTGCGGAGTCGAGGCAATCAAGTTATAGCCGTTATGTTGAGATTCAAAAATAATTTCGAAAAATAAGAGAAAAAACAGATCGCGGAAGATGGCGGATGATCACATATGGAATTTATCACTAATGAAGGTTTATAAATTAGCGGTCATCCGGTAGATAATTCAGAATTAAAAAAATTGAAAATGAAGGTTTCGTCCTCTGGCCATCGCTTCCACGTACCTGATTTCTAATCTCGACGTTTCCTCGGCCATGCGGACTAGAATATTGATCGGCCCCCGGAGTATCCGTCATATTAGTAGAAATGGATACCACGTGTGAATTGCTTCACGCAACGATGACGGGGGGATCTCCAAGCTGTTAGCTCTCATTCTACCGCAGGTTTGTATGTACATACCATTGCGTGTGCCGCGCTTCGCGGTCTGTCCGACACTTTCAAAGTTTCATGAATATGAGAGGTGAGAGATTCTAATTTCATAGGACACACAGTCTGGCGCCTTCGTGTGTGTTGCGGACGAACACCCGCGCGACTACCAATTATTAATAGTTATTTCATTAAGTTCCGACACGCTTGACGTTGGGCTGTGGAGCGGACTAGAGAGGGACATGGAGTTTGACGCGCTTTGCGTGTGGCGGTCAAGTTTTCTTTAACTACTGCCTCTTACGTACGATTCTACTAATCGTTAGAAAATATCCCCCTCGCTGCGATTTAATTAAGCGTTAAAAGCAAAGGCACGCTTATTGAATATAAATACAACCTAAAAATTCGTACTTCGTGAATGGGTAATGACTTTATAAATGTCGAAAGGAGCAATGCACCTCATCCTATGAGCCTTAAATATAAATTAAAAAAAAACCGGAAAAAACAGATTTTAATCAGCAACACGTCACTTTCATCATATCTTTCATGTATCTGTGATTTTGCTCGCGGAACGGGTTAATTAATTTTTTAAACAAGAAAGTTCTATTGCTCAACTCTTCAATTCATCTGGTTAACTATCATTGGTGAACGCGCATGCAGCTTGCCGTGTACACCTTCGAGAATACACATGTCACTTTCTTTTTCCTGACTCAACGTGAAAAGAGTTAAATTCAACACCCGGGCATAAGCCCCGTCTAACTTTGGCGCCCGCATACCCGCCTAACGTGTGATTTTCCAAGGCGAGCGCGCGTGTTGCCCGCGTGCCTAATTGGTTCTTAACGATCCTCCCCCTTTCGGAATATAAGAACGGTTCCGATTTCCGTCTCGCGAGGTGGAGAGAACGAGTTGTGCGCAATTCACGCCGCGGAGACAGGCCGAGGAAGGCACACGAATGAAATTATCCCCGCGAGAGTATCGCGATCCCATCCAAAGAAGCGCGCAACACATATCTCGGAGAGATATGGAATTAAGGTGATTTTCACGGATGACTCGAGTTCCGTGAAGACTGAATTCAGCTTTTCGTTGATCATCACCGACATTTTATTGCGTGGCGTTGATGAGACTTCGGGATCTTTGCGGTCAGGCGTCAAGCCGTCGCGGACCCGAACATCGACATTTCTCCTGTTTCTACAGGCGAGAGAACGACCAAAATGCGGCGCATCAAAGCCGACAGGATGGCCCACGGCATGTCTCTTCGTGACTGCGGAGATTCTTTTTTTTAGTTTATTATATGCCAACGCAAACGTTTCGAGAGAAGTGACAAGATAGAAAGGTGTCCGCTTCTCAAAAATCCTACAATGTCTTATATTTTGTATTAAAAAAGTTGCTCCCTATCTTTTTGTATAACTTGGGTGGTTCGGACCACCTGACAGTTAAACAAACGTCACCCTTCAGACATCTGTCTACCAAAGTCGTCCTAAAGTACTTTACGAAACAAAACTTCTTATCTTTTATCGAAACTCTACGAAAAATACGATGACTTTCGGCAACGAACACTCCGTCATACGCGCAAATCACGGGAGTCTGAAAATAGTGCCGTTTCGTAAGACGGTGACAGTGAGATGACGTTTAAGAATGTCTTCTGTTTTTTTGTCGCATTACGAGGAAGTCAACGAATCGACAGGTAACACGTTTTATTCGCACTCGAGTCAACGCGTGACAAGAATCTTTGGACAGCCTGAACGAGAACGACGCGGTCACCACCGGGATATTGCGTCTTGGTCCACTCGTGGTCGGGGTGTCGAAGATTCTTCTTTTCTGCTTGAACGTCTAGCTATATTTACATACTCGCCTGAGGGGATTAATGCCCCGAGACGAATCGCTAAAGGTTCTGGCTGGATTCCGTTCCACGCTTCGTTGCGAATATGCATACCGATAGTGTGATAAGTGGCACAGTGGTTGGCCGTTCAACGGAGGTTGACAGGGACTTGTGGTGAATTATACGCTGGGATGCAACTGACACTACGCAGAACTTAAATATGAACGTCTTCGGAGGCTGAGGCTTTTTTTATCCTGTTTTTCATGGCGATGTTAAAGTTATTGACGTAAACCTTGACTAAGCGGAGTTCTATGAACGAATGGATGGACGAATAAACGGACAATTGGGCTGAGATAACTCATCGATAAATGGTCCACGGTTCGATGTGCGGAATATGAAGGTTCTTTTTAACGGCTTAAACGCAACAAGGACATTCACTACGACCACCGAAATTCGCTTCAACGTCAAATGCATAATGCGCATTTTTTTTCAGTTGCGTAAAAAACCATTTGCAGTCTGATAATCGTATTTCGCGTGTTCTTAGGCGGCCAATCATTGCACCAGCGTCTATGTGCAGCTGGTAAGTAATATAAAGCACAGATAAAGCCTATATGCACGTACGGTACGCATGGTTGGACGGGCATGAGTGCCTTCATAGTTTTCGCACTCCTCGTCCTGTTGCTTGCACGCTCCGTCGTTCCATTAGCATCCTCCTTATCCCACCGATAATTAGCAAAGTAATTCTTAACCATCTACCCACAGCATCGAATACCTCAATTATAAGAGAACAAACGTGGCACATAACGTGCTGCATAATACTCAATAGAATCCTTCATACAAAATCGTCTTGTGTCGCGACGTCAGAAGATCTGTAAAACGACGGGCTTTTTTATACCGATGTCAGCCGAACAGTCGTAAAGAAAAGGTAAAAGATTTTTACGTTGAGCAGACGATTTAATAAAAAAAAAAATTCTCGGAACTTTTTCGCGCCACGAGAATAATAATTTATGTAGTCTATACTTCTTCGAAAGACTTTTTTTTTTGTGAAGGTTAACGAGCCCCGAAATTTGCGCAATTTGTGTGCAACGATTTCGCGATCATCTTGCGTGTCCCATCAACTTTCGATTTACCTCTCGGTGAATTGACAAACAAGAGAAGATGTAATAATAATAATAAAAAAAACGTATTCTCCGAATCGTTGAAAGAGAGTTGCGTCGTCAAGAACGCCCCAGAAGGAGTTTCGGGTCCTTCATCACCAGATTTCGTTGACGCTTCCCTCTCGCGTAGTATATAATACCCTACCGACTATACAATTCGTCGTTTCGCGATGCTTACGCAACGTTCGCTCGTTCGGAGTATAACGCTGAGCGATTAAAGCGCGAATTTTCTTGATTCGAAAACGAGGTAAAGATAGAGAGACAAGCTTCGCCGAGATAGCATTATAATTCCGTGATATTTTCCACTGTGTAATTCTGCGAAACGGGGCGCTCCCTCGGGCTCCGTTATTAATCGGCTCGAGTCGAGCTATCGTATCGGTTTTCTTGTCGCTCTCAATGACCGCGCCGTATAGCCAGCTGTGGAAACTTTAACGCCCGACGCACACGCTTCTCTCGCGATTCCATTACTCTTGGAGTTTAAAGTTTCGCCGCGTTAGATTCACCGTCCAGAGCGTACGATATATATATACATAATCGCGTTGATTTTCCGCAAAACATAACCGTTCGTCGATAGAACGTGGGAAACGAGAGATAAAACGCTCGACGGAATAACCATATCGCACACACATTCTACGTTTTTATTTTATTTATTTACTTATTTGAATTTTTTTTCATTATTTTTTTGTCCTTATTTAATTTTTATAAGATAATAATTGAAGCCGCGAAAGCTATAGAGCGCAAGCACATAAGTTTGCAACAGATACGAGAGAGTTTCAAGGCTGAAGAGATAGCCGTTTGCCATTTCATCGGAAGAACACATCGAGGTGTGTTCTCTCCCCTCCACCCCCTTAATGATTCGAGAAACGACGAGATATGTAGACTTTCCGTTCTCATCGCGCGGCCACACGGCTTCTCTCTCGCCTCCGGCTAATAAAGAAACAGTCGCGGAAAAATCATCCCCCGGGGCGTTTATTACGCACGTACCAAACTCCTTCAGTAGTCACTGGTATGCATAAACAATTTCAACGAGTTATATACTGTAATATATAATATCTCTGTATCGGTTTGAGGAGAGGCGAACCGGTTAAACTCGCGGGTGAGAGATATTAGTTCAATCCTCTCTCCGTGAGCGATACACGCGACTCTCGGCGGTACCTACGATACCGGGCGTTCTCGTTTCGAGAGATCGCGAGAATTTCCAAAGCTTCGCGTTAGTTGATACACGTGGAATAGCCAATAGACTGTATAGTATACCAGAGTCCAGAGATATATTAATCGATCGGCTTTTTTTTATTCATTTTTTTCAATCGCGCACACGTTCTCTCTTTTCTTTATATTAATTATTGTGCCAAGAGATCTCTCGCGCGACTCTCGAGAGGATTGCTTAGATCTTTTAGTTTATATTATAATACGGTTCGCCACGACGACGGCTTGTATATGTACGATCATTCGCAAAAGTAATATCACCTTTCTATAAAGTATACAAGCCGTTGCGAGCAACTTTCCCGCCCACTAGTGTATTCCAGGGTGAGCGCCATGTAGCAGTTAATATGGATAAGTTACATATACATGTATCTCATCGTAATATCTGCAGACTTCAGCCGGAGCACCCACCTTTGGCTGGCCGGTTCGCTCTCCCTGGCCAACCCGACACTTGCCCGTGAACACACTCCGCGGTAGTTATTGAACGCGATCCTCGAAGCAGGTGGATATGGAAAAACGTAAGAGAGAAGCCGATTTCACGAGAATAACGATCAAACGATCATCGTTACTCGGTTATTTTTTATGCAAATGATATTTCGATACTTCGGTACGAGTGAACTTGCACCTCGACAACATAATGAACAGCGCGTACTTGGGCGCTGGTCGAGGCGATACCAGTAACAAGATGAACATGTTTTCGAGAGCTATCGGCCGTTTTACCAAAAAAACCGGAAGTTTCGTACCAATTAGACAGCTGATGAAAGGCATATGCATTGTTTCGACTTTTGAACATTTTTTTCATCGTCATTAATTTTGCATTCGATTATCTTTGCGGCCCATCGTTCATTCGGTAGCGGTGACAGATCGTAAACATCAAAGACACGAACGAATATGCAGTTCGCAATGCTAAGTACGTATTTTCATCCGAGATTAAGCCGACATTTCAATAGCGAGCCTCTTGATTCGTGAGTGATGGTGAATCGCACGCTCGTGTTTGTAGGTTGCTTTATTAGACGCTATAAGTGCAGGTTTCGTGCGGAATAGACGTGAGCGTTCCTCTCAGGATTTCATACAGCCGGCACGATAGGCAACACGAGGCTCTGAGAATAGCATGAGAGAGTCGAGAGCAGACCCGCGCGTTCGTCCCTCATCATCGACATCTAATTGGTGTGGCATGCATTTCCCAGTTATTAAACATTAATTGGTCCACCCTGATGGTGCTGCTGCCGATGCCAGCTCGTTCCCCTGTCCTCGTTCTGCTGGCCTACTCGTTCGACGCTCCTTCCTTGCCACGTAACCCGCAGAACAACGTGAGATATCTCATAGCTTATAAATTCTCAACGAAACAAACGATATTGTACAGTATACTTCTATAAAATTATGACATTATTGTCCCGTAAGTGTAATATATTATATATATACATTATTTTTAATTTTTTTTTTTTCACATTTATTTTGTTGTCTCACGACGAGACGACAAATGAACCTCTACGAAAACGCCGTTACCAAGATATCGCGACAGAAAGAATGAGAAAACTTCCCAGAGAAACGGACGACAAGGAAACACCGTCGACGAAACGACTTTGGATGCCGAGTCATGGCAAATTTCATGTGCCTCGTAACAGAGTCTCGAGGATCGATACCGCAACGCCCGTGTACACCGCGATTATGTGGGTTGTGCCAATTCATGCGTGGATAATTGGGCACTCTCGTCGTTTGAGATCGGAGGCCTTTGAGTCATCGTCCTCGCCATTCCTTCATCCTCGTCGGCGGAATTCGCGTCTCTGACGGCGTTCGCAATATCGGGAGAAATCAGTGACCAGATGACATGTGTCGAAAGTTTTTGTTACGATTGTTCAATATTTGTTGCGATCAAAGAGAACGAAAATCAAAAGTGTTTTTGAATCCTTAATTAGGTTTAAATGAAGTTACGAGAGATTGTAAATACAACAGAAAATATGTGATCGAAAAGTCGATTAGGGGTTTGAAATTCACTTGTTTCCCACGAAATATTTCCAGTACTTTCTCCGTAAAAAATAAAAAAAAAAATGTTCGAAAGAAATACAAAACGTCTGTTCTTCATTCCCTTTTCGTCACCCTTTTACCTTTCTCCATTTCATCATTGCGCCTTTTTGTTCCGTTTAACCGGGATTCAGGAAAGAAGTCCCGCGCGAGATATCGATCGGAAATTCGAGACTCGCGGAGGGCAAGTAAGAGCGATGAGGGTCCCCCGGGGGCGCCGGGTTTCACGTGTAGAGAGAATGCGTACACACATGCAAAGTCGCGAGTTCCGGCGAAGCTGATGTTGATGAGAAAACGAGGGTAACGCGAGACTGGATGAGGGCAAATGCCCGGCGTATACAGTTTGTCGGTGGATCGGTGTTCACGTAAACGACGCGCATTAGTGAAAGTACAGAGAAGGGGTGATTATCGAAAGATAAGAGGTGTTCGTCGTTCTACGTCGGCCGAGAGAGTGTGTCTCTCGCAATAAAGTTTCCATCGCATATTCCTCTCTCGCGCATCTCTCGACGGCCAATCGATCGTTCAATGATTTATCGAACTCGTTATTCCGGAGAACGGATGTCGAGCGTTTCGCGACGCAATTTTTTTTATTACTCCATTATATTCGCGTACACGGTTCGTGTATACGCGTGTGATTTATTACCAACGTTTTTTATGATCGTCTGCAGCGCCCGGACGTGCTGACGTAAATAATTTTTGTTTTTTTTTTTTCATTCGCGAGAAATCGCGAGGTTTTCCGTTTGCGAAAAAAAAAAATTCATTCGTAATCAATTTTTTCAATCTCCTTCTTTCGAAATTTTCAGTTTGATTTAGTAACGTCGAGACATTTTATGATGAAGTGTCGAAAAAAGCTGTCCGAAGAATCTCAATTATTATCCAAAGATGCGTAAAAAAAAAAACAAAAAATCTATCTACATCCGGTAATTGCTCGAAGAAAGTAAATCTGAACACTCCTATCGTTAATGTTTTTTACATACATTCGTACAATAACATGGTAAAAAAATCTGAAAATCCTTCTCTTTAACGAAAAGAATTCTCGTACTGCGTCAGTGAAAGTACTTTCGATTCATTACAATCTGTTGGAATAAAATAAAAAATCTTCTAGAAAGGAGGAGTAAATATCATCTTCGTAATGGCAATATCAGTGTTGCGTTGCGCACGATGAAGTCGTTAATGCATTCACGAATATCGTAAAGTGCGCGTGACTCGTGAGGTTCAACGGAGATAAATCTGGAGGCGTTATACCAATTAACTGGTGACTTAACGCCGTGCTTTGTTGGTCTCTGTTCTGACGTGATGCATCGAGTACCGTGTGCCATTATAGTGCACATAGGGGAGTTAGGAATAATACGTAGAGGTGTGCTGAGGCGCCTCCGCTGCGACTGTCTTAATACGTAGGAGCAACGCTCGCGAGTGAATCGTTACAGCGCTATGGAAATCTTTGGCGGGATTAACTATCCTCCAGCGTCTCCAAGGATTCATATTCACCTCGAGAATGAAACGACGAACATGATAATAATGTAACGCAATAATAAAGAGAGCCCGAGCGTTAATATTGTGCCATCTTTATAACCAGAAGCGTCAGACGAATGGGACTTGGAATTGCGAAAATTCTCGACAAAACGATGTTTAGCAACATTAAATTTTTTTTTCTCTCAATTTTTCTTCTTATAGACCAATGCGAAAGGTTGGCAATGTGGAAATCTCGAAATGTTCAATAATACGAAAGACCAAGACGAAGAATTATTATAAATTTATTTAAACGAAACTCTACATATATTGTACACGTAATCTTATATACCAACGTCGACTGGCCGACTCTGCCGAGACTAACGGGTGCATCAGCTACTCTCGCGCGCGCACGATGCAGATAAATGAACACCGAATACAAAACATTTATTCGTGGGCATCTCTCGTCGGCATTTGTTGAGGCGCATCGTGACTGTGAAACTATCTTTCTCGCTCTTCGGACTCACTGGGGCGATGGAACGCCGCTACGAACTCTCGTGGAAAGTCTCCAGGACGTCGTAAGAAACAGAACAACCGCGTTTGCTACCAGTGGGATATAGCATCGTTGGTGCAGTGTGTATCTTAGCCTACTGCGAAGCCTCTCGCGGTCTTTCGGGGGTAAAAGTAATATACCAACATATAGCAATATGTTTATATACAGTGTTTATATGCATATATAGGATGCATATATAGACGGCGAGCTCTCGTCGTGACGGGGATATCCATTCCGGAAGCTCACGGGGCCCGCCGCGGTGTCGGGAGTTACAACGTCCGAGATTAATCGTCGGCATTAGTGGGATTTATCGGGAGTGCTCATCGCGAGAGTTCACTCGCTCACTCGCTCGCGCGTTTTATATGTCCGTATACTTCTTTCCGGACAAACGTGCGCGCGTGGCTAAGGGCTTTCGATATTTCGATCGAATCGTTACTCAAAACGCCTGTGTTACGACGCTTCCTCGTTACACCGCGGGGAATCTCCTCCTTCGAAAGTACCATATTCCACATCTTCTCGCCAATAGAAGGAAGAAAAATGGACTAATGTCAATGATCGATCGTTAAATAAATTGGTCAAAAATATATTCAATTTGTCACACAACCGGAAATTATTTATTCAATGTCTTTTCTCCGTGTAAAGTTGGGGCAAAATGGAATCAATTACAAAGATAAACCACCCAATGTTTCTACGACCGTTACAAACCCATTAAAAAAATTCGAAAAAAATGTATCATCGATTACATTAATGTATTGAAATCCCGAATGACCTTCGATTTAAAATCACAAACGCTCCGTTATGACGAAACAAAAGAGCGATCAATATTATTCGAACGAAGAATGGTCCATTATTCTGCATAAATGATGCGATTATACGGTAACGGAATTCGCTATTGTGTAAACGACGATCCTCCCTGCATGATGGGAGATCAACAAAATTTCCCGTCTACTCCAATTCTCAAGATTTTGATCATTTCAGCGGATCGATAAAAAAAAAAAGAATTTGTATTTATCGTTTTCACGGATTCGTGTGCAATTCGTCGAACACTACTGATGCGCAGTGTAATGCACTTGTCTTTTCTCACTGCTGTCAGAATAAATATGAATAGACGTAAACGTTTTTTTTTCTTTTTTTTTTTTCTAGTTATTTCTTATTTGTATGCACATGCACCGGTCCATCTTAACTCGATGGGCCATATTTACCACTATTATCCTACCTATATTTATCCTAAACTGCTATAACTCTAATAGTATATTTCACGATGTAGCATTATTACCTTAGGCAGTGATCCGGGCTGCACTACGGTATGACCTCCGCTCGAGATCAGGCAAACGGTCGAACGAGCTTGTGAGTGAATAGAAATAGATATATGATATACAGTTAATAGAAGTGGTCGTTAGAGTAGATATACCAAGCTAAAGATCTTCTAGAATAACCATACATGAAATTGATTGAATGCGTCGATAATCATTACCATCATTCAAACTATCTCTCCGGCAATATTAATGATTTTTTTTTGTTTTTTTTTTTTATTTATTTTTTTTATTTTATTTTTAAATTCTAAATATACCTCTTCTCTCGATATCGCAAGCGTTGTGTGTCGTGTTCTGCACAGATCTAGCACCTTGCTATAATCTCGACCACACATCACATAACCCCCGCCCCCTCTCTAAGAGTCTCTTTCTCCTCGCGCGAAGGTCGCCCGAAGCATCGTATACCGATCGGGGTATTTATTTATTCTTTTTCTTTTTTTTTCTTTTCGACCAAATGCTCGAAGCTCGCGAGATTTCCATACGATTTCTCGTAAACAAGTTTTTGACACTTTTTGCGCAATAAAATTTGAGTAGCGAAATGAAATATTAACGAGAATACCCGGCTTATCATTTTCTTAAGTGAAATGCATATAACGCGGCTTGTAATTCATTCGCGAGAGACTGGCGTCCTTCTCGATATAACGATCATCGTCTGTATCTTCTTTTTGTTATTCATCATTACCACAGACGCGAGATATGTGTCGTAGAAAAGAAATGTTTATATGTCCGTATTGGCAAAGGTGAAGATGACGATACGATGCTCGGGTTTTGACCTCGAAGAACTCGTTCCCTCCGTGGTGCAGCGAGGGGCTTACAGTCTTAGAAAACGATCGTGTCGTAAAGGGTGCTCGTAAAAACGTGCGAGAGACCACGCGGGGTTCTTCGTTCCGCAGCGACGGGCGTCTCGACGTCTCGACGTCTCGGCTGCTTCGCGTGTCCTCCTTCCTGTTCCGCGCGTTCACTTGCAACGAGAGAACTCTCGTTCTATGGTATACGTTCTATGGCTTGTTCCTTAGCGCTGTCTTCTATACAGGGTGTCCCAGAATACCCGTATGATCCGGGATTTTCGGATTCGGGATATTTGTCCGAGTCGATCGCCGTTTGCAGAATTAAAAAATTCGCAATACCGTTTAATTGCGAGGCAATTGAAGTTCAGCCAATCAGGAGCCGCCGATAGACGATGTAATTCACGCCCGGAAATATGTTCTATAGTATAGTCTGTCCGTGACAAACGAAAGCGTTCGGCAAAAATAATCGACTCGCGGCATACTTTGAACGACTCGCGGCTTCACGCTGAATAGTCGAACACAACGTTGGTTATATCCCGAAACAAATTCATGCGAATAGCACAAAACTATTTTCGATGAAGTAGTTTATCGATAATTTTGATTTCATTTATGCACAAGTCGCACGCGTCAGACAACCAAGCAGGTAAGTATTTGATGCACAGGTAAGATCCAATGAAATTGCTAATTGAAACAATCGTTTTGCGGACACACCGGAACTCCGACTTTGAAAACGAAGAGCCGATAGAGATGAAACTGTCTGTATGGTTCGTCTCTTTGCTCGAGATTTGATATTCTATTATCAACGCGATCGATTATTTATTCGGTTTCGCTTCTCGAGATTGAGTCGAGCGTTAATTTAAAACATGAATTATACCGTTAGCAAAATCTTGAAACGGCCGGACGATAGAGATGAAACCGTCCATAACAATCGTGTCTTTACACGTGGTTTGGGGTTGTACTTTCGATACTATCGATGTTTTACTCGTTCGCGCTTCTTGAGATTGATTGGAAAGTTAGTTTAAATCATCGATCGTACCGGAAGCAAAATCTTGGTAAAGTCGAGCGATACAAACGACTCGACCGTATGTCAAATCTTTTTACTCGTTGTCCGGTATCGTATTACCATTCGGATCAATATTATACCGGACAGCGAGTAAAAACGTTTGACATAACCGTCGAGCCGTTTGTATCGCTCGACTTTTCAATGATCTTGCTTTCGGTACGATCGATGATTTAAACTAACGTTCCAATTAATCTCGAGAAGCGCGACCGAGTAAAACATCGATAGTATCGAAAGTACAACCCCAAACCACGTGTAAAGACACGATTGTTATGGACGGTTTCATCTCTATCGTCCGGCCGTTTCAAGATTTTGCTAACGGTATAATTCATGTTTTAAATTAACGCTCGACTCGATCTCGAGAAGCGAAACCGAATAAATAATCGATCGCATTGATAACAGAATGTCAAATAATGAGTAAAGACGCGATACACACTGCCGGTTTCATCTCCAATTGGCTCGTTCGATTCACGCTAGGACGTCCGGTGCGTTCGATAAGAGAAATTGCAATCGATTCAATCGAAGGAAGCGTAACCGAATACGCCACCGATACTGACGCTAAGACGATGCCACGCAAGTCGTGAAAACGGCAAAAACTCAGTCGGTTTTACCTCCATTCGCTCGCCGATTAAAAAGTCCTACTTCCGGTGCGAGCGAATATACGTAAAACCGACTGAGTTTTTAGAGTTTTCGCGACTTGCGTAGCATCGTCTTATCGTCTGTATCGGTGGCGCATTCGGTTACACTTCGTTCGATTGAATCGTTTGTAAATTCTCTTATCGAACGCACCGGGCGTCCAAGCGTGAATCGAACAAGCCAATTGGAGATGAAACCGGCAGTGTGTATCGCGTCTTTACTAATTATTTGACATTCTGTTATCAATGCGATCGATTATTTATTCGGTTTCGCTTCTCGAGATCGAGTCGAGCGTTAATTTAAAACATGAATTATACCGTTAGCAAAATCTTGAAGCGGCCGGACGATAGAGATGAAACCGTCCATAACAATCGTGTCTTTACACGTGATTTGGGGTTGTACTTTCGATACTATCGATGTTTCATTCGGTCGCGCTTCTCGCGATTGATTGGAACGTTAGTTTAAATCATCGATCGTACCGGAAGCAAAATCTTGGAAAAGTCGAGCGATACAAACGGCTCGATGGTATGTCAAACGTTTTTACTCGCTGTCCGGTATAATATTGATCCGAATGGTAATACGATACCGGACAACGAGTAAAAAGATTTGACATACCGTCGAGTCGTTTGTATCGCTCGACTTTACCAAGATTTTGCTTCCGGTACGATCGATGATTTAAACTAACGTTCCAATCAATCTCGAGAAGCGCGACCGAGTAAAACATCGATAGTATCGAAAGTACAACCCCAAACCACGTGTAAAGACACGATTGTTATGGACGGTTTCATCTCTATCGTCCGGCCGTTTCAAGATTTTGCTAACGGTATAATTCATGTTTTAAATTAACGCTCGACTCAATCTCGAGAAGCGAAACCGAATAAATAATCGATCGCGTTGATAATAGAATATCAAATCTCGAGCAAAGAGACGAACCATACAGACAGTTTCATCTCTATCGGCTCTTCGTTTTCAAAGTCGGAGTTCCGGTGTGTCCGCAAAACGATTGTTTCAATTAGCAATTTCATTGGATCTTACCTGTGCATCAAATACTTACCTGCTTGGTTGTCTGACGCGTGCGACTTGTGCATAAATGAAATCAAAATTATCGATAAACTACTTCATCGAAAATAGTTTTGTGCTATTCGCATGAATTTGTTTCGGGATATAACCAACGTTGTGTTCGACTATTCAGCGTGAAGCCGCGAGTCGTTCAAAGTATGCCGCGAGTCGATTATTTTTGCCGAACGCTTTCGTTTGTCACGGACAGACTATACTATAGAACATATTTCCGGGCGTGAATTACATCGTCTATCGGCGGCTCCTGATTGGCTGAACTTCAATTGCCTCGCAATTAAACGGTATTGCGAATTTTTTAATTCTGCAAACGGCGATCGACTCGGACAAATATCCCGAATCCGAAAATCCCGGATCATACGGGTATTCTGGGACACCCTGTATATGTATACATTAACCATTGGAATACATGGATAAAAGCTCTACGACGTTATACACAGCTTGTAACTGTGGCTCTCGTGAGTTCTCGCGAGACTGAATGTTCTGGGATCTACGCGTAGTTTAACATCGTCCTCGTGTACGCGCACGGGGCACTGACTGCGCTGTGCACACCAACCGCCCGGACAAACTCCCTATCCTCTGTAGGCAAATGAATGAGAGATCCCAACGACCGAGAACGTTTCTCGTTTCCCTCGGAGAATACCGCGCCGTGGCCACCACCGACAAGTCTCAATGCCAAGGTTGTGCGCAATTACGCTCACGCAAACTCCGACCGCGAGAGTCGCGCGCTGTGCGCTCCGCCGGTGTCTCGAATTGGAACGTTGCACTCTCGAGCGCATTTATACACAAGAAACCGCGCTTAGGTACACATAATAATGTGGATGGGAGAATACTTGACAAGTCACAACGTTCCTCTACGTGTGCTTCGCGATCCTTTCTCGAATTTTTGTATCACGAGAACGACAAATTTATAAAATTGTTAGACGCGCATTAATAATTACGTTCAATTACCTTTGTTTTTCGCGGTTTTACAAATATTGACAGACGCGCGATATATTTGCCGTTTGAAAAAATCATTTTGAGAGAATTTCATTAAATCGAAATTTAGGTTAAAGTACTACGATATTGGAATTAATTTAGAGCATTATAAAAATAATTTTGATGATTTTTGGAATTCAACGCCATTTTCGCTTTTGATGATCGATAAATAAAAACAATAGATGCCGAAAATATTTAAAAAATACTAATTCAATTCTCCAGTTTATGTTTCAATTTTGTGCCGCTAAAGAATTTACTTATCCGTAATTTCCGAAACAAATTTGCCTCGTTGAGAAAAAAAAAAACGTGTTTACCTCTGCGATGTATAACAGCCCTACATGTGGAACAATGAGCGAAGAAGAAATTTACAAATGAGTGAAATTACAATATATAATTAATCACAGAATTCCACGACGTTGGCTGCACTTACGCGAGCCGAGTAGGTTCTTTAAACTCACTGCAGTATCCCTTGATGTAAAAAGTTTTTGAGACAAAGGCGCATCAAGAAATCCGATAGCATCTGATGCGTGCTGAGAGCAACATAAACAATTTCACACACATATTCCCGGCAATAAAAATGCGTACGATCGAAAGTTTAGATGTAATCGCGTCGAATGTTTTGCGGTGGACGAAGGAAAGGGAACGGGAACTCGGATATACATTCTCCCCCGTGTACATAATTGAAACGAACGTCCTTGACTTCTCGAGTTCTCGTCGCGGTCTGGCAAAGGGAGGGTAAAAAAACGTCGAGCAGAGTTAATTAACTCGTCGAGTGAGTGTCGGCGACGAGGAGCATCAAGACTTGGTATGCAGTGGCGATGGGTCGGAGTTCTCTTGGCTTACGGGGTTCGTGGGTCGTTCGCTTTGCCACCGTTGATTCTGCACTGCCTTACTCTACATGTATAACTCACTATATCCACATACCTACAATCCCCTCCTAACAACCGCGCGTGTGCTTCAAGCATTGTGGGAAAATTACGCGCCGGAAGTTTCTGCGATGCAGCGTAGCGTGCGCTTATTATAACTCGTGTATTTCTCGCTCCCTTCTGCGTTATTCTTCGTAGCTTTTTCGTTCTTTTTCCAACGTTCGGTCGTTCTACCTACAGCCTTATCCGGGCCCCCTGTGGGCGCTCACCGCTCGTACAGGTGGTTGTTGCGGGTCTCGAAACACACCGCTGTCGCAGGTGCATAAAACTTGGGTGCGCGCGCGCACACGCACTCGCGTACCAATGACCCGAAGTGCGACGGAGTATCGGTGAGTTTATACTCTTCAATTTATTCGTACAGGTAGTACAGGTAGGTACACGAGTGGTCATCCATATGGATTCGGCAGTAAACTCGGGTATACGGGTTGAATAGTCACTATATCTATATATACGCGATATATGTTACATACATATGGAATGTAGTTGAAGCGTTGAAGAATTCCACGCCAAGCGGAGTATATCATGTTTTCGAAGTGTCGAAAAAATTTCGTATAACTTTAGAATTTAGTTCAATGTGTCAATAATACAAACAGATTGTTTCAGATTACTCGGTAATATAATCAATCGCGAGGCAAATACCGAAGTTTACTTACATTCGTTCAAAGACCGTCATTCGTTAAAATCAAATTATACATTAAAAAAAAATCGACTTTGAAAATCCTTCAATGTCATTATGCGTGGAGAAAAATGTAATTATAAAAAAAAAATGCTGTATTTTGCGCGAAATTTGCATAAAAATCGTCATGATGAATTGGTGGATTGTTCGGCACGAAATGCCTCTATGTAGCAGTATACTATACATGTGTGTATACAAGAGCGATTATCCGAGGTTCGTGCATGACACAGATTCCCGAATCGAAGCCTCACCGGCAAGTCACTACCCATTGAAGCAACAGCTTGTATGGCAGCCATGGGAATCGCCAAGTTTCGATGTAACGTTACATAGAATATCGGGCCGCGCGGGTTGCTGCGAGAGAACATAGCGTAACTAATTGACGATAAAATTCTACTGGATTGACGTATAATATTCCTCTGTTTTCGCGTATTTTTCCGATATTCATCAATGTCCCGGATTAATTGACAGGGATGGGTGGGGATTTAGTGAATAAAACGATTTTTGTTATAGGTCGCGCGTACACGTTTTACCGCAGAGAAAAGTAGAAAGATGAGAACAGTTAGTTATACCTATTCCCAGTGAAATGGCGTGCCGCGCTTGTTAGTTCGACAAGTCGCGTACAAGGATTTATTTTACGACGAGAGAGATCCACGCCACGTGGTCACGAAGATATATATACACGCGTACAACAGAGGAATTCACGTTGAACCAATTTATACGAAGGCTTCTCTCGCCGCGACGGTAATCAGAGGAGCAATCAATGAGACACGTATATACCTTTCTTTCCACCCGAACGCCATTTTACACTTTCATTTAATAAACATCCTTCGATATTCATTAAATTCTCGAAGATCAAACTCGTGTTCGAGATTTCTTGTCAATTAAATTCGAGCGCAACGTTGCTCCCCGAATACACGAAGGTGCAACCCCCGCGTAACTCCTTTTACGAATACACAAAACGGCGCGACGCGGCGAAGTTGTTCACCAAACGAAACCGTAGGTATTGGCTTCGTGATCGCGGTACCTCCGTAATCAAGAGCAATCAATGCGATATATAGCTCGCGGGAACCCAAAGACGGAAAGAGATAAAGCGAAAAAAGAAAAAGATTAACGAGAAACAAAGATGAAAGACTCGGCGAGAAGAAAGACGAGAAAAAAAGAAAACGAAAAAACGAGAAGAGATGCGGAAGAGCAACGAATTCGTACAGCGCGGTACCTCGAACTCTTTTCGTGGGATGCCAAACCTTAATGATGCCAACGCGCACAAGAAGAAAAAAACAAAATAAAGCAACGTCAGGTCGCCCGCGCAGACGATGAACGAGGGAGAAAGTCGTCTCTTTCGAGACGAGGATCGAGTGGCTGATTTTGTTCGATTTAACGGCTCCGGTTTCCTCGGCAAATTAGTCGGAGGCGCGCACCGTGCGAGAACCCGAAATTCAATAGATCGATCTGATATAGATAGTAATAGAGCATACCTACTACCAAAAGATCAGACTCGTCCAATATATCTCGCGAGCATCCGATTGTTCTTCGGTTAGGATAAAGACGCGTTAATCAACAGCGACAGATACAACACGCACCACGCCCGCGGCTTTGGCACGTGTGTGTTCCGGTTCCTCATGAAGGCCTGAATCTTCTGGAATTTGGGTCGACCCATCGCCGCTCTGATCAAATTCGCCATTCTTTTATACATACACACTTTAATGAGTTCGGCCTGCTGAACGATGATTTTACTATGTGTCGATGAAAATGGCTTCCTTGAAACTATCGGTTTTCTTTTTTTTTGCAAAGTCTACAAATACAATAAAAGAAATGTCGTCTTGTCAGCTATTATTGAAGAATTCCATAATTTTTCGATGTATTGCATGTACAAATCCGATTTTTTAAAAATTATGTTCTACTTTTTTTTATATAATCGTCAATCTCGCAGAGTCCTATCAAATGACTTCCTGATTAAATCAAATTATTCTGGAGCTCGAAAGCAGGTTTGAAAAATCTTTGAACGCGAACGCGACGATGATGCCGTCGAAGTTGAATGATTCCGACACGTGCGAACGTTCATTCGACTTCGCTAGATTGACTCGCGAAGATAGTACGAGAGGCTTGAGGCGTTGTATTATAGTCGCGGGGGAGGGAGAGGGCAGAACGGCCGATTGACCGATCGCCTGAAGGTAATGAGGCGTAGTACGACTCGGGCTGAAAGCCCCGAGGATCAAGAGGCGAAGGAGATGGTGTAGCAACGGCAAGAAAAACGGCTGAAGACGTCTATTCACTGTTCTCGTGCCTCATCTTTTCTCGTCTCTCGCGCGGTGTAGAAGAATCAGAAAAACGCTCGGTCGACCGCGTGTACATTCGCTACCTTGCGCCACGCTGACTCGAAGAGTTCTCGTTGCCCCGGAGGAAAAGGGCATTTCATTCACTATTCTCCGTTCGTTGAGCAGCTCGCGGAGTCTGTGCTGCGTTACCTATAAACCACCGTGGAACCGCCGCCTAGCTGTTTTGCCACGATTAGTCTCGAGGATCACGAGAGAAGGCGTGTTAAACGAAGAGCCTACTGGTCAGCGTTACCGGTAACTCTGTCTTTATATTTAACTTTTTTAGTGTAGAATTTTTTTCCAACGAAGTTAACCGTAGAACAAAACTTTAAGAGCCATTAGTTATAGTTCTCTCTTATATTACCGAGGAATTGCTTCTTCAACGCTTTCTGCAATCGACACTTTTGTTAAGGCATTCCAATTTTCTTTGCCTATTATTTTACTATATTGATTAAAATTTTACTGCGGTTACTAAACATTTTGGATTGGATTTACGATATTTAACTCGCGGAACGATATACATCGATTCTTAAACAGGTACTCCTTGTTTTAAAAGTTAAAAAAGGCCATAACGTGCGGACCGCTTCTCTACTTCCGGAAATAAAGTCCAAAAAAGCGGCACCCGAAAAGTACGTCCATCTCTTCCATTCTTTATCTCAGCTCCTTGAAACACCTCGTCTCGAAACTGTAAACCTCACCTCGGGCTATTCAATCTTTCGTAGGCAAGAGACGAGTAACACATCGACTCTGGAGCTTCTCAAAGGGACTCTTTGTAAGGTACGGAAGAGACGAGAAGAACCGGAGGCGAGAAACCCAGCGCGTGTCCGCATTGCGACGAAGAAATTCGTCGCAAGTTTGCGGGTCTAGAAGCAAAAAAAATTCTTCCTGTCTTCCTTCCGTGTATTAGTATAATAGCAAACGTCGTCCTCGGATATTACACGACACACGCGGAAGATTCGCGTGCATAAAGTTTTCTACACATTGTCGAGAATTTCGAGAAACGCCGAGAGAACTAAGCCGACGCGCGCGCGTACTTTTCAGAATTCCTGGAGTCGGCATTAGCCGCGTATTCGAGTCAACGCAACGCACCAACTATTCGAGTCGCACGCTTGTACGCTTCGGTAATCTTCGAAATCTCGAATCTTCCTCGTTCCCTTTTGTGCGATGATATATAAAAAAAAATAAAGAGTAAAAGAATTACGTATCGTTAAACGGTGTACAGTGTACAAGTAGAGAGACACTGCCGCCTAACGGTGCAGATCCATTGTACTTAACACCCATTGTCCTGTATAGATTTTCCGCTGTGAAAGCAAATATAATGCCTCGTAAAATACTTAGTAAAATGTTTCATACTATTCCTACAGTACGCGTATATACTATATAGTCGTAATGGTATATTCGATCGCAATCACAATTTTATTTTCGCGTAACAAAGGTTGCACGATCGATCATAGTCGCATTGCGTTTCGCGTGCAAACTCGTTAACATAAAACATTTATAGGAATAACTCAGACTATAACTGATATACGTACAGTAGAAAGTCGCGTAAATTTATCGAAAAAAATTCGATTACATTCTTTTCTAAACAGTTTTTTTTTTTTCGAGAAAAATGTCTTCAGCGAATTTGAAATTAAAACATTATTCAATGATCGATCTTTGCCGCATGCGCAGAGTAAATTTATGCGAATAGCTTGGATGGAAAATTGGAAATTTTTGCAAAACTCCACTGTACTTTACAGTGTCTTCGGTTCGTATACTTGTATATCGCAAAAGCATTAATAACTTCAAGGAGGATCACGCTGGGCGCATTCCTCGGATGTAAGCAATACGAAGTCAAGGGGGCAGGAGAAGGAGGGATCTGCATTCTCTAGAAATCTACTGGCAAACATATATGCGACACACGATGGAGCACAACATCGTTGTCGTTGTCGTCGTTGTCGTCGTGACGTCCGCCTACCATGAAGTCGCGTTGTGTGATAGTAACATAGGTCACGCCTCTCTATGCTGCCGCGGGATAATGTCGAACGACCGTAAATTATTGCGAGAATTCTCAGCTCTTTGGCTCTCGCGAACTCGCGAGAAAGAGCTTCTCTCTCGCGAGCGATACGATAACGTGGGAGTCGCGTAACCGTGCTCCGCTATATTGGCTTTTGCTGCTCCGTTGTTGCTGCTGGTTTGCTTCGTTGTTGGGCGACGAGAGGGGTGTACTCGTCCGGGACTTTCCCCGCGCGTTCGTTTATTCGTTCGTTACTTAGCCGGAGGGCCTCTGGAAGGCGAGCGCGGGTGTCGATTCGACGCGGCCTCGTTCGCGGTTCTCGCTTACGAAACGACCAAATTCAAACCGCGAGCATTTCTCGCCTCTTCCCCCGCGAAAGCCCCATCGCTGACAGCGCATCCGCACCCACGAAATTACGCGAATTGTTTCGAGCCTAAAGAATCGCGTCTGATGCGAAGTTTTTCGGTCGATGAAACGTGAGAGGTAGAGGAAAGGAGCCGTTTCATCTCGTCGAATAAAAGATCCTTTAATTCCTTTCTTATACCCAACACCGCTTTCACCTCTCCCTTAACCGCTGACAATAATGAAAAAAAAAGATACATATACACATCATTTTTCACGAAGTAAGAGGTCATCGAACGACCACATTCATAATTTGCGAGGTAATTTCGGTTTAGCGATTATTTATAGAAAAAAAAAATCGAGTAAGTATTACGATGCTGTTAAATCATTCTTAGCTCGATATAATTGGCGAGATACCTATAATCAACGAGTTTCGGAAGTTCCCCCGCATGCGTAATAACGTATTTTTTTTTTTTTCGCTACTATACTTTTTGTTCACGTTTCGTCGCGCCTGTCCGCGCACCGAGTCGGACAGGTATACCATATATACATATATACGTATATACCTACACGCGTATCATGAATTTGTATACTATGTTCGGCGGAGAAAAACTTTACGCGCGTACTCTATAATCTTCGGAGGCCATCGTACTCTCTTCGCGGCAAGCAGAAAACCCACCAGATATCGTTCTCTGTTTCTATACATATATATATTGGCTCTTTCTCTTTATACTGCTCTTTCTCGGCCACCGTGCGTGACCCCGGTGTTGCGAGCCCAAGTCATGGCGATCAGCAGCCACTCTCGACATTCTCCACGTATGTATTTATAGGAAGGATACCAGATTAACTATACACACACGACACGCATACATATATGTATACGAAACATAGGCGTATGGCATATACTATATATGCCACTTCTACGGGATTATTCTTTGAGTTATTAAAGGAATCGCACAGTGTGAAGAGGTCGTTGCTACCACAAATATAGACGGAAGTATTCCACTCTCTGTATAGTCGTTGATAGATCGACGAGAACTTCTATTAGCTCGTCCAGTTCGTCCTTAATAAGGAGACCCGATATTCGCGACTGCTGAACGGCTGACTGACGAACGGGATATATATCTCGAAGAAATATAATTTCTCTACGCTCGGTATAGATCGATATACTAAACGACTGGACTCCCCGTTGTTTTCTGTAACCGGATGGATCGCTCCGTACGTGAAAACGAACTTTGGTACTCCAATAATCATCACACTGTAATTTTTTGATATTTTCTAATAGGCTGCCGGTGCATTGAAATGCTTCTCGTTACATCGAGACACAAATTGGATACCTGAATAAAGCATGTAGCCTTTGCCTTGAAAGTACCGACCGAGGAGAGGACATTTAAAATCGCATTATTCAAATAGCCAAAGAACTTGTTGCTGTTAACGGAACATTAGAAGGAATAGTATAAATTATTGTTATTACTGCGATCCCATTATCATTGACGCTTATAGCAATACGTTTTCAGTGATAGCATATGCGGCGCCTTATAATTTCAAAAATGTTTGACTGTTCTTAACGAATTTTTCGACATGTGGACTTATGGCAATCGTTGCTTCCCGGTCGGTAGATTACGCTGGCGCACGGCGCCAATGTAGGTGACCTGCTATCTTAATTAAACCGACCGAGCAGCACGATAGCTCACCTCTCCTCGGGCGTCGCAATGCCCGTCTCTCATTTTCTTCGCTTGGAGTCTATACCGCCGGGAATTTAGCTAAGTTTTAGGACAATGAAGACGACGATCGTATTTGAAACTCGAAGTTTCTGCGGGAGTAGTAGAATAGGAAGCCGAGACTCGCAAGTAGTTTCTGCAGGAGTCGTAGGATAGGAAGTCGAGACTCGCAAGTAGTTTCTGCTCTGAATGTTATTTGCAGGAAAAACGAGACAGCTTAGGGACGTGATAGCTTCATTAGCGCCCGATAATCCGCGAATCCAGTCGTCTTGGATACTCTCCAGTATTCTATACTGATGCTGCTTATCCTTAGAAAGTCGCGCCGATGGGCCCGAGCGACGCGCGACTCGTTCGATCCTCGAACTCGATTAGAACGCGTGCTTACGGTGCCACATAGTTCTCATATACTTATATACAGATGATCGGTATGTAAGTACAGCGAGAGGAAGGGAAGGAGCGCGTGGACTCTCGCACGTCCGATGACCTATCGATTTCTTATCGGTAAACGATCCGTGCCTCGGATCGCCGCTTGAATTTACGCTTACGTACACGTTGTGCACGAATTCCCAACACGCGTATGTGGATATATTTATCTGTATATTTGTCGTAAAGCGCACGGATCTCTGCGCACCAACGAGCGAAGATCATCGGTGCGCTTGCATATAGAAAGTGCAACTCGCGCGCACAGATGATTCGCGCCGATAGAGTAATTCGATATGGTGCACAAGCGTTACAACTATTGCCGATCTCCTCGCGCCACGAGGACTATCTGTGTGTATAATTTCAGTACCGGCTATTCGTGTACTCGGCGACCCAACGATAAAAGAATGCTGTGGCACGTTGGATGGATAAAAGATAATACGCGGAAATGACTGCATGAACTTTTGTCTATTTATAGATGGTGCGGTTTTTTATGGATACTTTATGCAGAGAGAATTCTTCAGAGACTTGTCGTTGGAAGACTGGGAGAATTTTTTTTTTATTCTCAGCTAATCGTTTAACGCTAAAAACATAAGAGATCCTTGTAAATGTATAAATCTTTGCAACATTAGTTTTAGCGGACTAAGATAACAGAAATACCGGAGCAACTGGAATTTGAATCTTAACAGTATCTTAATGCCCTTTATTTTTATTATTATTATTTTTATTATTATTTTTTTTTTTTATTTTGTTTTTTAAATCACTCCATCGAAACTTTGGAATCTCGTGTGGAGAGACGAGGTTTTCAAGATCGCGAACGCCTTTCTCCACATGGTACATCGGTGCACCTGCTCCTTCTGCGGTTCACCGAGATCCGGATGACCAAAGATACCATGAAAGTGCGCTTTGGGATGTATTCTTCTTCTTTTTTTTCGAGGGTATCGTTGTTACAACGCTCGGGACGAATGAGACTTAAGACTCATCTTCATTCGCAACAAAATATTTTTTCGTGTCTCCGGTACATTAATAAATTGGAAATAAATAGACAAGTTGAATATCAATCATCAATCGGATTACTGAATTTTTGAATTTACCGATTGCTTATATTTTTGTTTTTTTTTTTTTTTCCGCGGCTTCGGCTTTATTTTGTTAGTACGCAGAAATCGTTATTCCATCCGGATTAGCGTGCGCCTTCGTTAAAACGACCTCTTTCTTCCTCTCTCGCACCTGCCAACTCACTTGTATACTCGGCCTCCGGCGTGTGCGGCACACGCAGTATCTCAGCGCCGCCTAATATGCTGAATAAGGCCGTACGGCTCGATCGTTTGAGTCCATCTAAGCTTCAACGATAGACGAGAGCCCAACGCTTGGATATCCCCATAAAGTTAGCAAGAGGCTGCATGCGCAGTTGCAGTTTGCAATGTATCTAATCTGCGGACGAGGAGACACTGACGAGTGAACGCAACCGCGGTGGCCCGTGAAACTTGCTATGCGCTGTCTCTTAGTAGTTGGTATACGTCGTGTCGTAATTTAATCGGCTCGCACGCGAGTGCCGGCTTTGTAATACACGAGTTTTCGAACGAACGAACGAACGAAAGAGCCGCGATGCCGATTTAGGAGGACGATTTCGCGAGAGACTCTATAACCATTTCGCGTGCATCCGTTAGCTTCGTGCACACGTGCATGCAACTCCACGATATCGTACGGACAACTAGCACTTCATTTTGTATAGCGATTAATCAAATGTCTCAAACGTTTCTGCCTTTCCAGCAATTTACAATGTATCGATGTATTGAAAATTTCATAAATTGCATAATATGCAAAATTATCGTTAGGCGATTCTAGAAATGGGATAAAAATGTTCAATATGAAAAATAATTTTTTCACGGAATTTTGTAATTTTCGCGTTAATTTTATTTTTTTACTTTGACTATTAATTCGACTGAATTCGTCATCGGTCAATTTTTTTTCTGAGAATTTTAATTTTGATTAAGAATCACGAAATTCTTCAACATTCATTGCCACATCGGACTTCGATACGTTGTTTCACGTATGATTCATTCACAAGTATGAGACGTGTTCGACGAGACGAGAACAGAAGAAGTCCAAAAATAACGTGTCCCTCGCGTCGGTGGAACGCTCGAACGCCCATAGAACCCGTTCGGTCGATGCGAGATATCCTTTTTTTTTTGTTGCGCTGCTTATATACACGAGAGCCTGGCGGCGCTTGCTAACGTCTTTGAGATCGAGAAGACCATCGTCGTCGTTCTCTCGCTCGTCGTCGATCCTTCGTCTGCGCGGTAACTTCTCAACTGTTATACCAGCGTGACTCCCCTCTTTTTTTTCCCCGCGTCTCGTAGATCACGACGCAGCCCCAAAAAACCGAGAGATCGCGTGTGAACTTCCCGTTCCTCATAGATGCCGAGGCAGAGTCTTGAAATGCCAAGAGATCTCACCTTGATATTCTATCCTCTCGATGTTCAAAATCTCCAAAATTTCCTCGCATATTATAAATCATAATCGTTTCACGAGATTCGTGGAAATTCACCGGCAAATCGTATAGCAACGTTTCGGTTTCGCTTCTAATAAGTTTCGTCACTTTCACTGATGAATCTTACATCCATTCCCTCATAACATCATATCCGGAGTCAAAGTTTGAGCGCGATGCGTTATCGTCCCCTCCGCCGCGTCAAACCAAAACCGGAAACCGTGAAACGGAGCAGAGAAAATAGAAATCGTCCCACGCACGAGAGAGAATTTTTAGCCCGTAGGGAAATGACGATCTAACTGCGATGAGAGATCAAAAATAATATGCGAGAAACATAAAGAAAAAAAAAAACAAAAGTGAAGGCTAATTACTCATACCGAGTTAACCAGTATGCTTATTACTCCATAACGCAATTATTAACCGCAATTTGTTTTTTTTTCTTTAGATGGAATAATTTTTCGGCATTCGTGTATTGTTTGTGATGTTAAAATTACAAACTCTCTAAAAGCGTACACACGTGCGATAGGAAAGTCATCTTTTGACGCGATACACACGGTGTAATAAATCCGTAGATACTGTATATATGCCGTACGCTGTACTGCACACACACACACATCACATAATTCTCTAATAATGTCTTCATCCATGCATTCATCCGAGTAACAAGATATTTCAGCTCGATAAGAACACGATATTCTTTTGATCGTCATACACGAGGTACCGAAAGAGATCGACCTAAATACTATAACGGCATGGCGTATACCATAGTACAACAACGAGTATCGAAGACTTTTTGTTAACGGCAAAGAACAGACGTGTGTGTATCGTTCGTGATCGAGGAATCTTCTTGTGCCGCGGAAGAAGAAAAAAAGAGAGAAAGAGAAAGAGAAAGAGGCGCTGAGGCTCGTGACAAGTCAACTAACGTGTAGTTTATATACGATCGATCAGACTCGTCGCTTAGCGCGGGAGGGCAAAGCGATGTACATTACACATAACATTAACTGCGCGGTAAGGTTGTTCACCGTGTGGGCTATGGTTAGTCGGAACAAACGAGTCGCGTTTTACTAGCGCGAGTTTACATTATCCGTAGTCGGAGGGCCACGCGTGTTGTCGCAGAACTCCTTTGCCCTCCCCTTCCCCTCGGGGAGAACACACCGTCAGGGTGTAGTGAAGAATCTCGTCTTCGTAGCACACATGCCGACCTCGTTTTCTTCGTCTTATTCTCCTTTAAAGACTCGCCGGCGGCTGGGAGAGCATCGAACGAAGGTCGGGGCTCGTCTTCGAAGCTACGAGGTCTAATCGAGTGCTCACACATGTCGTACAACCACTTCTCGTCGTCAGCATCAAAGGGGAGGGCAAAGGTATACAACGAGAAATTAAAATTTATCTACTCGTTGAAGATCGGTGAGAGCCTTTTTCAAGATTTTTATTTACCATCCCGTTGCCTCCGGAGTTTCCAAGTTTCCATTTTTCACATAGGATCTCATATCTTTGCCTCGGCTTTCCGGTTTATTTTTGTGTGCTGTGTACTCACTCGATCATTGACTCCTGTTGGTAGGCTGCTAACCGACGCTAATAATACGGGGACACAAAACATCCGGTCATTTGCGCACTATCTGCAGAATCGATTACATTCAACGAACCCTTTGTTCGTAGCGATATATGTAAATTGGGAAAACAATGTCGCGAGGGTGTATATTACGAGTGTTACTATCACGAAATTCTTCGAACTTCCAACCGCGAAACTATCGGAACTTCACTTTCACCGTTGAAAAATTTTCGACTCTAAGATATGCGAAGAAAAAAAATTCATCTCAAAAGTGAATCCGAGAGAGTTAAAGTGAAATTGGCTTAATACCCAACAATCGATCTATTACCGACAATGGGAAAGGCAAAAGGTGTCTTATCGTCGTACAATTAATTATCGCGAATCGTAATAAGCATCCAACATCACAGAGCGAAATTATAACGGTAGAGAATTTATGAAGCAGCTGTCCTTAGCATGAAAGTAAAAGGCGAAGGAGTAAAGGAATTAGCAAATAAAAGTAAAAATTATCACGACACGAAAGTAAAAGCTCTACGTAAGTTATATGTGTATAGGTGTGCGGGGGTCTCTGAGTTTTTCACGAGTTCTCAGAGCCGCACCGGAGAGTAAGCAGAAAGACCTCTCGGTCTTTCGCGCGTACACGGAGGTCTCTCGTTTTATGCGGTACCGCGATTAGGAGGAAGCAGGAACGAGGGATCTTGGCGTTATACTGTGTGTGTGGCGAGGCACACGAGTACCGTGGACCGTGAACACGAGACCGGGGATATTATAAATTAACGTGCGATATCGCTCGAGTTCTACTGAGAGTTAGAGCTGTACTACGAGAGCGTGCAGTGCAGCTATTACTGTATAGCTTTATACATAGTATATCGCGCAGGGTAATCGATTGTTAGACTCTCTCTCTCTCTCTCTCTTTCGAGAGACAGAGAGAGAAAGGGAATGAGAGGCGCGGGAGGCTGCGGGACGTACGTCCCTGATTACAGAGCGTTCACGCGGGCAGGTAGAGATCCCCCCCAACCGGTGCAATATATACACAACTCCAGTTGCGATGCGGCGCAAAAGACTCTCCCGATGTCTGTACGCGTATTGCACGTGCCCACTGCGCGTTGTTGTTCCCTCATATCTCTGATATGTACTTCGTGGCCCGCGCAGCCTCGCCCAGAAGTTTATGCTTCGGGTTGTACGAGAGACGCGAGCCAAGAGATGTTCGTCGGAGCGCATAGAGCGTAGAGAACATTGGAGGCCTCGGGGTTCTCGTGATCTCGAACTAAGGTGAGTGCACCAGTCAATGATCGACCACCGGATGAGAATTAATCTTTTTTTTAACATTATATCGGTGCAGAAATTAATAAAAACAAAGATTCATTGGGTGATAGATTGCGGGGAGGTAGTAGAATGGAGAGTCGTATCGTAAGAGTGGTGAAAATGGCGGAAAGCTGTTGTTATTTCTGATTCATTGAGGGATGAGGCCAATCGCGGTTGATATATATTTTTACTTTGATCTCCTTAGCAATGTTGATTTTTTTTACGATATTATGTTTATCTATTCATTGATTTATTTAGGGCTCAATGACTCTTTGAATGCAAAAATTCGATCGCTGTATCGATATATTTCATGAATTAGGATTTCCATTTTGATATTCTATGAACTAATAGAACGATTTGTTTTGGACTTAAAGTCGATAATATGATCGCAAAAAACAGCTGATGTTCCGATGGGCAGTAAAGGGCTAATTGGTTCTTGCGTTTCCGGGAGGAAATATATATACTGAATTCTAAAGTGCAACTTGAAGCTTCAAAAATGTTGCATAAGCAGAACCGGTATGCCATTGCAGACTTAAAAATATCAACGAAACAAAAAAAAGTACTTATTCACTCGTTGTTAACTGACCGCCCAACGATACCATTTTCACTGTATCCGGTTTGCCAAAATAACAAAATCACCGTAGGAAATCATTTGCATCGCTAACTGAGTACGATAAGCTGTTAAACATATATCTGCAAACTGTGAAACGTTCGCATTCCGATGTGATATGCACTTTCCGATTATCGCGATGAAAGATTCGATTAGATATGTTCATTGAATTTTATTTCTTGGACCCCGTGTGGTTTTAGTTTTCCTTTTTTTGTGTTTTTTTTTTTTAATTCTCTGTTTTGTTTGTTTTTTCTATTCGTTGCTCGGATTCCAGAGATAGTTAATGATACGAGTAAATGGATTGTGAATGCGCCTACTTTGTATTCAAGTACCTACGAGATATTTTAATTGGATATATTATAGTCGAGAGATCCGATTAGACTAAAAAAAAGCTTTGAATCGAACAGTGGAGCGTGAAAACTGGGTATAAGCCCGAGGCTCGGTAAACGAAACGGAAATTGGTATGCTTCGTTATTATGGTATATATAAGATCAGTTTAGTTACTTGAGAGGAATCACTCGAGATATTAGCATACACCCGTCTCGGCTTACTGTACATAGCGTGAAAATGTAATTCCCCGCGCTCTTCGTATACACAAAGTCTCGACATAGGTAGCACAACAACATGCAGCAGCCGAGCACTGTGCTCGTCCATCTAAGTCTCGCCTCTCTCGTATTAATGGATGAATAGCGAAAATTTATTAAATTACAAGACACGCGCGCCACGAGGCACTTTAGTACGTATGTACATCGTCGCACTCGCACTCGGCTCTGGACTTGTCGGTTACGCCGAGAGAGCTCACGACGTGCATTTCATCAATTTGCATATGATACATACGTTAGACGTCGTGAAATAATAACGTTTTCTAACTTTCATCGTGACGCACGCACCCTGCGCAGAACCGAACAACGGTCTATGCTAAACTTTTTATGTCTTTATTTTGATAGATGGATATCGAATTTAATCGAAACTCGTGAATATCTGACACGCACATTTTCCTCGCTCTTGTTGCGTGCGAAGGCAAAGAAAAAGAATTAAAAAAAAAAGGCAAAAAAAGAAACGACGGTAAAGTTCCGCGTAGGTACTCCACGGATATTTGCTCTACAGCTGTTTGTAACTCGCGTTTACCCTTCGGGCACTTAATTTCGAAAGTGTATCGAGAAGAGAAAAAAAAGGACTATTTTATACGCGTGTCCGATGGATACACGCGTCTCGTTTCCGGTGTACGTTCATTGTGTCGCCTCCTCTGTGACTCGTTGCCACGAAATCGACGAAACTATAATGCGTAGTTTCGTGAGATACAATGAAAGTACATTTAAGAGTTACCGATGAACGATGTACTACACGATATCGCACAGCGACGAACGTCGCCGACATTGTTGAATTTGTGTGACTCGCCAGTTGGCCGATTGCAAATTTCACTCTTTGATATGTACTTACCGCGGTGTTTCTTCGTTGAGAATTTATCGGCGTCGCGCGGCATTCGAGCGAAGTGTACGAGTAGCTTTTTTCGCTTTCGAAAAGTCTTCGGATTACGACGATCGAAGGGGTTACCGGCTCACGGTGTGCGGTCGTCGGCAACATACGATGCGTGCGTCTAGCAGGTCTTCGCGATTCTTTTGAAAGGGAGATTTCGATGCCGATGCGAAGCGGGGAGGAGAAGGCGCACCTTTTAGCAACAACTCTCTGCTAAAGTAAATTTGTAACGAATCAAAATACACAAAAAGATATTTCTTTCATTTTCACTATATATATCGTCGTAATAGTAAATTGTAAGTCGATACCACAAAGAAAAAAAATGTGACAAATCTCTTTTTTTTGCGCAACAATTAAACTTTTGTCATCGCTTTTACATAAAACTCGATTTTAATAATAAAAAGAATTCTCAATGCGAAATTTTTATTTTTCATCTTCCCTGTTAAAAATGGTCATAAATCATTCTTGAAACCGAACCTCAACCTCGCAATCACATCATCCCTGCAACGGAATCACAGAATAAAACCGGTAACATCCGACTCGTCGCTCGCGAAAGGATTCAAAGTCGTTAAAAGTTTACGACAAAGTATCAAATGTCAACAAAGTTCGACCGGCCAAAGGTTTAATACGATCTTCGATTTTAAATGCGGAAGAAACACAAAGATCTTGTATTCTTCTTCTTTATTTCACTGAAATCTTTTCTCGAATGCTGTATGCACCGCTCGGTGCATTACAGGATGTTGTGTATGAGACTCCGTACGATTCTTGCGCACCACTTCCCAGAGAGATTCCGCTCGACTGGCGTAACTACTGTTTATGCAAAGCATTTCAACAATTTCTCACCAACATAGAGTACAACGACGTCTCCGCGACGAATATCGTTCGCGACGCCGACGCTCGTCCATTGCCGCAGGGATTGCAAGTTAATGTTATATATATATATACATATATGTATTTCGCTGGCAAGTGAAACATCAGCAGCAGGAGCATTCGTGCAGTTGCATCTGGATTGCCTTCCCAAGGAGACTCCACTATCTATCGAGATCCTGGCTAGCAGCCAAGTCGTTCGCCTTCCGCGCGCTACGAAACGATATTACATACGCCTGACTACGTACGCTATATACACTCGCGCAGAGTCGTAAGGTAACTATTCGCGTAGGAAGTGTAACCATCACCTATAGTAAGGATTAAGTCGCGGGGCGCATAACGCAGAAGGAAATAATTATGTTAATATCTCGAGTTAATTATAATAAAATATAACTACGGAAAATAAGGGAATTTAAAGAAATCGGGGGAAAGCCTGGGAACACTGCAGTTGTAATTTCCATGTCGTTATTATAATACTTAAACTCTTAATTTCAATAGATATATTCACAAAGAGGTTGACTCAAATATCCTCAATAATAATAATAATAATAATAATAATATAAACGTAAGTATCGCGAGTATCGTGAGTTGTTAAGTAAGGTTTACACGCGTGACTGGATAAAGTTATGCCAGTGGGATTAATTCGACATCGTTTGGTGAGCTGAATGTACATATATATTCAACGTAGTCATACCTGCCTACTGCTACCTGCTTCATAGGCTTTTGATATTCTCATCCCGCAGAGTTCTCGCACAGTAGGCATCCACGAGAAGCGCGCAACACGGGGGTCTCTCACGTTCGAAGAAGAGATTCCTATACTAACCAAACTGGTAGCGATACATATGTTAATTTCACAAACGAGTTTCGATTCGACACTCGGCCTTTCATTACATTTATCTATGTGTAAGTTGTTTTTTTTTTTTTTTTTTTTTACGGCAAAATTGTGCGAATTCTACGCACGATACTAAAGTTTCGAATTATACAATTTCGCCGAGAGAGTCGGCAGAAAATAGAAGTTTTAACGTTGGTTCTCTTCTCGGGTTGCGTTTGGGTATACAAGTGAATTCTTAGTCGAGTTCTCAGACGTGCGCGGCGTGGTGTAAAGTATCCGCGAGCTGTGTATTGTTTCTGAATGACGAGGCTGGAGGCGTTTGAAGAATGCACTCCGCGGAATTCTTTGGAACACCAAACGGTGTGCGTTCTTCATGCGCGAGTAAATTGTAGTATAGTACGAAACTCCGAGATGCGAATGGCCTATTATAGTTTGGAAGAACTTGGGAAGCCGTTAGTGGGGTACAACTGGTACATACTGTGCCGCGGCGTACGTGGCCTCGGATCTCTTCGCCGCGGAGCTCATCGCTTACGTGCGCGTAATGCTAACCCGGTGGCACGCTACTTATGCTAATTTACATCGGGGTGAAGCCGCACACCGACGCCGCCTTCGCTGTATGATCTCTCGCGCAATAATTTCGCGAGGGAATCAGGTGAAATAATAAAGCGGTCGGTCGGTGTGCAACCTCGTTAGATGATCTTTCGAATATAGGTACTCAATTTCTCTAATAACATCGCGATTATCATTGTGCTGCCAATTAAAGAAATCGTTGAAGACGCAAAAAGCGTAATTGAGAAAACACAGAAATCCTCGAAATATTTCGTGACGTATACATTACCGATAATTATGTTTTGAAGAAAAGAAAAAAAAAGCAAACAACTTGGAAATTGCATATATTAAACGAGCGCTCGAGAAAAACAGTGAGAGTCATTTGAATGAAGTCTCAAGGCCTCTATGTGCGTCAGTGCCTGATAAGTGCGCAACTTTGTTATTATTAACAACAAAACCACGTTTTTTTGTCAATATATCTTCACAATAGTGTATTATGTCTGGAAAATCACTAATGCGTTGTAATTATTTTACGAACCATATCGATGAATTTTTTTTTTTTTTTTTTCATTTTTTCGGTATGGGAAATACTTTAATGAAGTAATTGAACGAATTTCAATTTCATTTGAATTTTATGCGTGTTTATTATATTGAGAGAAGATCTGTGTCAAAAATCCACTTAGCAAAGTTCGCTCTTTCTACTTACGACTTGTTTTTCTTCGTGTTTAATGAAAGAAAGAGAAAATTCTTATGAATTAGTCAGAGTAAGTTCCCACGTGTGTAATCGCGATTTAACAAAATGGCCGCCCATGTTTGGTTCACAGGATCTCACAAGTGCATCTTTGTGAGATCCTCGAGCTTTTAAAAATTCATTTGATCTTAGGTTGGACGAGTAGAAAAGGAGTTGATTCATTAGGAACATTTGACGAGAGCGTTGCACATCTCTTATATAGCCATAGAGAAAGAAACTGTTGAGAAAACCGCGTGAAATCGGCAAACGTTCGAGGTCCGGGGATCGCGGGACGATACGAGAGGCGCATAAACGAGCACACGTCGCGGCTTCGCGGGCGAGGCCCGTGGTGCGCGCGTTCATCGAGTACATTGCCACCGATAGCTGTGCGTAGGGAAATACACGAGGGGCCATTTCTTCTCCTCTCTCGTCCCTTTCACGGATAATTTATGGAATTCGCGGAATCATTGGTGGCCCGAGAACATAAGATAGACCCATAATACTCCTGGTGCACTGCACCCGGCGATATAGTACCGAGAATGGTGCGCATTAAGCGCTCGTATACGTACTTACTGCCGACTAAATTTAATTTAACTGGTGCTCACGTAGATTGTCGGCTTCTTTCATTTTCCGACTTTACGATATTATGGCAAAGTTCTAATTTCCTATATCACCATATTCGTCATAATTTCGCTAAAGGCGAGAGTACCGATAAATAAAATTCGCTCGTTGATGATAGAAATTCGAGCGAAAGTAAAATCGGGAAAAACGGGGGTGGAATTTTTCTTCTTTGCACGAATGGAGCTTGAATTGCACGTTCGAACTGGCGAAGGGGAAAATATCGTGCTATTGCGTGCATAAAGCGCGTGAACGCGTACTGATACTTAGGCTGTGTCGACGTATCGTGTTGGGGCGGAAGCGTAACAACACGCGTACGTCTATTCCTTCTTCTCGCCCCGTTTCACGGCTAATTCAGATCTCTCGCTGGGGGAGAGATACATGCGATGGATACTTCATTCGTAGAATCGTGCGTAATCAAGAAAAATCTGGGAATCAGACCGTATCGAGGCTACGAATGAATTTGCCGAAGGGTGAACGAGATTGCATTATTGCTAATCCAAAAGTTCCAATGACGCATAGAACTCTTTCGTAGCGTGCAGGTCGAGAACAATAACTAGAACCCTTCTGCGGTTGGGTTCAGACAAAAAAAAAGTGTTAATATAACCATTGTACGATTGTACTATCGCCTAGAAAATCACATCATTTATGTAATACCATTTCCGGCTACATGTTTACGTGTCTATATTGATTGACCGCAGACTCGCAAATTCGTCAGAATAAAAAGAAATGTTATTAAAAGAACATTAATTTCTTACGATATTTCGAAAATCGTTTTGACTTGGAAACGGGTGGATTTCAAAGAATGTATACCATTAGAGAAATGTCGAAAAAAAACTAAAATACCGATAATTACTTCACTTTTAGAGTCGTAAAATCAATCTTTCTTCTCGTCAAAATGGTAGTTAATTATTTTTTTTTTGTAACTGAAAAAATTGTATAACACCGGAGAGAGTTAAAATCTTTTACAATATCACGCGACTAGACGGCGCTACGGAACGAGCACCCCATCAACGTCAGCATGAAGAAAAGCAAACGAAGCTGAGATCCGACGCGGAGAATCCAAGTCTCTCGGTCTTAGCGAAGAAACGAGATATGAAACATAGCTCATTGGCAACGAGGATGTTATTAATATAGTATATACCCGTAGTTCTCGTATAGATCCCTGAACATGACGAGGATGTTTCTTTGATGGCGCCAGCAAAGATCGCGGCCGTGAGGGTGATCAGTACCTGTACGCACATACGTTCGCGACTGTTCATCTTCGCGATGAATTTATGCTATGCATGTGCGCGGACAACGAGTCATCGCGATTCTCGCTCATAATTCACGATTCATAATCATCGGATGAAAAACCGCACTGTATTTACCGCGGCTATTAAAAAAAATTTACTTCGACAAGAGAATTTCGCTGTTTTGCGCGTACGCCTCTCCGTGACAACTGTATTCAGTTTTCGTTTTTTTTTTTTTTTTTTTTTTTTTTTTTTTTTCATTTAACGACTCGAGACCCGTATTAAGCATCGTATAATAAAACCGACGAATAATCGAAGATCTTTATAGCCGATTAAGAAGTGTAAGAGAATTTAATTTCGGCAAACATACACATTGAATATTTAATCTTCTTATCTTGCCAAATATGGTCCTTACGACGAGAGAAATAATTTTTTGAGTAAACAGATGTTTTCTGTCGCACGTTACGCGTTATGATAACGTGGAGACTTCTTTTCGCGGGCGCGTTATGCAATCTCAACGCTGCTGGTTGGTTCGTAAAAAAAAAAAACAAGTCGTATGTTGAGAGGCTGATGCGGAGGAGCGCGTAAATAAATCGCGAGTTTTTACGTGTTGCGCGTATATATACGATCATACCGGGCGGCGAAGTACCTACCTAACCATCCTACGTACCGACTGCAGACTGGACTTGGTCGCCGCGATCCGTGTCCAATTCTGCGATGGTGTAATCGGGCGGCCGCGGTCCTCTCCTTGCAATTCTACCTCCTCGTGTGCCCGAAGTGCGAGACGCGCTTCCCTCTGACTTTTTCGGCTATGGTGCAACCCAGGTGGTGCCGAATCGTGCCGGTCATGTTGTAAAACGTGTAGTATGCTCACAGAATGCCCTCCCTCTCCCTCCCCTCACCCGCCCTCCTCCCCTCGGCAAGCTGAACGGTGATAGTTTCAACTTTGTGAGAGCGTAACAGCCGACCGGGTATATATCGCGACGAGTATTTCACGGTGAGTGAAACTCGTGCTGCGCTCGGCGAAATGCACCGTCTGCAGTATCATCGTCGTATTCGCTGTACGCGCTTCGGCAACTCACGCACGTAAGAGTGTAAAACGAGCGACGTAAGCTTCACGCTGACAATTGAGCTATAGATGTATGACGAAGTTTTTATTTTTTTAATATTTTTTTTATAAGTAAAAAAAGATCGCAGATTATTATTAACGTTCGATAATTAGGCGTGTAATTCATTGTATGAATATTTTAAAATAACTTTCATAATTCCTTAGTCATTATTTTTTAAAGTAATTTCGCCTTTCTACATGCATGCGAAAATATTTTCCACGAGGATAGAATGTCCTTCAGCTGGTAGCGATGCCAAAAGTGTTCGTCAATTTTTTATTGTTACGTTGTCAGAGGGTTTATTCACAGTGTATTGCGATTAGTATACTTGTGTTCAAGGGATGAGGGAGACCATAGACCATCAGGCTTCCCTTTCACTACTATATCCCTATATTCTTGTCCTCTGTCCCAAGGGACATGCTCTCCGCATTGTCCTTCTGTCTCCGCTAACACCGCACAGCTACTCACGATGTCTCATCTCTTCACGTTGATCTCATCTCTTCGACCATCGCGGCGGAAAATTTCGTCGAGAAAATATTTTCGCGTCGTTGCGACGTTGAGCTCGCGAACACATCCCCCCCCCCCCCCCCCTATTCCCTGTGATATTTCGCACTCCGTTTGAAATTTCGCAAAAATCGTTTTATAGAATGCGATATATCACTCGGCAGTTTAATACTTTTTCGAATCGTTATGCGGTGCTTTACCAGAGATACTTTAATACAGCGAGGGTTACGTATGCCGTTATATTATCATGATTATTAGAATCCTTATGAACGAAGGGAAAGAAAGAGCAGAGGGGTGGTTTTATTTCTCCCTACGCTCGACGCAATAGCTCGGATGTTATACTCCCCCGAGCATCGCGCAACATAGAAAGGGAAAGCGAAAGGGGGACGCGAGAGCAGAGTCAGGGTCGTGAGTCTCTCCATTGACTGTGCGTATGCTATTTCTCTTATACCTCGTTTCTCCCTTCGTATCAAGCGCCCCATGGAAATTCCACCCACACGAGTGAAAAAAAAAAAAAGTAAACGTTTCTACGAGAGCCGCGAGTTCCGAGTGTGCATAGCGTTGCGCACACATAGGTTGCGTACCGCGAAAAGCTCTTCCACGTTGAAACAGCTGTCGATTCGAAGCGGAGGCGATGGACCCGCCGCTTGATCCCCTTCGTCGCCGCTGGAGCCACGGCAGCTCTTTACAAATCGCGTTCGCGTTATTTTTATCGTCTAGGCGACGGAAGACAGAACTTTATTTTCTGTGGTTTGTTCAATGTTTTCATCACTAAACGCTAAACCGCAATTCTACGGTGCACTGTTTTCGATGTAACGAAGAGCAAACGATACAGGCTGTGGGAGTTCGAGAAAACGAAACAGGCGAGTAATCTGAAGAATGGCTTTCACGAGCGCCACGATATTTTAACAGCTGGTTTTGCTTTCAGAACGTTGTGTCGTACTCGTGCATCGGTCTTTTGTCTAACGGAAAGCTCTTCCGGAAGCCGATCAAAGCATTTGAATGATTTGTAGGTTGAGAAGATAGACGGAGAGAAACGAGGGAACAGAGGGTATTTTAGTATTTTTATCGTTCCATTTTCCTTGTGTTTCCGTTTTGGGAACTTGCGAGCTGACAGAAGAAGAAACGATGCAAGACGTTCACTTTACTTTTGTTTACTTTAACAGGATGAACAAATTTGTAATATCTTAACTCCTTGACGCGATCGTTACTTTTTTTTCCTTTACGGCGAACCATGAAGAATCTTTCACCGAATTTCTTACATAACGTGACTTTAGCTCTTCACTATCCAAACACAATTACAATAAATATTGTTTTAGGTGTTGAACATTTCTTAGAAAATTCGTTATTACCGTTGAACCTTTTGATCGGTTTGTTTTATTATTTCGTGTTAAAATTATAGTGCAACAGATATCGATCGTTACGAAAACAAAACGATTAAATTCTTATTTTTATTTTTATAGTAAGAGTCGATTTTCAACGCTAATTATGTTGTGTTGACAAAACGATTTTTTTTTTGTATCGGTATTAATTGCTGTAATTTTCTTCGAGTAGTTTTCATAAGCATTTAAATTTTTTATTATTTGTAAAAAATGTTTTAATTTTACGAAATAATTGTTGTACCGCATATTCGACGCGCTCCTTTCTCAGCTCTGCTTCGACCGAAGGAGCGAAGTGTATGCCGCGACGGTCTGGATGCGTGTCTCTCGTGTGCCCTATCGTTGCCTCCACCATGCGAGAGAAGCAGCACGCCGGTTTTCCCTCCCACCATACAACGCAAAAGCCTCGGAGAATTCAACGGCGTGGCCGGCTTGGCTGGTTGACTGTCGCTGCGCCATGAGACCTATCCCCAGCATCGTGTCTCGTCGTCGGGGAAGCATACACACAAGAGAGCCCCCAGAGCAGCCAGTTTCCCCGTAACTCCGATCTGCCGGCCTCGGCCCGGCGCACCGAAGCGCCCCTCATCAGTACGAAGCCGACGATCGGACCGTTCGCATCCGCAGAGCTACACCTGCCGCGCCACTCGCTTACATTCGTTTCTCATTGCGTGTGGATCTATAACATTCCCTACCGTTCATCACTCTCTCGCAAGTCGCGAAAACGTTTACTCTCGCGAAAAATCAAACATTCGCTGTTAACGATTGTTCCAACAACAACAACAACAACAACAAAAAACTCGGAAAATTGGTAAAATTCGATATCTACCGAATCCGAGACACCGGAAGTCATTCCGGTGTGTCGAAACTATCATCATGTTGATATCAGCAGTGACGTGAAAAAGTTCAAACATTTATCCACCCTAAATATACATAAATCTCCACAAAATTCACAACGCATAAAAGGATTTACGATAAGGATGTTTTCGGGAATATTTTGGTATTAAGATTTTTTCGTTTGTTTACGAAGAACAACAATTCGGACTGTTTAAATTTTCGGTTGTTGAAAACGAGTTTTTTGGAGCGACTAAGGGTGGCTATCGGGGAGACTTCGAGTGAACAAATAATTGACGGACTACCGTGTAACAAGGACGAAGGATACGGAACAAACTCGCGGCTCCCTTTGTTCGCCCGCGGAGGGTGGGATAGAAGAAGCGAGGAGGAAACTTCGGGATTTTCCCTTCGCGATTATCGCGTGGATACATAGAAATCGCGTTGCGCTAGTCTGCCCCCGCCGTTCGGTCGTTAAACGAAGTACCGAAAAGGAGGGTTGAAAATCGACGGATTTTCTCCGACGTCTCGATTACTCTCGAGATCGTTTCGCGAGAGCAATAAAAAAAAAAACGAAACGAAGATCCGAGTGGTGCGCGTATTTCAAGTTTTCTCTCCGTTTTTCTTTTTCGTCTATCGTATTAAATACATATTTCGTGACTGTGCGCATATAGTACACTTGTGAATGATATACAATTGATATCAAGAAAATACACATATATATTATTCAACGGGTGCGACGGCTTTGTGAAGAATTTTTTTTGCGACGAGAGAAGCTTGGATATCAATCACTAATCACTGGTGAGTAACTTTCGATACTTCATCCGCTCTCACAACGTTTGAAAAAATTTTCATGTGAAAAAAAAAGATTTCAAATGCATTGCTTCCGTTACACTGACGACGAGAAATCATATATTTCAAGAAAAATATATTTGTTCGAGAACCAGTTTTTCGCTGCGAAACACCCCGTTATTCTTGAATGAATATGCATAGCAGATTGGAGTTAACGAAGCGCAGAGATTAATAATCTCGATATTTCCGATCGATCAACTAACGTCGACCGAACCTGTCGTCGTTTGTAACTTTGTTGTATCCATTCTTCACGCAATAATTCGAGCATAAAGAACGTATACCTTCCTCGCTAAAAAAATTTTCATGAAACTTTATTTCGATAATTTCAAAAATCAATTTGGCATTCAATTGTGGAAGAAACTCGAAAAAATAAAAAATTTCGGAATTTACATATTAAACGCAAATGCTCCGTTATTTGATCGGTTACGTAATTCAGTATTCAAGTCCAATGAAAATGTTATCCTTTAAAAAAGGAAACACTTTTTTACATAGCATAGTGCATCATTCATAATTAACAATACACAGATTACCTAACGGAGTATCCATTGCATTTTGATTAAATCCGATTTTGTTGTTAGTAAAATGGTAATCAAAGCCTAAAGAATAAGTATTATAGTTCTCTCTATAAGTCCTTAAAAGTTCACATTTTCTATCGTAAGAAATCGTAAAAAAGATGATTCCATATATTTCGAAGTTCTATAAGAAAATCGACAAGGAATGATTTTTAAATGTCGCATCGATCGTTTAGCGACGCCCGATTTCGCCGACCTTTATCTTTTAATTCTTTTTAATATTCGTTTTTCACGTCATAAAAGTTAAGCGCAAAGTATCGCACTCGTCTGCAAGTACAGCGTCTGCCGGTTTGACGCTCGTTGTCTCGTCGCCCTTCTACCTGTCGTTGTTTACGAGATGCGCGTTCATAAATCTTCAACGAGTTAAAACGATCAGGAGAATAGGTGAGGAGAGAAGAGTTCGATCGTTCGTTCAGTAAGTACCGCGGGGAGAGATCAAATCGATCCGCGAGGCGTGACGGAAATCGGCCTTGTGAATCAGTGCCGATGCAGAGCCCGTGTCCGCAGCGTACACATACACCGATATGTGTATATATATATATATCTATGAACCGCGGAGTTTCGCTACATGGCGTTATTGCGTCAGTCTCGTTGTTTATATACACCGATAGTTCAACGCGCAAGAAATTTCAGCTATATATACACATACTATTAGTTTCAATCGCCGAAGGTCGATATTTTTCGATTAACTTCGTCCGTCGATAGATCAATGGCGCGGCAAACGAAATAACAGATAATCGAATAAATAGCACCGGTGTCAAGTTCGTTGAGTTCAGTTCGTTCGCGTATCCGATCGGTTCTTCATTTCGAAGCGAGAAACACGTGTATATAAATAATCCCAGTTAACGGTGTTTAACGGAAGCGAAAGAGTTAAAACAGCGTGGCGGAAGATCCATCGTGAAACGAGTAAGAAACTAATTGACAAATAAGCCTCAAGCTATTCAAAAACAATTATTTTCTAACTCATTTTCGCCGCAAAAGATTAAATTGAATGAAATGCTAACTAACGACTACGAATTACAGTAAACTCGACGTTCGTAATGACAATTAAACGACGGAGCAAAAAAAAACACGAAAAAAAAAAAAACGAAACGTTAATATATTTTACTATGTAGAGAATAGCGCTGTTATTACGCGTACGGTATATAAGTACTCGTTTCCGGTGTAGACTCCCCGGGATACGTATCTCAAAAATTCGTTGAGAAAATTGGAGTCGCCCGGAGCGATATCTCCTTTCCTTCTTTCTTTCGTTCTTTCGCCTTATCTTCCTCTACTTCATCGGGTGTTCTTTCAACGTTGGGACTGTGAGCGGTGGCTTCTGTGATGCACTACCGGCCGCGTGGCTCACTCGGTGCTGTGCGCCGGGGCAAAAACGCGATAACTCGAGCGTAAATCCAGGATGTGGATGTCGGATGGTCATAGGAGTCGCGTTCGCCACGAGGTGTACTCGTCCTTCCTCGCTTCCTTCCTTTTCTCGGTATTTCGCTCCGAACGTTTGTACATCGCGGATCGCAACATTTGCACTCAGTTAAATAGTTCGGCGATCGCGTAAAAGTAACACTAATTGTTTCATCGCGACGCGACACGAGAAATTTGATAACAAGAATTATTACGATATTTCGTAAAAATAAGTTGTTTACGAACAATACATCGCAGTTATCCTTCTCATATCGTTTTCATCGCTGCTCCAAATTACCGTCGAAAAAATGAATTATGAATCGTCAATCTTCAGCTAAAAACACGTGATCATTTCAGAGTGTCATCGATGCAGTGATAACAAAAAAATAGTTACTCATCTCCTGCATTAGTGTACAAAAACTATCGTTCTAAAGTGACTCGACTGCTTGCCAAACAAAAGAGAGGTCAAAGAGAAAGGTTCTCTAGTATCCAAGAAAGAGTGTGAAGACGGATAAGAAAGAAAGTTTCTTTTCTCTACGTGTACGCAGTAAACAGTAAGAGAAGTAGAAGGCAGTAGCGGTCTAGCGCTACGTTAGTATATATCCTTTCGAAATCGAACGAGGCTAATAGGGAAGAGGAACGCGCGCGCGAGTACCACTCGACGTGGTAATTTCACCTACGCGTTGGTGAGCCCCCGCGCGCGAGTTTACGTGACAACAGAGTCAAGCAGCCGCAGCATCGGTAGCGGGCAGAAGTTACGGTGGGAAAAAAAAGGAGGATGCGTCGTTGCGAGAGGAAGAGGAACGAGCGAGTTGATCCAGTCGTCTTACACGAATCTTCGGTATATAGAAGGATGAAACCGCCGATGCGATTCTACGACTGTTCTATAAAACCGGTAGGAGACATTATTGACCAGATATGGTCAAGGTAGTCATGAACCGCCGAAGAAACCTCGACTGACCGGTAACGAGAACGCGTGAGTCGAAGGATAGATATATATACACACACCGGTGCTCGTTGCAAAGTCTTAGTCACCGTGTTCGCTGTCTCTGCAACTGTTTCGTAGTCTCTTCGCCGAGACTCGCGCCGCCGCGCTCGCCGGCTCTTCGAGTCGAGGCGCTTTTCTACTCGATTAGAAATAATTGTGCTCTCGACTAGGGCGGGCGTTAGCGCACTGGTCGTATAGCAGCGATGGTGATATCTATCAGAACGATCTAAATCCCGCGCGACCCTGTTACGAAAAATTCAATCACACTGTATCCCACAATTCTTTCCAGTATCCATATACAACACACACACAAAACACAAGATTTGCTATCATTATTTTCATCAACGAGAAAATCAGCAACGTCGCTTCGGAGGCGCCCCGGTACCCCGGAATCAATTCCTATCCGTGCGCTGCGTCTATTTCAGGAAAGTAACGAAAAAAAAAGATTACGTAGAAAGCATTTGGCTCTATAGATCCGAGAGTGCCGAGACCTTACTTCGAATCGATTAGAATTTAGAGCTCCCGCGGTATGCTGGCAACTTGCTGTAATAATGGAATTATTAAAAAAATAAATAAATGAATCGGAGGCGAAGAACGCGAAAGTTCAATTTCTCGATTACTTCCGTAAGACATCCGGGATATACGCCGAGAGATCGCGACTTGGCGCGTTTGGTGTATTTTGTTTGCTATATGTATACACGCGCTTCGTGTGAACGAGAGAAAGACGGTAAAGCGTGGAATCGGCACCGGGGGGAAGGGGATGGGGGCACCGCCAGGCGATTTCGTAGATTTGAAAGTTTCAATTAAAATGTTTCCTACAAACATTGCGCCGTGTGGAAAAACCACGAGAGCTCGTCGAGATTGGCGGAGAAGCTTAAGAGTCTCACAGCGGGCCAACGCGCTCGTCGCAGAACGACGCCCGACATCTACTTGCTTGATGACTGAGCGAGAAAATCTCAGCGAAACACGTGCCTTTTCGCTATTCGCTTGTGTGTATATATACATATATGCTCTATGCTTATAGCACGCGAAGGACGAGCGACCAGCGCGCCCGGTTTCACCCGGAGAGATGGATCACGTATTTCATTATAGTGTTGTACAGTCGTGATGCTGCTGCTGTATGTATCCGTCGTTGGGTCTCGTTGCTTGTTACGCGAGCCGTCCGTCCACTGGGATGAATCCTGTTTGCACAGAATTCTCGCGGCTAAAGTAGAACAAACTTACTTCCCGTCGCCGGTTCATCTCCACCGCTGTGTACGAGAGTGCGATCATTCTCGTTCGCGTATATAACTCGCCACGCCGGTTAGAGAATCTCGAATGCTTCGACAATATTTGTATTGGTAAATGGATGGCAATGTGTCTCGTAGCGAGAACTAAACGTGTAGCTTTGCCCACACTTAATTAGATATACTTGTGGGTAGCATCGCGAGAAATGGAACGTGGAAAAATATCGCGAGGATCGAGTCTTAGAATTTTTTTTTTTTTTTTTTTCATTTTTAGTTAAGTTTCGTTAAAAAAATCGGTAAAACAAAAATGGACGATCTTTACCCCGGAAATCAACAATTCAATGAATGATCAGATTTTTTTTCTCAGTCTCCTCATCGCAAAACTATTCGAAACTTTTTTGTAAATGTTTCGTCATCGCGAGCGCCAGATATTCGATTGTTAATTTTGTACCCACAAAGCCCCCTTCCACTTTCTAAAACGACTCGACTTTCATTCTTTATTAAAGTGGCAATCTTTCAATCGAAACATAGTCTCGACTGCTTGTTGTTTCCTTATACGCCAAGTACATTTTTCTTGCAAAAGCGAGAGTGCACACACGAGTGCATAGCATTCGAAGTCAGTGGCAGAGAGGAGTCAGCGCGAGAACGCACACCGGAAAAAAAAGGAAGAAAAAGAACACCCGAGAAGCGCACGCCGCCGCTCTAATCAGCGACTAATTTATCTACAATTTAACAAGGAGAATCCCCCTCGCATAGATCGAGTATCTTGCCGTCACGAAAGGCAACAACTTGCCACTTCCATATGACGTGAGAATAACGATCGCTGACGCTTCTACGAGAATTCAACGAAAACTCGAGGTTATTCACACACCGTAGAGCGATATAACGAGATGATATGTTTATTTACGAATTACTCGAAACGTCTTGCCTGGAAAAACTTCATTCATTATCGTTGTAACAACAATAAAAGAAAGAAAAAAAAATTAAAATGCGCGTATTTTTCCGTTATTTTGCGCTTCGGGAAATTAAACGTCTCGGTGACTCAGACCAATTGCAATGATAAAAAACCGAAATAGAAAAAGAAAACGAGACGTTACTCGATGGAATAAGAGATCGAGAGACGCTTTAAGGTCGTAGCTCATCTCGTGAAAGCTTTTCCATCGTTCCTCGCTATTTCTCTCCTCGGTGTATATCTCGACATTAATAACCTCGTAGGATTCAGCTTGATGGCACGATATAAATTACACGCGACCCACCGGTCTCTACGGTGCCAGCGCACTGTAGTGCAATTATTTTCATTCACAATGGCGGCTCCATTCGCGATGCTATATGGCGTCGCCGAGTGCTTCAAGCACACACCACCGATGTACATGAGAATAGTAGTAGTTACGAGCGCTTCTTGATCTCCGCGGCGGCTCGTGCGTTTCGAAATCGGCAACTCCTCTCGTCTTTCTCTCCGCACGAAAAGAAAAAAAAACAGATAAGAGAGCACCGCGCGGGAAGGTGTGCTCGAGTTTAAAACACACACAGACCATACATGATGTTCTTTTCTCGTCAGGAAGTAAAAGGAAGAGAGTTACTCAATGGTCTGACTGGAAGGGCCCTTCGTATATAGTATACATATACATATATTTCTACCTTCTCTAAAATTAGGTCACTCCGTATGATTTCTACTTCAAAAAGTGCATATTACCAACCGGCACTTCGAACCACTCTCACCGGCAATTACGGTTGAGAATTTTCACCGAAAAGTTACGAGCACTCTCCGGGAGCGCTTACTTAATTCCGGGACGGGCTATCATCCGCTGCTCGAGCTTCGAGAGCTCCGATGATGATGAGACGTAGTCGGACAATTTTTATTATTATATTACGCAATTTATCGGTGCGCAAGTAGAATGTTAAGTTTTTCGTGTCGAACATTTATTACGAACATTATCTCGTCGTTGAGTAGCGAGATTTTTTTTTTTTTTTTCACCAAATATATATCGTCTTTTTTTCACCGTGACGCAACGAGTGTATTATGTTTCCTCTTATCTTTCTCACTCGGTAAGCATTACAGGCCTATTCTCCGGCATGTAGGACAGACTATTATTCACAGCCTCTTTACCAGCGCGAGATGACCCTCTGGAAAAATGTACCGATAACCTCCGCGCGTCTTATCTCTGAATTCCCTACGATGCGATATGCTATACGGAACGGAAGTTGATTCGGAATCTTTTACACATTTTTATGTCATACATCTTCCATCCACTTTGGGTATATCTTACACTACGCAGAATCACCTACCGCACGAGGCTTGTAGGTCGACCTATCGTATACGTTGCTGATGTAACGCAACACTTCTCACTTCCACACGCGACACAGGATATCCTTGAAGCCTCGCTAACGGAACGGTGCGCTCCGCCGTGCGAGAGAGTTCGCATCGTCGTCGTCACTGTACTCTCCACCGTCCTCGGCAGGAATTTCAATAACATTTTCCCACACGTGAGTAGGTTGCCGCGGCGGTGTGGCTGTAAGGCTCGGGGTGCAACGTCAGCGCGAACTGCCTTCTGGGCACATGACTCGCTCGACGATCTTTTGCAATGTGCCCGTTACCTCCATTCACGCAACACTGATCCATCCCGTGTCCTATATCGGACGTACTATCACCGGTGGAAGATCCGTAGATGATAGCTTATTCGATTTTTTTTTAATTTAATTTAACAATAAACAATCGATACATCGATCGATATACTTAATTTCGGAAGAAACTCCAGTGAAATGTTTAATTTTTTTTTTGCGTTTTGCAAAATTCAAGCGGTGTTATGGATATTTGAATTGAAATTTCGATCTATAATGGCAGAAGTAAAAAAAAAATTCGCGTGAAAAAGTTGACCGTAAAAACCGCAATTTGCGATATGCAAAATGCCTGATTTTCATGACAATTTCAATTTTATAAAGGAAAAGCAATCGAAAAGAAGGGACCTTGAGCCAACAATTTAAAAAATACATGTGTCGTATGCACGCGACGATTGCGTGCGTAACTATCCATGTACGCTTCGTTAAACTCGAGGAGTTTTCAATAGCGATTTCTCACACCCAGTTAGGTACACAGAATCGTTCGTGCATTCGGTTGTTCTCTCGTCTCGGCGTACCGTTACGAACCTACCATTCGCGGGTTCATGTACCGACACACAGCAACGTATACGATATATACCTATAGCCTCATCTTCGTCGTCGTCGTCGTCGTCGTCGTAGGTGCTCGGCACGCGTTATGCGAGTCTCCGTCGAGTTTGATCGCCGAGAGGTTCTTCGAGACTCAAAAGCGAGCCGAGTCGAGCACATGGCCCATTGTATCGGAAAGTCTCGTACCCGAAATTCACACCTCTCCTTTTCTAAGTCATTATCCTCCCGAATAGGTAAACTACTACCGTATCGAGACTTCTGCTCGCTGACACTTTCGGACTGTCTGGTCGTCGGCGTCGTCGTCGTAACTTTCTTGGAGGATCTTCCGTCGCTCTTTTCGGTGCTTTCGACTTCGTCGCCGACTGTAAGAGAGTCACGACGATTGTCCCCGACAACAGTTGAGACAGCAGAAGCCATGGCACCGGCTGGCGCGCATTATCCTCATGTAAATGGGGAACCCGGGGAGCGTGGCGAGGCGTACCACTATACTATATGTACTATATACTCGGGGTACTATATATGTATTCTTCGATCGTGAGAATACGATCCGCTTTTATGGGAAGCCATTACTGACTATGGTCTGCACCAAGAGGGAGAGACAAGCGGGACAGTATGCGCTATCATACTATATAAGTATTCTTACAGTACGTATGTATTATAGTATAGATAGAGTAAGTATATCCTACACGTACAATCTTCTTCCCGTATTAGATCTCGGGGCAGGAAAGTGGGCTTTGACCTTATATCAACATCGAGAATCTCAGCCAGGCGCACCACTTGTCGTTGTTATTATATTGTTGGAACTTCCTTTTAGCGGACTATGAGATATTCAATCGCGGAAAAAATAATTATGAAAAGCAGAAAAAAAAAAAAAAGATTCACAATCACGTCAATCGATCGAAAAAAATGGAGTAATTACAGAAAAATAAATTCCCGTTATTATACCCGGAAAAACAGATTGTTATAAGTTCGACTTACAACGAAGTAACGATGAAAAACCCGTTACTTGTATGGAAAAATACGAAATTGCAATAATTGTCACTGGTTAACCGGCATACAAACGTAAAATTATGTTCATTCGATTGAGCTGTGACGTTGTCAACGATAAAACACTCGATTCTCAAGTGTGTCACTGTTTTCCAGAGTTTCGCGTTTCTGTGTGTGTCGTATACTTGCGTAACGACCCCATCCATTCTTCTATTTATGTATATCTCTTTTCCTCATTCGCTTGTTTTTTTTTTTAGGCCACGACGATAAAAAAGCTGTCTGTCCAGTTTTGTCTCGAGTATCGCGGTAACGCCGATGAATATCACGATGAATAAGTAGCAATGTTATCTAATAGAGCGCGCGAGATATGAGAAATTCTTACGTAAAGACGCCACAGAAATATGCATATTCGATTCCGAAGATGCACCGAAGGACGATTGCAACTACGAAACGTTTTGCTAATCGATGAATTAATTAATTGACCGTACGTACAAGAAACGTCCTCGTCATTACCGATATATATTAATCCGTCCGACATTAATCAATTTGTCTCGACATGTATGGTCCGCCGATTGCGAAGAATCGGATTAGAACGAACGGGGAAGAAATCGTTCCGTAGAACCTGATAGCTGCGCGCTTGTCAGCTCGTTACGATCGTGTGTCTCTAACGTCGTTTCACTGTATACCTAGGTGTTCCTGGATTCGTGTCTCGTTTTAAACGAGTATTACAGTTGGGTGTATATATATATAGCCGAACTGTAACTCGTGGACTAATAGTCGCTTCGTGGCTCGAGGGCAATTTCTCCCGCGAAAGCGCTTATCAATATCAATCGGGTGGTCGATCGTTCGATCGATCCCCCGATTACCGGAAGCATCTACCGACGAACGACTGTATGTACCTTTAGCCCGGGTGGCCATGACAAAATTAATTCCCTAACGATCGTTATGTCGCTTGCGCACATCTAACGGTCACTCGACGTTTAATCCCTCCCTCCCGATGGTCCACACAGCGCCGCGCTGTCGCGAAGTGCTTCTCTCAAGCGGTCCGCGGGAGGAGGAACATCGGAACAAGCAGAAGCAGCAACGGCGATCACAGCCTCCGGACGCCGCGATAAATCGACGATTAAAGCACAGGTCGCGACCTCGCATTAGTTAGCGAAGCCTTAAGGCTACCACGACGTGAAGAACCGCCGATAGTCCTTCGCTCGATCCTTCCGGGAACGGTGCACGAGGCACATTGAACACTACGGTGTTTCCACTCGGAGTCTTTGTGACCTTCCCCACGCCCTCGCGCGAACTAACTTTTTTGTTTTCGTTTTTTTGATCGCTGTACAGCAAACATCGAACCCTTCGACTAAATAATTGATTGAAAAATAATCGAGAAGTCATCGATCGTTAGGATCGTTATTAATTCGCAATTTAATTAATTTGCTCAAAAAAATGCAATTTTATAAAGTTACGAAAAAAAATGAATTATTCATTTAATTGTTATAAAAATCAATCGAAGATGGAGGCGAAATAAACGTATTTTTTGTGTTTCCCATATCTGAAATGTTTCGGAGCTCATGTAACGTTTAGCCGCGACTGAGATCCATTTTTAACGAGAAATTATTTATTATCGTTGCCGTTGTGTAGTGAAATATCGGCGTTTCAATTTCGTGATATTTTTTAATTGCTTGACCCCGTTTACGTTTCCCTTCCATTGAAAACATTAAATGCCGAGTTCGCTAAGTCGCGCGTATTATCGTTTATGATAATTCAAGAAGGTCGTAGCGAGGCAGTCATACAGAAGAAGTCGCATTGCGGCCTTAATTGATAAAGTCGAGTGAAACGCGGCGCCTTGCCATACTCTCGTGTATACATTCGTATACATACAACACATACACGTATGTTACATTCACATAGAGATATGTATACCTGAGAGACAAGTCCTCTCCGACGCGCTATGCGTGTCGGCTGTCCCGTCGGGTTTCCCGCGAGAGATGCGAGAGCCGCGCGACTCGTCCCGCGGGTGTACATACGAGCAGTCTGTCGTATCTTGACTCGAGAGTCCTTTGCACTCGTTAGTTACACAGCGACGCCGTGCGAACTTGGTGGCAATGGAAGCTTCAACGGTGGCGGACGTCGTGCATAAAAAATGCAAAAAGAGAAAAAAAAAAGAACGCAAGTCGAGAGATAGAAAAGGAATGATGAAAAGAACGAAAGAATGAAAGAAAGATCCTCGTATCTCATACGAGTCTAAGCGAGAAGAGTCTCTTTCGCGAGAAGCTTTGAATGCCCGGATCTCGGCCGTATGCAAATCGAATTTCATAACTCGTTATACGCGGCCGACACCACGGCGTCGCCGGAGCTAACACTATCGCGACTCTCGATCGCGAAGCCGCCCGTCGCTGCTCGATATTATTATATCTAACTAGCGTAAAGACTTGTACCAACTGTATGTATATATATACACACATCGATGTATATTGCAATCGCATTAGGTATAAGGTACTTGCATATTATCTACGATTCGCTGCTGGGTTCCGGTCTTCTGGATCGCGGGTCGAATGCAACAGATCGATAGTGCAATGATACTGTATAGATGCAGCGTTACAGTGTACCGATATATTTATTCGTTTGATCTTTCGTACGTGGGTGTCAGTGGTGTCGATGGGATTTTTTCGGTTTTTTTTTTTTTTTTTCTTTATTCTCGTTAATAATAACGATAGCGCAACACTGGGGCAATATTATCACGAAGGAACAACGACCGTAAGACACGGGGAACTTTCCGATCTTGATATCGGCGAAGTGGCTGGGGCGTCGATCTCGGTATAACGAGAAATCGCGCGGCCTCGCCTCGTCGTCTGTAATTATTACGTCGCGACGGGCTCGTAATTGGGTCGTGCAACGAGAGATGTACTCTCGCGATGATCGTAAATCGATATAGGCGCGAGAACTACGGCAATGGAAACCGTGGCAACAATCGTACCGATGCCATCACGATCTCTCGACGATGTCTATCGTAAGAGTATATAGTAGTATAATATTGTAAGCGAAAATATTTCAAGCACTCGAAAGTTCTTCGGAGGTGAACCCGTCGGACTTCTTTCGTCTTCGAGGGGTTTTTTTTTATACTCACGAAGTTATATTTGGCTCGGGGAGGCTGGACAGGATCTTCTTGGAATTTATTTCTGGCAGAGGGGCCGAAGGACTTGTGCGTCGAGGGTATTCACGGGAGAGACGCTGTGCCGAAATAGACGGGGTAATGCGGGTCAGTGAATATCATTTTTCAAACCTTTTGTAAACCCTTCGGATACGCGAGTCGCATCGAGAATAATGTTAGGCAGAGTGTCGCATGATGTCGAAGGAACAATAATTTATTTGTATGAATTATTTTATTTAAAGACGTTTACGCTTTTACCGGTAAAAGAGCACATCAAAGGTACCTGGCAACTCAAATTATTTTGTTTTTGGAGCCTATAATTTGTATATAATTTAATTTCGTATATGAAGTCAGAAACAATATTAGAAAAGCGGAAAGTCTCCCTTAAGTGATCCGTATTGCCCTAAAATCTTTTCGAGTTTTATCGCCGTGATCGGCAACTCTTCTATTTTCCGTTGTTCCATCCTGTCTGGCGAGAAGCAGGCAATGGAACGGTTCGTGTGGCTTTCTGCTTATAGGCACCTTGTAACATCGAATTCCGAACCTATCCTAACGATCAGTCGGCAGGTAGGTAGGTAGGTATATTCAACTATAGGTCGAGGCCGAGAGGGATCGAAGAGTCGGAAAAGAAAGGGAAGAGATTAGAGTGAGAAGGTTCGAGATAGTGACCGGGTAGTCGCCGCGGGTGCCGACGGGAAACTACTTAAGGGGCTGCTATTGCTCGGCTGCATCGAGATCCCAACAGTGCGGGGAAACAGGTCCAGCAGCGTTGCTGCTGCTGTTGCTGCTGCTGCTGGTTGCCTCTTCCTTCTTCGCCGTTGATTCTTCGCGTACGCGATGCGGTTTCGTGCGAGCATTGCAACCTCTTCGTGAGATCGGACGGTGAGAACCTCATCCTAGGTTCCCCGGTCCAGCTTTGCCTCGGGTTAGGTTGGGTTAGCGTAGGGCGCGACCGGTGCCCGGCTTCGCTCCATGCCACCCAAGAGTCCGCGGCTCCGGGTCGCCCGGTAGAACCTGAATCTCAAGGGTTCTCATTACAAAGCAAAACTTCGACCCTGCAATTCCATTGGAAACGAAACCATCGACAAACGCTCAATGGATGTATACTAAATGCGTCTTTAAAATTTCGGTCAAAAATAATCTTCGCCTCGATGAAAATCGACCGGTTAATATATGAAGAGTCACAATGGTTCATCCAAACCGGGAGACGGGAATACACGGTAAAAGAATCGTTGCATTGAAGAAACACGAAGTTTGGGTAATTGGCAATTTTAATGAATTAGTCGATGATTATTCGAAGTGGAGAACGATGCAACGACGCGTTGCACACACGTACATCGATGAGCCTTCTCCGGCTTCCAACGCGAGAGTGTCCGGCAACTCCACGGTCTCTCCTGGCGGAACCTGAATCTCGCGGGTTCTCAACTATCGGACCGGCCGGCGCAGTACCGCCGTAAATAAGAAGAACGGAAAAGGCAGAGGGAACAAGAGAGAGACTCCGAAAGTGCGATTGTTGGCGAGATGTACTTAGCAGCCAAGTGTTTCGTATACACGAAGACTTTACGATGGATATAAATGCCGTGCGGTGTCCCACGTGAACGAGTCGGACTGCGCAAAACTTCTTCATTCAAAAGAGATCAGATTGCCGCGACAAAACTCCGACTGAACCATCTACGGTGGAACACCGCTGCGCCGTTTGCGTATGTGTACGACTTTTGCGTAACTCCGAGCCGATACTCGGGCAACAGCGACCGTAACGAGACAGTGCTGTGGCTTCTCGTAGCCTACCATTTTTGGACGACCCGCACGTATGACGACCTGCCTGAGTATACGAACGGAACACGCGCACTCGTACCATCGTGTTGCTCTCGAGGTTTAATTATTTTTACGCGCTCTCTCGCAATGTATTCTCTTTGAGACGCCCAAACGCGAGCAATCAATTCTTGCGGTACGGCAACTTTTTATCTTTTACACGCTGCATATAGCTTTTTTTTTCATCACTTTGGCAACTTAACATTCCACGATTTCTTTCTTCATAGAAGTAATCAAGGGTAAAGCGGACAAAGGTGGGTGTATAGCAGCTGAATCAATTAATCTGTAACGTCAGCGATCGTTTCTTATAACGACGCTTAATGAATATAGCAATCGAATGAATGAGGAGTACAAATGATGTTGTCGACATGATAAAGTAATTGTTGACACTTCTAATGATTTACTGGTAATAATTATCACAGATATGCACAAAAATCCACGATATTTATATTTCCGGCTCTGGAAGATCAGCCAATATATGTCTGATGGAACGCAGTTATTTTGAGACCTCAATAAGTGAAACATTGTCAATAATTGCAACGTTCCTTTTACCACGAATTAAACTTTAATTAACCGAGTAATTCAGTGGAATAATTGAATTTATCTATACCACTGCGAAATGGATACCTTTTGGTCCACTCGAACTCGTTGTATAGTTCATTCCGATTCAGTGATTTCTCGCGAAGGAGTTGGATGGATGTCTCTCACAGAGCTCCTGCGGACTTTCCTTCCTGAAGCATTTAGGAACGCGTCTCTCTGTCTCCGCCGCGTTGGAGAGACGAGACAGCGGTTGAACTTGAAGAAGGAAAGATGCTCGGGAGAGATAGAGACGAGAAGAAATTGGATGGACGCGCGCGTGCTCGCGCGCCCGTTCGTCCGCGAGAGTTGAGCAAAGAAGAGTGGGATTGCTAGTCGCGTGTCCACCTCTAGTCAAGATAGAAAGTTTTCCCGGTCGATCCTGCGTCTCTGCGGTCTTTCCTATCCTCGATAGTTACCTATAGCTAGTTAGTTTGCTCAATACGCGCGCATTCGCGACAAACATACAATGTCGTCACGGACAATGTCGGACAATGTCTAGGCGAAGGAGTGAGGAGTTTACCAACACGTATTTCGTATTTCTCGATTGAACTGACTTTTTCGTTACATTTAATTTTATCTCAGCCGAAAATTCAATTTATCTTCTATCAGTCATTTCGGATTGTCGACACTTCTATTATTCACCAGTCCTATACGTGATCACGACTGTATACGAATCCCTGAAGAAATTCAGAGCAACGATAGACTGCGTGTCAACTGTCGTACGTCTATGTGGTACATATATATATGTTCTCAGCAACGCGATCGCTTTCCCTCATTATTTCGTCGCTTCTATACAGCAAACGAAAAAACGGCAACAACCTCTGTTAATTGGAAATTAGATTTTTTCATACGATGAATTTTCGTGTCTCGTAAGCTTCGTTTCGTAGCTGCGGTAGGCAGGGTGTATCCTTGATGGAATCACGCGTTTGTGGAGCTCCCGGGAACTTTCGTGAAATTCCTTCGACTTCCGGTTGTAGCTGATTTCGTTCGCGTCTGATACGAGCGCAGTGTATAAAATGCGAGCACATCGTACGACAAAGTAATTGGCGTGGTATAAGATACCTGCAATCCCCTCCCAGCCTCTTTCCTATTGTTCGTAAAATTAGCCGGAGACGTTGGAAGGACTGCCGGTGTTTAATTGTAATTTAATTAGGTATTGTTGGAGACCGGGAGGTGTCTAACGCCACGACACAGTAACAACCAACCAGTTCCTCTTTCGCGTCTCGAGATTGTCAGAGATAAGTTTACGATGCACCCAGCGTTGTGTCTGGCGAACGTCTTTCGCGCGGATCGCTAGTAGAAACTAAAGAAGGAAACGCGCGAGAAAGAGAGAGGAGGATTAGCCTTTGAACCGCGAGAGACTCGGCTCGCAGATCGATATCACCGTGACGCTATCGGCGGCGCGAATCGATCATTCACGATCGCGCGGGAAACGAAACAGCGACTGGTGGATCCTGCGAGCCGCGAGAGAGACTCACTTTACCGATCGATTCGATCATCGATCGCATACAGAATGTAACTGTGCGTATGCGCGATAGATCGATCACAAGAACGAATGTGCTTTCAGGTGATGGCACTATTAATCAGCTGCTACGAGAAAAGATTGTATTCTCTGATCGCATAGATAGTATGTGAAAATGTGAAAATGATTTTCGGTAAAAAAATTGCATAAAAATAGAAATTCTGATCAATTAACGCCTTGAAACACATTAAGTACGTTTTCACTTACATCTTTAAAATTTCAACGTTTAACGTCGTTAATCGGGTTATTATTTTTGATACTTTCACTATGATCTTTGAAACTGACGGATCGATAACCATATTATATTTACAATTGATTTTAACCTCTGTAAATTGCTGGATACCGTTCAAATAAGTTAAATTGCTAGGCAAATGGAATGAATTATACTGAATATATGTAACATACTAAACAGTCGGTAAACGGTGAAATAATCGTGCAGTAGATGAAAATGTAGTACAGGATTCTTTAACTCGGCTAATCATACGCTTCTCGTTCGAGTACTCCGTGTACGATATAAATCGAAATAAAGTCTACCGCGTGTCTCATTTCGACTCGCTACTAGGTTACCAATGCAGTCGGCGCACGAAGTCTTCTCGATCTCTCTAATAATTATCCCCGCGTGAGTTGGGGATGAGCAAAGTCTTTTAAAGCAGCACAAGGAGCATCGATCTTGACGGCTTCGAGTCAATTAACAATAAATAAATCAGCATCAGCGGCGATGTACACGTGAGAGATCGAAGATCTCGAGCCTTGAGATATCCTGAATGACATTGGGAAAAGCTCACAGTAGGCCGGACGTTAATAAATTTATAGGCCATTTACCGTTTCCGGCTAATCGCGCACGCGCACTATGTTCCGCGCTTCACCAACGACAACAAGACTTCGTAAATCATATATGGGACACAAACTCGCGATGGTGTTGCCGGGGATGCATCACCACACGTTCAGGCAATAGACAACACACTTCGTTCCAGACGATAGAACTGGAATAAGAGACGCTTGAGAAAGAGAGTCGAAACGAGACGGATAATACCGGTGGCTCTTCAAGACGAAGAGCCGCCAGTAGTACACGTTAATTGAGACTGCGTTTTACGGAGAATTCGTCGTCGGTACTTCCAAGAGGCCGCGCGAACGACGCGCGCGCTCTTGACTTTCTCCTTCGCACGCTCCGATCGCGCCACGCGTAACGGGCTCTCCTCTCTTCGATTGGGAATCCTCAGAGTCTCAGTTGCTGCACCTTATTGCTTGGTCAACGCGACACAACCCAACGACCTTTGGTTCACAACCACGCGATCTAAAATATTTATTATCAAAGATGTCTCCTTCGCCTACGCACTTTGAAAGACCACCGGGTAAAGATATTTTTGTACTTTTATAATACTTTTTTTTTCTTTCGTTTACTTCTCATCGTAATATCGTAATCAATATCCGTATTTTGGAAAATGGTTTTTATGCAAATAATTAGAATAATTAAGATTTGATTGGACTCTCACTGCTAGTTAATTTCGAATATTAGATGAAATTCATCATTAAGTACTAAAATAGATGGATCGAAGGTTAAGTTCATTTAAGTACAATAAAGTTATGCAGGATTGAGTGAAAAATTGCTTTTCCAATATCAGGTTAAGATTACGAAGTTTAAACTTAACGAAATTTCAACCAAATGCACATTTGACATCGAGAAAAAAAAATTATAGTTGAGCTTTCGAATCAAGTTCTCGGCATTTCTTGTTGTCGAAACAACCGTGAACTAAAATTCATAAACTGAACGAATTGATTCAAAAATTTCTTCACTTTACAATATCTCATTATCATTGTCAAAACGATGACACACTTCAACCAAAAAAAATTGAATAATTATGATGGAAGTGCCGGTGAACGCAAACGTTTCGATCTCCGTGACCGAGTAAGCAGCGCACGTCGAAATTATTTCGCGCTCACGGCACAGAAATTAGCGTAATCATTGTCGTGATCACAAGGCGCATCGTTGAATATGGGAATATATACTCGCGACGCAACTGAAACGGTAGTAAGTAGAAATTGGCGCGCTCTTTCGCCGCCTCTTATACGGCTGCATATATACATATATACACTCCCAAAGATCTCGCGCTCAGAGGTTCTTTCTTTTTCGCTTTCGTCATATCTTTCTCCGTGAACGATCGCTTACCGCTCGTGGTAATTCGCGCCAAAGACGGATAAGTGCGAATACAACAAAAAGTCCCGCGCCTTTCGGCGGAGAATCAATGAGTCCGCTGAATAGTTCTCGAGAGGAGCATTCAATCTTCGAAGCTACTTCTGCTTTACTTCACCGGACTCTCTTCCTCTCAGTGTGAGTTGCTCGCGCGGCCTCTCAGAGGAACTCTGGAGAGCCTCTCGCGTCGAAAGAAATAATGCTCGGGATGCCGCGATAAGATCGGGAGGGCATCTTAAGGCGGCCACAGCGAAGATTCAAGATCAAGTGTCACGAATAATAAATCTCTTCTGTTGAAGACTACTTTAAGCTTCTTTAAACTCTCGCAAATAGATCCTTTTTAAAAAGCTTTTTCGCGGAAGAGAGTTCGATAATAGCGGTAGTATTACTCCGAAAAGAAAAAAAAAATAACAAGTCAACTGCTCCGTTGCTATTATTCCTAATACAGTTAAACAGATTGAATGGATAATGTAAATCCCGGTTGGGGAGATATTGGACAGTCTGCTAGGGAAAGGATTAAACGAGATTATTCAGCAAAGCGGCACGTTTGGGTCCGTCAAACTTTGTTAATTCCGGTATACACCGCGTCCAATCTCTTCCAAAATTTCGCAGCGTCGCAAATGTATACCATCAGACACTTAGGAACAATTTAGAAGTTCTGGATGATTCGCGAATCTCGAGGGAAAACCGTGGCGCAGAGGAAGACATCGTTTATCCCTTAACACGACTTTAGCTTCTGTAGCTTTCCATGATTCTCAACTGGAGAAAGCAGCAAAAGACGAGTTACCACTCTACATCAAACTTAAAAACTTTTCTACGTCCCTCAAGAAACGAGCGAACGCAAAGAGACAGAGAGAAAGAGGGAGAGAAACACACGAAAGTGGAAGCGAAGAACGATATTGAATTTCGTGCGAATTCCTGTGTGACTCGAGTCTCGCAATGTTCCTGTGTCTACGCGCCAAGACGTTGCTACTGGGTTTCTTGAGTTTCACGGACGAAACGCGGGCGTGACAAGTCGCAGGATTCTACTATATAGATGAGATTCTTGGCGAGCAACGAGGCCTGAAGGGTCTATAGCCCATCAGACAGACGTCGGGAAACTTTATCGTTGGCTAAACGTACTTCATTCGGCTCTGTCTTCTCACAGGGGATTTGTTGGAATTTTCTCTCGAAATCTTTTGACGTTCTCTTCCCTTTTCTTTTTCGTCTTTTTCGTAAGAAAAATCAACGTCCAACAATAACGTGCGTCAGAAACAATTTGCAGAAAAGTTGGACGTGAAGAATTTTTTTTTTAATCCACAAAACTTCGCGACGATTCTTAGAAAAATTGAATATTTTATTTCAGCCCTTCGTAGCGAATGTAAATGAATGAAAAAACCGTGTATCTCAATAATCGATTTATCAGAACTCTTTAAAAAAATGTTACGTAAGAAATCTTATATTTGGGGCGCCCTGTGTCGTGTGCAACGAGATGTCGAAACCTCATTAAAAACTGTGTATCACGCTATACACGATTGAAATAGCAAAGAAAATAAGAGAATGAGAGATGAATAAGTTCTCATACTCCGAGACAGTTGCGGGTAAGAAGCGTAGGCGAACGCGAACGTCTCATTTCGCCTCCGGGCATCGATCTCTCGATGAGGGATGATGCACTCTCGTTGCCGCACCATATGATCATTACACTGGACCACACACGAGTCTATTCTCCTCGAGTTTATTGTATCATCTTCAATGATCGCGCTTCGCAATAACGCCGACCATTATCCTGTTTCATTTATTTTTATATATTTTTTTTTCATTATCAAGATGAATATGCATTATAATTCTCCGACTTTGCATATACTCCATTATTCGCGTATGTATATTACCCCCGCCGAGTGTATCAGTTTTCCAACTTTCCAATTCGCGATATAACTCGTAAATCCTTCAGATCCGTGGTATAGCGACACATGTAACACAAGAGAAGTAATACACAGTCGCCGGGAATTCTTATCGACGGCGATATCCGGCGAGGCCGGTGTATACGGCGTTACCTCCGTCAACCGGGTGAATTTATATCGTTTAGTTATTATTCATTTAATGACGGGTATTAAATTAATCGAGTGTCAAGCGTTCACGACGGGATCCATGTATAATTCACGTTGTACACACGTGGTCAATAAACAGAGGGCGTCGGGAACCCTGCGCGCTGATGGCAAATGAATTATGAACGAGGAAATCAAGTTGCCCCCCACCCCTTCGCCTTCCGAAGGGAAACATCTTTTCACACGACTCGAAAACTTCGTCCAGAAGAAGTCGTGATGCATTCGCAGTGAAAAAAAAAATAATAAATAAAAAAAAATCTCGCAATCTCGATAGCCATTGAAAGAAGAAAATTGCATTCGTCCGGTGAACATATCGAATAAACCATAGGAGCAAACAAGTTTGCATATAATATTTTCTCGTCGACTTTAACGTGAAATGCCGATGCAAATCATTCGATTAGCTCGGCTCGAGAGAAAAGTATATAAACGACGTGATACGCGGTACATCGCTATAGTTATCAACCTCTCTGGTTTGATAATAATTCTTCTTCTTTCACGGTGCGATCATCTCGGTGAGTATGTGTTCATGGATTAACAAGTTATTCTCACATTGGCACGGTTGTCGGCCACGACTCTCGCGTATTAGCAACGAGAAATCTTCGTGATACGTGTTGCACTATAGTTTTCACTCTCAGTATAAGATGCACTCAGCGGCAACGAGCTCTTCACCATTACCTAGCAGCTTCTTAATCCTAGCAGCTATCTATCTATTCATCTATCCATTTATATATATATACATATCGTATACACGTGTGTATGAGGGACAGATAAGTTAGCGCGTGGCAATCTCGTCAAAAGTGTTGCGGAGGAGAGGGCTTCACGCATGCAGTGGCTAATATGCGTCGGTCGTTCCTGTCGCCAACGATGTCCAATGACGGCTGATCCGGTGCGTGTTGCGGGGCTATAAGGTTACAAGGGAGGCCTGTGCAATGAGTCTCGAAGCCAAGACAGCTCGACCGCACGTAGGCTCCCCAAGGATAGTCGCAACTAGTAGAAATCACACCACGGGTAAGCAGCACATCCCGCTGCGAAACCGACGTCAAGACTCAGTCACGACGACAGTGGTGCGTTCCATGCATGCATTCGAGACACGCTAATCGAGCGCAATGGGCGTTAAGTGGCTTCGAGAGAAGGGAAATCGCGATTATATTCGAAACGAAAGACAAATTGGAAAGAAAATCTTTGCATGTATTTTGAAAACAACGGTGACGAAGGTTTCTGCGTACCATTCAGACGATAAGAATTTTTTTATATTTTACGAAGGCCTTACGACGGCTACTTCGCGAGTGTTTTTTAAGGTTATTTTGTTTTCTTTTCGTCGTTTCAGACTATCCTTCGCTCGACAAAGAGAACAAACCCTTTGCTTTCTCCATCTTTCTCGCGCGGTGGTGCTACATACTTTCTATCTGTCTCCTTGCTGGAGTTTTTTAAAAATCTTTTGTTGTTTTTCTTCGCGTGAAATTTCAAGTGCAAAATACTTTCTACTCGGAAGCGACGAGACGCGAGTGTCAGAGTGCATCTTGAGAAGAATCGCGCCGGATGATCGAAACGAGTCTTTGCATCGTGGCTGACGCGCGCGCGGTCTCTCAGGAGAAAAGGGAGAGTTTGTTTCGGAGAATCATCTTTCACAAGTGTATCGAGATATTAGGCGAAGGATCGTGAATTCTTCAGCGCATCGCTTGATCGGATGAAAAAAAAAATGGAATCTTGTTGATGCTAAACTTGCACAACCAGCGCACCAGCGCACGAGCGCAAAAACAAGAGTTGGGGATTTTTTTATTGTGTTTTCTGCTATAATTCTGGTCCGATGGCGTTCTTGGTTAATCGCGAGCGCGTCTTACGCGCGCACTGCCGGAAGTATCCGTAGGAAAAGAGGAGAAAACGAGAGAGAGAGATAGAGGGAATCTGTTCAGCTTAGGATTAACGGTTACGACGATAATAAGGACGAGTCTCGCGATCCAAGCGACGCTCGACACGACGTATAGCATCGAGGGCTTTTTAGTGTTTCGCGTGTGCTCACCGGGTAAACAGCACCGCCTCTACTTACTTACCCATCGCGCCTCGAGAGAAAGGCTTCCGGGGCTGTCCTTGACTGTGATGTGCAACCGAACGATCTGCAATACGAAACGATAATGCAATTCATTTTCACCTTCGCTCTTCGATCTGTACGTTGATCCAATTGTGATCAAGTTAGGGATTTAAGATAATAGGTTTCCAATCATTTTCCCAAAAGTATGTATGGATTCTTTCGATAGGATGAAACTGATGAATACCAATCGATTTTGATGGAATTTTATACCAATTTAACGGAACGCAACAATTTCGTACCTAAGACTCGGATTCTTGCTGTTAATTGTTCGAAAATGTTATCAATTTTTTTTTTGCCCGACTGCTGCATTCGCTAGATACATTTGACAACACTTTACATAGTAAATAATATGAGCTGTGTACGAATTGTATGAGAAATTTATCCATTTTGTTATTTTTTGCAAACGCATTCCTAAAACTAATCGATAACGAATGACATAGTAATTTCATCGGAGATGTCACAGACAACAGACATAGAATGAGACTCTTTCAAGGTCTGCAATTATCGTATTACGAAATGACCATATCTACAATGCCTAAGTATATCGTAACGAAAAACCGCTTTTCACACCTATGATTTTCATCGACCTCTCCGAATCCAGACGTTGACAATGTCGTTAATAAGTTTCTATAAGAATTGAAGGACGAACGAAAGTGAAAACCTCGACGATTTCTGTAATTCGCGTACCATCCGGTGGATCGATGGGAAGGAGAACGGATGCGGTAGTATAACAACGTACGCTGTGCTGTACGTAAGTTCTGTAATGATCAACGTTGGTGCAATTAGGTCGAGAAGCGCCGCGGCCTCGGCCTTCTCATTACTTACCGTATAGGTAGTATATACGGTAAGTACACGAAATCCGTAATGACGTGCAATCAGTACGTGAGGTATCCGCGTGCGCGTGCCTCGTCGATCCTCTCTCGATGCTTGATGAAGACGACGTCGAAGAACGATGAGGACGTTGTTGGACATCGACGGTACTCAATTATTCGTATAGAATATAACGCACCCATCACTTATAAATAGATAGATATACATACACATTCATTCGCGGATATATACGAGAATCTGGAATTAAAGTTTCTACATGATCGGAGAGTTTGCGGCTGCATGCAGAAGCTTGGGATGCTCTCGGATAAGCAAAAGCGGGAGTCGCGACGGGTGTCGAGAGACGATCTCCGCAAAGAGAACCGGACACGAAAGTGACGTACAGCAGAAGGGTTCAATTTGACTGTATAGAATTATATATCTCATACAGTACCGGTACAAACACGTATGTCTATCCCGTGAAACTTTACTTCCGTATTAAGCGCATGCATGCGCACCCGCATGTCATGCCGCGCATCTCCACATTATTATATGTATTAGCGAACTTTCCACCCGGGAGGTAAACGAACGCGAAGATATTTACTGTAGATACGACTACTTTAACACCGTTATTAGCTTGTTATTGTAGCTTTGACGGAATACATTATTAGATACATATCCCATGACGTGTATTTCTTTGTAGTATTTTCTTCAAGTCCGCAACTACCTTCATCCTTTCATATCGGAGTTATACGTTTCATGTTGTTAGAGAATTGTGACGATTTAATTGTCGGTAATTTAACGAAAGATATGTTTTCTTTTAAATTTTCATTCCAACGATGAAACTTAAACAAACAAAAAGGATCCATTGAATTTTAATCGAAAGGAAATTCGAATATTTTTTTTAGCAAAAAGTAGTTGCTGTTTCGTTTCACGTATCGAATTCGGCCAATTTCTCTTCAGTGGATTTCCGGCGTTCAGTGGCGTCCGCGATTTATGAACCGCGACGACGTGGCGTATTATTGCTCAGTGACCGTGAGTCTGCTTCTTCGCGTAGTTGTCGCCGTCGTCGTGGCGCAATTGACATCCTTTAGCGCCGCTCACGAGAACGGAACTCGTCGTTGTCGTGCCGTTTCGCGGCGTTATACCGTTGCCCTTCCCCCCGTACACACTGAATCTTGTCTTTCGATTCGCCAGATATCTCTGTATCCGGACAACTTTGGAATATACGACTCTCTCCCGACTTCAACGATGTCTTTACTGCCGCGCGGTGGAATCTTCTTCGGGGTATCGAAATCTACCTTACATTGTAACATCTTTCTTCGAGGGGATATCTTGTTCATTGCATCGAGGAGCTCTTAATTCGCTTAACGCCATTACTTCTGCAACATATTCCTCGAGGACAACGCACGCCTAGTCCGGGTGTACTGACAATCTTGTAAGAGATAAGGAAATCGTGGGTCGACGAGCTCTCCGAGAGCCCGTCGTCCTTGTTACATTAGTCGCCACGCATATCCACTCTCTCGTTACAATTCTACTCCATTTGGAAAAGTGGACGAGTTGCCACTATAGAGCAAGTCTCGCAGCCACTGGATGTAAGATAGAACACAAGCTGGAGACCTCGCGAAAGAAATACGTTTCAGAACTACAGCAACGACAGTGTAAACCTGGGTGGTCGACGAAGAACGAGAGAGATACTAACGTGGTGCTCCATAGAGTACGTACACGATACGACCAGGGCTCGTGCTCGCGGCACTATATTCATAACGTATCCGCGGCTATGCAGAAAATGATATGCCAGGCGATCCATTATACAAGCGAGAGTTGCGCTGGGGCGCGAGCGCGCGTCTGAGCGAACGGACCTCTTGATGCATACGTACTGCATGCGTTGTACTGTCGGCAGTACACTACGCGCCGACGCTGACCGTTTGCCTACGGGCGAAGGGAATGCTCTTCTGTTCTCTACGACGTCCTGTGCTCGTGGCTTTTTTTTAAGTTTCATTCTGTTTCCTCACTGCGACCCGTGCCTCCTGTACCATATGCCAAGGGCTGCGGCGCAATGTCTCATTCTTATCAGTCTCTCGTCGATCTTACCGATACGATACATACATTTTTTTCTGAATCTCCGCATCTCGGAATCCTTCGAAAGTTAATATACTTTCCTTATCCGAGAGACAGAGGACGAATGTAACATAGTTTTTATCATTAATTTATGAACGAATCAGAAATTTATCCTGACGAGACTGAAGCTCTTGAAAAAAAAACCATCGTATCCACGAATAGCAACGATGACTCGCCGAAGCACGTTGGTCTTAACCTATAAATGATTTTCGACTCGATAAGGTCGGTCTTTGTCCAAAATTGAAGACGATGCTAATTGCCGACAGTGATTCGAGCGCAAAACAGCGTGCAATGTTTTACGAAAATAAGTCGTTAGAGGGTCAATTGTAACATCACTCGCGATTCCTAGAGTAACAACCCTGCTATAGAGAAACCCATGGGTTCTCGACTTTCTATTCAATCTGAACTTGGCGATTGATGTTTCTGTCGACCTTGAACCCGAGAACGACGTTCTAATCATCCTCGACCACGAAAGCGACTTCGTATTCGAAATGGGATACGAGATTAACGACCCAGTTTACCTGTACTTGAGAAAACGATATCTCTAGACTCATACAAACTCCTTGGCATTTTGCGACGCAAAAATTCAATTGAGAAAGCTTACGATCGGTTTATCAATAGTTCCTCATTGCCTGCCAAATTACTCTCCACCCTTCAGTTCGATAAGTAATCAAATGAAAATGTAATCGCTTGTTGCATTTCGCCCCGGTCTCTCCTTTATAACTATACCTTTTCGTATTTTATGGTTTGACATGCAGCGATGTTTTGGCCGCAGGTAAGCAGATCGGCTATCGCAAAATTGATACCGAAGGAGAACGATACAGAAGGACGGACCGTTCGTATCGAATACGAAGATCGAACCTCTCTCTTTCTCGAGTACGAGTAACGATCGCGAATCCGGCAACTATACAGTATCGCATAGTAAAATAAATAAGTATGTATATAATATAACATACTCTCTCGGTAGATCTATACAGCTGCGGAAGAACTGGGACGAGACAGTTTAGAAATCTGAGATGGTCTTCGTACATGTAGTATGGACTTCATGCGTCTCTGCATACATCTTTGCATGCCATTCTGTACATATATACTACATATATGTCGTGAGATAGATAAAACGAGATGCTGGGTAGTCTCAGAATCGAGAAGGAATCTCGACGATCTCAAATGCTTCGGCAAAGACCTCAATCGTTGTCACATGTGAATCGACCGAGAGATGAGTAGATGAGAGGTCCACGAAGCGAGGAAGCGATGCGGGTCTCTCCGAGATGACTGAGGGTGTGTTACACAGACCAGGCAGCCGCCTAACCCGTCATTATTTCCGTCAGCATTGGCTCTTCGTTGCTGCGTTTTTTCTTCACTACGTCTTTCACACTCGCTGGCGCACAGAAACGTTTTTACGGTTCGCGGCTATTTCTGAATTTATTAACAAATACGCAGCATACGTATCAAGTTATACTGCGTATCGAACTCATATACTTATACGCAGAAGATATGCTTTACCTCTGTGTAGATATACGCGTAGATGTAGATACTTGTTTACCCGTACATGTGGATAGAGCTGTACCATCGTAAGATTTTTATGCTTGGCGAACCGCGATATATGCATGATGAGCGTGTGGGGTCCAGCTATACAGTAGTCTGTATTTGCGTGTTCCCTCGCAGATAATTCTATAGTTCATCGAGAGATCAACGCTAAGGGGACTTTCCGATAATACGCGGTGTGTGCGAGCACGTTGCAGCGCGTGTGTCGCGAACGGAAAACGATCGATCGCCCGGAGCACCTTAGGGTCCATACGTCGAGGGGAGTCGGAAAGTATGTGTACAGACACCGAGATTCTTGAAACACGCAGAGTCGACAGTCGTTCGATCGATGACAGATCACGTTGCGAGTTAAGGAGGAGGATAGCATTACATACATATATGTCTCTATATATGTAGAGTGAGATGCACACTTGTGCAGCACCTACTATCTACATACCAGAGTAGACTCGATGGCGTGCCGTCCTGATCGAAAGATCTTGACAGCTTAATCGCCCCCTTGTCCGTTTAACTGTCCCGCAACGTACGGAATATATAAACGATTTTTTTCACCACCGCGCACTCGTAGCGCAAACAAAACCGGAAGAAACTTCACAGAGCAAAGATTGTTGCTGGAAGCATTTCAGAATTTTACATATCTTTTTAGTTTTCTTTTTTTTTTCTTTCGATCGATTTGGCCTTTAGGACGTATGTAGCACTCTACATGACTGTTAGTAAAAGAAATCAACACTGCAAAATAAGAAGTAACTTTAATATTGGTGCGTGAAGCTTTTACGAAAGACTAATTTACTTTTACAATGAAATTAAAGTAAATAATTGAATTTTAAGGACTTTTATAGTAAAATTAAAGATAATTATCTCGGTTTTTTTTTTAATATTGTACATTCATTTTTCATCATAATTGTACATTCAATTTACTGCACCAGTTCACGCAAAAAGTTTCAGTACCAATACTTTAAATTACCAGAATTTTTTTTTTTTACAATGTATGCTACAAACAGTTTGTCTTTCGGTTCTCGAAACATTATTCGAAACACGTTCGCCTAACGTTTCGAATTCGAACATAAAAAGATCGATGTTGATCTTTCAACACGATTGTAAACAAACTGTGCCAACGAGGTAAGGAGAACGATTGATCGATAGCGACAACGAGGAAGATGAACCAAGCGCTGTATGTTCCTCGGCGACTAGGTGAGAGATGGTTTCCAAGACTGCCGCTACTAAACGGTCTCTGCTTGGTGCCCAATACACTTTAGGTTCTTATCGTAAAATCTTGACAGACTAATCATTGCCGTGGTACTCTATAGCGGTACGGTTGAAGTATTAAAAGAGTGGTAAGTTATGAGAAAAGGGGAGCACGGGAAGTCGTGTCGTCAACTGTAAAGCTGAAGGGGGAATCGAGAAAGAAGAGGGCAAAGCAAGCACTGCCCCGAGTGCTTCTTCGAATAATCCATAGCCATCTGGACACTTTAATAGACACGTGCATCGAAGTGCCAGAGTCGTACAGTGTCCAACCGACCCACACAGCGCGGGTAATATAATTCTCTTCGATTCCACGATGACTACGTCACATACAACATTCAAAGGGGTCAGAAGCCACGTGTATGGATGTGTACGTTCGCCTGGACCGGATGACCAAGAACCATTACCAAATATCACAATCCGTTAGAACGTGGATGTGAGTTGGAAATAGGGGAAAAGAATTATTGGTCTCTGTCGCTACGTTCGAAAGCGTTACAAGTCAAAGCAATCGGCACGGGAAGTTGAGGCAATATAGCAGATACGGCAGCAATTAGACGAACAGACAAAGAATGTAGATGGACTGTGATCGTCGTACGAGGACTTCTATCATCTCCCGATGCTGCACCTACTTCGTCCGTCTAATGTACGACTATTACTACTTTTTTACGTCGCAATTGCTGCATCTTAGCTTCACTACTGGGACACCAAGTGAGTGTAGAGTTCCAGCGTTCGAAACGAGAAGATGAGACATACCGCAATCGCTTTGATCGGTCGTAACGCTTAATACATCTCCCGGCGATTATAAATTTAATAGCTATCCAATATGCATATTCGTGTATAATAAGATATTTGTCGGACGTACATTGTGAAACGGATAATCCAATGATTTATACTGTGAACGAAGAAGTACCTCTTCCAATCAAGGAATTTTCGTTGATAGAGACTTATTACTGAGGCCCATCCTACATCTCTTTTACTTTACGATTGCCGGGTTACCGGTCGCTTGAACCGGGAACTACGATATTCACCTGTTGAATGTCGGGATTGGATTCATAGAGAATAAAATTGATTCAGGTGAAGTACCGTTTGTGGTGAATGAATCGCCATCTCCGAAAAAGCAGGCTTTCTGGTTTTATATTTTACGTTACGTTTTTTATCTTTCATTCCGTACTTTCGACGGAATTTTTCAATGCATTAATTTTGAATTGATCAAAATATTGGGAAACTTCTTTACAATTATAAGTCCTTAAGAAATTGACTCTTTGATACACCGAGTCATAAACTAATGTTGAAAAAAAAAAAAAAAAAAAAAAACCCTCGACGGCAATTCAAGTAAAATAGAATTGCATTGTCAATAAGACTGATTATCCATTATCCATTTTTGTAGCTTTTAACTTTCAATGGCTGTAATGTTTCAAAAAATGAATAATTGCCACAACCGATATATCTGTTCAAATTTATTCAGTGAATCAATCATTTAGCGCTCTGCTTCCCAATGAAATATTGCCTTTGACCACTTGGAGTGTAGTATATGCTGCAACGGCGGGTCCATTGCAACTATGATTTGATCGAACTATGCCTCTCGCGCGCAGGGGGGCAAAGCCCGTTACTCGTAACCGAAAGGATCCGACCCCTGGGTTTACGACGAAGCCGCGATGCCGATGCGGGTTTAACTTGCAGCCCAAGAGAGGCTTCTGCTAGAATGTAGTAGACGAGCGAAAGAGTCTCGATACTCATCGACCCCGCGTCGTCCACCGGCACGTCTTATACGAAGAGAATCGCGCCGGATCGACTTCAAAGGCGCGCGCGCGTACGACCACGAGTACCACGACGTTTTCCTTTCTTACCTCTTCTATCGCGAGTCCTCACAGCCTCCGTGTTCCCTTCTCGTTGTAGCTAAGCCGCAGAAATATACACGAGAGTATAGGACTTAGTGCGTAATGCCGGTTAATGACACGATGCTGATTTACGCGATGTTATACACGACGAGATCGGGGTTAATCGTCAACTCTGCTTTTACAATTTGCACGAAAGCCTTCAACTCACTTCGAGTCTACAAAATCGATATAAAAAAAGGCACATCTACGACAATATGATTCTTGAATTAAAAATGATTTGTAAAAAAACAAATCAGCTTCATGTTGTCCGTAATATCAGCACATATTTATGACAATTTTTAATATATCCATTAGTTTCTTGTAAGGAGTCTTACAGTAGCCAATCACTGACAGATGGTCAACATTTGTAGGTATTTAACCGACATCAACACTCTTAAAATGTGATTATTCTTTAACGAGCTGAATAGTATGAAACTTACCATGAATACTGCAATACCCATCATGTATGGCTTTCTGCATACATGGTAAGTGGCTATTCCAGTGCATCATAAACCTAAGTATGCCGTTAAGATTATAGGAGATCTATAAAAAGTTGTATCAAGCTACGATTTTTGTAGGGCTCTTAACGCTACCGGTGCGCCCGGCACGGTCGTCAATATTGTAATTGCCTACGCATTGCATAGTTGAAGCTTAATCCAATATTGATGCAGTAGAAAAATCGTAGCGGATGATTGAGTTCTTTTTCGTTGAGGAGAAAGTACTGTTCATCGATGAACGTAGGCATAGGTAGACAACCTATATGCAGACAACAGAACACATACACACTCGATATACCATTACGAGAGATCGATAGATAGTAATTAAGAGGACTTGATTGAAAGGGCACATCGGGGGCTTTAATGATCGCTTCAAAAGGATATACGAGGCGACGATACTGATCGATGATCCAGTATAGATGAGATCGTTCAATCATTCTCACTGCGTCTTGTGTACGCCTTTTACGAGGATGGAAACGATACCGAAAGAAAGAGATACACCTCTGCGTACACCGCGTTCATATATACCATACGTTATGATGTATGGAAGCATAGGGTATATATTAAGCAGCGAGAGATCTCTCGGCCTACTTTTTCACGCTCGATATCAGAACTCTTCTACCTTCTTTACGCCCACGCACTCGGCAATATGCATATATCAGGCCCGGATGATGGCTTCGCAACCGAGCTAACGTTATCTTATGGGGTCCCCGTGAGACGAGTTCGGAAAATTGTGGATTACCCGTTTACCCGAGAATCGAGTTCCTCTCGTCACACGTTCCGTTCTTCACGCGGATTCTCGTCAGATTAAATTTCTCATTGTACCGACTCGCTTCGTACGTGACACTGCTAAACTGTTACACATCGGCTTCTCACCGGCGTAACTTTGAGATACTTTCGACGCTGGAGACCAGAGTGATGGAGTTGCACGGGCGTTGGAATCAACCGTTCTTCCGGACTCTATACGTGTATATATCACTGCAACTCTTGAAGCAGCGCTTGACTGGCCCAGTTTAAAAGGCTCGATTTATACATCGAACTAATGGCACCGCGAACGAGGTACGCATTGGAAACGAGACGAGAGATCGGAATCAATGTATTTCTTTGAAGTTTCATGGTGCACATCGCGAATGCATATTTTATCATGGAAACGGCCACTTTGAATCTGTGATAGAGTTTCATAGAAATTTTCGAATTTTCAATAAATAGAATCACTCGTAAATAAAAAGAAAAATGATTTTCTGCCATTAGCAATGTAAGGTAATCGGTGATAAAATGCAATGCAAAATCTATATCGCTGAATTCAAACAATAATAATCAGCGTCGATATTGAATACGGTGTTTTTTCATACAGGATATATTTTGCAATAGTATATAAAAAATGGATTATATATCACGAATCAACATACTTTCTCCAAGTTTTATAAAACATCGAAGGAAAAAATGTAGAAATTTCAATTTGCGACTTCGCTTATTTAAATTTCTTATTTTTCATGACAATACGTTTCAGACTTGGATTGTACGGGGATCGTTGCGTTAATAATGAGAAAATCGTAGTTCCGATTTTGTCTCGTGTTAGGATTCAGGGTCTATGGGTCAGCTGGCAATCGTGCGGTAGAATAGCCGATGGCAATAGGATTTCAGGCTGTATATAATCTGCGCACACAGAACTATATTATAGAATGTATCAGTAGTTATGGTACGTGCGCATAGTAAACCTGTGCAGGTTCCCCTCGTGGTAACCTGTCTAACGTACTACGACAAGCTGTACAATCGCGGTACTTACAACCCGATCGTCGTTGTCGTCGATACCGTGGCGCTAGAATTCAACCGCACTTTCTACGGTGAAAGCTCAGCGATATACGTGGTGGTGCAGATCTGTCGATTCCTGGGTACTCGATGTTACTTACGGAACTCTAAGGCGTACCACCACTGTTATACATTCGCACTGCAAGCTCCGGAATTAATAGAATTCCTCGTTGCGATTACCGATCAACTGCTCCACGAGAGCTCCTAGCAATGGGTTCACCGATGGTGATAGATGACGCGAAAGAGGGGGATATATACTTAGATATAGAGTACACACTTGAGATATATACCCGGTTCCATTTATCTTGTTGGCGCGTTATTATTACCACGCGTTGTGTCTCTCTAACTCTCCTCCTATCTTTATCTCGCAACCTCTCAACAGTTAGTATTCTTACTCGCTATCCACCTAACGCATGCGATGGAATTCTCGCTAGTAGTTTCACCACCCAACTGCGACATTTCACATGTCAAGATACTTTCAACATAAATACATCGAGAAACTTAATAATGCTTCGAATAAACGTACTCGTACGTTTCCAACGATAAAGAGAAAAATAAATAAAAATTGATGGAAACACAAACATGCGAATAGAGTTGAAGTGATAAGACGAAGAAATCGATGCATTTAAATTGCTCTATTCTTTTTTTCCCGTTGGCCCTGAAGAAAGAAATCTGCAATTCCGAAGAATCGCGAGATTCCCCGTGAGACTGAATCCGCGTCCTTGGGAGACGAAACCAGGTGGAAGTTCGCCAAGATTTCAGCGGTTGGAGGGTAAATCGATAGGCAAAACGATTGCTATAAAACGGGAGGGACGAGACGGTGGATAGAGACAAAGATCGGATCGTCGTTTAAGAACCTTTCCAGTAGAAACTCGAGGTTCCAAGAAAATCGGGAATGTATAACTCTCGAGAGCGCAAGCGAGGCACGTAGAAGACTTTACATCTCCCTACGACGTTATCTCCCTTTCATGATCTTTGTCTTTCGCTTTCTCGATCCCTTCTATGTCATCATTCTCGTACATTCGAGTCTCCACACACTCTTTGTCGTAATGTCTTTCTCCCCTTCGCCAAAATGCGTTGCCGCAGCAACAAGCACTGAGTTATTCTATCCATACGCCCTTTATATAGCCGTACTATTGTCACTTGGGGCTGAGGGGGGCGACATATTGAAGAGTGCCTGCGAGAGAAATTACGAAGGATATATGGGATGTGGAAGTGGCATTTGGTCGTTTCATTTTCAATGGTCGGACTTAAGTCTGTTTGCGGTCATCAAAGTTTTCGAACAAACGTGCAGACAACCAGAGCGTAGGATAGATTCGATTAGGATAACTCGAGGGTATTTGGGATACTTTGCTTTTAAGCCGTTTTCCAAATTCCTTGGTATGTTTTTCCTCCCTATACCATTAAATTTACGGTTAGATCGCAAGAATTCAGGAAAAACCTTTGAGAAAAACGAAGTCCAAAAATGAACAAAAAAATATATACCCTCCTATTTTTTTTTGTTTTACCATATGCGAACAATTTTTCTATATTGCCCTCTGTTGATTCATGGCGACAATAAATCATTTTCAAGGATAACCATTTGACATATTTATTCGCCATACGGACTTCTGTTGTACCCGTAACAAATTCGTCGTGGCTGCGAGGCGAAGAATTATAGAGGCAGATTGCGAATGTAACGCGGATCGATGGGTCTGAGTGTGAAAACCATTTGAGTGCTCATATAATCCGCAGTGTGCCCGCAAGACGTTGACTCATCGCTCGGTAGTCACATTCTCTCTTTGCTGCTCTGTCGAAAGATCAGGCAGAGTGTACTATGGGTACTATAATACGTATTATAACTCGATGTAAGCTGTTCCGGAGCTCGCGATCCTGTGTATAACGTCGAGTTCGATCGAGTCTGTGACCGCGGAGCTGTAGGGTCAGGGACGTCCGACGGCGCCAGCCACTAGAGAGACACGTCCTGGTCCCCCAGGCGCAGTCACAGCAGCCACGCTGCAAGCATGTTTCACGATTGCCAGGCCGTTCTCCTCGCGGGATAGACCGTGCGGTCCAGCAACAACAATCGCCAGCGGAGCACCCGTGAGTCACGCGACAGGAAGTCTTTTTTTTTTTATCGATACGCTACTTCCGCCGAACCGCTGTAACTGGTACAAGGTGAAATTTTCATCGATCTCTCGATCTTCTGACTCGACAAACCTCATTACTATTCAAGTATCTTTAAATTTGACATGAAAAATGACGAATAGTGTCTTATTACTTGATGACCCTTCACTTCCGTAATATCTTTCATCGCATCTCTTCACCGCTGATAATAAATGTCTCTCATTTACAGCGAAGATGTGAAGAGAAAAAAAAAATCTTTTCGACGTTATTTCGTTATCCGTGTATCATTGCGACACTTGTATTTGCACAAGTCGACGTCTAGTTTTAAAGTGTGTATACAAAAATGAAGGGCTTATCGAGTTTCGAAAGCGATCTCCTCTCAACTGGAGCAACATCATAGCGTTAGACTACACGAATCTGCATTCGTTGATTTTTTAAAACTTATATATCGATGCTATACGAAAAAGCAAATAAATAGCGGCAATCGTGTCCTCCGGCGAGCGGTGCTCTCTAATTACCAGATGACCCACTTCCGCACGCACGAACACCTAATCAAACATCGCGATGTGTCGCGGCCGCTGGAATCGAGAGTTGAAATTATCGCGACGTGTTCGACACACGTCAAAAATTCAACGAGCAGAGCAATTGAGGCAAACCTCGCACAAGCGTCCACTTCCCGACTATGTGCCTTTCCTCGATGCAATAAATCAGTTCAATAACTATATCAAGCGAGATGAGGCGCTGAGTAAACAAAAAAATTGGCGAACGTACATACGAAGTTGTTAACGTACGTTAACTGCGTAGCGAACGCATGTTAATAGCGTAGTAGCGAACGTATATATGAGTTGGAAACGAGATGGAGGCATTATCAACGCGACAAGGTATAAAAATAAAATGCAACAAACATTTGGCTTCGTCCGCTGGCATGTTAATCAACGAAAATAATGCGAACGATCAATGATCCGCGCAGACATCGAACAAAAAACGCGAGGAGTAATTAAACGTCAACGGATCCACAAACAAACGCTAACAATGAAAAACGGAATTGGTTATTCCGGATCCTTCGTCCGAAACACGCCAAGTTGGCTGTAGATTCTGAAAACTTGGCAAACGCCCGACTAAATAAAAAAAAAAACGCCGGGACCAACGAACCCACAAAATACGTCTACTTAAGAATGCATTACTCGGTACTGCATTGGCACCGAAACTCTATATTCGCTCCAACGAAAAATCGTTTCTACTCCTTCAAGAACTGCGGAATATCGCCAAATCAAACACGAAATATAAACTTTTGAATCGTTTGGAGACTTTCCTCGGAGAATATCATCGATTTATCTAAACAAAAACTGAGGATCGTCGAATTTTGCAATTTTTTAACATTTTGTAAAGATTTGATGCAATTTCACGCGATAAAAAAATGTATACTTGGAGACGCAGATAATTGAATTGTTTTTCGTTAAGATATGTTGTACCTGCGACAAACATTGAAAAAGTTTGAGTCGATAGTTTTTTCTCCCATTACTCATCGCGTCGCTCCCCTTGAATAACATGCGAAGCCTTTCCCCGAACAAATATCCGGGAAAGAAGAGCAAATGATCATTTCGGGACAGACGGTCGGCTAGCGGAAACACTGCTGGGGCGTAAATCAATTAGACACTGCGGACGTGCGGGGCACTAGATGTTGATACAATAACCCCGAGACGTGACGAACTCAACAAGGGACGGGGAAAGGCGTTTCTAGTAACTGCAATATAAGACATACCGGGGCTATATGACACGCGTGATTTTTTGCAGCGTTACATGATTGTCGCGAGAAAAATGAGCAGCGAAAATTTACAGATTTTTTTTTTAAATCGGCAGTTTAAATCGTCAGTGAAAAAAATCTCTAAAACCTTGAAAGCTCGATATGTCTCAAAAACTAACGAAAAATACGAATAAAGAGTACGAAAAATAGCGCTTAATGCCGTTCGAGAACCTGCGGTAAGGCGTGGATATCTTCTGGTAGCTTATCTTCGTAAAAGTTAACAACGACCGATCCCAGTGCGACACGTATAATCTTTGAGAAATTCTCTACAAGTACCAACTGTAATTCTCCCCTTCTCCCGAGTTAACTGAAAAGAATGACGAATGACAGTCGATCCAAGATTGACACACCCTACTAGCGAAAACGCGAGTCTCTGTATAAGTCTCCCTCTCCCTCGTTCTAAGTATCATTAGACTTCGATAGTTCCCATAGCATTCGTTATTAGTTCTCTTAATACACACGATATTCGCAATGCACTCGAATGCTACTGGCCGAAGGAGATCTCGGACTAATGCGCTTAGTGTTAATTACCGTCAAACCGTATTACCGATCATAAGAAAAACCCCGAGTAATGGTGTCTACAACGCCGATATACGTCCGTGGTAGGCGTGGAGAACTCTCGGCAGAAATAATTAGTCCGGTGTGTGTAGATTGAATAATCCCCCTCGTGTTCACATCCGGTCTTGCATGGATTTCTTTCTCAAACCCGGTGTGGCCAGTCTCGCACAAGTAGCAAATACTGTATGTACCAAGCGCACAGTTGTTATTTTACCTTGCAACGAGACTTTCCCTCGTATAAGCATTTGCGGCAATTCTCTTGGTACGCAGCAGTTCTCTCAATCTTTGTATCTCTTTGCTGCCGATAGAGTCCTGAGAGTCTCTTCCACTGACTTCAAAGGTTATAATGCGGCAACAAAGTAATAGCTCACGGTACAAGACTCTGAGAGTTGCGATGGCTAATGGTGAACTCGGCAGGACGTTAGTGGGTTGAGATGCATAAAGCAGCAGGCAGAAAACTAACTCGGAATAATACCGGAGGAAATGATGAAACTTCCGGGCGGGCTGCATTGCAACTGCTGTATGCCAGGCAACGCGTCTGCGTTGCATTCTCGCTATGTGTCTCTCCCTCTCTCTCTGTACTTGCGCTGGGGATGGTAAAACGTGATGCACGGAAACATATAACGTGTACCCGGAACGTGAATCACATTGGACGAAATTGAAACCGTTTTCTCGTTGTTTTCTCGACAGAATAACTCTCAGCGGATGAACGTGAGATGATGCAGCAGGATCAGCGGCCGCCCGCAATTCTCTGTTAGCCGGGAGGGCTAAACGAGGGAGCGAGAACTCCAAGCCTCGTGAGGAATTCCGAAGGAGTTCGAGGAGGACGGCGTCGGGGTCGCACTTAGAAATGGCCTCGATGCTGGGAGACGGTACGGGCCCCGGTGGCCCGGGGCCCACGAGATGCCTGCTTCTGCTACAGAGGTCCTTAGCTATACAACTTAGCCGTGGACCACCTCCCCACGTACTCAACGCCGGACAACAGCATGAAACTACCAAGGAGCATCCAGCCGACGAGATGTGGATGTACGACAAGGGCTACAATCTATTCCAGGTAAAAAACTTTTGCTTTTCTTCCTTTTAGCAATACACAGTTTCAGTGTAGAAACTTAAAAATGCAACATATATCAAATGGTTCATTTTTTTTTCGAATTAGTGATTACTAACATTAGTGATTGGCGTAATACATAACTATCAAGCGGGCGACATCATTGCTATTGGTCCATTATTACGGAAGAGGTACTCATTCCAGTAAAGGAGAAAGTAAATTCACTAAAATACATCGTAGCTTTCAAGATTCGAATCCTTAATAATAGCGAAGATTCAAGTCCAACATATCAATTCATTTTTTTTTTTTACGAAAGTGTTTGAAAATGTTTTTATTCTGACCATTAAGGAAAAAAGGGGTCAAGAACCCAGCCACACGGCTCTCTCTGCAATTAGGATTTTGAAGGCCATCAGTGGAACGACGGAAATCTATCATCCAGACTAAAAAAAAGAAGGTGCCTTGTAGTAAACTACAGAAAAAAATTAACTCTCGCTTAATTAATACGTGCGTCTGCATTGACAATGCAATAATGCACCATAATGTCTCGACGCTGTTTTTCAACCGTATTGCACCGCTCGTCTCATCTTTTTATCATCATCTGACTGTCTGATGGGTATTCCGGATATAACTAGTCTGGTAATTTACAAGGGAACGACAAAAACACTCAATCGTTTCTCTTGTCTCTCATCTACCGAGTTTTTTTTTTATGTCTCTTTCAGAGCCTACTGACGCCGACACCGCAGTCGTTGCGTTTGCTAGTTCGTTTGCTCTCTTCTGTCGGGTCGCAAGTGAGGCACTATCGTTAAACGAATCGCCGTGGCAACTATACCGCGCCGCCGACGATATTATGAAACCACGGCGGCAATAGTCGGCTTTCCGACGGCGTCGAGAGTCTTTCCGCGTGTTATTACGGCGTTGAGGCTCTCGGGACGCATTAGTCGATCGGTAGTTTACGGCGCTCGCGCCACCGGAGTATATACCAATACCCTTAGCATCGCGTTGAACCAGAGTAAACCACGACTGCGCCCGCGCGCAAACCCGGGAGACGCGGTAACACGCGCGTCCGCTTATGATTGCTCCTGGCCACACCGTTACATGCGGCCCGAGTGAGCGGCAATGAAATACAATGAGTTACGAGCAATTCAGCAAAAGCGAGGTGTCTCGAAGAACGCCGAACAGTATTTCTCTACTCATTCCTTCATTCCGTTTCCTACAGCTTTTTTTTGCTCTTTCGCGATATAGTTGGCAATAGTTGGACTGTTGGTAAACGCCGGAAGCACATTTACCTCCTGAGAATCACCGCAGACTTTGTCTACGCTTCGTCTCTCGTAGCCGAGACTATTTTCATGTTACTTCAGAAGTCGTTCTTACGGTCGCGACGGCAGACACTATTGACGAAGCTTTTAACGGCTTTTCTGTTTTGCTGAAGTGAGGTAAAACGAACAAAAATTCAAGAATCTAACGGGTAAATTCAAGTAAATACGGTTTGAAAACGATATGCAACATGTGGAACGATCCGTTGAATTCACTGTCTGATACTGCAATCAGTTTAAATTTTATCGATAATTTTTTCCCAATTAAATTCAGACTGAAGTAAAAAAAATCAGTTCCCAAATATCTTTAAATTGACTATGAATTATTGACAGTGACTATTTTTTAACTATAAGCACAAACTTTTTTAACTTCGTCTTTTTTTTCCCCTCGCGTCACGTCAATAGTGCTATTTTTGGCAACTCCTCGTACCCCGCGAATCCTCCAAAAATTGATCAAACGAAACTAGAGCACCGTATTGAAACCGAAGAGAGCACTTGTTAGTTCGAGTCGCGATCACCTACCCTGACGAAGTGGATCCTCAACGTGGCTGACACGCGAGCAAAAGAAAAGCGATGAAGTGAGGTATCGAAAGAAGGAGATCCCTGCGACGAGGCCAACGAGAAGAAGTGCTGAATCGTTCAATATTCATGACAATGGAACTCTTCGTCGAGTTCTTGGCCCCCGAAAAAAAAGGCAACTATAGGTACTGCGCATCACGCGTTCTCTATGTCGTCCCGGAACAAATAGCAGCGCTCGTTTATTTAAGAGAGCAAAGACCTTCTCAATGACATAATTGCGCATTAATGTCAACGATTCGCTCGTAAATTATACATTATAATAATTCACAACGGGGACACGCGATAATTTTCATAATTTAATACACCTTCAGAAATTTCCCGGCTACAAATCATACCATCGAAATTATACCAACGATATTCCGACGCGAAATCGCCAAACGGTATCGTGATGCGACACCGCGATTGACTCGCCGCTGCGAATGATTCACGCGGTGTATTCGCCAGGTGTCGATGATCGATCGACAACGTTCAATTATTTAATATTCTCGATGTTCAATATTTTCCAAGAAGCTGACGAACGGCGGTCCCCCCGGGTATACGTAAAATCGCGTCAACTGTTTGAATTTATACGATAGCAAATTTACTGTTGAATTACGCGTAATATTAGATTAACGGTGAAGTTAAACAACGGAGATAAACAGAGAGACCGATTGTATAGACGGGTAAAGAATGAACGATAGGATAAAAGAGAGATAAAAGACGGAACTCGTTCAGTCGAACGTCCAATGTTTAAGTCCCGCGTCTTCGAGTTAGCAATAAAATATAATGCCGTGTACAGTTACCTCGTCTCTCCTTTTCTCTCTTTTACCACGGTTATTTCGCGTTTCTCCTTTCATGCTCGATAAACTTATGCGTCCGCGGGAATAAAGAATTATACGTACGGGTGTGCGCACCTTAGGTATACGCGTGAGCGGCTCGGTACGCCAAAGACATTACGCGCCCAATAGTTACGCTTAATAAAGCGTTATCGGATACGGGGAAAATAAGAAAATATCTGTTTCGCCAGTGTGCCAAAGCGTAAAAAAATCCTTTCGCCCGGATATTTATCTGTAAAAAAAAAAAAAAAAAATTAATAAACTACCCGACGCTCGCAGTAAATACCAAATACGAAAACGATATTATTACACGAAGTTCAATATAATAAGGTGAACCGCAGTGAGATAAAATATCAATATATACAGCAAGGAGACCCTATAGATAAATATAGCATTTTGTTACGGTTCCGATCGCCTATCGTCGCCCCAACGGTGTCCTGTTTTTCGTCCAACGTCTATGGCGTAATAATGCTATATATCTAATATCTGTACTATGTATACATATACATCGTTCGGCTGCGTGCAGAGTTTGGCAAATGCAATAAAGCGTTATCGCGATGCGGAAGGCCAGTCTGCGTGCTCTTTCGCCTCGAGGCCCCGGGGTAGGAAAGCTCACAAGTTTCCCAGAGCAAATGTATTGGTGGTACGACGTGCATATACGTTCACACAATGCACTGTGTGTACGTGCGCAGCATCCCAGGGTGGGTCGATAGTTTGCTCGACTGCCTCGCAATCAGATAAGACTACGCGATCGATATCGTGTTAACGAGAAAAGCCTTATCTCCGCGGCACTGTGCGGCTTCGACAGCTCCACGTTTGTGACATGTGCTGATTTTCATATACGCATTTTATCGACGGAATAATAAAAACCTTATGAAAGCTATCGACAAGATTAAAATATCACATTTTTTGCTCAAAATTTCTCAAAATTAAAGAGGCGAACTCTATTTTTTTATTTCGTGGAAAAAAAACGAAACTTTGATTAGTTTGTTTAATGCGTCGGTAAAACAGCATATTTTCGATTTTTTTTTTCTTTCGCGAAAACGTATCTTTGATTGGCCGACAATAAAAATCTTATGCTCACATCATCATCGCGTTTCGTTCTCATGTTTCTGGGTTAGACGCCTTTGACATTGCGCAGTGCAAACGCCGTGACACGCCTCGTTGCCTCTTCCTACGGTCATCGTCGATACTCTCCTCCGCCTCTTTACCATCAACGCCGACGTCGATACCGCGTGTCGCGATTTCAATCGATTCACGAACCGTAGAGAGAAAGCTTCGAGGACATCGCTCGTCACATTTGCAGTCACTCAACAAATTATCGGAGATATACGTATGTGCCAACGTTGTTCTGTCGACAATGAAATGATTGTCGGGCGTCGAGAGTCTCGATACGCGAAACTTCGCATTCACTTCGAAATCTCACCCGCAAACGGTGATCAATGACGCGTTGCATGAGTCAGACAGAAACTAAACGAGAGATTCGTAATGTCTCCGATCGATCTTGAAATGGCATTTCAGGAAATAGTTACGAGATGAAGCCAACGAACGCGTTACGCGTCCGGTGAAAGAGTAAACTTTCTTACTAAAAAAAATATCCATAAAATCGCGATTTTTCCTAATTATAATCTTCCGATCTATTTATCGATTGTTTCGTTTACGTTTAGAAAAAAAATAAAAATAAAAAAAAAATGGATCGTGAAAATGTAATGTTCCATTTAGCGTCGAAGTATGCCGAAGTCCGTTTTTTCACGGTTTACGGGTCATGAACCCTCATAATTCTTGCATTTCTAGTCGACTCACAGTTAATCAGACAAGCCTCGCGCATACTTATGGTACATAACTTGTATGGTACATACGAGATCTCAACGAGTGGCTGGTTAGCGTGTTCGGTTCCTTGCACCAGAACCGCAAGTGTTCGAAGAAGAGGAAGAAGAAGTTTGCTGATACAGCAGCGCACAGAGCCGCGCAGCAGCATCGTACTCTACGTGTATGCATAAAGATAAGAGAGGCGTCTCCACCTCGAAGGCACGCGGAATTTCCTACGGAACACCGCAGCTCTCGTTGAGCAAAGTCTCTATGCATATACGGTGAATAACAAACTGCAGGGTGAAGAGTTCTGCTGCCTTCCAGCACTCTTTATCTTCGTTTACCGTAAACCACGAGAGAACTAGTGAAGTCCAGAGTTCTCGCGGTAATAATAAAAATTTGTAAAATAGCACGGACGCTATGGGAATAATGAATACACGGAGCGATTCCATGTGAACTTCGCCATCGATCGTTCAAGATCCCAATTTTGCACATATCGTGCGTCAAGAAATATTTTGTAAAAAAAAAAAAAATAGATAATAATCGGGAAAACCAAAGTCAATGATAACATTCATTTGAAAAAAAAAAAAAAATGGTCAGTTAACATTTCAAATTGAATGTCCTGAAGTTTTTTTTTTTTTTCCATAGACTAACTTTTTTTTTTATTAAATATAACGCGAAAGATATTTGAAAAATTTGAAAGAATATTACGATATTTTTTACAATACAAATTCATTAGACTTTTTTTGTTATTTGGTAAAAAATAATGCCATTCGATCTGAAATGCCTCGTACGGATCTCGTAGAGGAAAAATAAGAAACTCCAGAATATATATCGCGACCCAATTCAATGTCAATATCTCGCGTTATATCCTGACCGATATTGGAATGGATGATGGAATTTCACTTTTGTTTCTTTCGTGCGCGCAGAGAGAAAGGAGTGTGATACGTGATCAATTAATAATACTCCGGAGCGATAGACATTGGTGTATTACTCGGTATACATACTGTGTTCATATACACGAATAAAAGACAAGAAGAATTTGTCGAATGAAACCGCGGATTAAATGACAAGCGAACTAATGATTACGATCGTGTTGATTTAGTGAAAGGTGGATTAGCTATGATATTAATGTATAATATGTCTACTGCGTTTGCGCTATGGATTGGTCCGGTAGGTTACAAGAAGTTCTCGGGACAAAATGCGCAAATCGATAGGCGGATTTTCCTTCGCAGTCTCTCTTTGCACCACGGTCGTCGTCGTTGTCGCGATAAAAAGCTTCTCCGCGAGAGTGACTTTCGACTTCGTGCGTAACGCGAATGGGGCGACCACGCGCTCGCGCGCCTCTCGTCGTCGGGGACGAAAACCGCGCCGCTCAGTGACTTTCGCCCACGAACGGGCAATAGCCGTTACATTATAGTTTAGCAGTACGCGTCTAGTCTGAATCTCCAAGGCGTATGCTGATTCTCGGGGACGAGGCCGCCCGGCGACGCGCTGCAAAACCGCGACTCTGCGTCCTTTGGCTTCGGGACTACTCTGCGGCGACCGCGAGATAAGACCAGAGACGGGAGAGGTAGTCTGTGTCCGTTCGCGCCCGTTGACCGTACACAGGCTACGCGAGTTCCCTGATTGTCGCACTTTCACTCGTCCCCTCGCAGTATAAGACACAGCGTAAAACTCGACGATATTCGATAATAAATATAACGCGTCGCCCTCTGCGCTACTCCCCTTGCGTAGCAAATTCAACGATAAAGTATACGCTATACCCATAATTGCTACAACGGTCAACGTCAACACTCTCTTGCAAATCGAATCTTTCTTAACGACCCTTTAGTTTCAACCAAAGCGAAATCTCGTTAAGATAGTGACGCATGTTTCAAATGATTCGAGTTCTGCATATGACCAGTTCTTTTTCTTTCTCTCAAATGTCATCGACATACAGTAGTGTCGTATGCAGTAGATTACACGTTGTTTACTACGCGATAGAGCAGTAATGCGAATTGCCAGACGATGCATTCAACAATTTTTGTCGAAGATAAACTTTCTTAAAATAAACACCCGCGGGGAAGGAATGAATGGAAAAGATCTACATACACTCTATCGATAATAGAATCCTGAAGCGAATACCTGGATGTGCTAAAGAACGTTAATACGAAAAGATATAGGGATTTTCGAGGACATCAATAAAGCACTATAACCATTTCTAACATTCTTCTTCTTAAAGTGGACAAATACCAAAGTGTTACTGTTCATTTCTCGTCTAAAACCTTTTGCAAGTCTAAAGATTTGCATTATCACAATGACGAAAAAAAAAAAACCTCTTTGATAAGACGTCTGCTTCGTAATAGACCCGGTATTGTCGCGATACGATCTCTGTGCCGTACCCAGTATACCGATAAAACCAGTGCATCGGTTAACTATATTACCCTTCCATCAAGTATCGTATACACGCTCGCGTTGATTTATTGGTATCGCAATGAAACGACGACTAACAGCAGGAGCAGCACATGCCCTTTTCGAAAAAAAAAAAAAAAAATTCTGTCTCACGGAAAGACATAGAAAGACGTATGTGCCCTATGTGCGGACATCGTCGGCGCCAGTGTAGCTTCTGAATGAGATAGAAGATGATGGTTGCGCCATTATCCGGGACCGATGGACTTGCCTCCTGCGAGCTAAGGAAGAACGTCGTCTCTCAGTCGACTCGGTAAATCAACTCGATACGTATACGCATTTATCCGCGTGTATGTATGATAGATACCTACGATGTAACGAGACGCGCACAGTATGCGTATCGCGAATGAGAGGCTGTATTCTGCAGTTGCATGCATGAACCGAGAGAGACTTGTGTGCATTCTGGCGTTAATCTTTCGGTGAGAACTCGTTTCTCCGTCTCGCGCTGTGAAAGAGGGTCGAGAATCTCCTTCCCTCAGTTTCTCATGTACCTTTACCTCTACGGAGCTTCTCCTCTGTGCGCCGCCCTTCTTTGGCGATCCTGTTCTATCGGTTCGCCGCGATGTAGTAATTGCTTGAAAAAAAAATGGCAACCGCCACCGCGGCGTCCGAGGGCCATCGAGAAGCGAATGGGGTTCTTCCCGCATGGTCGTTGATATGCTGCGGTGAGCGGGGAAAGTCGAGCACGAGAGACGAGTTTACGATGTCGTTGAACGGGAGGTGGAGGACGTTATACGACCGTCAACCCCTCCACCCCGGTATCGTGTACCGGAAGTTTCCGACAATGTTTACGATATATAACTTTATAGTAAGCCTCCAGAACTCGTGTGTGGTCTGAATTAATTATTCATGCGTGTAAAAAAACAAACAAACCGGTATGATCGGAATCTGCAATTATCCGATTTTATGCGCTTTTTTTGTTTTGCATTTATAATTTCGAACTCATCGTAAAATCTCGAGTTATGTAAAGACAGAGCGTTACTTTCGATTTAATATCATTTTAAAAAATTAAATGAAACTATTTTTTCGAAAAATAATTCCTCTCAGCTAAAGTCGAATTATATTTATTATGATAAAATTTAGAAATTCTTATAATATTAAAAGCTGCGCGAAGATTCGATGTTTCCACGAATTGCCTACATTTCTTCAATCTTTTTCTACAATAACAATTGTACTGTATAAATTCAGAATTTTTGCAATCAATGTTATGACGAATATTCTCAAATTTCTAGCATTTTCAGTAGTAAGAATTTACATAAGTGCTCATGGAGACCGCAATATCGCGTGGTGTATGATTCACCAACGTTTGAGATGTTTTTCGAAATGTCTAAACGCGACCTTCCAACTCTGTGCGTCAAAATTTACCGCGTCAAAGAATGTTTATTTGCCCGTTCGTTAGTGCGTATACCCCTGAAGTGCGTGCCGACGAAACAACGATGAAATAGTTACAGACTCCGTTCCGTCGGAGCAAAAGCAGAAGGCGATGGAAAACTCTCGTCAGACTCGACGAATACCAAAGGCCGGGTATGTTACCTGGAGAAGCGGAGAGGCCGCAATGGTCAGACGAAGTACCGCGCTAGAGAGCGCCGCAACAGATACGAACGCATCACTAGCGTCAGCGCAACGCGCCCGCGCCGCAGTGGATCTGCAGTACAAATGCAGTAAGCGAACAGCCGCAGTAGAGTCGGCCGGTATAAAAGTACCTATGCACGTAGTTGCGTATACACCGACGAGGACTTCGCCGATCGAGTCAGGGCGGACGCGAAACGCTCTGCCCACGTCTCGCGGATATACTGCAGCATTGAGCGCGTCCGACGCGTCTGAGACCGCTCGACCATTCCCGTATTAGCATATAAATTATGTTATCGTGATTTATGCTCGAGGCTAACACCGGTGCGTACGTACGCAGGTACGGCGCGTTTATGTGCAAAGGCAAGCGAAGAGCGAACAAGTTCGAGGCAAACGGTTCTCTCGGTGCCTCTGCGCGCACGGGGGTTGGTTGTTGATTAAAGTACGTTCGTTGGGCCGCGCAAGGAAGATAGATAGGAAACGAGTAAGTGTACTACTGGCAATCCTTTGCAGCCCCGGAGGCTGCCGAACGCCAATGACGGATATAGCGGCGTACGGGAATTCGACGAACTTAACGATCGCCACGCGGTTTCATCGTATCTACTCTCTTAGCGTATATGGCTATTGTGCTGACCTCCTTTACTCGTACAACTGCACTAAAGTCATTCGCGGTACGTAAAATCATCGTTCACATCGAGATAAACGAAAAAAGCATATATTCATACGACGTAATCATTGCGGAATGTACAAGGAATGAATAAATGCCTAAAAACAATCGCACTGAAAATAATCGCGATCTTTTGGATCCGTAATTCAAATGAATAATTCGTTTCTTTGATTCTCCTATACACAGAAATTCTGGCGCCTATATTAAATTTCCGGATAGCAAAGAAAAAACATGCGGTTAACAAAACGAAATTTAAATAACTCGGTATACCGATGTATATCGGTTTTATTCTATCTTTCTCTCATTCACGATGCCTCGAGCTCGCGCGAGACTTTAAAGGGTAATCGTCCGCGTGAGAGCACGCCGCGAGAATATTGCATAATAATTAGCGGGTATATGCAACGACCGTAGTCTGTGTTGCTCTACACATACCATCCGCGTATAGCGCGGCCAATACGACTCGCGGCATATTCTCCCATTCTACGTATGGTGTATGTACTGTACCGGTGGCTACGGGCGGTCGCTGCAAGTTCATTGCCAGCCCGTGTGCGGTGAGGAAATGATTCGCGTATATACTTCGCACACGAAACGCGTTACGTGCTCGGAGAACAGCCGAGCGATTCGCGCTACCATAAAGTCCGCCGTGCACGACTCTCCCTTCTTTTTATTTTTCTTTTTCCTCCTTTTTCTTTGACTAGTTCGCTTTTTCGAGGAAATGATTTCTTTGTTTTCTCGTTTCGTTTGCCAGCATAGCACCACCAGTTTGACAAAACAGTCCCGAGATCAGAGCGCGTCTCGCGTGAAAAGCCGCGGCGGCAAACGCTATGACGAAAATAAACTATTTGATTCGAGAAGCATCGAGAACTTTACTGTGTAAGAACAATCCGTGAACTTTTCGGGAAAGCGTTGAAGAGCTCGCGAGAGCTTCTCCAATAAGTTGAAGTGCTCTCGAACGAGACTTCGGCTTATCGATCCGAACCTGCGCTGAATGTGCGGCCGCTGCCGCTCTTCTACGTACGCCCCCCTTTTTGCTTCTCTCTCACGACTGTGTATAGCTCTCTGGTACTGACAACTTTGAAATATACTTTCTCGCACCCTACGCTAGCGCACTTCGCATCTCGTCGAATAAATTCTTCGAACTCTCGCGCAACTCCTGTGCCGCAAAAGCAATAAAATTCGACTCTAGAGCTTCGAGAGCGACGGCAGCGGCGGCGTCGGCAACTCTCGTGTCATTGAGTTTCAATCGAAATGGATTCTGGCGATCGCCGCAATCGTTTTCGTAAATGTTCGTGCCACTGCGACTCCTTTCGTGGAGAATGCTACGCGTGGGCGCCGAGAGAAGTTGGAATTCCGCGTTAGCTTTTGAGAAAATAATGAATGGTCTCGTGTGCGCGAACGACGGTTTCGCGAATGGGGCGAAATCGTTGAGGGTCGTGGTAAATAATTACTGGAATTTTCGGAGAAATTGAGAAGTTTTTGAAAACGAGGCAAAAACACTAAACTAAAGAATTTCAAAGACACTTAATCTTAATTATCGAAATACACCAATTAATCACCTGCGCTGAATAACCCCAATTTTTTGTACGTTCTTATCGATCGGCTGATCCCATTCGTCGATAACAATCTCGCAACATCGATAATCCTCGGAAAAAAATTGAATACCGAAAGAAAAAAAAGATTTCATATCTATACACACAGAAAAAAAATATGTTCCTTTCATTTCTCGTCACGTAATATTCTTGACACGTCCCAAAAATTGAATTATTCAGAATATCTAAAATTACGATATCGACATATTTTTCCGTCTATCATCGTTATTTTTCCTTCCATTATACAACGCCACTTTTAAAAGTCACTTTTCCTCTCGAGACCTTTCACGCGCACTTTAGATGTCATGTTATTTTCCGTGATAACATAGTCGACGATCGAAGCTTTTAGTCTTTAGCTGATATACAGATATAGACACGGTTATGCGTGTATCGCTGTACCGTGCTTTCGGCTGAGAAGAATCTCAGGAAAAATTGTGAACGTCTCAATCCCCTGGGAAAATCATATGACTTCAAGCATCGCATTGAATTATGAAAGACAGACGGGCTAACGCCCATTCATTGAGTTTCAACAAACGACGCGATAGGAACGGAGAAAGGCAGTAGGAATTGCCATTTCGATTGGTAACTGTTGAATGGTGGGACTGACATTGCTGAGTTAACTGCCGGGCAGACAATCTCGTTTTGCCCCATCGACCGTAACCTCTAATTAAACAAAACCCTAATCAGCTAGAAGAGAGTCTGAGAGGAATTGAAAGACGACGAAATCAATCGACACGAATCGTTCGTTTTCGAACGTCCGAACAACCGCGACGGATCGATGAGAACGGCTCCGCTCCTCGATGGGGCGTCGTAGCTATCGATAACCGGCTATCTTTCTCCATTTCGATAATCGATCAACGTTGGCTACGATGTGGACTATATATCTATCGCTAAATGACCCTTCTTTTTATTCGTCTTGGCAGCTGGATGCATACATCGTTAAATTACCTACGCATTTCTCGCATTTATCGCCGCAGGTGTCGGCGTATACCGAACGCAGACTAAACATTTTCACTCGTTGGAAAATAATCTTGTCATGAACATATGGTGCGATATCGACGAATCGATCGAGTACCCAGAGAGTCTGCGTTACGCCCTGCGATTGAACCAATTAATCTACGTAGCGAAATCAATTTATGATTGCGCAACGAGAGGAGGAAGGTAAACCGTTAATCTCTGACGCCGTTGTTCTTTAAAAGTGATATAGAGCTTTGGAAAAGACACGCCCTTTTGGACTCGTGCTAATGCAGAATGCGAAGAGGAAAACATTCAAAGAGAGTTTCAGTTCTTTGTATGGCGATACGATAAATTTACTGAAAATCAGACATCCGATACGCTGCACGCCAGCGAATTGAATAAATATATCTGTACTTCTGTGAAATACATCGAAGCCTCTAATTAATCGTTTCTACTAATACAAAAGCTGCTTTTGTAATTTGCTATTAATAACCAATAATGCATGAAAATTACTAAAGTTAAAAGTACCGACCATTCATTTCTTCTTTTATACGAATCCGGCGACAAACTTAAATGCTACGCTTCAACATACACATTCGAATCGAACAATGATTATCTATATTGCTTATGAATAAATCAAATGTACTCTCAAAGATAACTGAAAAGGTTTCTAAGAGGTTTGGTCTTAAATCGATTCTCACGACTCGTCGCTGCTAATTCCACGCTTTAGCAGAGACGAAGAGGCCTCGGGGTTGCGAAGCGAACGCTGGGGAGTGTAGGAAGAGATTGGAAGGGGAATGGAAAAGTTTCGGGATGAACGCCGAGGAAAATGTCTTTTTGGCCATTCTATCAGAACTGAGTATAGACCAGTGTGAGCCTCGGGGGGTTTTTACCCCTCTTGATGGGGGTCTCTGTGGCTACGGACCATAATGCCAATCGTAAACGGGCAGAGGGTAGATAAGTACCTACGCCTGCGACGTGAGACCGTTCTCTCTGTGGCAAGAAACTTTGCTACGGTAGCAAGAAAACGGGAAAGTGTGCAGAGGTTTTCAAGCTTAGTTTGGGTTCCTCTGTTTCCCTCGTCTGTACCACCCACGTGTCCTAACGCTAAACAGCCCCAGAGGGGTAAACACTTAGTGCAGCCATCGTATTTCACGAGGTAAATCGTTGAGATTCAACTGTGGCTCTTCCCGGTCGTAAAATCACACTTCCACCAGGAATGCTACCGAATCCACTGTTTTCTCACGGTCGGGACAGAGCATACGCGGAATAACGATAAAATATAATATAAACAGGGAACTGCATCAAGGCATTACGTGATAAGAGTACAAAGCAAATATAATCCTCAAGATTCCGCCATTCACTATATACGAGACATAGACGAGCATAAAAATGACTTATACAATGCATCTTTGCGTTTCAGAGTTTTTTGGAAGGAAATTCAAAGTGCTGGTGGAACGCTGCCCTCGTCGACGCGACGCGTCAACTCAGGTACAAGGGTCACGTATCGCCTGGAGTATTAATGGTCGGTGGACCACCCTGTGCCCTGGAGGTAATCAGGGCTGCCTGGTCCCGGAACGTCCTCAGACCGCCTGCCGACCACGCCATCACCTGTCTCGGTAAGTTTATATATTCCCAAAGGAATAATAAATCATTCGTGACAATCGATCAACCCAGAAATTTTCTATGCTCCATTAAGTATGTAGGTATGTGCGTCAGAGGATATAAATAAATATTGATAACGTCTCAATGAAGTGAAACGTAAGCTGGTACTCCAACGCTGTGTACCAGTAACACTTACTCTAAGCCCGACTATTTAAATCCCGTACGACGAAGCACAACCCTTATCGTCCCTTATCTTTACACGCTACGGTTTCCACGCACTTTATCGCTGATGTCGAGTACACGAGCGCGTATACGAGAGTCTTAGCGCGATCACCACGCCGAGATTCCACGTTACCCCGGTGTGTACATACTACCCATATACTCGGTGATTATTAGATATGCCCCGGTGAGAGTGAGAGAATAGCGACGATACTCGTGCTGCTGATGCTGCTTTGCGCACCAGCCATTATATTAGCGCTCGCGCTCGCGCGCGTGTACGCCTTCGCGCCTACGCAGAAACGCGAAAACGTTGTCGCTTATCAGGTAGCCTGAAGCACAGCTCGTCGACTCCCATGCACCCGTGGGGTACCACACTCTCGCGATCTTTTCTCTTTTCTACCGTCTTCTTCTTTCACCTTCCTTCTCCGGTTCTACGCTTATTCTAGCAACTATGCTTCGACGCGCCCACGTCTCTCCTCTCGAGATCGTTCTTCGACGCTCTTACCGGCAAACCAGCATCGACTTTTCGCTTTTTCCATCTCCGTTGTACACGTCTGAGAATCTCTATGCCTAATGCAGACGCTGGAGTATATATATCTACTGTCCAGTGAAGCGTTTTCTCTGTTTATACGACTCACTCATCCTCGAGGTCTTCATAACTCTCTTTCGCTTCTCATCTGTTTCTTCTTCAATTATACCTTTGAGTTAATCTCTGACTGCGGAGCATTGTATTTCCGTTGTTGCTTGTCACTTGGTTATTTCACGATTGCGCTTCAAGGCTTTTCGGAGTTAATTGAGTCCGATTTTGTGTTGGTATGTGTTGTTTTTTGCTTTTTTCGAAATACACCTTTCCTACACAAACTTATCGTACGTTTTGTTTTTCGCTTTTGACGCCACCATAGAGATTGAGTCAATTTTTTAATACCTTATTGGTTTTCACCGAAAACTAAATTTTCCTCGTCGTTATTCATCATTAAATGGCAGTTAATTAGTGTTCCGTCAGTTGCATAAAAGAGATGTTGAATTTAACGTATTTGCAACAACATATATCTTTATAAATAATGAAAAGTTACATATTGCATATATATCTTATGCATATTAAATATAAAATTTTTTCTTTCTTTTCGATATCAGATAAATGGGATATACGGAATATATGTGTCACAAAAATTTAATATAAATGATATATCTTCCGGTAAAAATTTGTATATATTCTATGTATGTACTTCAGAATACACTTCATTTCCATGGGGATGACTACAATACGATAATCGTCTGCATTTATCAAAGTCAAAGTTCGTCCGGCTTCGGATGCAACTTATCAGAAACACGTATGCGTAAGAGTTTGAATCGCGGATAGCCGAAGGGGTGTGTCTCTCGAACGTCACGATTTTATGCCGGTTCGCTATAACGCACAATGTTATGCAGTACTATAAAGTCGAGACTTCCCGTGTAAGATACGTAATTGGTCGGCTGTCCGCTCGCGCCAACGGACAAGCACCTTAACTCATCGGTCGGGTTCTTTATAATACTCACATACCAACTATTATAATACCTAACGTTTCTTCGCCGGGCCTGTGGGATATATCGCCTTCGGGGTCTCGCTGTCCGACCGTTTTTCTCGTCTTCCGGTTCGTTCCTCCCGACAACAACGGCTTCTGGCTTCTCAAACGTTTCTGTCTGTATGCGCCGTTCTCGGTTTTGCCGTTCTTTGCGTCTCGCCGTAACGTTTGTAACACACCCGCATCTTTCTATTTATTGTCCTCACAACGTCCGGTCGTATACTTACTTCGAGTCTGTACGCAACTTCGTCGTCAAATTCTTTCCTCACAGCCTCCGGAGTTTCTTCATACCGCTGTCTCGTTTCTCACATGACGCATATTTGTGTTATTCTTCGAATTGTGCGGATCATCAGTTTCAGAGGTCAAGAAACTTGACAAAGTAACGGCACATCGAGTATTTTTTTTTCTTTTTTTTTTTTTTTTTTACTATTATGGACTTTGCCACCTCCGATGTCTTTGAAACTTGGATTTTTCACCCACAAAACAATACGAAAAATGATAGTTTCGCGATGTTATCGTTTACCACGTTAATCCTTTGAAATACGATTTTTCAAATTTTCAAAAGTTTTTTTGCGCGAAGAAAGCAAAATATGACTTTCATTTGGAAATTTATAAAAAAATGGTATTAATTATCGAATAGAAGATCGACCACGAAAATCAATTAATACATATACGCCCGATGGGTATCGAAGCAATATAATCGGTAATGTAAACACGCGGTATATAAGGAATGTATACACCTTTCGCATGCTAAGTCGTCGTACGAGCGCAGACATAGGAAGGTGCGAGAATGAGAGAAACAGCTTATACGGAGTGGAATAATGTATTAAATCAGCGACGATAAATCACCGTGCTCCGCGGTGCACGACAGTAGCTGCATTCCCATGAGATTGATTAAGTCGGTAAGCTCGTCGTCGAGGGTAACTCGCGACAACGACTTCGCGTTTCCGTGCATAATAGCAACGGAGCGCGAGATCACACCTGGGAGTCGGCGTATCTCGGCACCTCTGGACCGCGAAACGTTTCTTACAATGATAATAGCTCACGTAATAGTACAGCGCGGGCGGGTGAACAAGCAATAAGCGAATAAACGAGAATCGTAGCTCCTTCACGCACAACCATTATCAACGTCTCCGTTATTATTTTTATTTCTATTATCGTTATTATCGTTTATACTCGGCTACTATGCGAATCGAATAGGCCAACTATATTCCATATTATGATAACATTCCTGTTGTAACATTGCACTCTAACTCTTGACGCATTAAACACCTGGACCCGTACTTATCAACAAGACCTTTTTTTTTTCGTTCGGTCAATTCATTTCGCAATGCGAACAGATACGCGTGACTCTCAACGCATACGAAAGCGGAGCTCGTTATCGTTTCTCTTTCTCAAGCAAACCTCTGTAGATTTTTTCAAAAGCTTATTATCACTACGGTTTTCTATGCTTTTGATAGTACGAAGTCTTCGAACAGATGTTTTAAGAACTCCGAAAAGATTAAGTTTGTCAATAACTTTGATAATGGATACAATATTTAAAAAAAAATGTACTTATCACGACTAAACTTCGCACCAATAATAAAACAACTGATTTCATTATTTCGAGCGGCGCGTCATTATTTTGCGTTCTATACTCATTGACTCGAATACATGTACAATTCGAAAAATGAAAACGATAAAATTTTTTAAAAATCGATCTTATCGATTTTATCGGTTCAGAAATTAATCAGATGGGTTAAATCTCAAGAGAATAATGGACGTCGAAGTTTTACGACAATTTCACTCACTTAATTAATTTCTCAGAAACCTACTATTCGATGAAAAACGAGTGCCTACCGCGAGATAATGATTAGTAACGCCGATGAGAGCATTATGAACGTATAGGACGAAAGATCCTTCGGAGATACTATTCAGGAAGAATCATTATATTATATTATATAGCTCGGCGGAGTCTAAGAGCCCGAAGGATATTCGTAAGGATGAGCCCGAGAAATCTTGAACCTCCTGTTGGGACGTTCAGGATTCCTCGATGTATGCTTTTTGAGATCTGGAAGACGCGCGAGCAGTTCAGTGTTCGCACGCGTTCTCGGGCTCCCGCGATGCTCGTAAAGATAGCGAAGCACGCGGGGGATTTTCACGATGGTATGGGGTACTTGAGAAGCTTCACTGGATGAGCCCACAGCATCGAAAGAGTGCCTCAACTGTGGTTTCTATACTGTACTATGACTCTCGTCTTCGACTCCTCTATCTTTTCCTTCAACAAGCGCCTTGGCTTGCTTTGCTATATCTCTTGATACGCGCTGCTGCTGCTGCTGCTGCTGCTGCTGCTGCTGTTACTGCTGTTGCTAAAGATTCTCATTCTATCTTTTTCTTCTTCGGTGTGTCTACTATCAGCATGAAGCAAAGACTCTCACGGTGCTCGATTCGACGCGACGCGTTGTTCATCCCGTGTAACTAAATGTACTTATAGTTTAGAATAGAAACGAACGAAGATTTACCAAGGTACATTATACTACAAACGAGGCATATAACACCGGAGGAAAACTCTTTGGCGCAATTTCTTTCGGTTGTATATCTTCTCATAACTCTTCCTCGTCTATTTGCGCATTGAAGACCAGCGTACAATACGGAAATAAGACAGTGTGTGTGTATGTGTGTTATGTTGTTGCTGTTGTTGTTCCTTTAGAAATCATCTGGCGCATTGCTTGGTATATGTGTTTCCATCGCATAATACTCGTACTATAAAGGATATACCTTACCGCTTAACAGTACGTGGATATGCGTTTGCGAGGAGAAGCGAACGAGGAGACAGCATAGATAAACTGTCGAGGATAAATTTACGAGACGCTAAGAGTGTTTAGACACGTTGGGTACTTCGTGAACGTCAAACCGTTTCTACTCATATCCTTGATATATCTCTGATTCCTGGGGAGAGATACAAACAAGCCATGCGGCGTCAGCGCACAGTGATGCCTTGGCTACTGGCCTCCGGGGTTGGGTTCTCGTCCTCGAAACAAATCTCAGCTCTCACGCTCCTTCGTATACACATGTATACAACAGGATATAAAATTTACGTTATCTAACGCAATATTATTAAATAAATTAAATAAAAAAGGAGAGATTTCATGCGGAGATAATGTGGACTCTGACAAATAGTCATTAATTCTTTTTTTTTCGAGGAGGACGTTGGAAGATATCCTAATCACGCTTTCTATTATTATTGTCTCGGACTTATGTACCCTTTCTTGGAGTCGCATCTTTCGCACATAGGTGAAAATCCCGTGGATCAAACAACGATAGGATTCTATTTCATTTCATTAACTGAGCTTCGAGATTCGCCCCCTCAGGCAGAAGAAGCGACCCTAGCGAAGAAAACGGAGAGATGCTGCGAAATGAGGCTCTCACGATCGTCTCAAACACTTACTAATCCGCGACTCATAGGGCACGTCATACCGTTATTGGACCTTTTAAGCCTTTAAAACACGACAAATTACCGGCTAACCCTGTTGATTCTTTACCTCTCTGTCAATTATTTTTGAAAGGTCATTATAGTCATCGAAAGAGCACTAAACGATACACGGAAAAAAGGTTAATGTGTGGCAAAAAGTTTTATAAAAATATCCGGAATGCTCGTGGATCTCCTGTTTTTTTGTTCCGCGGTATCTAAGAGGTTTAATCATTATAGCATTTTTTTTCGTTGATTCAGAGTAATGTGATAGATGAACATCTGCTCGTGTTGATCTTACGAGTGTTGGAATTCGTTTTTTTCATACTTCGTTGAAATACTGTGACTCTTAAGCGGCTTACTGAAATATTACCAAATTATTATGTCCTCCGGGACTGCAACCTAATGGCCTGAACTTATGATTCAGTAGAAAAATGTCAACTATACTACAACCGTATTACGTTGATTCTTTGTCAGCGGTAAAAAAAAAGCAAATCGCAAAGATCAACGAACGAGGAAAATCGTCGAGTTTAAAATTCGTGCGGACAGAAGAAGCTGATATCAGTGAGGAATAAGAGAAGAGTCGAATCTCCTTGAGTCCTCGCCATGAGTCTCTCACGCTCGTCCCTTCGCGTATATATCCACGTTGTAACAACACGTGGGCACTAAAAACGTACATATACACCTATAGCCGCGATCGTTGTTTCTAGACAGCGATTTTCCCATCTCTCTCTAAGGATAAAAAGAGCAAAATGAAACTGACGACGACGACGACGACAACGATGTCGGCGGTGGTGGTACAGTCGAAGCCTCCGGCTAAACCGATGAGCGTTTGCGGTGTCTCTCTATTCATCGGGGACGCGAGCGTAGATCTGAGATCTGCCGCACTGTTTTTTTTTTTTTTTTTACTTCAAGAGATCTTACAGGTAGTACAGTCGTGCGCCGGTTGCGCATCGCACACACATCGTGATGGGGAAGCCATGCAAATTGCCGTGACTCGCCCGACAAGAGATCTCTTCTCCTTCGCGTCTTTCGCAAAGCTCTCTTACACTCATGAAAATTACGCGCAGTGAATCTTCCACTGCACCTTGTAGAGCAACTTAACCGCGCAGTGTGAATTGCATCGGGGATCGATGAGAGAAACAATTGATATGATTTTCAAAAAAATTAACATAAAATTTTGATTGTTGCCCATTCGGGATGTTTATGTAGTTATCTCACCGACGCGATCGACAAATCGAATTCAGCGCGCCAACCGGATTGACTGATAAATAATTACATTTTCATTGGTTCTGCTCCACCACGTACACTGAGCGCATATATGGGCTATTAGATCGAATTTTTCTCACAGCTTTTTTCAATTTCTTTTGAATGAAATCCGTTTTTGAAAAACTTTTGAAGACATACCGAATTATGCTTCAAAAAAATTTTTTCAATTTTTATTTTTGCCAATTTCACCTAATCTTCGGAAATAATTCAATTACTCGCACTTCTGCACCAAACTATGTTTGCTAATGCTTATCATTTTTTATTCCCGTCATTTTGACATCGATATGTGCACTTATTTCTATTCCGGTAGGTCATTCTCGTCTCGTGTCGGAAAGCGTACACGTGTTTTTCGCTAAGTGCTGCTGACTGCAGAATTGAGTATGGGGGGTCCCGATGGGGCCCCGAGTAGATCCCACGGTACCCACCCTCGCGGCGGCACGTTCGCTCGATGATCCGCGACCCCGACCCAGAGAGGATGGGAGGGGAGAGAAGGGAACAGACCCAAGTCCCGTCAAACACAAGTGCCCTCTCAACGAAGAGAGGACCATGACAGAGGCGGTGAGCCCGCGTTACATGGAGCATCGGGTACATCGCCCATACTGCAGCATCACGACGCGCGTTGATTATGATAGACGTGCGCTCGCGCGCGGTGTTTCGCATGCATCTAGCGTCGAGTGGCGACTTCCTGCCGCGCGTTAAAGAAAAGAATCGTTGGTTGTACACACAGCAGGCGGATGCTGCAAGGCGTTTTAATTCATAATGTGAAAATTGTGAAATTCATAATTTCATAATAATCTTTGCGCATTACAGTAATATTGCATGAATCTTCTTAATTGTTTGTCCCGTGACAAATACAGTAATGCGAAACGTGAATTAATACGATTTCGCGCGCCATTGCACAAACCCCTTCTCCCCCCCCCCCCCCTCCCCCCTCCTTCCCCCAGTTTCGCTGTACGACGATAAATTATTTTTTTGTTAATCTCAAAAATGTTCAATGTACGATAAATGTTATCGGAAACTCTTACATATTGCCGCACTTATCATTTATGTATCTGTCAATGTCCTCGAAGTGTCATAGGTCGATAGATACTTATAACATTTGATAATGAATGAATTCATAATGGATTGATATTAATTGCTTCGACACGTCACGAACAGCTTGGCTATCGGACATTCAATCGAGCTATAAAGGTGTACGGGGGTATTAGTTGGAACTGTTGGATTAATCACGCGATATAGAAGCGAGAACAGCGGTTACATACTGTACACAGAATCCGTGCCCAGAGACCTAATTAGCGAATACTTTACACCAAGCTGTCTCCACCTCTCTTTCACTTCGGTAGGGGTTTCTCTAATCAATGAGAAATCGATCGTAACGTATACATGTACGACGGCGTCGCTATATCGATTAACGAGACTGCTACCGCGAGTAACGAGTGGATCGCGATTTCAATACAGTAGAACATCGGTTACCTGCGAACGGTTGATACGTCGGCATTTTTTTTACGTACCCATTAAAGTTTTGACGAAATTTATCTAATCACATTTGCACTTTTCATTTTTTGGGAAAAATTCGGCAACGATGAGACATTCTAAAGCACAAACGAATCTCTCATCGGTCTCATTAATAACAATAATAATCATGTGACGTCACATTGGAAAAGATACTTGAAAGAAACTTTGTAGCACGCACTGCAGACTTAGAATACTTGACGAACATGTGACGTTCTAACTTGAGAAATGTTAAATTTTGATTTCTTCAAGAAAATTGTGCGTAATTGAGGTTTTACTGTACAGTAATTGTCCGCAACACACAGTAAACACATACATACTGTATACTCTGTACCTAACCTCGAATGTACTATATTCACGCTGTCTGCCCCTACGACACGACAAATCACGTTGCATATCTTCCCCGTTAATTTATCTACGCCATAATTCACCCCGTTAACGCTCACAGGCGATCCTACCGTGTCCTGCGCGCGCGCGATGCGCGTGGGCAATATACATTGCCCATCCCGAGTGCGTTAACTACGGATTAACCGAGCGCAGCGTAAATAGGTAGCTGATGGCAATATCAAGCGCGCCAGTCTCACACGCGACCCTCTTCGTGTACAGGAGGAGATTAACCACGGAGTGGTGAATACCAGACTCTTGTGTATAATGCGATGAAAGGGGGCGAGGGGTGTTTATAAAAGACGCGAAGTAAAGAGCGTAGAGGTGCTCGTGAAGCGACGATTAATGAAAATCACCGTGTAATTAAATGATTATTTAAGACCGGTAGCTTACAACTGGTAGCTATAAACGCGTGTAGACCGTCTGCTCTTCGGTGTGCTATCGAGAAGCTGCTATATCTTCGTAGGCTTGTGGAAAGAAACGAAGAACGACAGACCGGAGTTCGTATAACTATCGTCTGTAACAGTACAAATAGTAGACAAGTAGATACACTGTCGAGTATTATATGCTCATGATATCCACGATAATGTAAGTGTACTTACAAATATCCCCGCAATGTAAGACCCACGTAAATGCGCGCACTTCTAAGACAACGATGTGCATGTGCAGTGGTTAATCCAGTGCTCCTACTCCGAACGCTTCTGGATTGCTGCACATAAAATGTGCAGACCAATCCACGTTGCAAGCGCACACACGCGACTGTAGACCACTGTACAATCAAAGGGGATTAAGTAACGGATAATTGCGAGTTGCTAATAAATTAATCCCGCGTGGACCTCCCTCGGTCACGCCCACGGGCTAAAGAGCCTCAAGCTTGGTGCACCTAAGCGTATACCGAAGAGAGACGGCAAGAGCGTTCGTAGTCGTGGCTCTCTGGGTCGATGAAACACGCCTAATCGTTTCGTACCTTCGTACGTTCGTACATTATGCAGTGGATTCGTGTTCTATCCAAGTATCAAAGTCGTTTGGTTTGTTACGTACCGTTAACGAGTGTCCGCAGGTCGTACCGGTATCGCGGACCATTTGTGATTGTGTCACAATTACGATTTAGTCGATGACACTGTCGTTTGTCGTCGTAACATTTTACCGATGTTTATTCGTGGTCTCGTGGCAATTATGTCATTGCTTACACATTCAATTTCACTGAAGTTACTGCTAATGAAAATCTTATTTTGAAAAAAAAATTGCGCTTCGATTGAACTGAATTATTTGCCGTTTAACCTTCATTTGTAAAGGTAGAAATAAAAAATGAATATGCAACGACAAACTGATACCAATGGCATCCTTGGTGATTCATAGTGCTCACGAAACTCGTTCGAAGTCACGGTGAGATTCGAGAGAAGTTAAACAGCAGCAAAAGTATACGTAACGGATCCTTGAATAATTAAATACTCGAGCAATCGGATAAATCGTCAGGGGACACGATAACCGGGATTATTAATTGCTTACGAGGACCAGACACGGCTAGATGCCAGAAGATTTCATTTCTCACGAGATTACCGTACATAAGAGATTAGAACTAACGCATATAACTAATTGAGCCGGTTATATATCTAATGCGGTATACAGTTTGATAGTCGGTGAAATAACTTTGTAAGAAAGATATGCATTTCTTAGTTTTTTTTTTTCGTAGTATTCGTCTCTCGCCAAAGCGTTCGTAGATAGTAGAAACACACGTTACATATCCGCTATCGTGCGACTCGGCCGAAAGCCCGCGGTCCATGGTCTCCTAGTAAATAAATTGCTTCGGTGGTTTTAAATCATCCAAGTTGATGTCTTCTGCAAGCTTTTGCGGTCGAAGAAAAAGCCGAGAGATACCGAGAGATCGCGGTGGAAACTCTTGCAAATCGTCGAGCCGGTTCCACCGCGAATGTTTATCGGTGAGAGTTCGAACACGAAGGGAGAAAAAAAAAGAGAAAAGTAAAAGAAAACGAAAAAAGAGACGAAAAATTCACGATAATCCTCGCGATCATCGAGTAATAACTTAATGAGACTCTCCGGATAAACGAGCAGCAGCTCACGAGATTACAGGGGTCCTCTCTGTGTATTATATTCTCGGTGATGCTTGCACGCGTTGTCCCGTCGTACATGAGGTATATACGTTACTTATAAACGACACATTCACCCCGAGGCGTACGAGGAACGAGAGAGATACCCCCCTACAGCTTCTTTTGTAATGTGGATACTACAAGTCGCTGCTCGCTTGCTAAATCGCGTGCAAAATAGGTAAATCGTCATTTTCGAACAATTGGTCTCGCTTTTCTCTGTGGCTCTAAGCTTAACATTATGAATATAGCCCACACTCATTTACCGGGCAATATTAGAACTATGACTGTTAGCGGAAGATCACGGGAACAACTACATACCGCAGAATCCACGGGATATAACATACTGTTGTAACATACATGTGAAGCTTCCGCGAACACGTGTAGTACGTAGAAGATGACGAGGGATCGGGGAAGCTGCTGCACGGTTTGTGCGGAATGAGCCAATACACGTTAAGAGTTGTACTACGTGGTACGTGCGGCTCTCTCGGTTGTACTCTCTACGCGAAAGAGTAACTTTATACTATGCCGCCGTCGCCGCGTGGTTATCGTTATCTTAACGAGAATCGGCAATTTTCTGGCCGGCTTCGTCGCACGAAGAGCGTGCACGCTGCGTTCGCAGTATGTTACATACCTATATATATTTATATATGTATATGAAACGTTATTCTCTATCTATGTTTTGTACCTACGTCGAGAAATACGTGTAACTTGTACACCGACGTTCCTTAGAGAATCCCGTCTATTTCAGAGACCACTCGTTTGGTTATACATATACAGAATTAGACTGTGAGAAAAGATCTCCATGAACCGATTCCGGACGTCGCTCGTTCGCCAATCTAACCCGCGCCCGACTATACGACAACGCCGATGTCGTACATATATATATATATACTATACTCGTAATTGGAGAGAGTGAAAGCGCCCACGGTACAGCTTCGCTTGTAAACTGGTAACTATACAAGCACTCGTTCGTTCTATGTGGGAGATCGGAAGGAAAAAAATTGAAAAAATTTCCGAAATTAAGTGACTTCCAAGCCACGCCTACGAAAGATAATTCGTTTTATCCGTACGAGAAACACATGCAACGAACGGTATTTCTCCGTTGTACGGTGAAATATACTCTTTGGATGTATGAGTTCGGTTTAAAGGGTAAAGGATATATATAGTGGATACAAGAGTGGCTCTCGCGAGAGCACTATGGGAACTGGACCGTTCCAGATAAGACTCGAAGACGTGTTTCAAACTCCCACTGCAAATAGTGTTTGCTATCACTCTATCACCTCTCCTTTCGATTCACCTCCGCGGAACTATAACGCTGAACAATTCTCGTTTGTCAAGAACTATTCGATGTTAGTATACACTCGCGCTATGGGCAGTCTTTCCCCCCGTTTGACCACCTACGCGCGTCTTTATAAACATAAACGGATGCTGGATGTCCGAGAAGAAAGATAAAGTACTTCGAGTTCATAGAACTGTGTTCCTGAATACACATCGAAGTTATCCACCGCCACCACCCATGAACGGACGTAGAAATTTCCATCTAACCAACCTTTCAATCATCCGCGCTCACCGCGAGCTCACGAGAGAATCTTTCTGTCGTTTCTGTTTGCTTATTCGCGAAACGTTTCATGATCCTATTATATACCGTGCCAATCTGCCGCTGGTTCGTCTCGTCTCGTGAATCTGTTCATGGAGTTCATGGTGTTTGTGTCGTAAATATCGCAAAAAGATTACACTGACAAATTGATAACCAAGCATCTGGTACAGCGTTCAATTAAACGTCTTCCAATGAGTTTTAGATTGACCTAAGAACGAGTCGTGTCTGTGTGCAGTAAAGGAATCCATCGCTTTTTCAAATGTTAAGGACAGTGTTTCACTATTTGATCAATGCAAGTGAAAGGTAAACGCGACTGAAAATTGCGGTTTACCGGTGTTTTTTTTTTTTTTTTTCACAATTCTCAAGTGAAAAGAAAGAGTTTTATGCATTGGACTTTAGATTTGAAATTAGGAATTTTTTCACGTCATCGAGTGATGCTGAGCATTGAAGAAGAAATTCACGACTTCTAAAAAAAGTTTATACGAAACGAATAAAAAAAATATTCTTAAAAAAAGTATCCTTAACTACGTTAAAAATAGTGATAATATTTTTACTTAATTATCCGCGCAACACAGATAATCAGAGTTCTTCCGTCTTCGAGTACTCTGTAACGAATGGCAATACCTAACACCTGCAGATTTACATTCTCGCATACTGCACACACTCCGAGAGCGCGTGCTGAATATCCTCGACGATCCAAGTGGACCATAGATCACTCCTGAAATCTACTTCGTGGATCTTCGGGATGCATAATCTTCGCCTCTCGGTGTAGATTACATTATCTCAGCGGGCGTAGAAGCCTCGGTGGGCTTAGAGAGCTCAAGCACACGCCAGGTAACTTTCCGGCGTATCGGGTGCTCTCTTGCGACTGATACCGACCGACTGTTTTCCTCAGTGCTCGAGGAAGCGTTCGTTCTCTCGGTCCGGGGATGAGCCTGAAGGTGTATACTATATGGGGTTTCGAAACTCTCCTCGCGTGCCCGGCACCTCTTCGAGGAAACACGTGTAATTGAGAGAGAGCGACGAGGAGATCATTGGCGCAATTATTTACGTGAATACGTAACCACATCGTCGGGCCGCAGGTATTCGCTAAACACGTGTTCGAATACGCGTTTGCGCGAATATCGCGATCGAAGATCCCCGATCGACTGTCCGAGGGAGTGGCGCGTATCTCGAAATATCGTTTCGCAATCAAACTTTCACCCAAAATCAATATTATTCAATTCATATAGTACCGCCTTCGAATATCGTCTCTGTTATGATTTCAAGGAGGATACGTTTATTATATCATCATTCATCGATTGTACTATGTGTATTATAATCCGACTCTTGCAAGGAGCCTCCGAAAGACTTGCATTGCAGGCGAATCTACAACAGTACTCAACAAGAGATTCGCAGTGATTTATTGCGAAGTCTCGTGCGTCAGCGAATCGATTCGAAGAGACGCAACTGGCGGTTCGAAGAGGCAAGAGAGGCCGGCGTTTCAAGTCGCGAAACGATCTTTGAACTTTGAAGTCACCCTGCAGAAACTCTATCTGTGTATCCGTATACTATATATCTATATGTAGATATAAATTGTGTACTTGAGCGAGAGATTCCGTAAAGTCTTCTCTCACTCTCGGATGTGAACACAGTGTTGCACTCCCTGAGGTGCACACAACGCGCAACGAGGATGAGAAAGAAATAGAGAGACAGAGGACGTGAGAAGAGCAAAGGAGCAGACTTCACCGAAGCGAAACGAAGTAAATCGACAGACATGCACCTCCTATCCGTGTACCTGCCCCGATCGTCGATCAAAGGGAGCCGTTTCCTTTTGCCATCGTATATCAGCCATCTGAATGTATTATACGCGGCGACGCATATGTATACTTATACTATTATAACAGTGTGCGCACACAAATCAAGAGGGCAAAGAATCCTCGTAGTCGCGGATCTTAAAGAGTCTCTGAAGTCCCCGGGACTCGCGCTTGTCTTCCGCTCTCTCGAGGACCCAACGGAGCTATTGAGTTGATCATCGACGACCCAACGACCACTTCGCGGCCGGAGAATAAACGATTCTACTGAAGTATTTGGAAGGTACGAAGTACGTTCAACTCTCTCTATCGCGAGACGTGCTTTCGTCCAACAGGTGACTATCGATCGTAGAAAAGCAATAATAGTCTTGATTGATATAGGTACGTAGTCAATGTTAGGTTCTCGCAAGTCACTCAGCGCCGTCAGTCCATTGAAGTACAGAACGACGGATTTATTTATCGTGGAAATCATTTGCGATAAAAATACGCGGGACATTGTACCGGAAATGCAATGAAAAGTAAAAAAAAAGAAACTTAACATTTGTTCTTTCGGAATAAGGGATTATATTTATGGGACGATTTGAAAGATGAAAAATTTCGTTTGCTTAGAAAATTGACAAATCACAGAAAAATTTACAATTCGTGAGTCAAATGACGCTGCGAAATTGGTATTTCAGATTATCGCAAAAATCGTCAGCAGAGACATATATATATATATATAACTTTTTTTTTTAATGAAATGCTGCGATAAAACCGCATCGTTAATTGGCTCGATAAGCGTCATTAATTGGTTATCGAGTAAATCCACATGCGCTACAAAGTATATCATTCCAAGATGATTTTTGTCACGGAAATGCGCACCAACTGCCCCCTCGGCAGGCGCGGCAAGGACGCGACGCGCGAAGAGACCGGGAGCAGAGAATTTCCGAAGGACACACACGCATAATATACACAGTGCACTACGGCTCCACTGACTTTGACCGGTTTAGCGTCGTCGGCGTTCGATACAAGAAGATTCCAACATCGAACGAGAGGCGACTAACCAGCGCAGACTATACATTATATGTATACATGTACACTGAACACCGCACTGAACATATTCAAACGACGAAAGTGTAGAATGTATTTTCTCAACGTCTTAGAATAGCGGACTCTCGCAAGTGCCTTCGTATATCGTATACATATTCGTATATCTACGTATAATTTTAACAGCACTTTTGCTTTATCTCAAAGGATATCGAAGGACATGAGAGTGTTTCAGGGAATCAAGGATTTTCGACGGTTTTTGGCTCCGTCGCGGCGGTAGGACCACCTTCGGCTACTTTGACCGGCGAAGAGGGTCCGGCGAGGGTTCGGGCTGAAAGATTTGCGCGGATAAGCCGAAAGGACACCGACGTGAACTAGAGGTCCACAGGGACACGTTGTAGCCTTTGGCTCCACAGGCACTTTCGCACACCGGCATTAGCATACGCAGTTTCGTTTGGTTCGTCGTATATCCTCGCGTTACGTTTGCCGGAGTTATATACCGCTCTCGCGGAGCGCCGGGGGCTTTATCGCGGCGCTAAATCCACCTCGTTGGAAATCGTCTCGCTGCGAACCGACGATCGGCGATTTTCCTTTTTTTTTTTTTACACATCCTCACTTTATCACAAAAGTACAGTTCGTACGAAGCAAGAAATGAAAACAAAGTGTCCTACAAAACTGCTGCGAATTACATATTTACACATTACTTTCTCATTATTTTCGAAGTTTTTTGGAACTCACCGAAATCAGAAAGTTCACCGATGAATCTTGACTTTCTCGCAGAGAAAGTTCTGTCAGTGATGAAAAATATAGAAAAAAAAATCGAACAGATTTTTTTCGAAATTCCATTTTCCGACATTTTGGAGCATTCTGACTAAACGTTAATCGAAAAAGCGAAAATAATTTTTTATCGAATTGTTTTGAATCACTGACTCTAAAGATCAACTTGCAAAACTGTCCAATATTTTTTGTTTTTAATCAATGAAAACATTACATCGAAACGAAAAAGATTATTATTTTAATGTTATTTTTTTTTTGTTCTTCAGAATCGTGTGAAAATATTAGCGAACGTTCCGATTCTGCGCTTATATAGACATAGCAATAGCTGTGGTACAGTAAGCCGTTAATATGATTGAGTGGATTATAAAATCGCGCCTAGGAATGTCCTTTTTGCTTTGCGGTCTGTGACAGTTCGTTTCTGCTGTATTTACTGCTGCTGCGCCCAGTGCTGTGCGGCCTTCACAAGCCTTTGCTAATTTCCTATGCGTGGGACGAGCTCACGAGAGTTCGATCGGTTTGGTCGTTAGGAAAAGCTCTTTCGTACACACATCGGGTAGACACGAGAAACTTTGAATCGAATGAGCCCACGCGCGTGGGCAATACGCGTTAAAGAACAGCGCCTCCCATCCAGACTCGCGAGAACGAAATGCGTGTAGCAAAAGCGAAAGGGCCTTCTCTATAAAAAGAATACTATAATCCTGCCTACGACCAATACAATATGAGAATTTGCTCCGATATACTCCGAAATCGTCGAATGATACTTCGCAAACACAACAAAAACGACTCACATACTCCGGCGAGCTCTTTAAAACTTTGAAATATCAACCGGTCCGTGGAGAGATTCGAAGGACACTGCAGCAAAGGCGCAAAGACCTCGCGAATCCACTCCCCTACATAAAAAAACTCATTCCAACACACCGTATACTCGAGAAGCAGACGATTCCACTCAAGGCAAAGATCTTTTGTATCTGCACACCGTGGTGCGCATTTCGCAAGCACGCGCGGCGCGAAGCGTCGATTATTAGTCGGACACGGACAGCAAGGACAGCCTCGCCTAATTACTTCGGGTGTGTATCAGTGCCATCGCGGGTAGAGACGATACGAATGCAAGTGAAGCAGCGGCAGTTTGTGCCGACTTTCGTCTGCACGCAGAGCTCATTTGATTTTATTGTCGAAGCCGCGCCTCCGCGCCGCGTGTGTATCACTAAACTTCCTATAGTAAAATACGTTATCCTTGCTATGTTACCATTATAATAAAAGATCGAAATTAAAGTTGAGGACTGTTTTTCCACATTGTTTTTCTTTGCATAGAAATGAAAGCATGGTATGCTAATCAATTTCGTTTTATATATATTTTTTTCTATTATTAACGAATATCCTGAAAATAGGAATTAATTACTGAATTATTAATTAATTATTTTTCCGAAATTCCTTTCAAAATTTAATAATTCGATGACAAAATTTTTCTAAGTGTAGCGGTTCTTTTTACTATACGCTAAAAATTACGCGAAACAATCGACGTACCTTCGCGAATAAATGAGCAAAGTCCGCTTCCACGTATACTCTTCGTTGTCTTATTTAGCGCGATCACCGTGACACTTGTACAGTGTGTACAAAGTACTTTGTACTGTATAGAAAACACACGTGCCTTTAGCAGTGTACAACAACACACCGCATGTAGGCTAATGCCAAGAAAGCATGACGAACCGCAAATACGACGTAGTGATTGATGATACCCGTCGTCACCCAGCCGACCAATAATACCTACAGGCCCTGTAATATACTACACACTGAACCTATTATCTTTAAGATACGCTGGTGTTATATATTCGCTTGCGCGATCCTGGTGCGCAAAGCTATCGCCAAGATATCGTATCCTTCTCCTGCGAAAGAGATCCTTTTGCAAAAAGGATTGATGCGATTGCGGCAAGAAATTGCGTGCGCATACGTATAGATGTAACGACTCCATATCCAATACGATACATAGATTTATGCGTTTGGGTGCAACGTAGACAAATATGTTGGAACTTATAACGGTCTAATAACACCACGAGGCGAAGAAATGAGAAGTCGTGGGTGAATGAGATATTTTTCACGAGCTGTTCCACCGGCCGCGGACTCGATCACCGTTAACATAATCGATATATTTTGAACCGGAATCAACGCTTTTTTTTTTTTTTTTCTTTTTTTCCTATCCGTCGCACTCGTCGAGAGACCGAACATTCTCGTTCGTCTGTATACGCCTTTGGGCCAATTGCACAGAACTATATACGTCGTACTGCAGTAGATCAACTGTACTGTTTCGATGTATATGTGTTCCTCGATGTAGAGTTCGCTGGCCAACCGCTTGCGTAAACTTATTTCACCCTCCGTCGATTTAAATCGATTGCGAATCGAGACTAGACACGGCGTGTCTGGTGCACACTCGCCACACACAGTACACACCGCTTGATCAACACAGAACCGACCACTGTCACGCAATCGTCGCAAAATAAGAGAGGAGAAGAGGAAGAAAATAAAAAAAGATAAAAAGCTTCAGAAAAATCGATGTTAGACCCGCGGGCGTTAAATACTATACGTAATTGATCGATTACGTATCGGGATTTGCACGCATAGCTTCGGAGTCATATTATCCAATCGAAGTCCTCGTACGCGCAGCACGAGACAGCTGAAACTCTCGGAGCGTTTACGAGAGGTCCTCTCGAACATGAAAAACACGAATGACGTCCCGCTGTGATTTTAGTCGGTCAATCCAGTCGATACGATTTTTCAATTCCATTCGGCCGGCTAACTTTAGCGTATTCCTCTCGCTTTCGTTGCATCGAAGCCGATGCGACCAAACATGGAGTGCTATAATTCTCTTCGCGGATTTTATGTCGGTTGTGAACATTTACTGTTAATCATTATCCAACGAGCTGTTCACTTTTTGTTGCTATTTCATTTATTTTCTGCCTGAAAATTTCTGAAAAAAATGCTAAATTTATAACACTTTGGTTACGCAAACGATCGCCGTTGTGTAGCCGTATTAATTTATTTTCTTCCCTCAGTAACGTGTCAGAGAGATGGTAATTATTTCCGCACGATCTTACGATTGATAGATTTTCGACGTTGTATTGAGATCGAAAAAAAAATATATATATACCATTCGTCATGATCAGCATTGGCAGGTATTGAGAATTAACAGCTTTCAATGATATCGTCGAAGCAACTTTGCTCGCGTCTATGCCACTCTCTTTCGTGAATTTTCCATGAAAGTCTCTCTCGTCTCTCGATTCGTGTCGTGATCGACAGATAAAACGTTGCGACGGCTGAGTGAATATTCGCACGTGAATTAATGCCCTGAAGCTGCGTGCTATACCAGATACCTAGATATTCGAAGGTGCATGAAGCAAGGAAGATAGATCGCCGATCGTAGAGTCGATATGTCGTATACGAGAGGCCCAACTATTACGGACTATTCACGGTAAGATTGGAACATACAGGACTTGTGATATAAACTCGAAAAAGAGAGAATTCTCTCACCCGCTGTGCGTCTCGTTTCACCTGTCGTGCTTCGACGTATAAGCGGTTAACGGCTCACGCATTAGAATTTCATACAAAAGATCGAACTTTATTGCATGTATATTAGTTTATACATTTGCGTCCCGATGATCGCGCGCACATTTCCGTCTCACCTGAACGACCTGCCGTAAGATCCTAAGATATTCTAACGACCTTTACCTCGCACGCAACTCTCTTTCCCTCTGTCTACGTCCCCTTAACTACACGCCGATAGATTCGCGCGGTAATAACAAGCGTAATAACAATTCCGCGTTCTTATCGAAATATCAACAGAATTGTGCCTATTCGCTTCTCCTGTGTCTATGTCGTATACGTTAAATAAAAGTGGTAGAATATCGTCCCGCGGTAGTGGTGGCGACTCGGAGAGCAGTCACGACTTACGTCTATTTTCTTCGTGCAGCTGTCTTGCTGACCTTTTCGCATCACATTTGTACGCAGATAGCGTACTGCCAGGTCTTCTTGAAACGAATGAAGAATATCAAAAAAAGAAACTATAATAAGTACCGTTTCGCTAGAGGGTTGGGTTACACCGAGTAGACGAACCTCACGAGTTTCTTAACATTGGACACCAAGCAATATAGCGATATATACCTTTTCGCTTCATGCGTTTAATAGTGCGAACGGAATATAGTTCGAGCAAAAAGTTGTGCGCGCGGCGTACAGCGAAGAGAGCAACCAACGTTAGAGTGAGCAAAGAGGATAGGTGCCCGAAGCGTGTCGTCCTCGCGAAGATAACGCGGCTTGACCGATTTCCTCGCAAATTCAATTACACGTTGCTAATGCCAAAGCGAACCGACGAAGCGCCGGCCGTCGAGCAAGTTACACGCCCACAGCGCGCCGTCGGCCCTTGTGCATCGCATGCATCCCGCGATCCGTAGAATAAGTAAGAAGAAGAAAAGGCTATTACTATATCTCAGATGTTTCCGACTCTCTTGTTTTAACGTTCGTTCTTTGGCACCGCGACAAAATGCGCGGCACTGCTATCGGTACGCGTAGCAACTCAGACTGGACACGCGAGTATATGGATTTACATGGACTCGAAACTTACGGAGTCGCAAGTGCAGCGAAACGAAAGAAACTATGAAACGAGAAAAGAGATATAAAGAGATTTTTTTAAATAAAAACAAAAACATAGCAATAGCGCGTGAGAAATTAACTCTGACTGTATCACACGGCTCGCGTGTCCAAACGATATTTTTATGCGACATTATTCCTCAATTATTTATTATTTTCTTTTTTTTAATTATAATTAACAAAGTGAACTTTTATTTCGTGTATTTCTCGGTACTTCAAAAAAAAAAAACTTTCGAAATATTTCGAAATGACAGTGGTTTTTGAAGCTCTCGTTATAAAGTACATTAACTTTTCTCCGAATTGTATATCCGTAAGCAATCAAATTCTGCGGCTTACATATTTTCGCATAATTCATTTTCCCACATACTGACGTACCGTTCCTACGACGTTTATTCTCGTTTCCTCTATTTTACAAAAATTAGAATTCAGTTCGTTCCAATTCAAATTTTTTTTTCATATGTCTTCACATGTGCCGTTATAACACACTTCAATTGTCTTTCAACATATTTTTTTTTTCTTATTCGTTCTAATGATAATGTAAAACTGTAATTGTGAGAGCAGCACGCGGGGAGAACGGACAAATTATATAATTAGCGATACGCTCTCGAAAATTCAACGTTTATATTTAGTATTCCCACGTGTGTAATATATGTTATTACTGTCCCAGTGGCGTGATCCACCTTCGTTAAAATCTCATTTTCCATTTTTTTTCTTTGCTTCAATTTCGCAACAACTCGAAGGATCACCGATGGCGCGCATATCGAAAGGTACTTTTCTCGATATCGTATCGTGAGTGGGTCACAGAAATCGTGGATCGGAGTGATCGCAAGGCGAAAACTGAATAGAGTTTCATTCGGTTATCGAATTCAATCGATCGCGATCGGAGGTTATAAAGGTTGCCACGCGGTATAGAAATCGTATATCTGTATCACTGAATCGGTTTAGGAGACAGACGGGGCGCGTCATGATGGAGCCATTTTAATTGGAGTCCTGACTCCTTTTTTGTGATAGCGCGCTACCGAGTATCGACGAGACATTTCTAAGCGATATTCTCGACAATTGACAATGTGAACTTACAACGCTTGGGAAAAAAATAAAATAACATAGTAGTCGAAGGCATATATATATGCGACGATTGGATTACTCGGGTTAAGTACTCGCTGGAGAATCACCCTTTCGGTTACCAGTTTTCTCACTGACCGCGAGCAACACACGAACAGCTTACGGGGTTTTAAACTCTCGTATACCAGTTAGCAAACCTTTTGCTTGTGCACACGTATGCAGTAATATTCCGCCGATATATTTGTGTTTGTGTGCAGCAGGTCATCGTCATGAGAACCGGGTACAAGTTACTCCCACGCAAACTTTAACACCTACTTACGATCGGTCGGCCAACGGGGGATTACATCTGACCGTAACACCCAGTTAATGGTTGTTTATGATTCTCGATCGCCCGTTGCACACGGACGCGGTGTCGGTGCTTGCTGGCTTCGAATTTATCTCGCCTGAGAAAGATCGATGCCGGAACGACGGGCGCTAAGAGAGAGGATATGAAAACGAAGGGAGACTGTGGCACGAAGTAACATTTGCCGCGTAATTGACGCTCCGATCGTAAATTATCAAATTCAAGAATTTTCTTATCGCCGTTTCGATATCCATTGTTCGCTCGTTACTCGATTATTTTGTGAATAAAAAAAAAGAGAAAAAAAAATGTATTTAATTGGTAATTTAAAAGAATACAGGAAGATAGAGTAACACGAGAGATCTTGTGCGGCGTCATTTCGCGGGGTAGACGGCACCTTGGCCTTCGTGGACTTTTCTCGTTAGCGCCGGTGACGTCGCACTCGCTGCGTGTATACAGAGGTACGCTATAGAATCGAAGCTCCAACATATACTTTTGTGCACCGCGTTAACAACGAAGAACTTGTCGATACCGTAATTGCAGCTTAGATGGAGAAAGATGCATATTTCGTATTTCTTTTTTTTTTTTTCGCTGACTCGCATTGCACCATCTTTTCGTAACGATCTTTCTCAGTTCCATTGGCAATGTTTATTTCCTCTCTTACGCTCGATGCCACTGTGGATAAAATCCTTTTGCTTTTATCTGGCAAAGAGGGGCAGAGAGCTCAACCGGCGCACGGCTATCATTAGGATCATCGCGAGATGCTTCTGGTCTGCTGTTCACGAGGCGCAACCAAGCGAGAGTAATCGCGCACACCCCTCAGTTCTCGTATTCAAGGTGCTCTGTAGAGAGAAGTACCTAAGATACGCCTGATCAGCCTCTCTCACCTCATTCGGATAAGGTGTTCCGCTGCGATTCCCGTGATTTGTGAATATAGATACACGAGTACCAATGAACCGCTTCGTAGAACGAAAAATTCCGCTACTCACAAAGCTTTCACAGTATTTTCCATAAATTAATTATCGTTGGCCACGAGATTCAATATAACTTCAGTTGAATGTAAAATATATCGTGCCGATTGATTGCTTCGTATTGCTCGATATTTCTCGAAAAAAAAAAAAAAAAAAAATAGTATGACTGAGGCTCGTGCATCACGTCTGAGTAATGAAGGAATTATAGTACTAAATGACGGGATAAAAATTATTAAATTTTTTTAGTCTTTCTACCAATAAAATAAGTTGTATCGTGTTTCAAAATGACGGATCGCGTGATCAACTCCCCTTCGCACGATCGTATACACCATCGCGAGGAGTTAGGCAAAGTGTAGCTAACGTAGAGGCGTTGCACGTACGAGTATACGTACGTACCTCTACCTGCCGTTGTAACAACTTCCCAAGATAACGGTCATGACACGTTTCGCGAATCCTCGCGCTCGTGGAACACTCATACATATCTACGGCGGGGAAACCCATAGTGGCATAGTCCACGTGCGCGAAGAGTCTCTATCGAGACGAGAGAAGAGGATATTAACCGCGGGCGGGAGAGCTAACGCTCGAGCGCTGTATACCAGCGGTGAAAATGTGTTTGCTGTCCTCGTCGGACTCCACAGCTGATAGGAAACGTTCTCGATGACCCAGTGACACGCTGAAAATTCTTGGGCGTCGATATACCATATACCTATCAATCCATGTTGGAGTTAACTCCGGTATGAGAAGTATGAAACACGGCACTGCAAGGCTTGCCGCGATCCACACCCCGAGATTCGATTTAAAAAAAAATATATAAACATATATATCTAAATGTATATACATATACTTATATACACACACGTGATACAGTACGAATGAAGGACTCAGTTCATCTCGTGCGTGTACTTGTTAATACGACCGGGATGTAGCGTGCCTTCTACGTGTTATATGAGAAAATTTTCTTAGCCTTAGGTCAGACCGCCACGTAGAAATCGTTTAGCCTACACGATGATATGTGTAATATGTATTTCCCACGTTACGGTTTCTCGGGCTCTTCGGCACTGGCACAGTCACTCATTTCAGTTCACGTCTTTCTTTTTCTCTGTCCGATGTGGCATATTAACACGCCTGCGTACTTATTCGTTAGTTGCATTACGGTTTGCAAATGCGAAATAAAAAAACGAAAAATTAAAAAGTACGAAATCTGTTAAGACTGCATTTACCGATAGCCGCTTATCGACGATATAATGTAGACGCAAGTTTAAGGAGGCCGCTTCGAGAAATAAAAAGAGTACCTATCTAATTTTTTGTTCGTTGTGGAGGTGGAAAATCCTAACATCGCAGTTCGATCGTTGATTATACAGAAGGATTAGAAATCCGTGGAGATATTTCGGAGCAGTTGTAGTCATGTCGAATATTCGTATGAATTCGATTGATTGACATGTTTTAGTTGGTAAAAAAATGAAGCAAACGACAAATTCAGTCAATGGACAATATTGTAATGAATTTTTCATCGCGAGTGTTGAATTACCGATCATTACCTCGAACCGCTCTTCTGCGACTCTCTCGTCAGAGAGAACTTTGATAGAATTTTTTTTTGAACGATTTAAAGAAAAAAATGTTTACCCACGAAAATTACGAGATAATATATAACGTCGAATCGTGTGCTCAAAGTATTGTTTTCATAAATCAATATATCGATGAGTCGAAATCGGCGATACGGGAAGTTGTATCGATGTGTCATTCCTTCCGGTCAATTTTCACCGCGATATACAACGCCAAGATCTCCGCACTCTCACGGGGGAGAACTTGAGAGATATCGCTTTAACCGGAGGCAGGCGACGCGTGGGTGTCCGATAAGTCAATATATCTCAATTGAACCAGAAGTCGGGAAGTGTAGTAAACCTACTATCATCCGCTGTAACATATTTACACACATATACACTAATGTGCTAAAGTGTACGAAATAATTTCCCGGAGATAGTGCGCAGAGTTGGGGGATCGGATTTTTTTTTTTTTCATGTTGTCAGCCTCATCCGGCAAATCCTATCTAATAGCTTCGAGGCTTTGATATCAATGGGACTCACGCGCGAAGGTATAAATGGGATGCCAAGTCCGCGTGACCAGGTGCGACTATTCGCGCGATGTGTACTTATACACCGGACGACGATGACGACGACGCCGACAACAGCGGAGCGGAAAGCTCGCGATGTAGGAAGTCGAATCGTTGCGAGTTGCGAGAACACCGGAGCGCGAGTCCGTTCGTGGATGGCGATAGCGGAGAACGCAAAACGCACTGAACTCTCGGAAGGCAACGAACAGAAACGGAGAACCCGACCCACGCCCTCACAGGCGACCGACTATCGCCATAAATTGTCCTTCTGCAAGACCCCGCGTTATAGCGCAGTAATGGTACTCGCCAATACCTTCTATTCAGTAATATAAGAGTCCGGACGTGTATGCAGAGAGAGTGCAAGACGATCGTGTGCTTAAATTAAATAAATAAGTTACACATGTCGGAACCGGAATCCGACGTTTCGCGAGTTACGTTCGAGAAAAAAAATCAGTTGCAATATATGAGTATCGCACTGTCTATTACTTCGTGCGTCGTTCCCGGTTTATTATCCTAGCGGATGTACCAGTCATTGACCGTGTACCGGCTATTAGGAAGTTGCCGACGTAAAACGACCGCCTAAAAGACAAATTTCTTCAAATACTTCAGCGACATTTGTTGAATCAACGATCATATCGTTGCGTTACGATAATCAATTTATCTTTTTTACAACTGTAAATGAATAATTTTCAACAAAACAACAAAATTAACAAATTTGTACGTCTTTGTGTTCTTAGTATTTGGACATATGCGTTGATATTTCAATTAGAAAACAAATACAATACAGTAAAAAAAATTGTCAAATAAGCGCTGAAAAAAATGTATCTTTTCCTTTAGAAAAAATATAATTTCGGTAACGTATCGTAACGTAACGTAACGTAACGTAACGGAGCGTAACGTTAAGGATCGGTACATTAGCTTGCAACGTTTGATCCCAGAGATGATTTACACCGTCGTAATAGTATCAGAAATTGTGCCGCATAGCGATCAACTTTATTGCGATCGGTTGGAGCAGATATTGAATTACATATGTTCGATTTGAATTCTACGCAAGATCGATTTTTTAAAGAAACAACTCTAAAAATAAGTGAGGCATTCAAGATTGACCGTTGGGGAGAAGTTGGACACCCGAAGAAACGCCGATGCGGAGTCCCACGCAAAAATCGTCCTACGACTTGCCAGACGGTAACAGAACTGCATGCCAGCGAGTTATTCGCGTCGAGGACGCGGTCGAAGGGAACGAAAGAAGGCAAAAAAAGCGGTGGAGGGGTTTCATTCATTGCACTGGGTAATAATATAGTCGGACGTTGACGCGGGCCGAACCCCTTGACAGCGATAACGTATAGAGAAAATACTATAACCAGTGTGTTGCTATGTTATATCCTATATATCGTTGAGTTCGAGGCTCGCACGTGGGTAACATACTCACAAGACTTGGATATATGGATCGTGAAATAGAGAATGAGAGACCGAAAAAAGAGTCAATTATATATGAACGGCAGTATAGAAATCGGTATGAAACTCGAACAGCTGTACAAACTTAGATAGGTTGAGTTATTTATATGGCAAAAATATCGAATGTGCGTCTATTATCATGAAACTTGGCGGTATGTCGTTTGGTTGCAATGAGATACTGTGTGGGTCGTCTGGTATGTCGATTTAACGAGAAAAAAAAAAAGTAAAAATGTTACGTCTAACGAAGAAACTGTGGCGTCGCCACCGTAGACTTTTGAATTTCAATGTAAATGACTCCTGCAGTTAATTAATATATTTTGTTAATCATATTTTTATGGTAATGCATGAGAAACTTTGTCCGAAGACCACCGCGGCAGTTTCTCCAGTAGGTTAACACACGAGTGTGTTATCCTCACCTCGTTGTCCGTTAATAACGATCGACCTCAGCAATTTAAACCGGTCATAGCACCTCCCAGAGAAGCATCGAGAAGACGAAACGGAACGGTTAACGGGGCGTCTGGTAAGTCTGGAAGCTGCGAGTGTTGCATTACTGTCTGTCGACGATGTTACCCGGGATCTACCGCGGCGAAGACTAAACGAATGTATACACAGTGTGCGCCACGTCCCTTTCGCCGTCTACGGAGCACCAAGACTTCGGAACCTTAAACGATGATCATTAGGAACACGGAGGATCTTCAACGTAACTTCCACTCGTCTCGCTGCTTGTTCTCATTTTCGCTCGTTTGCGAAGCTCGACAATGACCGGTACAGGGAGAGATAGAGAGAGAAAGAAGAGAGGGAGAGGCGGTCCATCGACTGCCGGTTACTTCGGACTGCGAATTCATCGGCGCCCGGTGCACGATGAGAGGACTGAGAGGACGAAACGATGTCCCGCGCGCGCGACCCGGATCCCATCGCGGAATTCCGTTTGCCACAGCGCGTGATCATCACGAACTCTCTTATTCGTTTCTGCGCCGCTTATGTTCTTCGACATGGCCCCTTCCCCCGCCCCGATCTATCCCGCTCTTGCTAAAGCCTCTTCATTCTTTCCAATCCTCTCGTCTTTTCCCCGTGTAACGCGTCAATCCTCATCGTCGTCGTGATCATTGGTACTTCTAACGTTTAAAGCTACGAGATCCGAGAAAGTCGCGACGATAACTCGACGATCGTTCTCCGGGGTTATCTAGGATATCTCGTACTATTTACATGAAATTTACATCTGGCAATGACTGCGCTTCCGCGAAACGTACCCGACGCTCCACTCAGCCGATCCGTGTGCTCGAGGTTTTGTAAATTTGCCTGCTCTGGCCTCTGGCTTTTTTTTTGCTCGTTCGGTCAATGAGTACGACGATGTATGAGGCGAAGAGGATGGAAGATTGGAGGTAGAAAACGAAGAAGAAGAATGATCCTCGTCGCCGGCCGGGAGAACCCATGAACAACGAATCCAACGAGGGGATATCCTTCTCGTATCGTGAACCCCGATGATACGGTGACCCACTGACACGTGGGAAAACGAGAGGCCTCGCGGCGAAGCCCGAGTGGAGAATAAAGAGAGACGAGAGAGACCATTAACGTGACTCTCCCTGGAGCTGATTCAGGACTCAACGCTTTACAAGAGAAATCCGTCGGGTCCACCGCGCCGCCCCGGCTTCGACAATAATCTACCTTGGTGAATTCGTGAGCTTTATACTCTCCTCCAGTTTCATGGGTATCCTTTAACGAGACGCCCGGGTTTGGCCATCACGATGCGCCAAGTAGGATGAGATCGAAAGGGGGTATTTAACTCAAGTTGCTTATTTAATTGAGGCCACAATATAATGCGCGATCGCAATTAAGGCAGACGATTTTACGGTATAATTAAGACAGTTTTTTTTTTTAATAAATAAACCGGTGTCAGACAAAAATGTAAAAATTTCAATCATCTATACACGACTCGGTAAGAAGTGATAGATGATAAAATGATATGATGTTAAACTTTGCGAAATGTTGGGTTTCGTCTGTGAAACAGATTTATATTGCTTCTTAATTACCTCAGTTACTTCACAAAAATATTTTCAATTTTTATTTTCGTCGCGATTTCGAAAAGTTTCGACTAACAGATTTGCGTTTCCCGTGATAGGATTCTTCTCGACAATAAACTATACGGATTTACATGGCTTTTTATTTCTTTCAATTTTTTAACGGTATTTTTGCGTATATGCTGTATTTTGTAAAAAGTTAAAATGCTTCAAAGAGAAAAGTTCAGATCCGACCGGTATTCGATGATTCGGAAAATATGTATACAGCAGCATAGAATTAATACGTCATTGAGAAGGGTTCGAGACATCAAGTCTTATTCCGTTGATTTCAGCCGTCGGCGTGAATGCCATTGTAAGCCGTATCCCGTGATAATATACGTATATAATTGTCTTGTACTTTATGCAATACAGTATCGTTCGTATATAGATATAGTCGAGACGCGTATCGATAGTATTTACGTTCCGATCGGTGCTCAACAAAATGCCTGACTGTTAACTTCGCTCGCTATTGATTACCCCACGGGAATACATAAATCCGATAGAGAAACGGTAGAGAATTACCGGGGACCTATGTGCCGCTATCTCGCACGAGAGGCCGAAGCTGCCAACAAATCACACCTCGATCGGTCTATACTCGCGAACTCTCGAGACACTTCTCTCCAATCTGGAGTGCCCGAGACTCGAGGTTTTACTACAAGATCATTCTTTCAAAGTTTCGACGTCTACATTTATCTCTACTAGGATGCCAAATGTTTCGCGGAAAAACAGCGAATCCTATGTTACATCAGATTCTTATGATTTTTGACTCAGAAATGTATTTTTTCGAAATAAATTTGTTATTTTGTGGGTGCGGAAAAAAAAAATGATAAATTATGCGGACGCAATTCGAAGGATTTGCTTTTAGATTTTTTTTCATGAAGGAACGATGTACGATTAAACGGTTAGGTGTGTTAGTTAAAACGATTAAAGAATTTCAATTCGGCAGATAAGAACTTAACAACATTCGCAATCAGTGGACACAATAGGTAGAACCGTCTGTCGTCGATCCGGGGTCACGGAGACCCACCTGTTTCTCCCGAGTCCTGCTACTGTCCCCGCAGCTTTAACGACGTATTCTATTATTAGCATAGGTAAGAGCAGCATGCGTGGCTCGCACACCTTTCTGTCATTCCACGAAGCTTTTGTATCGAACCCGGTGGGCTATGCGGTCCCGCGGCCTACGTAAGGCTGCCGACGAAGGTTTATCGTTGACGTGCCCCGGTAGGCGCGAGAAAGCCACGGAATATTATGAAGGCATTCGCCCATAACGCCCACGTGAATCGCCGCTTGAATTCACACAGCCGAAACACGAGCAATCCATTAACTCGAAGTACGATTTAATACGAGAGATATCATTATATCATCCTTTCTACCACAATCGATCTATCGGATAGCATTGCATGTCTAAAACGAAGATTGATTATCTTTATTGTACCAAGAAAACGAATTGAAACATACAATTCGTATGTCGACAATTTAGAAATACCAGCAGCATAGGAGTGCTTCGCGCGTTTTTATTCAATAAATACGAGAAAAAAAATGAGTAATTATCACGTGAATTTTCCTATGAAATATTAAGTCCGTAATAAAACGTAACAATTTTACTATAAAAAAATTGCAAGATATTTTACCATTTATTTTTTTTCATGTAAAAATGGCCATTTTGCACACTGCGTAACAATACAAA